>CM066032.1:524319642-524919642 GCA_033557465.1 Ichthyophis bannanicus
TCCTTGCTCAACACCACACAATTAGGTGCAGATTTCATTAATATCCCAATTCCCCAGCTTGAAAACCTTGAGCTGTGGCTGCTGATACTGTGTGAGGCCATGATCCTGCTTTAGGAAAAAAGTTCGATAGTGCAATAAGGAACAAGGTTAGGTTTCTTTGTGATGGGAGACTGATGTGATTCCACACAGAGAGGCTAGCAATATGCCACTTTGATAGGAAACACTTCCATGTAAACAATAGTTGACAGTCTGCTGTGATTTATCCCTCGCATCAATAAGCATAGGGTGACTATCATAAAATAGCACAGATGAGTCTTTCAGTAGGGCACTATCCAAGAGAATTTGCTCATTGACCTAGCTTGCCATTCACTATTTAGAGATAGGGTCGGGATCAGATGGCTTCATACCTGAACCCGCCCTTGCTGCCATGGGTGCCTCCTCTGTATAGCCTGGCCAGTATGTAACTCCAGTTCTATGTCCCAGCCATTCCAATCTTTATCCCTGGACACTGGATCTCCTCTCACATACCTTCTGGCATAGGTCCTATGGTCCCTTCCACGCGGCAGTCTTCTCTCTCACCAGTAGCCACAGGTGATTCCTATCTCTGCCACTCCATTCCTCTGGGTGACCCCAGTCCAATGGTCTCTGCTGGCACTTGGAATACCTCCCAGTATAGGTACTGCCTTGGACTCTCCTAGATCCTCTCAAATGGGCCTTTCTGCTCTTTCCTTCCAGAGGGTTTCGCTTCCTTCCTTCTATCCGTTTGGCTTGGCTTCTGCTTCTCAGGCTGATGTTGGAACCTGTATCCCCTTGCTGTAGCTTGGGCTGGAGCTTGTATCTGGGGCTGTAGCTTGTAGCTGAGACTGGAGGCTGTAGGTCTTGCTGTAGCTGCTATCGTAGAATAAGCTCTATTGTTATGCTGTCTTGATGTGTGGCTCCTCCCTATCACAGCGCAGCTGTGCTGAATCAGCCCTGCCCTTTGAGATGAGTGCCTAGGGATTACCCTCATAGCTCTCTTGATTGGAACACATGTATTCTCACTTCAGTCCCCCCTCATGGATGCTGGACACCTGGTGCATTCTGGGACTGGTAGTCTTTTATGTGTGAGCTATGTGTTATTACCTCTACCAGGACTGACAGGAGTCTTGTTCAGAGTCACAATCACCCATTTCTATAACTCCTACCTGAGCCATGATAGGCCTTCCTTAGCAAAACGTACATGGTGTATTTTCCTGTTGTGTGGCCATGGCCGCCCCTTTGTGTAATGTTTCTATACCCAAAACAAAATATGCATTCTCAGTAGTTACAGTTTGTACCCATGCAAAGGGTATTTGTGTGATATGTTTTGCCTAAGTTCTGCTTGACAATTGGTACCCGCCACAGGTAACTCATGACCACCATCTCGTCCCCACACCAAGGCATTCGTCAGGAACTTGCAGCTGATACGGCACAATGGAGAACTCGCCTCATACAGGAGGTGTGGCTTCTGCGCCAACAGCATCCATGATATGCCTTTTGGGAGTGATGTGTGTGTGCCATGGGGGGGGGCGGGGGGGGTCTGGGGGGGAGGGGGGGAGTGCATCCCCCAGCTGCCCTGGAAAGGATGGCACCACCGCCCCTGCACGCCCACACCGCCACCACCACCACCACCCACACCCACCGCCACAGGCCACAAGATGACCGTGTGGGGCCAGCTGCAGGGGAACCGTATTTTGCTGCGTGCCAGACTGAGAGGGCAGCGCCGTCGGGCCAATAGAACTGCCAATACCTATTACTGGTAAACATTGCATTACATATAAAGTACTCCGTCCAATGTTTCTCATCCTTTTTATAGGCATAGTTTGTGTGCAAAATGCATGCCCTGACCATTAACCTGGAGGGGTTCAGACATCTGGCCCGGTATTGCCGGGGTGTCCCATACTGTCTTGTAGTTACTGCACACAATGGCATTGCCTGCCATTTCATAACTGCATACGATCTGTGCATTGGCCCTGGGCTGCAATACACCAATGTTCACCATAGGCCCAATGCCACATTTTGGGCAGCTGCAGGGTTTTCCAACAACACTATCGTGGCCATGTTCCACGGTCACAACCCACATGATACTGTGCACATTGGGTGAGGGCTCTGTGGCCATTGGCCCTGGTCATTGGCAGGGTGACATGCGTGTGTACCGCCCCTCCCATGGCACACATGTTCCAGAGGACACATGGGTGTCATGCGTGTGTTGCGATGCTTGCTCTGCACCAGCAATTGTGGTGGGGACAGGGGAAACACTCCCTGTGACATGACTGTTTTAGGCGGGAGATTATTAACAGCAACATGACCTGTGGTTACCCATGTCCCCCCATTCCTATGCACATCATGTTTCATCACACAGGACTACGCATGTGGTGCAGGTAACATTATGATGGCCATGGCCAACTCCGCCATGTCCAAGCAACAGGTGTATGGCCGGCCTTGCCCATGCAATTGCCAGTACATGTTTTGTGGGTGAAGGTACACAAACTGTGACCAGTGAGGCAGGTGTCAAAACATGTTTATTATAAAAGCACTAAACACCCAATGGCCAACATGCCCAACATAAACACAAGCATGAGGTGGGCGGCGGGGAAGACACAGCTGCAGCAGAGGTGCACATAGGGGCATCAAACAGGTTGCCCAGCCGTGGTACCTGTAATGCTGTTCGGCAGGTGGCCATCGGGAATGCCAGATGCCACCACATCAACTGTCCACCTGCGCGAACAGCCACCCCCAGTCAACACACGCAGGGCGTGGAAACCGACACGGATGGTCGCGGTCGTACGTCATCCAGGTCCATGCACAACATCGTCGATACACTCTGCCAGCACACAGGACAACACATTGTCCTGTGGTCTGTGTGCTGGCCATGAGCTCCTGAGGTGTTACCAGTGGCCCTGGGTGGACGCACGAGCGTGTCCTCGACGTCCGTGCCGTGCAGAGCGCCCTGCAATGCCGTACTGGTGCCCGGGTGGCCCTCTGCTGGGCTGTGTTCCCACCTGCCAACCCAACTCCAACCCCTCCCCGCTCCTTCCATAACCACCCCCACCCTCCATGCCCACACAACACCCCAACTCCCCCTCCCTGCCTGCAACCCCTGCCCCCGTTTGGCCCCTCTGTCCTGCACCCCCCTCTGTCCCCATCCCCAATGCTGCCCCTGGTTAGGGGTGTAGCCTGCTGCCATCGCCTAGTCCTCGTCCCACATCACTGGAGGAAAACCACCACCACATCTGCCCTCTCTGGTCCCTGAATGTTGGGCCTTGCTCCATCCCACCCGGCTGGTCGTCCTCCTCCTCCACCTCCGCCTCCTCCCTCCGCGTTGTGTGACCGGGTGGGGGGCCTCCGTAGACGGAGAATGGGGGCAGAGGTGGATGTGGCGAGGCGGTCGCTGGCATCACTGTCTGTGAAGGATGACATACATAAGGTGATGTCACATGTGTGTCACATACCACATAGCAGATGCAGGTGGTCGACAGGCTGGTGGCCCTATGGCACAACACCTGAACCTGTGAGTTGGCGCAGACCAATTTTCCAATACTCACCACTCGTGTGGTGCTGGCGCTCCCTTGCAGGCCCCACGTGTTTTGGTGAGGAACTCCGGGTGGGTAATTTGCGAAGGGTTTTCGCCAGCCCCTTCTTCCTCAGGTCCCCTCCACCGTGGATATGCAAAAAGTTGTCAGGTGTCAACACATACCACCTGTCACTGGGGCTATGGGTGAACATACGTTTGAAGTTGTCGGGGCCGCACACCATGCTTCTTCTCCTACCCCACCCTGCTGTTTGGGGCAATTAGAGAGCATAGTAACCGACCTCCAGGCAGTACAGTTTCCCTCCCACATGTGCAAAATTAGGTTAGCACATTAGTCACGTGCACTTGCCGTAATGACATAGCTCGAGGCATAGATTACATCCACCTGGCAACTGTCATGTTAGGGCATCACACATCAGCATCAATCAAAGTGACTGCATGCTGCTCCTCACCCATATCCCCCACTCCAAACAACCTGTCCAGAAAACGGTGGACCTGGTGGGCTGTGGGGAACTGTACGAGAGGGAACAGGGTTGTAGACGAGTGGCCATAGTGGGACGTCACAGAGACAGAAGTGGATGGGAGAGGGAAAGGGAAGAGCTCACACTAGGGCACAAGTTGGTGTACAAGTGTAGGTCACCATCCCTGCTGTGCAATGACGCATGAAGCTGTCAAAGGTGTGTGTGGGTTTGATGATCCCGGAAGGGGCCAGGACATGCGTGAACGCCTGGGGGTGACCAAACTCTGAGCGTTTGCCCACTGTAATGATTCCCATAGTGTGTAGCCCTGTGGGGCAGCTCCCCACCTCACAGTTGGCTTCTGTTCCCCCTTCTATGGTGTTGTTGCCTCATGGACAGCCATGTGTGTACCTGGTACCTGTAAAGCACAGCATTCACCATAACAACAAATCGCATCCCTATGTTCTTTTGCCCTCAAGTAGTAGTGTTGCTAGGCGCCATATTGGGGATTTGTCCATTACAAAACCCGCCTGCTGCTATGGGCCCCTACTTGTACCCCTTGTAGCTAAGTGTGGCCAGCTCCCACACGGCATGCATGGGGTAATTAGTATGAGATTTGGTCCTCACATTGTGTTTGTTGAAGGGTGGGTTTGGGTTTGGGTGTTTTTGACATGGCCACCTGAAATGGTTGACACGTGTCCAGTACCCCCCTATGGTGTGTAGCAACCACAATGCACTGGGGGGGTACATGGTGATCATGAGCTAGTCCCCTGTAACTCGTGTCCAGTGGTTTGGCATGTGGCGTTGGGGATGTACCTGACCAGGTCGGTGGGATGTCCTCTATTTGGATTTGCGACTGTACAAGTTTACGCCTGGTGGTTCCCAGATATCGGTTGGCGTGTGGAAAACATGTACATTTTGTCATGTAGAGCTGGGTGTGGGTCCCTGATGGCCATATGACCGAGGGTCTACATTAGACATGCACAGTGTGTAGTCATTGGTGTCTTGCCTTGCATTTTGCTGTGTATTACTGTTTGACCACCCTGCGCCAGGCAGACGTGCAGCATCCAAGCCTCATAGATCCTTGCTGTCACATTGTCCATGACAGTGCGACACACATACGTGGGTGTATCAGGACATTGATCGTGGTGACAGACATGGTCACTTTTGGAAGCATTATATATGCCCACCAATGTCATGGGGCACGGGACCTCACCCCATTGGCCACACCAGACCAATGATAAACCTTTTGCCGATCCATTTGCCCTCGCTACAACCATGACTGTCAAAGGCACGAACCATACCTTCCCCATGTCATTATGGGAGGGCCACATCGAGGTGCTCTAACATGTTCATGAGGGATAACCCCAATTCCAATACATCCCTGCAACCTTGTTTTGGGACAGTATCCTGTGTGAGGGCAGGGATCCATGGCACACACCAAGCAAGCAAACACAGCAAGCGTGTTCATACACCATTAAACAGGAGTTGTCGGACAACACATGTCATTCTGTACATTGTGTTGTAACATAACCCGAATACCACAATGGGGGTGCACAGGTGGCTTCTTTCCATTTTTGCAAACACTGCTAAACGTATAACGCTGACCCTAGTTATTCTCACAAAATGATGGCCATAGTGAGGTAGGGTGGGGGGGGGGGGGATATCCCCTCCTGTTCAGGGTGTTATCCTGTATGTCTTGATGTCCCAAGCCAGGGTGCGGAACATTCCCCATGGCGTATGTTGGCTATGGATGGATATCTTCCTCATGCCCCCCCCCCCCCCCCTGTGTTTGCATCTCATTTTCGACTGCACTGGAGTTGGACATGGTCCACAGGCCAGGCCAGCCCCCAGTGGGTCTGAACTTAGGCGGTGTTACTACTTTTTCCGTTGTTGGACATTTCTGATGCCACCCCCTTGCAATTCACATTACTGGGACTCTGAGCCGTCCCATTCTACTCAGGCACCTAGGGGGATTGCCACATGTTGTCCCTGTGGTTTTTGGGGGAGCATGCAGTGTTGGAACATCAAGGCGCCCGCGTAGACGTTTCCTGGTCTGACTTTACATGGTACCAATGTGGAACACACAAGGAGACATATGCCATTGAGGAGTCCATATGCCCAATGCTGTGCGCCAAAACCTTGTGTGTGCCAATGACACAAATATGTGTGTCCTGGTGGGTTGTCTGGTACCCTGGTGTAACTAGGGATTCTGGCAGGCCCGTGGGTGGCTTTGCCACATCAATCTGTTTGTCTAGGGAACCTGCTATGCCTTTGCAGTGTTGGGTCAGTGGGGTGCACATCATCCGCGATGGCCCCAATGCTAACGTACACCAGTGCGTGTTATTGAGACCGCATGTCAGCCCGATACGGACTCCGACCATACCAATGGTTATAAAGTGGTTATTGACTCCCTTTGTTGGGCCTGGGTGGTAACACAGACTGTTTGTCACAAACTGCATTTGTCCAGTGCCACTGGCCAGGGCATCCATATGTATGTGTGGGGTTACTGTCCCTCTGGGAACATGCCACAATATGTTGGTCAGATGTGATCCACACGGAAAACATGCTTGAAAACACGGGGAAATGGCTACCAACACAGCCCACATTGTGGGGGGGGGGGGTGTTTACTGGGTTTGCGCATGGCTGGACGGCTCGGCCAAACCCACCACTCCCTGGATGCCATCCCACTGGTCAAGCCATATGGGTGACAGGTCACATGTGCCGGGCCTTGGCAGGTCAGTCACACTAGGCATGGCTGACAGTGACCAATGAGTGTGTTAGGCACCTCCCTGGAGCATGTCCTCCAGCCCCACATGGTGTGGTTTCTCCATGCTAATGGCATGGTTTTTGGGCCTATGCATAACACTAGAGAGAGCACCGTACTTGGGGAATTCTCAGTGTTCCCCTGTGTTGTCTTTGAATTACATGTCAACACCAGCTAACTAGGGCCCCTCCTTGGGAATATCAGATCAGATCCCACCGTGTCACAGTCGTTCAGTGGGGCCCCTCAGCAGAGGACACACACAGGGGTTGCTTTCCCATACAGGGGTATTGCATTATAACGGACAACAGAGATGACATTTTTTTTTTCCGTGGACATTATGCTCTGGGGACGGGGAGCAGCAATTGGGCTTTCAACAGGGCAGACCACATGAGCTGTGGGGTACTCCCAATAGGCTTTTATGGGTTGATGGGGTGGGCGGAGCAGTCGCATTTTCTGGCGGGGCTGTCTTGCACACTGCCTCACAGACAGATATGGGTCAGTGACCTCATGCCTATTCCAGGTGAAATATCTGTCCCATTGCCAAGACATACATGCCTCAATGTGGGATGTGGACATTTGTGCAGCGACCCTATTTGAGCAATGTCCGTGTCTCGCCTAAATGCTGATGGGGAACGCGTCCTCCCTTTGGGCACCCTTGACAAGATCATGGGAATTGGCATGGCACATTGGTTTGGCCAATGTGGAGGTTCCCTCGGGGAGGCCTTTAGCCATTAGGTAGGTCTTGCATTAGATACATGTTGGGGTGCACATTAACTGGACATGGTCATTGCAATCCAAACGCAATGGCACCCAGATGTAACGGTTAAACAATGTTTTGTGGTTCCCATACATGTGACATGGAGTGGTTTTGCCCTAATAAGCAACGTGGCAGGCGGGCAGGTCCCATGAACACGATGGATATTCTAGATTGGACATGGATGTAATTACCGGGACCCAACACTGAAGTTGTGGGTCCTGTATACTGTCATAGGGTACCTCGAGTAGCTACATCAGAACGTACCTTGACGGACTGTTGAGACACAGCATACTGGGCGATGGTGGACATGCATCTGTCCCTACCTTCCAGGCTTCTCGGGTGGTTTTAATGGTTCCTCCCTTGACCTGTGTCCCTGACTAAGGGTTTCTATGAGATGTGCGTCACAGCAAAACCCTATACGGCCACAAGGCAACATTACTACACGGATATGTGCTGTTTCGAGCCCCTGTAACATTTTGATGGCGGATTCGCTGTAGTGTGCAACCTGGATGTGTGGTCTGGCCAAACCCACCAGAAGCAGCTGGGAGGTACAGGTAGGAAAAAGGGCTTCATTGTCGCCTGTAGGCTTTTGTGTAGGGGGTAAAACACTCAAATTCTGCATTACAATAGTGTGCACATGTCCCTCTCGCAAGGGTTTGGGCTTCCATCTCGTAGTCTATCTACGTGTGATAGCTTTTGTGAAAACGCACAACCATATCAGCATCTACCATAAACATGCCATACATGTACAGTGCGGTGGTTGGACTATGCTGCCACATTAGGTGCCAGGTGTGATTTGCAACCAGGACCACTATAAACCCTAGGTGAACATATGGGACTGAGGATACACCTCCGTACAATGAAGCCTATTAGCCACCACGGTATTGGGTGTCCCTACGGCATATCATATCATCAGCAAGAATACAGCATTGCAAAACATGGGTGACACCCTGGACCGCCCAGAATGCAGGTATCAGTCGCCTGCATGTGGTACAGATAATTGGATCTGTGCTGGCCTGAACACCAACCTCACACTGTCACCATAATCACCAGGGTGAACTGTGGCATACTTGGTTGTGATGCCTGGACAGACAATGGGGATGGGGGGATGTGGTAAGCCTACACTGTCACAGCATACCTATCTCCAGGTGGCAGACAACCCACTGTTGATGGCCCTCTTCTGCACTCCTGGCGGTAGGCAGGAGGGTTCAAACTGACATTAGGACACACAAACCTAGGCCCCAGGCTGTGATATGGGGGACCCCACGTGTATGGCCTCTCTGCACTCCTGGAGGTTTAGGAAGAGAGGGTTCAAACTACATTAGGACACAGATCCATACTAACGCTCCAGGGTGATAGAGAGCCCCACTTGGATGGCCTCTCTGACACTCCCGAGTGGGAGTTATGAGAGGTTCAAATACTAATTAGGACACAGATTCCCTAGGCTCCAGGGTGGATAGAGAGCCCACCTTGGATGGCCTCTTCTGCACTCCTGGAGTTACGGGATGAGAGGGTTACAAGGCTACATTAGGACACAGATTCCATAGCGCCAGGGTGTAGAGAAGCCCACTTGGATGGCATCTCTGCACTCATGGAGTTAGGAGGTAGGGGTGTTCAAAACTACATTAGGACACAGATCCATAGCTTCCGAGGTGATTAGAGAGCCCACTTGGAATGGCCTTCTCTGCACTCCTGGAGTTAGGGAGGAGGGTTTTCAAACTAACATTGAGGAACACAACAACCATAGGACCCAGGGTGATAGGGGACCCCACTATGGATGGCCTCTCCTGCACTCCTGGAGTTAGGGAGGAGGGTTAGTTGCAAGCTTCCATTAGGGACACAGATCCATTAGCTCCAGGGTGGATTAGAGAGCACACTTGGATGGGACTCCGCACTCCTGGAGTAGGGCGGAGGGTTCAAAACTACATTAGACAACACAACCATAGGCCCAGGGTGATAGGGGACCACACTTGGATGGCCTCTCTGCACTCCTGGAGGTTAGGGAGGAGGGTTCAAACTAAACACCATTAGGACCCACAACCAGTAGCTCCACGCGGTAGATATGAGAGCACACTTGGATGGCCTCTCTCCTGGGCACTCCTTGAGTTTTCGGGAGGAGGGTTCCAAACTACATTAGGACACAGATCCCTAGCAGATTCCAGGGTGATGAGAGAGCCCACTTGGATGGCCCTCCTCTGCAACTCCTGGATGTGAGGGAGGAGGGTTCAAGCTACCCGTTAGGCACGACAGATCCACCATAGCTTCCAGGGTGGATAGAGAGCCCCACTCTGGGTATGGCCCTCTCTGCACTCCCTGGAGTTAGGGAGGAGGGTTCAAAACTACAGTTAGGACACAGATCCATAGCTCCAGGGTGATAGGAGAGCCCAACTTGGATGGCCTCTTCTGCCCTCTGAGGGTACCTGGAGTTAGGGATGGAGGGTTCAAACTACATTAGGACACAGATCCACTAGCTTCCAGGGTGAATAGAGAGCCCACTTGGATGGCCTCTCTGCAACTCCTGGAGTTAGGGAGGAGGGTTTTCAAACTACAATTAGGACACACAATCCATAGGCTCAGGGTGATAGAGGCACCCACTTGGATGGCCTCTCTGCCACTCCTGGAGTTAGGGAGGAGGGTTCAAACTACATTAGGACACACAGGATCCATAGCGCCTCCAGGGTGATAGGCGGACCAGATCACTTGGATGGCCTCTCTTGCACTCCTGGAAGTTAGGGAGGGAGGGTTCAAACACATTAGGAACACAGAGCCATGAGGCTTCCAGGGGGATTAGAGAGCCCACTTGGATGGCCTCTCCTGCAACTCCTGGAGTTAGGGAGGAGGGTTCAAGAGCTACATTAGGACATCAGAATCCTTATTTTTTAAGCTCCAGGTGAGCTTAGAGAGCCCACCTTGGATTGGCCTCGTCTGCACTCCTGGAGTTAGGGCGGAGGGGTTTCAAACTACATTAGGCCCACAGAATCCATAGCTCCAGGGTGATAGAGAAGCCCACTTGGCATGGCCTCTCTCGCACTCTTCTGGAGGTACGGGAGGAGGGTTCAAAACTACATTAGGACACAGATTCCATAGCTCCAGGGTGATAGAGAGGATCCACTTGGATGGCCTCTCTGCACTCCGGGAGTGAGGCGAGGAGGGTTCAAGCTACATTAGGGACACAGATCCATAGCTCCAGGGTGATAGAGAGCCCACCTTGGATGGCCTCTCTGCACTCCTTGAGTTAGGGAGGAGGGTTTCAGCTACATGTAGGAACACAAGGATGCCCATAGCTTCCAGGGTGATAGAGAGCACCACTTGGATGGCCCTCTCTGCCACTCCTGGAGTTAGGGAGGAGGGTTCCACACTACATTATGGACACAGATCTACCATAGGCTCCAGGGTGATAGAGAGCCCACTTGGATGGGCCTCTCTGCACCTCCTGGAGTTAGGGAGGAGGGTTTCAAACACTACATTTAGGACCACAGCAGATCCATAGATTCCAGGGTGACTAGCCGGGACCCACTTGGATGGCCATCTCTGCACTCCTGGAGTTAGGGGAGGAGGGTTCAAAACCCCCTACAATTGTTTAGGACCCAGATTCCATAGCTCAAGGGTGATAGAGAGGCCCACTTGGATGGCCTCTCTGCACTCCTGGACGTTAGGGAGGATGGTTTCAACAGCTTTACATTAGGACACAAGGATCCATAGCTCCAGGGTGATAGAGAGCCCACTTGGATGGCCTCTCTGCACTTCCTGGAGTTTAGGGAAGGACGGGGTTCAAAACTACATAGTTTAGTACACAGATCCATAGCATCGCAGGGTGATAGATGAGAGCCCAAACTTGGATGGCCTCTCTTGGCACTCCTGGTTGAGGTTAGGGAGGACGGTTCAAACTACATTAGGACCAGATCCATAGCTCCAGGGTGATAGAGAGCACCCACTTGGATGGGCCTCTCTGCACTCCTTGGCAGTTAGGCCGAGGAGGTTCAAACTACCATTCTAGGACACAGAGCCATAGCTCCAGGGTGATAAGAGAGCCCGCTTGGATGGGCCTCTCTGCACTCCTGAGTTAGGGAAGGAGGGTTGTCAGCTACATTAGGACACCAGATCCATAGATTACCAGGTGATTTGATAGAGAGCCCACTTGGATGGCCTCCTCTGCACTCCTGGAGTTAGGGAGCGAGGGTTCAAACTCAAATGAGGGACACAGATCCATAGCTCCACGGGTGATTAGAGAGCCCACTTTGGATGGCCTCTTTCTGCCCTCCTGGAGTTCGGGAGGAAAAGGGTGTCAAGCTACATTAGGCACACAGAAATTCCATAGGCCTCCAGGGTGCATAGGGGGACCCACTTGGCTGGCCTCTACTTGCACTCGGCTGAGAGTTAGGGAGGAGGGGTTCAAACTACATTAGGGACACAGATCCATAGCTCCAGGGTGATAGAGGGCCACTTGGATGGGCCTCTCTGCACATCCTGGGAGTTAGGGAGGAGGGTTTTCAAGCTACATGTAGGACACACGAATCCATAGCTCCAGGGTCTAGAGAGCCACACTTGGATGGCCTCTCTGCACTCTGGACGTTTAGGGAGGAGGGTTCAAGAGCTACATTAGGACACAGATCTCCTATAGCTCCACGGCGTGATAAGAGAGCCCAATTGGATGGCCTCTCTGCACTTCCTGGAGTCTAGGGAGGAGCGGGTTCTAAAATACATTTAGGACACAGATCCATAGCTCCAGGGTGATAGAGAGCCCACTTGGAGTTGGCCTCTCCTGCCACTCCTTGGAGTTAGGGAGGAGGTTACACACTTACATCTTAGGGACACAGATCATAGCTCCAGGCGTGCATAGAGAGCCCACTTGGCATGCCTCTTCTCTGCACTCCTGGAGTTAGGGAGGATGGGTTTTCACAAACTACATTAGAGGACACAGAATCCATAGCGTCCAGGGTGATAGAGAGGGCCCAACTTGGATGGCCTCTCTGCAACTCCTGGAGTTAGGGAGGAGGGTTCAAACTACATTAGGAACACATCAAAACCATAGGCCCAGGGGTGATAGGGGAAGCCCACTTGGATGGCCTCTTCATGCACTCCTGGAGTTAGGGAGGATGGTCCACTACTTAGACACACAACCATCGGCCAATGGTCGATATGGACCCACTTGGATGGCCTCTCTGCCTCCTGTAATTAAGGGAGGAGTTATCAAGCTACATTAGACACATGAATCCATAGCTCCAGGGTGATAGAGAGCCCACTTGGATGGTGCCTCTCTGGCACTCCTGGAGTTAGGGAGGAGGGTTTCAAGAACTACATTAGGACACACAAACCCATAGGCCCAGGAGTGATAGGGGGACCCACTTGGATGCCCTCTCTGCACCCTGGGGAGTTTTTAGGGGAGAGGAGGGCTTCAACTACAATTAGGACACATGATCCATAGCTCCAGGGTGATAGAGAGCCCACTTGTGGATGGCCTCTCCTGCACTCCCTTGGAGTTTTCAGGGAGGAGGGTTCTTCAAACTACATTTAGGACACAGATCCATAGCTCCAGGGTGATGAGAGAGCCCACTTGGATGGCCTCTCTGCACTCCTGGATTAGGAGGAGGGTTCAAACTACATGTAGGGGAACCACAGATCACAAGTAGCTCCAGGGTGATAGAGGAGCCCACCTGGATGGCCTCTCTGGCACTTCCTGGAGTTAGGGGAGGGAGGGTTCACACTACATTAGGACCAAAGATCCATAGCTCCAGGGTGATTAGAGAGCCCACTTGGATGGCCTCTTCGTGCACTCCTGGAGTTAGGGAGGAGGGTTCAAGCTACATTAGGACACAGATCCATAGCTCCAGGGTTGATAGAAGAGCCCAAACATTGGATTGGGGCCTCTCTGCACTCCTGGAGTTAGGCAGGAGGGTTCAAGCTATCATTAGGACACAGATCCATACGCCCAGGGTGATTAGGAGAGCCCACTTGGATGGCCTCATCTCTCTCTGCACTCCTGGAGTTAGCGGTGAGGAGGGTTGCATAACTACATTAGGACACACAACCCATAGGCCCAGGGTGATAGGGGACCGCACTTGGATGGCCTCTCTGTCTGCACTCCTGGAGTTAGGTGAAGGAGGGTTTCAAACTACATCTAGGACCAACAGATCCATAGGCTCCAGGGTGATAGAGGGGCCCATTTTTTTTTGGACTGGTCCTCTCTGCACTCCTGGAAGTTAGGGGAGGAGGGTTCAAACTACATTCCTAGGACACAGCATCCCATAGCTCCAGGGTGATATAGGGGCCCCACTTGGATGGCCTCTCTTGCACTCCTGGAGTTAGGGAGGAGGGTTAACTCTACATTTAGGACACATGAATCCATAGCTCCAAGGGGATAGAGAGCCCACTTGGATGGCCTCTCTGCACTTCCTGGGAGTTAGGCGAGGGAGGGTGCAAACTACATTTAGGGACCACAGATCCATAGCTTCCACCGGAGTGATAGAGGAGCCCACTTGGATGGCCTCTCTGCACTCCTGGAGTTAGGGTAGGAGGGTCTCAAAACTACAATACACCTAGGTACACAGATCCATATCTTTTCCTAGGGTGATCAGGAGCCCACTTGGATGGCCCTCACTCTCTGCCAACTGCCTGGAGTTAGCGGAGGAGGAGGTTCAACCTACCATTTAGGAACCAACAGATCCATAAGCTCACACGGGTGAAATAGAGAGCCCCACTTGGATGGCCTCTCTGTCAACTCCTGTGAAGTTTAGGGAGGAGTGGTTCAGCTACAATAATAGGACACAGAATCCACTAGCTCCAGGGTGTAGAGAGCCCACTTGGAGCATGGCCTGCTCTGCACTCATTGCGAGTTAGAGGAGGAGGGTTTCAAGGCTACATTTAGGGACACAGATCCATAGCTCCAGGGTGCTATAGAGAGCCACACTTGGATGGCCTCCTCTGCACATTCCCTGGAGTTAGGGAGGGTAGGGTTCACAACTACATTAGCGGACCAACTACACCATAGGCCTGCAGGGTGATTTAGGGGACCACTTGGATGGTGCCTCTCTGCACTCCTGGAGTTTGAGGGAGGAGGGTTCAAGCTACATGTAGGGAACACAGATCCATAGCTCTAGGGTGATAGAGGGCGCCACTTGGATGGCCTCTTCTCTGCATCTGCCTGAGTTTAGGCGAGGAGGTTCAAACCTACATTAGGACACACAAAACCATAGGCCCCAGGGTTGATAGGGGATGACCCACTTGGATGGCCTCCTCTGACCTCCTGGACGATATGGGTTATGGTTTCATACGTAACATCTGAGGACAAAGCAAGATTCTATATCTCCAGGTTGCCAGGGCACACTTTGAGTGGCTCTCTGTAGCCCTGAGGGGAGGGGAATGTATTATACCACATTTGTAAACCACCCCTGGCCACCTGTGTGCGTCAGGGCCTTTGTGCTGAAGGTTCCACGACCCCTGATGGTTGCCCCTATGTGGTTACCCTCCAGATGCAGATACCTCCATCAGCACATGGTGAATCTAGAACACTCCTTAGGCTGATGGTTGGCCTAGCTGTGTTACAGTTTTCTGTAGTGCATCAATACCATCAGCTGTCATGACTCCAGGTGGTCATCATGCCCTCTGTGGCATAATGGATCTGGAATTGGCTACTTGGGCAACCACTCAGATGTGGTTCACTATGCATCTGGCATGTGGTTTCCCTACTACACGTAATTTATCTAGCCTACTTACACACAACAGCATGGACAGCTGACATTAACCCTGTCTGTGTTTATGGTTTTGTGACCTGTGGCCATTCACTTACCTCACGTGGGTGGTCTGCCTCACGGTTAAAGCGCCTGGTCCACCCTCTCCCAGGCCCTCAAGCACCTTCCCCATGTTTTATCCTCCTGGAGGGCCCTGGGAAAAGGATTTTTTGTTTCGGGCCAATAAGGGAGGCCAGGAGGCACAGCTCCCTGTAGCTGAAGGCGGGCTTCCTGCTCATGGACGCCATTTTGTTTGTGGGCGTGTAGACGCAGCGAACGCTAAACGACGCCACTTCCGCATTTGCGCGTATCGAGCAAGCACGTGCGCGCCGCATGGCTGCGGCCCTCATAACTGCTTGCCCATGCGTTTCCGCATTGCTGCGCTCCTGAAAAGTGCAAATATTAGCGGCACGCATCATTCTACACATGTTTTACATTTATTAATACAAATAGGTTTCATGTTGTTTGCATGCTCACATAGCTACAAGGTATCTCTCTATAACATAATTTAATGATTCTGAATATTACTTGTTCACACAATGTGGTCTTGAACCTCTGGACACATATGCATTGATTCCAAGGCCATTGTCAGATGAGGTGTGCTATGTGTGTCACATAGCAGATAGTGCTCTGCCACTGATAGCAATGGGTGCAAACAAACCATCAGCCGTCAGGGGTCAAGCAACCTGGTGATAGGGCATGATGTGTTAGTTGGCTCTGTTCTGTTTTGACTCACCATGTACAGACATCAATGATTTGGTGGTTGCCATAGGTGTTTTGCGGGGGTTCATATGTGTGCATTAACACAGGAAAAATAGGTTGCGTGTTAGACATTAGGGGGCAATGTGGACAGCATGTCACCACAATCCACATTAGAATTGGTAGATCTGCTGGCATACAGTCCTGGGGGCTGAGATATAGCGCAATGGTGGATACATTGGCTGCTTAACGAGGCATCATGGCTTACATCTTCCTTTTGCGCTCTGGAGTGCCTGTCTCAGGCAGCTCACAGTATCATACGTTGTAACACCAGTGGCCATGGTGCTGTCCCTCTTCCTCTAGGCTGTGCACAGCATATATTTTCATACTTTGCAAACATTATTACTTGCCCCAGAGCCCTTTCTACATTACAGAGGTGCTGCTGGTGGCAAGACACTCACACTGCTGCAGACATCATATGTCATACACCATTCTCACTGATGGAGCACCACAACCCTGGTAACAACAACACACTGTCTGCATGATTGCCTCTTTGGCCAGCCAGGCATCTGTTCTTATCAATCTAGCTGTGGCCCACACCTAACCTTGCTGCATGGGGAGCCAGAGGTTGCATACGTCCATATACAGTGAGGTTATTGGTGGGTGCAGCCAATGACATGTCCATGACTGTGGAGTACTGGTGTTTGTTGTGAGATCCTCACAGTGCTGTCAGCAGCAGGTACCCCACAGACCACCTTATAGGGTCTACCTGCGTGAATGCACTGTGATGGTGTTTAAGTTTCCAGTACTTGAGGAAAATCACCACGTTCCACACCTGAGAGCCCCCATGGACCTTGTAAAAACAAATTTAACTAATGTGACACTGCCTTGTTCAATGTATGTTTATTTTCAGAACGTTTCCCCACACTACTGCTGACTGGTGGAGTCTATGGGCCAAAGTCAGGATATATAAAATACTTTCCTTGTAGAACCACATTTAGAATTTGAACTAACAACCTTTTGCTCCTGAGGCATTGCAGTCACCACTGGACTACAGCTCTGGGGTTGTGATGAGACTATCTGGCTGTCTGCAATATGACCTAGGCAGACTTTGTGCTGCAGTTAACAGGGTAACGTCAGTCCACTCACCCCCATGATGCACTGCACATGCAAAGCAGCAGTCTACTCATGGTCCCACGATAGGGTGTGCAACCACACAGCACCTGGACATAGTTTTGTGGACAGACCTTCTGTGTTGCAGGTACAGAGTGGGTACAGAACCTCACAGTGTGTGTGGCTTTTAATCACCCTGAGTGTGAGGTGAGACACACAGCACCTGTCCTGGCTGAGAGGGCCAAGAACATCAGATCAGCTTGTCAGACGATGTCTGATAGGTTGATGCATACAGTCCTCCTTCAGGCATCTGTATCTCCCTGACCCATCTGGGCCTTGTGGGCTACAATGCTCACCCAAGGGTGCATCTCCTTTGTGAGAGCCCTGCCCTTCATAATATATGTGAAGGGTAAGGGAGATTTCTGGCCACATTGGCTATATGTGTCTGACCACCTGCACTTTCCTGTCAAACACACTTTGTACAATATTACAATATGCACATTCTGTAGCCCAACTACGGTGCTAGCAGTTGCCAGCAACCTCATTCCGCCTGTCGTACCCAGTACCTACAGGTCACTCTCTGCAATTTTGAACATATCCATATGTCTAGATCAGGCAGACCAACAGCTGAGCCAGAGCCACCCAGCTCAACCAACACCATCTGACATTTTGCAGCAGAGGCCACAGTGTGTGGCCAGCTACTGACCCTGCAAGGTGTTCCAGCCAAACACATGGTAACTGCTTTCAGGCCGCTTGACGGTCCATACTGCATGCTACCAGGGACACTCTGTGCACCCATTACTGGGATGTTTGCACAACCCCCATGCAGTTGACTCAGTGATTGGGCCCCCTATATATACACACGGCCCATAAAAATCACAGAGGAGAACTACTGTATGGCAATATGTAGTAACCTAGCCATGGTGTGGTCACTGATCATTCGTGGTGAGGGTTGGCATCCTCACCGTACATGCTATGGGCACCATGTTTGTGGAGGTGATAGCAAGGCACAACATGGTCCTAGGCATGCACATTTGCCCTGTGTAGCTGCATCCTGCTCCTGCCACCCTGTGTGTTCTATACCCAGAGTACTTTGCTCCTCATTATGCACATTTGCAGACCAATACTGGCAACGGTGCTATCATTGTGGGCTGTGGGAGGTGTTGGCAGCCAGCACACACTGGATCAACAGACACACACTCCCTACACCTAGGACAGCAGTGAGACGATGTACGGTTATTTAGGAGCAGAGACCAACGCAACAGTAATGGGCACACTGGGGGTATGGCAACGTTGGGGTACATTTGTTTGTGATATGTTCCAGGCTGACAATCTCTGGAGGGCACCTGACCTGACACACATTGTACATACATCTGAGACGTTGGTATGTTACAGCTCGATGATCTGCTTGTGCTTCGCATAGACATTTCTAACAGTCACTGCTCATACCAGGCTTCTGATATGCGTGTGAGGTATCGCCATGTGTAGTGTGTGATTGGTAATGTCTGCACATGCTAGTTATTGGAGGGGCACACAGGGCCCGACATCCTGCCACTGCATTGGTCATCAGATATTGGGGTCTGCAGGTGCAGCTGTTTCTGGCCCTGTTGCCCACTGCTGTAGGCCATATTTTCAGAAAACCCAGGCAATATGGCACACACACTGGTCAAGTTTTCATGATGTCCGTGATGAATATGCCTCTCAGACAGATGCATACCATGGTGGTGTTCAATTAACTTGCAGCACACGCATCTTTATTGGATACATCAGCGAACATGGGTGTTCTTTGTGCCTGCATGGCTGCATTTGGGGGACTGTACTGTGGGCGAGGCATATGTTTATGTGGTGTGTGCTGTTTATTGTAAAATAAGTTGTCTTTTCCAACGCTTCTGTCATCAGCAGGGGAATTGCAGTCTTTAATAGCAGGTTTTGTGCATGTGAAAGAAAATGGGGGGTGGGATGGCAGGTGCCCCAGCTGAGATTTGAACCTAGGGCCTTCTGCTCTTGGGGCACTTGCTATGTGTACTGCACCACCGTCTTAGCACAGCAACAGCTCATTCCCGGGGGAGTCCATGGCTGTTTGTCACACAGTGCCTGTCTGGTGGATTGGACTGCAGCCACATGAGGGTAGCTAGGCCAGCATCTGCTGTGGTGCAGCAGCCACTGCCCCCTCTGCCAGCAGTAGGCGTACACCACCATGATAAAGAGGCGTTATATTGGGGACAGCATCACAGCTAACTGACATGTGGCCCTCCGGTACTGCATTGTGTGTACGCTGCTGTAGGTGTTGGACATTTCTGAGGGCTATGAGCTACTTATGGTAAAATAACAATCCTCAGAAAAAACTTTTCTTCTCTGCAGGTGTGGGTTTTATTCCCAATAACGGTTTACTGGTGGATAAAATATGTGCACTGTGTTGCCGATGGCCCCAGCTGGGAGTTGAACTTGTTATCTTTGTCTCCACAACACACTGGCTGTGTCCCCTGCACCACCATGCGGACACTGAGTCAATGTAGACCCTGCAAATAGCATGTCTGTTTGTCCTAGAGCGGCCCTTTCTGTTATTGGCCAGTGCACCCACGTGTCAGGGTCTCTGGCTCCATCTTCTCTGGACACCTGCCACTGACCCCACTGATACCAGTACACCTCGGCTAACATGCTGCAGGCCCTGTTAGTGCTGGTGCCACTCAGTTGTTGAACATCCACTGTGCATGTATGCAACTACCTATGCTGTGCATTATGGGTTTGGGGTGACTACCTAGGGGAAAAAAATCCATTGGTGTGGGGACACATGCTCTCTCCTTCAGCAATGTTGACTCATGCACATGTTATGCTGCATGAGCCAGAAACCCTTCCAACATACCTATCTTTTAGCCCTGCCTTTCTTGTGAGTGTATGTTGATGTTTCACATTGCTGTGACCATTACCAGGGTTGGTCGTCTTGTGTGGTACAATCACGTGGTTTAACAGCCCTATGCGACACAACAGTCCTGGGGAACAGTACAGGCATGGATATGTTACACATAGCTGGTGGGGGTCACCCACCCAGGATGTACACACTGTCATACAACAGACCTGCTGCACACATGACCCACATCTGCATGATTGTCATGTGGTGCTCAATGGGCAAAATGTGCTGAACATATACATCCATATTTCACTGTGTTCAATGATGACATTAGATAGCTGTGTACCATGTCCCCAGGTGTGGGGTGGCATTGGTGACATCTGCAACTGCTACTATTGGCGGTTACAGGCAGGGCCCAATGTCCTGCCTTTCCAGGATGCATTGTCCAATGCAACCTGTGGGCGTGGGTGTGTCAGGGCCTGTTGGCTGGTGCTTTTCATCAGGCATTCCCACATCATCTCATGGTGTGGCTGACACTGTTGTAGTTTTATGCTGTCCCTCCTGGATATGCATGTGCTACATCTGCATGACATGAGGGTGGTACATAGATATGCAGCACAGTCATTTGTATTAGAGGCAGCATGGAACCTGACTGTTGTGTGGTCGTCCAAAACTGTATTTGGGATACTCTGCTCTAGGTGATCGCCCTGTTCATGGTGTGTGTGGTTGTGATGGTAAATGTTGGGGGTTTTACTGAGGCCACTGTCCTCTGCCTTAAAGGTTTTGCTTACTACCATGGTTTATTTGTGAGTAAAATATGTGCTCATGATTGGCAATATCCCCAGCCGAACTTTGAACCTGTGACCTTCTGTTGTTTCATACACTTTCTGTGTACACTGCACCACTGTGTATCTACAGCTTGGCGGAGTTCCCTGGGACGTCCATGACTGTACATCCAACAGGGGCTGACTGTCACTAGTGGACGGTGACAGCCTGCACCTCGCTAGTCAAATGTATGCTGTGGCTGGCAGCCACTTCCCTCTCCACCATCTGTACAGTCCCACCAACATGCTAGCATGTCCTTATCTTAGCATAAGCATATGTCCTAATTGAGTGGAGCCACTCCAGGACTGCATTTGGGCAACTCGGATGTGGCTGATGCCCATTGTTCTGATGTGTGTGCGGTGTGGAGTATAAGAAGGATGTTTGCAACATGCTAATGTTCTCTGCAAAACAAGGGGTGTCTTCCATATCTCTGATTAGTGGTGGAGAACATATTGCCATGAGCCCCAGATGGGATTTGAACCTGTGACCCTATGGTCTTACAGGTACTGGCTCTGTCCACTGCACTACACTGTTGCCACAGAGATGGTGCAGTACCTGGGGATAATAAAACTGGCAGGATGGGGTCACACACCCTGCTCTGCACAATTTTACTATGGGCTCCTTCACCCTGTCCGGTGACAAACGTGCAAATCATACCCAGACATGACCACGGAAAGGGGCGATAAGATATAACCAACATGGCCTACAGAGATTTTCATGAACAAACATGGGGGACACTCCCAGGACAGCTACAAAAGAGGGGTTGTTTTTTTTTTGGTTGAGTCTCCCCTCCATACACCTTTCCATGGTTCATTCATTTTTTTGTAAACTTTCCTGGATGTGTTTCTTATTTGTGCCCATTGCTAGCACTGTTCCCCCGCAGACTTTTAATTTTTTAGATGTTGTTTGTGGTCATTTTCGCTTTTTATTTGCACTTTTGTTCTGTGCACATGTATCACACTGCTGACGTTTTGCAGGTTTCCCCGGTTTTGCTGTACATTGATGACGGAAATGGTTTCTCTTCCCTTTAAATGCTTTCTACCGCGAGTGTTTCACTCGCGGTAGTTTTTACATGGAAATTCTGGCCCGGTACTGTGCGGGAAGACTCTCCCCTCCCACTCTCCACCCATTGACCCCGTCCCTCCGCCTCTCCGGGGCCTTCCTCCGCCCTTCTTTAGCCGTTCCACGCCTCTATCGTACATTTGCGGGCCCGCACTTGTACGGGGCCCGTTAGTGTGCCGCGTACCTGTGCGGGGGTGACACGCACGTGTGCGGGGCGTTTAAACACGTTTATGTGCGTTTCAATGCTGCGTTGCCGTGCGCTATTTTGCGGCGCGCAAATTAGCGGTTTTTAGTAAACATGCCCCTATGTTTCCAGTAGTCATTGATGCGATCAAAGTGCTCTTTGTTTTCCACTGAGATAGTGGTTTAAAGTGCTGCTGTGGTCTGAGATTACTTTTGGGACTTTTTACATATTTAAAAGTATAATAAGATAAAGATATATTGCTGGAACTTAAACATTGATGCATGTTAGAGTGGAGTATTTAAACTTTTAACTCACCGACATTTGTGTCAACCACAAGTTGATATCCTGAGTGCCCCATGACAACAACTTGTTCTCATCCATTTTATCCCGGAACTTTTCGTCGTAGTTAAGCCATGACCACCCGTCATGGGTCTGCGAGGCTTCGAGAATCGAGTCCGCGTATGACAAAAGCATCCCATGCTGTTCCTGGTAGCGCTGCCCCCAAACACTCGCTAAACGCAAAAAAGTCCGTACCCAATTCACTACTTTCCTTGACACTTTCTGGACTCTCCCAGCCTTTTTGTCCTCTTTCCGTTTCTTCTTACTCTCCCCCGAACGCTTGCGCCCCTCTAACAACCGGAAAATGTCAATATACTTTCTCCTCCTTATTCTCCTCCTCAACCTCTTCGGCACTCCCTCCCACAATTCCAACAAAGTGGTCACAGCTGCAGACCCCCCAACAGATGCGCCCCCCTCCGCCATATGCACGCCGCCCGCTGACGAACCCGTGGATGAACTAGAAGATGTCAAAGTGGATGATTCCGAACTGCGCCGCCGCCGGCACATGTGTCGCCACTTTCGGGCAGCCTTCCCAGACCGCTCTACCAGCCCCCCACCCCTACCGCCTGCTCAGTCAGCAACTCACCCGTCTCTGCAGCCACCGCCAACTCTGGCACCGCCCGTCACTGCCCTTCCTGTGGCAAAGTCATCGACACACCACAGATCTCTCCCGCTTCGTGACACCAAACCTGCCACTGGACCTCCAGAAACCTCCATCGCTGCCACCCTGCTGTTCGCCGTCCAGAATTGCTGGCTCACACTGTGTGTTGCTCCCGGAGACGTCATCCCAGGAATCTGTGGAGACAAAAAAGGCAACACCACCGGGGAAACAACTGCAGGCCAAGCCGGCCGCCATGCCCCGGCCCAATCAGCCCTCGAGGGGCCTTGGCCCCCCCCCCCCAGCCAGTGCTCCCATACCTGCGGCCCCATCACTCCCACACTCCCTATCCCGACCATCCTCCCCCCTGGACACCCACCACCCCACTCACCCCTGCCGATACCACACACCCTATCCCCTCCGCCACACCCCCAGCCCCCCATCACGTTGTCCCATTCCTTCTCCCATAGTCTGAGACATATGCCCATCTCCCCCCCACTCCTGCCCCACTCCAGTTACCCCCAGCTTGCCCCCTTGTTCCACACTGCCCCCAACCCTCATAACTCCCCTAGCCCCCGCAGTTCCCTGCTCTGGAAGCCTGTGCCCAATGCCGTCCCTCTGAAGTGCTGGCCGTGGCCCCCACACCCTCCCCTTGCAGGCACCAGCCCACCCGCACCCCGTGCTGCAGTCCTGCCCCCCACTCCCCGACCGGGGCCCCCCCCCCCGCCGCCCCGATCCTCTCCTCCCGCCCCCGAACCTCCAGCATGTGGCTCTGACTCTGCCCTACCCTTTCCTCTACCCCCTCTCCCGCACCTTTTCCCACCCGGCATCCCTACTTGACACAAACCACTTCTTCCCCTCACCGCCCTTCCCAGTCTTCACTTCCTCTTCTTTTTCTTTTTTTTTTTTAAACCTTCACACTCTCCTCTCTTCCGCCCCACAGGCCGCCCTATTGCTTCCACACCCACCCAAACTTTATTTTTACTTTTATTTGGTGTTTTTCTTGCCTGCACCACTTGCACTGCTCTCCACCGACCCTCCGATCACTCTTGGGCGCCTCCTGAAATCTTCTCAAAACTTCCTCCCGCAGCCGCCGCTTGCAATGCTCTCCTCCGACCCTCCGAACACTCTCCGGCCCCTCCTGAAATCCTGTAACTTCCTCCCGCAGCCACCGCTCTCCCGTGCACACCGTCCGCTGGCCTCTCCCGAACCATGTGCTCGGCGAGCGTCCCCGCCGTCGCAGCACATGGCCCTTCCTCTCACCCGATTGGCTCTCACCACGCAACCCCGTGGCGGAGCCAATCAGTTTAAAAGACGCTGCTCGCGTCTCGGCTCCCCTTTCCTCCTCCCCCCCCCAACCTCTCCTTCCTCCTCCACACGGGCAGGGTCCTGCGCCGGGGCGCGCCCCCGGTTACCGTCGGCCTCCAGGACCCTGCCCGCGGCCTTCTCATTTTCGTAGGGCAGCATATCAAGAATCTAAATAAATATAAACATAAACATATGATCATATTTATTCCAATAAAATAATGGCAATAGAACAGAAGGGCAATAAAGGGAACATATGGAACCAAAGACCAGTTAAAGTTGAATAAAGCCTTCATGGCCAGCGCTAAGAAAAGCAGAAATCATAGTATAGTATGGATCAACTATAAGAAAGCATTTAATATCATTCCACATGCTTGGATAATATATTGTTTTGAAATCTACAAAATAAGCCCTGGCTTGATCAGTTATATCAAGCTCACCATGAAAATGTGGCAGACTACATTTTATCTGAAGTATGAAGATGGACAATTCAACATTAATATCCAGCAAGGAATATTTTGGGGAGACTCCCTGTCACTAATTCTGTATTTTATACTACTGAATACTCTCATAAACTCTTTGGGATACAGATAGTTGTAAACACATTTACTATTTGTAGATGACCTGATGCTCTACAGTTTCAGTGACCAAGAATTAGCAGAACAACTCTATGCAGTGAAAAGCTTCTCAGATAACATTAAGATGACTTCTGGCCTTGATAAATGTACTAAGACAGCCTTCCTTAGAGGAAAACTGAGCAAAAATGAAAACATCTCCCTGACTGAGGACTGCAACATTAAGGAATGTGAACAGGAAGGTGTATATAAATACCTAGGAGTAGAGGAAGAAGTTACAATCAAGCAAAAATTATTGAGAGAAAAGATCAGTACAGAATATTACATGAAATTAATATTGATATTGATAGCTCCTTTAACATCCTAAGATAAAATGCAATCATTCAGTTGGCAATTCCCATTCTCTCATATAATTTTGGAATTGTGGGATGGCCTCTTAAAAAGAAAACTCTACCTTGCCCATAAGGTAATCTATAAAAAACAGTATATGATAAGACTGCACATTCTCCGAATTGAAGGAGGAATGGGACTCATAAAAATAGATTATACATACAAAGCTACTATCATAGTCCATCAGGCCCATTTAACGGCATTGACAGATTCAAATAAACAAAAATGTTGAAATATGAATGTGAATGTCCAGAATCCATCTCAATTATCAAACTTGGTCAAGCATTCCGACAAGTAGAAGAAATGGGTGAGACTCCTCCAGTACACATGGGGTATGTTTACTAAACTACAGTAAAGGAGCAGTCTTTTCTGTGCGTTATTGGCAGTGATAAGGGGTTACCATGTGGTAAGTGTGCTGGGCGTGTCAGAGATGTTCTGGCGTTAAGAGGTGCTAGTGGACACTTACCGTGTGGTAATAGGACATGCTGCGGGAAAGTGTCTGGCATGCACCTTAATGCAGAAAAGCCACTGAAACATTGAAAGGGTGGAAGGGAAGCCATTGGAGAAGGTATGGATGCAAGCACAATTGGTAGCTGATGGAGTTGACTCACCTGATGCCTGGCAATGTGGTAGTATGTGTGATGAGCATGTTTGACTATATACCAGGCCTATGCTGTTGACTAGGCGAGATATGTTCTCCTTCTTATGTTCCTTTTTTGTAGTTACATGAATGTTGTTCAATGAAGCCTTCAACTTGCCCACTATCCCTGTTTAGCCCTATGTCCTCCCTCTTATGTCCTGTTTTGTAGTTACATAAATGTTGTATCTCTTTCTCTTGCTTTCCTGTTGTTAATGTAACTTCCTTTCTTTTTTGGTGCCTTTGGCCCATTTCTATATTTTTGGAATTGTAAACCGCCTTGGTTGTAATATGAAAGGCGGTATATCAAGCGAAATAAACATAAACATAAGTGGCTGCTTAGTGATGATGGTCAGTGTGGATGTTGGCTGTGTCATGGATGGGTGGTGATGGCAGCTGAGTCAGCAGTGGGGATGCAGCAGCAGGGGGTGCTGTGGCAGGTGTGCAGTCCTAGATAAACCTGAAAATTAATACAGTACCATAAGCTACATTATATTGTCTGTGAGGTGTGGACATATATTCAGATGTACTGTCAGTGGGTAGTATGTCATAGGCCAGGACAGTGTCAAGGTGGAGGCAGAATGTGTCTGATGTGAGCAACAAAGGGAAGATTGTCCATGAGTGTGCATGTGGAGCAGTCACAAGAGAGGTATGCATGATATGCAAATGTAATTCTATATGGTCTACCAAAGAACACCCTCAACCCCCTTCAACTAGCTATGAACGTAGCTGCCCGCGTCCTCTGTGGTTTATCCAGATCAGACCATATCACGCCAATACTTAAAGATCTCCACTGGTTACCGATATACTGCAGGCTAACATACAAGATCCTGCTGATTACATTTAAGATTAACAACAACATTGCCCCCAAATCTCTCAAGAACCTTATTACACCAACTCCACAAATCAGAACTAGAAGGACAGCAACAGCCAACACATTGACCTTCCCTAAAGTCTCCATAAAGTGCACCCAAGCAACCAGGAAAAGAGCTTTTGCCTACTACGTCCCAAAATGCTGGAATGACCTCCCACCAGAAATAAGAGCAATCAAAGACCTCCTACAGTTTCGGAAGGCTATAAAGCACCATCTCTTTCTGCTACACTTTGCTCAATCAGCTACCCCACCCCAGAGAAAGCTACCCCCATCCCCTACAAACACCTCAGTCATGACATAACACCCATGCTTTAAGCAATCACACTCATGCCCGTCAGCACTTCTTGTCTATTCACACCATGTAATATTTATTACTCCATGTCAACCTGCATATACTTACTATTTATTCCTTGTCTATTCTGACCAAACTCAACGTGTAAATAGTTCATCTTTATCTGTATCATTTAAAGCTATTGCAACATGTAAATAGTTACCCTGTGTGGTCCAAGTACTAACTCCTGTTATAATGTAAAACTCAAAACAGTCTTGACTGCTCTGAACTCTTGTTGTTGAATGTAAACTGCACTGATAACAAATAGCGCGGTATATAAGAATTGTTAAATAAATAAATAAATAAATAAATATGGCTAACTGCTGAAAATGACTCCTGAGGGCCATGGTAGGGTAGCTTACTGCCAGTAAGCTGCCCCACCATGAACCAAATGGTGGGTGCAGGTCTGTGCCATGGATCATCCAAGCAGAGAATTTGCATTGTGTGTGCTGGGTGGATGTATGGGATCATACAGGCCAAAAGCATTTGGTGTGTGTGAATCAAAAGTAGTAGTGCCATGGGCTACATGAAACACTATTTGTGCTGGTGGGACTAGTGATTCAGTCTGTGCAACTGCGATACAATACACCTGACACTGTAGCATGATAGAAAGGGACAAGTTGAACCCATTTGCCCCATGTGGGGCAAGTAATGATGGCAGAATAGTGCAGGGGATGGCTATGCAATGAGTGTTATGTGCCTGAATGTACGAGATCTATTCTCTTTATGTAAAGATGGCAGGTCACAATGATGGCAAAACAGAAAATGCATCCATACCAGTTGACCCAGACATCTGCTGTATATACATCATTGACCTGCTGCAAGCGCCACAACAAAGCCACTAAAGTCATGCTCACAGATGTCCATGATGGGGAATGTCATGGTGGGCTACCCAATGTGTGACCATAACACATAGAAATGTAGAAGAACGATTGTCTGCAGGTCACAGCAGAGCTAGGACTGTGCAAGAACACCCAGGCACAAAATGAGCAAGTGGGAATCAAACCTTGGACCTTTGACCATGGAGATATTGAACCAACCATCAGCCTGCAGATCTCTGATCAAACTGTTTGCTGTCTGTGCCAGTATAGGTTGGGCCCTCCACTACCCATGAGACACTGCACATGAAAACAGTGGTCTGTAGCTGAAGAACCCATGGAGAATACACTGATACAGCATATCAACTCAGTAAGACACACTGGCTGCATGTGCTACATGCATATAACAACAGCAAGCCATGCTGCAGAGCGGTTTCAGATGTCACCCCAAGGGTGAGGATGGGTGCCCAGCATCTGGTCCACTGAACTTGCTCTGTTAGAGATGGTCCCTGCTGGTTGTGCTGTTTATCTGTATCCCTGCTAGTGTGTTATGCTTTTCTCCTTGTTTCCTGCATGCTGTAGGCAACAGTAACAGCAACAGCTTGGTCCTATGCTCTGCCCATATTGGACACTGACCCTCTGATAACAGTGCAGATTAGTGACCAGTGTCAACATGCTTCTGCCATGGATAGCCACTGCAAAGGGTTGTATAGGCTGGTGTGGGACTACTGTCATGCCAAGACCCCAGTGAGTAGGCCATGAACTACTGCTGCCCCAACCATTGAGGACTAACAGTTGACTACAGCACAGGCAGTAAGACTGCCTCTGCTGCCCTTCCCTGGGCTATGTCAGTCAAGCATAAACCAACTGCAGCATGCACTGGTCAGCATGCACAGCATCTGCAAAGTGTGATCACAAGCACGCTGCCTTGGGATCCTCAGAATTCACACCCAGCTGTTTGCTCAGTGATTGGTATCTCATGCCAGAGAATGCATCTACATCACTGGAGCCAGATATTATAATGGTTGATGTGGATACATAGCCGTGCCATGGTCACTTTTTGGTCATAGTGAGAGTGCCATCTCAGCATGACATACAGTGGCCACCCAGGCAATGCATATGGCAGGCTGGCACAATGGTATCTCAGCCAGTGACCCTACCATTGTGGCAGACACATCCAGGCCAATCTGCGCTGTTTCAGGCAATACCCACAATGCTCTGCTTCACCTTATTCACATTTTCCAACAGGCTGGGAAAAACTCAGACAATGTGAGCCAAAGTGCAGTGCAGAAAGCCACAGGACAAAGAGGAGCCATATACCAACACACATATACACTCTCATTGGCGCACTGTGCAAAAGTAGAGATGGTTGGCATTCCTGCTTGATTCTCCTGTCTCAATGTCAGCTCAAAGACTGATAACATGTGCTCTATTTGCAGATGCTATTACCGTGCCTTGGCCTCACCATACATTGTTACTGTGTGCTATTAGCCTCCAACCAGCTGTGGATAGTAGAGCCTGTCAGTGCTGCTGGTGGGTGCTTTCGCCCTTGCTGGCCATCTCCTTGAGGGTTGCACATGCTGGAGCTGTACTTGCACTGTCAGCTAAACCTTGTCCACTGGAATATGGAATGCAGAAATCCCAGCAGGGACCTAGACCTGTAACCCTACACACATATACACACCAACTATGTGTGTTACACCACAATGCTGCCTTATGGGAATAACAGCTCCTGTTGCTGACATGCTTCCCTTCAGCTAGCCTTTGGCACATGCTGCAATGTGCATGGTGCACATAACCAGGACAAGGCTTCTGTCTGCTACAGGCTGGTACCACTTCCCACTTCCCATTCCACCACCAACAACACACCATGCAGACATGCCCTTGTACTGTGTGATGATGAGAGCGGCCAAGAACAGATGGAGATAGAAGAAAACCATGTTTCTGCCTTTAAAACAAGTGACAGACAAGCTGTGCACAGAGCTTGCAGAGCAGGAAAGAAAAAAAATCCTGTCTCTGCTGAGGCTAAGCCACGCCCAGACTCTGAAGTGGGGGCAGGCTTAGATACTGATTGGAAAGGCCTGTGCGAAGGCAAGGGTGTGGCAGGGAAGAAACGGTTTTTAAAACCTCACTCTGACCAGAAAGGAAGGGAGAGTCACTTCCACAGGAGAAGGAGAAATCCTGGAGCAAGGGTATTCCAGTGGGAAGAGATATCCCAGAGCCCTGGGAGATCCTGGAGAGGAAGAAGGATTCTAGGAAGGCTTTCAGGAGAGATCTCATGAGAGAAGGAGTGGAGAAAGGCACAAGAAGTCTGACTTCCAGAAGCTGAAAGAGGTCAGTAGAAAAGGAAGCAGTGGATGTCTGAGAAATGCTCCTAGAAGTGAAGCCAACAGATGTATAGCTGAACAGCTTACAGATGAACAGGAACAGTTTGCAACAGCTAGTGTACATGAGCCAGACCTGAGCCCTACAACTGCCAGAAGGTGGGTGGAGATGCTTGAGAGTGGAAAAAGCCAAACCCCAGCAGTGAGCAGAGCAGCTGAGCTAAAAACACTAGAAACATTAGCACAAGTGTTCCCTGAGATAAAGGCTTATTCTCCCAAAGTAACTGTACCCAATCAGAAAGATTTGCTGTGGAGCCAGTTTCAAAAGTTCCTACGAGACAGAGGAGCTGAGGAAGCTTTTAAGACTGTAGAAGGCAATGAGCATTCTTTAACCCAGGAGGAAATGCAGGTCATTTCTTATGTGCCAGAGTCTGACCTAGGAAGCTCTCCAATGGATTGCTCATTCTGTTTAAAAGAAGACTGAGCCTTACTAAGCAGAGCTGAGAAAGAGTGAGAAGCTGTATTGTGCATAACTCTGTAACTGCTAATAGTCTACTAAAGCCAAGGATGTGTTTTACCAAGTGAGAATTTTCTTCTAAAGCAAAGAAGCTGTGTGTTACCAGAAGTTTGTTTGAACTGGGAAAGCCACAGTTGTGTAAAAGCTGTGTGTTACCCAAAGTTTGTTTAAAAGGGAAAACAACAGTTGTGCCAAGAAGAAAGTTTACCTTTTGTTTGAAAGTGGTAGAAGAAGCTGTGCTGAGTATTGTTTTGTTTAATGAAAAACAGCTGCTAAGGTTAGCAGGACTTTTGGTTTACCTCAGTTGCCAGTTATCTTCTGTTATCCTTTATGTTGGAGAAGTATCCTAATGCCGTGTGTTTGAATTTCAATGCCTTGGGAAATCCCCATAGAAAAATAAATATTCTTGTATGCCTTACCAACGATCTGACACTACATTTTGTCCTTGCTCAAGAAAAGCCGAACTACAAGTCCCAGAATTCCACTGGGGACAGTCAGAAAAGCTTTATTTAAGGACATTACAAGGCAGCCCTAAGCCTGTAATCCCTAGGGCCCAGGCTAGGGTCCCACAACTGTCAATGGTGGTGGTCACAGTCCTAGCATGTTAAACATGTATGTTTGGCAGGCGCCTTGGGCACAAGGGCCAGATGAGGGGGCAGGGGCACATACGGATGGCCACACAGCCTCCCCCAGCAGCTGTCCATGCAGGGGCCCCATCACCACCTGCCACTGATACATCTCGGGGGGAGGATGGCAGCCACTGCTCTGGTATTTCCCCAGGCAGCTTCATTTTCTAGCTACCTGGAGGGCTACAGCTTCTGGCACTATTGGCCTCTTCTCCCACAGCTGGGTTCTGCTGCAGTGGGGGGAGGGGGGAGAGGCAGCCTCGATCTCTGCCTGGAGTGCTAGGACCCCTGGACTGCCCCATGTGGCACATTGCCTTTCCGCAGCAATAGCAGGACTGTGTGCGGCCACTGTCACTGTGGGATCATGACGAGTATCACAAATTGTTCTGCAGATGGCAGAATACCCCTTTGTGGAGAGGCTAAAAAGGTTGGGGCTCATCAACCCGAGGAAGAGTTGGCTGTGAGGGGATATGAGAGAAGGTCTATAGATTATTGACTGGAGTGGAACAGGCAAATGTAGGTTGCTTTTTCATGCTATCAGACTATGGACAGAATAGGGGACCTGCAATGCAACTGCAATGTAACTCATTTGGGTCTTCTAGGTGAAAATATTTTTTCAGTCAATGCGTAATCAGACCCTGCAATCCATTGCCGGAGGATGTGATAAAAGCTGTCAGTGTAGCTGGGTTTGAAAAGGTTTGGACGGGTTCCTGCGTAACGGTCCATAAACCATTGCTACAGAGGACCCGAGCTATGCACTGCTTGCCCCATTACAATTATTGGGGATCCCGTGTGTCTTTTGGGGAAACTGTTAGGTACTTGTGACCTAGATTGTGCAGGAAACTGGGCAAGATGGACCTTGGTCTTACACAGTTTGACATATTTTGTAGCCTTATGTTCCTATGTGTCATCTAGGCAGCTGCCTGGTCCCCCCTGTGCACCATCAGCCCCCACTTCATGACCAATGTGCCACCTCCTTTGCCCCCATTTGCACCATCAACACAGTGCCCTTTCATACTTGGGCACTATGCTGTTGCTGCTAATGGAGCACTACTATTATTTTTTTGGGCTCCCCTGTCTATGCATCACATTGCAGACGTAAAATAGGCTCTCTCCTCAAAAAACGCCCTTTACACCAGGTTTTGAATTGTGTTAGAGTTCCTACCATTAAGGTGCCATCAATAAGGGAGCAAGCCTTGTTCCCGTCCACTCCCCACCCAACGACCCCCACTCTCCACCCCGTGGACTCCTACTCTCTGTCCACAGGGCATTTTACGTTGCTGGTACCGTTAGCACACGCTAAGTGTACATGTGCACAGTTAGTACATGCTAATGCCACACTTGCTCCTTTACTGCTGTTTAGTAAACATACCCCATAGAGAAGGAATGAGCAGAATTTGCAAAACAAGAGAAAAACCTCTTCAAAGCATTAGATCAGCAAATAAGGAATAACACGTGGCAAATGCATAAATACAGTTGGAAATAGAAAAGGCCTGATATTCAAAAATAGCTGAGCTCCTAAATTTAGGCTCCTAAATGTGTGCCCTATTTTCAGCTACACTTAGGAGCCTAAATTTTCATCTGAAAATTCATCTTAATTTAGGAGCTTATAATTTATGCTAATGCTTATGTTTAAAATTTGACATACTGCCTTATGCCATTAGTTCCAGAGTGGTTTACATAGTTAAAATAAAATAAAAAACATGTTGATAAAAGAACTCCGTTGATGTATAAGAAAGAGAAGAAGATCAAGGAAAGAGAAGAGTAGATCAGAAGGAATAGATGAGAGCTCGTTCCACTGTAACATAAACAACCCTGAAAAGCTTTTTCAAAAAAGTGAGTTTTTAAAACAGCCTTAAACGTATTATAGAAAGATTTCATATGGATATGTGTGGGTAGAGATTTCCAGAGAGATGGAGCTAGGAAGTAACAGGCTGTGTGATGTTAAGCTTCCATGTCCCCTTATGGGGCTAGCAGCTCCTGTTGCTGACACGCTTCCCTTCAGCTGACCTATGGCACATGCTGCAGTGCACATGGTGCACACGACCAGGACAAGGCTTCTGTCTGCTGCAGGCTGGTGCCACTTCCCACGCCACCACCAACACCCCACCATGCAGACATGCCCATGCACTGTCAGTGGTGGTGGTCGCAGTCCCAGCATGTTAAACATACAGGTTTAGCAGGCGCTTGGGCACAAGGTCCAGATTAGGGGGGGGGGGGCAGGGGCACACCAACTGCCCATGCAGGGGCCCCATCACTGCCTGCCACTGATACATCTTGGGGGGAGGATGGCAGCCACTGCTGTAGTATTTCCCTGACAAATCAACACAGTGGTCCTTCGGTAGAGCGGAACAACTATTGAGTATTTCCCTGGGCACCTGCATTTTCCAGCTACCTGGAGGGCTACAGCATCTGTCACTATCAGCCTCTTCCCCCACAGCTGGGTTCTGCGGCAGCAGCAGGGGGAGGCAGTCTGGATCTCTGCCTTTCCGCAGCAGTAGCAGGACTGTGGGCTGCCGCTGTCACTGTGGGATCATGACAAACATCACAGATGGTTCTGCTGATAGCAAAATACCCCTTTGTGGAGAGGCTAAAAAGGTTGGGGCTCATCAACTTGGGGAAGAGACAGCTGAGGGAAGATATGATAGAGGTCCATTAATTTTTGTCCGGAATAGAACAGGTAAATGCAGGTCGCTTTTTTATGTCATCAGACTGTGGACAGACTAGGGGACCTGCAATGCGGCTACAGTGTAACCCATCTAAGTCTTCTAGGTGAAAATATTTTTTCAGTCAATGCGTAATCAAACCTTGCAATCCAGTACTGGAGGCTGTGGTAAAAGCTATCAGTGTAGCTGGGTTTAAAAAGGTTTGGACAGGTTCCTGGGTAACGGTCCATTAACCATTGCTAAACAGAATCCAAGCTATGCACTGCTTGCCCCATTACAGTTACTGGGGATCCTGTGTGTCTTTTGGGGAAACCGCTAGGTACTTGTGACCTAGATTGTGCACTGTTGGACACAGGATACTGGGTATGATGGACCTTGGTCTGACACAGTTTGGCATATTTTGTAGTCTTATGTTCCTTTGTGACATCTAGGCAGCTGGTCAACCCTGTGCACCAGCAGCCCCCACTGCATGACCCATGTGCCATCTCCTTTGCCCCTATTTGCACCATCAACATAGTGCCCTTTCATATTTGAGCACTATGTTGTTGCTGTTAATGGAGCACTGCTATCATTCTTTTGGGATCCCCTCTCTGTGCATCACATTGCAGATGTAAAATAGGCTCTCTCTCCTCAAAAAACACCCTTTCCACTAGGTTTTGAATTGCGTTAGGGTTCCTGCCATTAAGGTGCCTGCATTAAGGGAGCAAGCCTTGTTCCCGCCCATTGAACCCCCACTCTCTTCTACTTGCACGCCTTCTCTCCACCCATAGGGTGCTTTATGCTGCTGGTGCCGTTAGTGCCCGCTAAAGTGCCTTTTTGCATGTGCTAAGTATGCACCTGCACAGTTAGCACAGGCTAACGGCACACTTGCTCCTTTACCGCTATTTAGTAAACATACCCCTGTGACTTGAGAATCATAAGATAACTGGGTATCAACTGTGACTCCTAAATGTGTGAGGGAGGTGACTAAAGGCACAGTAATGCCTTGAATCAAGAGACCAATTGAGGGGAAACAGAGGCTCTTAGTAACCCAAAGAGCTTGGAATTTTTCTGGATTCAGTTTAAAGTGGTTGGATGCTAACCAGATGGCAACTAAATTGAGAGAAAACTTAAAGAAGGAGAGGTCAGGAGAGGATGAGATAGAGGAGTAGTAGATCGGCAGAATGTCATCAGCATAGCAAAAAGTACTGATGCCATGATCTTGAATGAGAGTCAGAAGTGGAAAAATAAATATATTCCAAAGAGCAGTAGAGAGTATGGAGCCCTGAGGAATACCATAAGGAAAAGAGAATATAGAGGAGAGTATGTTTGGATTCGTTTGATCTGCGAAGGAGCGATCAGGCAAAAATAAAACAAACTAGGCAAGAACAGTATCCCTAACACTACACTTTGAAAAGGCGACAAAAAAAACAAACGTGATTAATTATGTCAAAAGTCGCAGAAAGATTGAGAAACAACTAGAGTTATTTTGTGAGCATTGAGACTGCAGACGGGCTCATTGACCAAAGCTGTCACTGCAAGTTCTGTACCATGTTTAGTGCGAAAACAAGACTGTCTTGAGTGTAACAGATTAGTTTTGGATATGAAGTCAGTGAGTTGTAAAAAACCTTCTTTTTCTATGAGTTTTGAAAGAAGTGGAAGGTTATATATCAGAAGAGAAGCATCTAGAGTGTTTTTTTTTAAAATAAGATGAATTACGGCATGCTTTAATGAAGAAGGCAAAGATGCAGGGGAAAGGCTGAGACTGAGAACAGAGTGAATCACAGGAAGGACTTCAAGGTTGGGCATTTTTAAATAACTTGAGGGAAGGGGATCAAGGGGCCAAAATGTAGGTTTTAGACTGTGAAGAAGACTGTTCACTGCAAAAGAGAAACTTCATTGAATGAAGACAAGTGCTAGTTGAAAGTGCGGAAAGTGAGCTGGGAGATAATGAATTGATTGCTTCAGCAGAGAAACTATCATGGATACTTGAGATTTTTGTTTTAAAGTGGTCTGCTAGCAAATCTGCTGAGGGAAATTTTGGTGAGGCAGTGGAGGAAGTTAAGATGAAGAAGAAATGCATAGAGAGCTTTAGAAGTTTTGAACTGTTTCCAACAGCTAGCTTGATCTGTTGTTTATAATGACTTTTTATATCTTTAGATGGAGTAAAGTGGAAGGAGTTTATAGTTTTTGCCAAGAGCATTCTGCTTTACGCACCTGTTGTTTAAGAAGAGAAAGGCTGGGGTAGAATCAAGGCTGACGCCATTTAGAAGAATGGCTAATGTGATGCAATGGAGCTTGATCATCTAGGTTTGCAGTGAAGGAGGAATTCCAGAGCTGAACTTGATCTTCTAATGACAGAGTGGAGAAATCAGCTGGGAAAACATCAGCAGCTGAAGAAAGAGTATCAAGGGAAATTCAATGACGAGTTCTAGAAAGCCTAACATCAGAGAAGGTTAGAGAAGTGGACCTGGGGGTTCACTGGAAAGGGAAAGTAATGAGTCGATGATCAGTCCAGGAGTACGATGTAGTATCAAAGGGGCTAATCATATGGGATAAAGTGTCTGAAAAAAGATGAGATCTAGTATATAACTGGCCATGTGTGTAAGGGTGTGGACAAGCTGCTTCAAGCCTAGCTTTGATAAGGTAGTCCAAAAAGGAGTCTTTTGTCTGTATGGGGTCATCTACATGGATATTGAAGTCACCAAGTACCAGAAACTTAAGACAAAAGGCAAGGGCATCAGAAAAGAGGAATAGAAAAGGTCCCAGGTTGGGGCCAATATCGGCAGGGTGCAGTAGAGTATAAAGTAGGCAGATGGGGATAAACCATCCAGCCTGACTAGTAAAGCTTCTGGATACGAAAGAAAAGAGGAATCACATTTGGTGAATGGAAAAATTGAGAATAAAATTGCTAAATCCCCACCCCAATAACTGGGGTGAGAGAGCAAGATATGAGTAATCAGAAAGTAATATCATTTATTTGCCTAGATTGATGAGCCTAATTTAGGTGCCTAGTGCTGAAAATCAGTGCTAAGTTACTAACATCTTTTCTCCACCCTAAATCCGTCCCATTGCCACCCACATTTTATGCTCCTAAGTTAGAAGTTTAATGAACTTTTAAGAAAATATTTAGGCACCCAGCCCTAGTAAATTTTCAAAAAGGCCAATTTAGGAGCATAATTCTCAAAGTTAGGAACATAAATCCTTTGAATACTGGGCCCAAAGTGTTATTCCAGGAACTAATCATTGATCAAAACAAGATACATGAATGGGTAAGGGAGGTGAACTGAAACGGAAAGCTGAGAAACTGAAATGCACCCAGAGGACTGGAGAAGGGCACATGTGGTCCCTTTACACAAAAGCAGAAGTAAGGATGAGGTTTAGAACTACAGGCTGGTTAGTCTAATTTCTGTTGTGAGTATATTAATGGAAAAGCTGCTAAAACAGAGGATAGTGAGATATCTGGAGTTCACTGGATTGCAGGAACTGAAGCACCATGGGCTTATTAGAGGTAGGTCTTGTCTGACTAATCTGATTGATTTCGTTGACTGGGTAACCAGTGAGTTGGATCGAGGGAGAGTCCTAGATGTACTTAGATTTCAGTAAAGCCTTTGATACCATTCCACACAGGCAACTTATAAACAAACTGAGCACCCTAGGGATGTACCCTAAAGTGATTGACTGGGCTAGGAATTGGTTGAGTGGGAGGCAACAAAGGGTGTAGGTAAATGGAGCTCACTCTGAGGAGAAGGATGTTACCAGTGGTGTGCTGCACAGATTTGTCCTTGATCCAATACTTTTTAACATTTTTGTTAGTTATATTGCAGAAGGGCTGTCGGGTAAGCTTTGCATCTTTGTGGATGATGCCAAAATCTGCAATAGTCTAGACACCCAGGAAGGAGTAGATAACATGAGGATGGATCTAGCTAAGCTTGAAGAATGGTCAACAATTTGGCAGCTGATATATAATGTAAAAAATACAGGGACATGTATTTTGGCTGCAAAAGTCCAAGGTAGCAGTGCAGTATAAGGGGTGAAGTACTTCTCTCCATGAAAGAAGAACGGGACCTGGGCATAATTGTTTCTGATGACCTTAAAATGGCTGAACGGGTAGAAAAGGTGATGGCAAAAGCCAGAAGGATGCTTAGGTGCATAGGGAGAGGAATGGCCAGCAGGAAGAAAGAGGTTATAGTGCCTCTGTATAAGTTTTTGGTAAGACCTCATTTGGAGTATTGTGCTTAATTCTGGAGACCACACCTTCAAAAGGATATAAACAGGATGGAGTCGGTATAGAGAGTGGCTACCAAAATGGTCAGTGGCCTTTGTTATAAACAACATGAGGACAGATTTAAATATCTCAATATATATATTTTAGAGTAAAGGTGGGATAGAGGATTATATGATGTTGTTGTTGTTAAGTGCCATCGAGTCAGAGTCAACTCATGGCAACCCTCTGAATAGTTGTCCTAAACTGTATTCAGTCTTCAGTCAGGTGGCTCATTGTTGACAGAGTGGCATCCAGAGTTTCTGTTATTGTATCCATCCAATTGCTGGCCCTCCTCTTTTGTGTTGACCTTCTACCTTGCCAAGCATGATGTCTTTCTCTAATGATCTCTCTCTTCGCATGATGTGTCCAAAGTATGAAAGTCAAAGTCTTGTCATCTGAGCTTCTAAAGAAAGCTTGGGTTTGATCTCCTCTAGTATCGACTGGTTTGTTCTTTGGACAGTCCATCATATACACAGTATTTGTCACCAGCACCATAATTCAAAGGCATCAATTTTCTTCCTATCATTTTCACTTTCCAACTTTCGCATCCATATGACATTATTGAAAATACCATGACTTGAACGAGTCAAATCTTTGTAAGGAGAGAGACATCTCTGCTCTTGAGAATCTTGTTTAGGTCCTTAGCCATTCTGCCAAGAGCAAGCATCATCAGAATTCTTGACTGCTTGTTTCTTTATTAATAGTTGATCCAAGGAGGTTAAAGTTGTCCCCTATTTTGATTTCTTCTCCATCAATGATGAACTTATGGATTTTGCCAGTTGTCAGGATCTTTGTCTTCTTTACATTAAGGTGCAGGCCCATTTTAAGACTATGTTCCTTGATCTTGAGAAGCAAATGTTTCAGATTGTATTTGCTTTCAGCCAGTAAAGTGGTATCATCAGCATAGAGAAGGTTGTTGAGTCTTTCACCAATCTTCACAACTCAATTGTGTTCATATGGTCCTGCTTCTCTGATGATTTGTTCTGCATATAAATTAAACAGGTAGGGGGAAAGTATGCAGCCTTGCCATACACCTTTTTCTGATTTTTAGTTGCTATCTGAATAAGTTATCCGGATAGTATTTTAGGACAGCTTTTTCTGTAGCCCAAGCTATCCGGTTAACTTAGTTGGATAGCAGCAGGGCCAGCCTCAGAACTGGTTCAAAATGTTGATGCCCTTGACAAACTATAAGCTTTACATTCCCCTCCCCCCAGTTATCAAAATCTATTGTTTAGCTTTGAATGCCTTGCTCTTTGCCACCCTCTCTCTCCGAGGTTGCTTCTCTTGGCAACCTCCTTGTTTGCGTGATGGTTGGGGCGGCCCTGGATAGTAGCTGAAAACTGCCACTCTTAGGATAAGTGTCACTCATTATCCAGATAGGAGCTATATTGCCCTGTCTCTCCCCCCAGACCAGAGAGTGCCAGGGCTTTCTGTTAAGAGATTTAATGGCACTACAATCTCTCTCTCTCTCTCTCTCTCTCTCTCTCTCTCTCTCTCTGTGCCTTTATCTGGATAACCTCTGTGGTTATCCAGATAAGAGCTTTTGAAAATTCACCCAATAGTTTCACTACTGCCCCCTTAAGGCATAGTAGGAATACTATCTCATACCTTGCATATTTTTTTCTGCAGGATAAAAAAAGGGGCAGGGTTGGGAGTAGAAGAAGATATATCAGTTTTGAATCACTGTCTATACTTTCCGACCTATACTTTGCACCTGCTCCCATGCAAGTGCTAAATACTGTATATGGGCACAAAAATACCTTCATTGTACAAAGTGAAACACTGTCTACAGGTTTCAAAATTGCCCTCTTCCTCATCTAATGACTGTGGCTCGCCAAAAGAAGACACAAAGGAGAAGTCTATGATTGGCATTTATAACTTTTCTTCACTCTCCCTTTCCCTCCTCCCTGTACCCTGGGAACAGTTCACAAAGCTAGAATTGCAGGTCCTGTCAGAAAGTGTAGACCCAAAGTAAGCTACAAGACTGACCACCCCCCCCCCCTCAGACATAACAATAAACAAAACCATTGTATGAAGTAGTACATAGTGTGCATGTTTATTGCTACATGTTATAGATGTGAAGACAAAGTATTTAAAAGCAATGAAATATTTGAGTTTGTGTCTGTCAGAACTGGTTGTTTTGCTCTAACTATTGCTGCTTGTTGTGACTGCCGGACCTGTTGCTCTGTATAATTGTACGGTTTGCAGTCCCTATCCTATGGTCTCCAGGATGGCATGTCTCTGAGCCCCAGGCTGATATTCAAAAGCACTTATTCAGTCACGTGGGTGTTTATCCCATTAATGTTTTTTCTAAAATCAGGGTCATGTCTACACATAACCTTAGCCATTTTTCTTGTAAAACAACCAAAGTTATACATTTGGTAAAGGAAAGTAGTTTGGGGCAGAGTGAGAGTATGCAAAAACCTTATTTGGTGAACATTTAAACACCATGGTCAAATTTTTTTTTTACACCGGCCACCATGTTTAAAGATAATCTGAATATTCAGCACTGTTCTCCAAATTGCAGCCAGCACTGACTATCCATATAGAGTGGTCATTGCCGGAGCTGTCTGGATAGCGATGATACTGAGTCTGCTATCTGCATAGTTATCCGAAAAGTGGCCAGAATATCGCCGCTCTCCAGATAAACGTTCTGCCCTGTCCTCCCTCTACCCACAGGCTGCCCCACATTTTCTGGATATTGTCAAGACTGTCTGTATGGCTATTTAGCAGAATTATCTGGACAGGACCACAGCTAAAGCATTTATCTGGAAAACAGCTGCCATTATCCTGATAAATGTCTTTGAATATCAACCCATATATTTCTAGTGATAAACTTCAGCTACTAAATGTCAAAATGCCAATGGGCAAATAGCAGGTATAACTTTAAATGGATACGAAATCTGTTTAAAGTTAGATTTGAATTTTCAGTGGCAGCATTATATGATTAACATTATATATCATCCGCACCACTGAATATTGACCTCCTGATTTCTAATGCCTTGAAACATTCTCTAGCAAGAGCAGAGCCATTTCCAGAAAAAAGTTTTTCAACTCAATGAATAAATTTGATATGCAATACAGTAACTACAGAATCCCTTCACATCCACCTGAAATTATTGCGATCCATCAATTGATTCATCCTATGCCTGCAGTAAAGAATAAGCAAAGCAGGCCTATAAAGCTGATGCTTTCAATACCCAGAACAGTTATGAAGAAGAGGTTCCTTAAATAGTTCTGGTTATCTTAGAGACTTGTTCTCTCTTCCAATCTTCAGGAATCTCCATGCAATTAAAGCAGCTTTCAAGAACAGAGTCATTCCAGCATCATCAGCCATCTCTGTATCTGTCAAGATCAGCTCTCTGTTGAATGCTAGTTCACTGAAAGGTAAATACTAACTGCTTCCAAAGGAGCTGCTCATTGGGGAACAATAATCTCCTTAGGTTTTGAAGTCTAAACACAGCTATTCTGTTCGAAAGGTCAATCAGTACCTTCTATTATAGGCATATAGAAAATACACTGTTTTAACCAATGGTTGCTATTCCAATGAAATTCTCTGTAGATGTAAAAGGAGATTTATTTATTTATTTAGCTATATTTATTATCTGCCCATCTGTGAAGTCTAGTTGGATACCAAAAGTACATATATAATCAAAACTTCTATACTACTACTACATTGAAACAAAATTATTTATTACATATTCCCTAAAAAAGACAGGATAAAGTCATTGTAACTTTCTTTTAGCTTTATCTAGGATTCTCTCTCAATGTACTAACATTCTCTAGAAAAACTCCTATGGCATTTTTTAAATTATTTTTTTATTTCTGTTAATCAGAGTTCAAATATCACAATATATCCAAAATTGCACTTTAATAAATCCCATATGTCTATACACTGGTCGATTAGAAGGTCCTTGTCTTAGTCTTTTTTCAAACCCTAATGACCCATACATATTCAGTAAGCATCACAGCTTGTTGCATTATGACATCAGAATTCCAAGTACAATTGGCTAAATAATCTTAAATACAGCTAAAAGATAAAAGTGAATATAGAATAATTAAAATGACCCAACAAATACTGCAGGACAAATAAATGGAAATTGGGAAGGCTAAGAAAATATTATTAGTTGAAAGCAAACTTAAAAGCAGGATACGCATGTCAAAGATTTTCAAGCTCATTTTTGTTCATCAGACTATATCTGTTTGGTTAGTCTTCAGGTACCAAAGCATTCATATGTTTTGATCCATTCACTTCCAATAGAATGATAGAGGTAGTTATTTTACAATAGGACAGTCATCATTGCCATATATTTCACTCAAACCAGCTTCAAACTTGATGCCAGGCATCTGTATCAACATTATAAGTCATAAAAAGTGTCAGCCCCCCCCCCCCCCCAGGGCAGAATCAATATCAGAAGCCACCATTGGAAGAGCAAAGTAGTAGAGGCTGCAATGAACACCTCAAGATAGTAGAAGAGGACAAGACAACACCACAATTGGTGGAAACACACTAAAGCATTTTAAGAGGAGTAAAATTGCAAAGGGATGAGCACAACACCCAGGTCAGCTTCAGAGCCCTAAAACACCATAGAAGAGCCAACGCAACAGCTGAAGAGGCAGTACAATCAGGATGCAGACGTGGGGTGAGTTCATCTAAGCTGTGTGTCCACAAGTTACTTTGGTCAAAGCATAGGAACCTTAAGTATAAAAGAAGATCCTCCTGAGATCGAAGAAACATTCATGGACTGCTTAGATGACATGCTGAGGGATTTAAATAAGAATCAGAGGATGCACGGTAATCAAGGTCTAAAATGTAGTGGGAGTGGATAGTGGATGATGGTGGATGTGAGGACAGTCTGTCAGTCCATACTAGCTAGGGTTGATTCAGCTATCAAGCTGGCTAGGTGGGTGTTCTGTTCCTCTGCCAGTGCTCCACATTCATCCCATCTGATAGAAGAAATATAGCTGAGCTTCCCTGCATAAACCTCCAAAAAGTATAATAATGGAAAATTGAAAGGAACTTTGAAGTCAGAGATCAAGGCTCATTGACAGTGGTATTCTAGTAGTGTTCCCCCATTGTACCGGACATCTTGGTGTTCTTATAGATCATGAGTTAATGACCTTTTTGGGCCCTCTATTTTGTATTACATCAGTTTCATTCACTACAATTGCAACTTGACCCACCAGATCAACCTTCCCTTGCAGTTCAATCCCTTAATGTCCAATATCTCCTAAAACGAAGTGGCCAGTGAAATGGCTTTGGACTATATATGCACACATATTTGAAACATAAAAGTCTCAAATAATACAAGACCAATTAAAAAAGGAAATAGTAGGAAAAAGTACAAAAATGGGGACATTGCAAGGACATGATTATTGGCAGCTTTATAAACAATTCACATCAGCTTGAGGAGAAGTACCACATTCCCATTGCAGCATAATTAGATGTTCCTGTGATCCATTGTCAGTACTCACATGACTTGAATCAACCAATGAATGGTGGCTCTAATGTTTAATATGGCCATATTCACTGCCTGTTCCATTTTCACAATAGTGAAGATAAGAGAGCTGCCTGAAAATGTCAGAAAAGCCATTGTCACCAAACATCAAACTTCAAAGGAATACAAGGTCATCTCCAAAGACCCTGGGATTCCTGTGTCTACAGTTTGCAATGTTATTAAGATGTTTTCTGCTCATGCAACTGTCAAGAACCTCCCAGAACATGGTGGGAAGAGGAAAATTAATCCAAGAAGTCTTTGAAGGTTAGTGCAAACTGTTGGAAAAACACCATGTACAACATCCAAAGAACTTAAGGCTGACCTGGAGCAATCTGGAGTGGTATAAAACTGCACCATATGCTGTGCACAAAACAAAGAAGGACTTAAAAGGTTTAAGGTTTAATCATTTGATAAAAACCGCCTTTCTGGAACAATCAAGGCGGTGTACAATAATAAAATACATAAAATACATTAATTACACAAAACGTAAAACATAATACATAAAAACTTTGGCCAAAACCAAAGAGAAAAAGAAATATACAAATCTATACAGGACAGAAGGCTAAAGTGAAAGAGATACAGGACAGAATGCTAAAGGCAGGTAAGTACAGTGGGAGCAGACTCATACAAAAGGGGAGGGGAGGTTGAATGCTATGGAGAAGAAGTGAGTTTTGAGGTTTTGTTTGAAGACTGTAAATTGTGGTTCCAGGCGGAGGGAAGAGGGAAGGGAGTTCCAATGTGCAGTACCAGCAAAATAAAATGCAGAATGGCACGTGAGCTGGAGATGGGCATGGGAAGGGGAGGGAAGGGCAAGACGATTAAGGTGAAAAGAGCGGGGAGTGTACCGAGGGGAATGAAAGGATAGAAGATCGGTCAGATAGGATGGAGTACCGGTGTGATAGGCCTTGTGAAGCAGGGTCAATAACTTAAATTGAGAACGGAATGAAACTGGCAACCAATGAAGATGAAAAAGTAAGGGAGTGACATGGTCTCGAAGAGTGGAGTGTGTGACAAGACGTGCGGCAGTGTTCTGTATTCTTTGAAGCCTAACCACCTGGTTTTTGGGGAGACCGAGAAATAGAGCATTAGAAAAATCCACCCGTGACATGACTAAGGACAACACCAGTGTAGACAGAGCAGAAGGAGAAAGGAAAGGACGGATTGAGCGAATTTGCCGAAGAAAAAAGAAAGAGGTTTTAGTGATATGGGAAATATGAGAATGGAAGGAAAGATCTGAATCAAAGTGAACACCTAAATACCGAAATGTAGAGACCAGTGGGACCGGGGAGTTGGAGAAAGAAGGGGCTAGAATAGGAGGGGGGGCACCATGAGTAAACCAAATAGCAAGAGTCTTAGTAAGATTAAGGTGAAGACAATTGGTAGTAAGCCAGCTAGCAACAGAGGAGAGGCAGGAATTTAGAGGAGTGAGATCATGGCAGGAAGGAGAAGTGTGATGGAGTAAGGGAATGTCATCGGCGTAGAAAAAAGCTGAGACACCTGAGTGCTGGATAAGGAGAGCGAGAGGGGCAAGAAAAAGATTGAATAGAAGGGGGGCAAGAACAGAACCCTGCGGAACCCCACAAGGAAGGTGCTGTGGATCAGAGGGAGGGAAAGCAGATGTGGAAGGAAGGACTGTGCAAGAGCGTGAGGAGAGAAAGGAATGAAACCAGTGATGAACAGTGCTACAAAGACCGGCTTCCCGAAGCCGGTGAAGAAGAAGAGAGTGATCAACTAAATCAAATGCTGCTGAAAGGTCTAAAGCAACCGCCACCGAGATATCACCTCGATCGTGAGCTACATGCAGTGCGTTAGTGAAAGCCAAAAGAACGGTGTCGACACTATGCCCAGAACGGAAACCTGATTGACGGGGGTGAAGAAAGTTGATAGAATCAAGATGATGAGAAAGTTGTGCAAAGACAAACTTCTCCAGAAGCTTAGACAGAAAAGGAAGATTAGAAACGGGACGATAGTTAGACAGAAGAGAAGAGTCAAGAGATGGATTCTTCAAGATGGGACGGACCAATGCGTGCTTCCAGGCGTTAGGAAAAATCCCAGTGGAAATACTCGAGTTGAACATAGTGAGGATATAAGGGAGGACACCCAAGGAAGAAGTGAGGAGCCAAGAGGAGGGAATGGGATCCAGCGAGCAAGAGGTCTTTCGAGAGGAGGAGATAAGGTGATGAAGTTCAGGTGCAGTAATAGGTGAAAAAGTAGCCCAGAAATGAGAAAGCTGAGAGACAGGCGGTGGCGAAGGAAGAGGAGGGGGGGAAGAGATAGGAGCAAGGCAGGAGGGCAAGGAGTCCCTCAGGGAAACAACCTTTGAGATAAAGAAGGAGGCCAGTTGTGAGGGGGAAGGAGAAGACTGGATGGTAGTAGTTGATGAAGGAGTGTGTAGAGAAGTGAGAGAGCGAAGGGTGGAATACAGGTGACGGGTTTGGTTGGGGGCTTGCGAAATGGCGTTAGAAAAGAAGTCACGTTTAGCAGAGTGGAGCTGAGTGCGGTAGAAAGAGTGGTGAGATTTGAAAATAGAGAGGTTGGTGGGGGAAAAAGTTGAAAGTTGAAAAAGCCAAGAAGGACCCCACTGCTCAAAGTCAGACATAAAAAGGCATGCCTGATCTTTGTCCAAACCCACCTTGAGAAACTACAGTCCTTCTGGGAAAGTGTTCTGTGGACAGATGAAACCAAATGAGTTCTTCTGCAATGCAGACCAGTGATATATTTACAGGCGAAGAAATGGAGCTTATAAGGAAACAAAAACACCCTTCCTACAGTTAAATATGGCAGAGGTTTCTTAATTTTGTGGGGCTATTTTGCTGCCTCAGGAATTGGAGGTTTGGAATGTATTAAAGGAATCATGAAGTCAGAGGACTGTCAAGGTATTTTAGAGCGAAATTGATACCTAGTGTCAGAAGACTAGGTCTGGGTCAAAGATCATGGGTCCTACAGCAGGACAATGACCCCAAACATACATCCATAAGTACAAAAGAATGATTAAAATGGAACAAATGGACTGTTTTAAACTGGCCAGCAGTGAGTCCTGATGTCAATCCAATTGAGAACCTTTGGAAAGAGCTGAAATCTGCCATTGGTAAAAGGAATTCTGAAAACATTCATCAGCTGGATTAAATTGCAATTGAAGAGTGGGAAAAACTATCAGCAGACAGATGTATGAAACTTATAGATGTCTAAAAGATACGTTTGGAGAGTGTTTTCACTGGCAAGGGTTGTGCAACCAAATATTAGTGAAGTATACCATTAATACTGTCGTGGTCATATTTTGGGTTTTTTTCTCTGAAATGACTACCTCTAAGTTGCATAGACATCTCTTTTTTATGTATACCTTTGAAATATTATGATAAAATATAGTTGGAATATTTCTAATTACATCTCAAGATATTGTACACAACATTGCTAAAATGCAAATGTGCCGATAATGTTGACCATAACTATATATAGTGCCTTGATTATTGCAAATTTATCTGCTCTGGTCTTAGGAATATTGATCTAAAGCAACTTCAGTCTGTTCAAAATACCATTATTCGTCTTTTGTCACACACATACACACACACACACACACACACACACACACACACACACACACACACAATTGTGACTGCATAATTGCCTTATTGGTCAAGGACTGACTCCTGCCTTTGTACGGCATATAATTTCAGATTCTTATAATGATCATTAAATCCCTGAAAACAGGGTGTCCTTCCTACTTTTTCTCACTGCTGATATCACATGATCATCACAACAGCACACAGTGTCAATTTCCCGACCTTAAGGATGAGATTTGAATCTATTCAACAGCCCACCTGTTTTCATATTGCTCCAAGGATATGGAACTCTCTTTCTTTGTCTCTCTGGGGTGAGTCTTTCTATAAGAAGCTTCATGTCAACCTGAAGAGTCATCATTTATTCCTTGCAGTCAAGATGGTTTAATGTTTGGGAGTACAAATGAAATGGAATGAACCTGAGGGTTCCCTCCTTAATGCACCGGTTGCTCTGTGTTCTTTCCTGATTTCCTTTAATGAATGGAGTCCTTTTATCCATCTTCGTTATTTTGCTTTTAGATTGTAAACTACCTTATTTTCCATGAAAGGTGGTATAGCAGAGCAATTAAAAACATAAACATCAGGGCGGCATGAACCACCCGAAGCAGCTGGGGTGGGGGATGGTAAAGCAAGGCAAGCCATGACAGCAGTACCAACAAATTAATGTAGGCAGCAGTGGTAGAGAGTGGCAAAGGGAAAGGAGGTCTTTCCTTTTTTTGTTGTTTTGTCAAAAATGCAATGTGTGCTGCCGGCTTTTCTTGGCAGTATGAATGTAAATAGATTGCCAGGCCTTTCTTCCAAAACAATGGATGGTTAAGTGACTTGTCCAAGGCCACAAGGAGTACCAGTGGGAATCAAGCCACTACTCTAACCAATGGACTACTCCTCCATCCTATGTGGGGCTAAATGGACCCAGTGGAAACGTGATAGCAGTCCTCAGAGCAGTTGTGAGGGTAGAAGTGGGATTTGAGACCGCTGCAAAATGGCTGTGGTTTGAATCTGAAAAGCAGGATTGGCAACAATGGGGCAGAAATGACAGGACAGTGAGCCTGGCACCAGAAGCAAAGGGAGACTCTCTTGGCTTTGACTTGCTTTATTATTTTATGTATTGCTTTTTTCTAAGTTATGGTATGGTGGACTGAAAGATAGTCACTGGAAATGGGCACCATTCCAAAAAGACTGCAGTAGAAACTGTCAAAAACACAGCTAGATGCTGGAGGCAAAGAAATTGGACAACTTCCCTTCAGTACAGCTCTGTTTATTACTCCTCTCAGTCACAAGAAAATGAAGGGAAACCAATAAAGGAGAGGTTTGTCTTTAGAAACACTAGCTTTTCCACCATCGTTGCTAGACATGAACGATGAGGAGCCATGATATCTCCTGCCATGGAAAATATAGGTTCATGGGTCATACTAGTGGGAGGGCAGGACAGGAAATACTGTGGAACCTTGGCCAGGCTAGGTCAGAGTGACATCTTGTGTGCCTAGTATGCCAAGGGCTCTGCAAGGTAGCAAGTCACTGACATCCGTCTAGGAGTCTGACTTTGGCTATGCTGATCTCTGTTGCTTAGCATTGTAGCTAGGGCTTCAGTCACCAACGATTTTCCCTTCCTGGGCCTCATGGGCCACATTGCTGGCATGAAAGGTTGGGGGGAGGGGGAGGAGTGGTAGGTGACAAGGTGATGATCATGTTTGCTATCATGCCTACTATTTCCATAGCTGCATCACTGCCCCCCCCTACCTCTTGCCTATCCTTTCCTCCATTTCCATCAATAGCTTTTCCTTTTAGTTAGTCATTGCACTGCACTGCAGAGTAATAGTTCCTACACTTGCACATCACAGAGACCAACTAGTATATAAGCATTGGGTCTGATATTCAAAGGCATTTACACAGTTTGCAGACCTGCTCAGAGGGACATGGTTAGTCCCACTGAATATCCACGGGTGCTGCCGCTGCATGCCACAATGCTAACCAGTGAGCATCAGGGTGTGCTGGGAGAATTCTGAGGTAGCATCCATCACTAACCAGGCAGCGGCCATATTGAACCGCTGTCCAGTTAGCGACAAATTCAATGCTGGAGCCCAGAAATAGCCCCGGCATTTAAGATTCAGGTTTAAGGTCCAGTGCTGGCGGTTAGCCGCTGTAGGAGTGCTAGCCACCGGCACTGAATAGCGGGATCATCCTTTTTAAGGGGTTGCAACATTTTTCAACCTGATCCTGCAATAAATCCACCATCACCAAAACCTCTGCTATGATACCCTATGGATGCTGAAAACCATCTAACTTCACCTATAAAATATTCACTATAATTCTTTCAAGGCATCCTTAATGGCTTTAGAGATTCTGTCATCCTGGTGGCCTAAGGGCCTGTTGGTGTTGATCTTGGACTTCACTGACATATGATGTAGGGCCACCCATTGTTCCACTAACCTTTCCATCATGTTATACGTGGAATTCTATCTGGTAGTAACATGTTTCTTGAGCTGAATTGCAGGTACCCATGTTACTTCCTGCTTCTTAAGCAGATCACACCCACCTTTCACACTCCAGTACATCAGCAGTTGTGGATCAGTTGCAACAGGACAAGGCTGCCAGGAAAAAGATTTAGGCGTCATTGTGGATAACATGTTAAAACCCTCGGCCCAGTGTGCAGCAGCAGCCAAGAGAGCAAATAGAATGCTAGGTATCATAAGGAAAGGAATGGAAAATAAAACAAAAGATATTATAATGCCTCTATACCGTTCCATGGTGAGACCGCACCTTGAATATCGTGTGCAATTCTGGTCGCCGTATCTTAAAAAGGATATAGCATTATTAGAAAAGGTTCAGAGAAGAGCCACCAAAATGGTAAAGGGGATGAAAGGATACTCCTATGAAGAAAGGCTAAAAAGGTTAGGGCTCTTTAACCTGGAAAAGAGACGGCTGAGGGGAGATATGATAGAAGTCTATAAATTAATGAACGGAGTGGAACGGGTAAACATAGATCGACTCTTTAGGTTATCAGAATATAGAAAGACTAGGGGACATGCAATGAAGCTACAGGGTAAACTATTTAAGACTAATAAAAGAAAATATTTTTTCAATCAACGTGTAATCAAACTCTGGAATTTGTTACTGGAGGATGTAGTAAAGGCTGTTAGTGTAGCTGGGTTTAAAAAAGGTTTGGACAAGTTCCTGGAGGAAAGGTCCATAAACCATTATTAAGAAGGGACCCAGGATATCAATGCTTGACCCTGTTCAAGCATTCTGGAACCTGTGTCTTTTGGGGAAACTGCTAGGTACGTATGACCTAGATTGGCCACTGTTGGAAATAGGATACTGGGCTTGATGGACCTTGGTCTGACCAGGATGGCATATCTTATGTTCTTATGTTCTTATGTTTCCTTTCTCCTCAGGCCTAAGGAGTCTGTGACAAGGTGAAAAGCATATGATCCCCTGAAAGCTCCCCTCCTTTGCTGCCTTGACGATATTTAGCAAGAGCATATCAGCCAAAGCATTGCACATCGCAACAGAAATATGGCAAAGCACAGACAACACCAATAACCAGAATGTATCACAAGCAATGGAGGGTGAAGTGACATGCTTGCACAAAACAAGGGGAGCTGGTGGGAAATGAACCTCAGGCCCCTGGCACTTAAGCCACCAATCTCAACAGACAAGCTATAAGACCCAGCCACATGCACATGACAAAAGGCAGCAACAGCCCTGTGACATAAGGCAAAGCAGCGGGGAACTCTGTGTGCCAGAAACCTCACAGTACAAACAGATAAGGGTGCAGACTTGATGGAGAGTACCCTGAAAGGAGACACAGAGAAAGCCACAGAGACCAAGGGTACCCAGAATGGGGGAAAAGTGTGGTGGGAGGCACACCAGCTATCCATTCAAAACAAGGTGAGCTGGTAGGAACTGGTAGGTGAGCTGCATTTCATTATTGATTATGCAAGCAGATTAAAGTTCTCTTTATTATTTTTGGCAGTTGTCAGGATTTTTGCCTTCTTCATGTTAGAGTGCAGGCCCATTTTAAGACTATGTTCCTTGATCTTGCTAAACAGATGTTTTAAATTGTCTTCAGTTTCAGCCAGTAATGTGTTATCGCCAGCCTAGTGAATGTTGTTGATGAGTCTTCAACCAATTTTCACACCTTGGTTGTCTTCATACAGTCCTGCTTCTATGATTTCTTCTGAATATAGGTTTATGGCATATTAAAGTAGTAAGAATGTAGACAGGGAAAATATTTTCCTTTCATTTGAGGTTTGTTTGGTCTTTTCCCCTGATTTGAAGAACTTTTTGTTTCATTTCAAACATTTATTCCTCACCCACAATAATACTGCCTCCTATCCCATGACTTTTTAGTTTTGCCAAAAATTTCTGATGAGGGACCTTATCAAAGGCTTGCTGATAGTCCAGAAAAGATCGTCCTTGTCTAAAGCTTTGTTGGCTGTCTCCCATTAAGCCATGGCTCAGTAATTTTGTTCTTTATTATGGTTTCTACCATTTTTCCTGGTAATGATGTCAGGCTCACCGTTCTGTAGTTTCCCAGATCACCCCTGGAAACCTTTTTAAAAATTGGCGTTACATTGGCCATTCTCCAATCTTCAGGTATTAAATATGATTGTAATGATAGTTCACAGATTACTAATAGCAGGTCTGCAATCTCATATTTGAGTTCTGTCAACACCCTTGGATGTATACCATCCAGTCCAGGTGATTTGCTACTCTTCAGTTTATCAAATAGTTGTAATACATCTTCCTGGTGTATCAATATTTCTTTCAATTCTTCCGCATATCACCTTTAAATACCACTTCAGTCATGGGTAACATCCCTACATCTTCCTCAGTAAAGACCAAAGCAAAGAATTCATTCAGTCTCACCGCTCTGGCTTTGTCCCCTCTTAGTGCCCCTTTTATCCCTCTATCATCTAATGATCCAACTGACTCTCTCACTGTTTTTTTGCTATGAATGTACTTTAAAAAGTCTTTAACATGTTTTTGCTTCCACAGCAAGCGTCTTCTCAAATTCTTTCTTTGTCTGTCTTATCAATGCCTTGCATTTAACTTGCCAGTGCTTGTGCTGTTTCCAGTTTTCGTCATTTGGCTCTTTTTTCCATTTCCTGAAAGATGCTTTTTGGCAACAACAGCCTCTCTAACCTCACTTTTAAACCATCTTATCAGTTTTTTTGGACTTCCTTCCACTTTTTTTAAAGCGTGGAATACAGCTGGTCTGGGCTTCCAAGATAGTATTTTTAAACAACACCCTAGCTTGATGTAAATCTTTAAACTTTGCAACTGCTCCTTTTAGTTTTTTTAACTGTTTTCCTCATTTTATCATAGTCTCCCTTTCAAAAGTTAAAAGGTAGTACCGTGGATTTCCTTACCATCCCTCCTCCATTAATTAAATCAAACACGATCATGCTGTGATCACTATTGCCAAGTGGTCCCAACAACCTTATCTCCTGCACCAGATCTGGTGTTCCACTAAGGACTAGGTCCAAAATGGCTTCCCCTCTGTTCAGTTCATGAACCAGCTGCTTCAAGAAGCAGTCATTTATTTCATCTAGAAACTTTATCTCCCTAGCATGTCCTCCGGTGACACTGACCCAGTCAATACCGAGGTAATTGAAATCATCCATTATACTGTGCTGTAACCTTTGTTAGCTTCCCTGATTTCTTTGAGCATTTCATCATCCATTTGTTCATTCTGGCCAGGCGGTCGATAGTACACCCCCACTGCCATTGCCTTCCCCTTTTTACATGGAATTTCAATCCATAGAGATTCTACAGCAAATTTTGTTTCATGCAAAACTTTAATCCTTTGTGACTCAATGCCCTCTCTAACATAGAGCGCAACCTCTCCACCAATTTGATCAATTCTATCATTGCGATATAGTTTGTACCCAGGTATCACAGTGGCTCACTGGTTGTCCTCCTTCCACCATGTCTCTGAGATACCAATCATATTTAACCTCTCATTTAGTGCTATATATTCTAACTCTCCCAAGCACATACTTTGACATCAAGACACCCTACTGAAAAGAAAGCCCGTAACATCAAGACATCCACCCTACTGTTCCCACCCCTGGCACTTACTGGGGATCTCTTGTAGTCTAGAGGGAGCAGAAGCAATCCTCAGTAGCAGAGCTTCATCTCTCCCTGAGGTTCTGGATTCAAAACAGCACCTTTGAACCCTAGCAAAAATCTCACAGTACTACTTCTATGGATCAAGTTTCTAAATAAGGGTATGTGGATCTGGGGGTCCTTCTTGATTGCATGGGGAGGTGTTGAGGATCTGCCTGTAATTAGGTGTCAAGGGTGGAGGACTATCTGCTGTTATCGGGGAGGGGGGGGGTTCATAGGGGGTGGGATTGATGCTGTTACAAGCAGGAATTTTAAAAGCTGCTCCCATTCACAAGTGGGGGAGAGGAGGGTGTTCTTTTTCTCCATGTGCAGCTTTTTTAAATCACTGCTCCCACTGAACGTGCCAGCCAATCCACCTGCAGTACTTCACACCCTTATCATTTTACAAAAGGCATGACATTCCGCAGAGTGTTTTGCAAAATGTTGGTGGAATTGTTAGCATCCTGACCTGGATGTCTCAATTTCCCTCTCAATGTTCTGTGCATGATAAGGCTTTTAGTGAATCTGCCCAATTAATGGGTCATATTTCCACAGAGAAATAACAATTTATATTCGCTGCAAATATAACATAATCAGTCATCAATTCAATATTTCAAGGAAACATCCAAAATCTTTTTGACAAAGGCATAATAGAAACAAAAATTTCTAGAACAATATTCTCTGAAATGATCTAATTTTCTAATGCCCATTCACAAAAACAAGAATAGTTTTTCTCATTTGTGAAGCATACTTGATGTTTTTGCAACCAATAACTTTGCCCACTGCCAAAAACACTTCCTAGAGGCAGTATTTATACCCAGTGTCTGCAAGTTAAAAACTCACCATTTTCACTAGCTGGAGGTTTTTTCTCTGAACTGGTCATCACAAAGTTTGTTGACTAAAGTCAGCTAAGCCAATTATCACTGTGTCCAAGCAACCAGAGAGTAAATTAAATCACAGACAAGGAGATTAAAAAAGAAAATAGAGAATTTCAGTTTTCTGCATCGCATGAGCACAGTTCTTCACACACCCAGCCTCAATCCAATACCACTCCCATAATTTATAGGCCAGAAAGAAAGACTAAGCCAAAGAACTAGAAAAGGACTGAAAGCATGATAGGAAAGAGAATAGAAGATGGGGGAAAGAAAATTTGTGTGTGTGAGAAAAAGAGAGAGAAAGCGAAGAGAAATGGCAAGCTTCTGATTTTTCTCATTCAGGTACTGGCAAGTCTGTCTGTCACTCATTGCCTCTCTCTGTGTACAGGAGCTGCCCTGTGCAAAATGGATTTCATGTTCTTCTTTCTCCAAAGGGTCTTCTGTAGGATTTCATTTGCAGAGCACAAAGGGCAATATATAGGGTAATTCCGAGGCTTAGTGGCTGTGATCTTTTGTCAACTCTACTTGCGAGCGAAAATTAAACTTGGTTGGGGCACCCACAATTTGAGTTGGTGGAACATCATTCCTGGACAATGAGTGAGAAATCATAAGCCTGGCAAGTATTTGTGAGAGAAAAAAATAAAAAATGATAATTAACAGGAATACATTCATTAAAGCTATCTCTCAGAAGTAGGTAATTCCTACTTCAGTGAATGATATCACCAGGTCTTTAATTTTTTATTTATTTTTTTTTAGTTTTATGAGCGGTTAACTTTTCTATTCATCCCCTGGCTTCAATGGCAAATATCAAATGTCAGGTGTCAGTAACCGCAATGAAAGGCCCTGTGCTAGTTAGCTTAAAGCAAAAGGGTCAGTTAGTGGAGGATTTCATCCTCTCCCTCAACTGGCCCATTAACATCAAAAAGCTTTTCCCCTTCAACAACTCCTTTTTACACTACCACTCCGATATATACAGCTCTATCCTCAAGCCCTCCAGACTAAAACTCTCTTTCTTCCTGTACTCTTTCTGTTCACTGTTCTCCACAATTGTACACTGTATTCCAAATGAGGTCTCACTAGAGACATACGAAGGCACTATTGCATCCTTTTTCTTGCTGGTCATTCCTCTCCTAATGCTTTCAAGCATGCTTCTGGGCTTTTGCTATCACCTTTTCTACCTATTTGATCACTTCACGATCATCTGATATGATCACACCGAGATTCGTGTAGTGGTGATTATCATTGGTCAGTGGCCATAGATATCACTTCCCTGTGAGCTATTCAATGACATAAAATTAATTGAATGATTTAAAATAATTTGCACAGAGAACAATATGCACATATGCAGTGTAACTTCATGAGTGATTTCAGTGTATAGAACAGCATTTTTGTGCTCAAGCAGGCACTTATAAAATCACTCCAGTGCCTGAGTGCATTAAAGTAGGCACTCGGAGAACTCAACATTTACTTTTATGTGATATATACAAAGATGTTCCTATGGGGCACAGAATGGGTGGAACAGGGGAAGGATTGGCAAATATTATAGGTACATATACCCACAAAGTTACTCCTGCCTTCTGCAGGTGTAACTTGGCATGACAGCTTTCATGTGCATATGTTGTTACCATTTTATAAAAGGAACTTATGCATCTATGTGCCCTTACAAAAATTCTATCCCCCCGGAGAGCAAGCACAGGTGTTTACACTGCTCTAGGACAGTACAAATGATCTGCCTATGTCTGGATTGGTATACATACATTTTCAGACATAGCACAGATCTCATAACCTCACAGCTATCCAGCCTCCAGCGCTGGGAGTGACTACACATACATCACTTAAAAGTACTGCTAAGTGAAGGTAACCACTATTTTATGTGCTCATACCTCATACCATTTTATAAGCACCTTCTTGAGCATGTAAAACTATCTTCTCAAATCATTTATAAAATTATATGCCCATATCGAATCCATGATAAGCAGGGCCGACCACAAAGTTGGTTCAAGATGTTGGCGCCCTGGACAGAGCATAACCCTTAAACCCCCTTGGCCATCAAAATCTATTGTTTATCTTTGAATGCCATGCTCTTTGCCACCCCCAAGAAGCTGTCACCCTGGGATGCCACCTAATTTGACTGATGGTTGGCCCTGGCCCTGATGATGACAGACACAAAAAAAGAGGTTGAATTGCTACACTTTATAGTAATATGAAATTTGTCCATAAATGAGTGCATGTATTTAAGGAAACCTTAACAAAATAAGCTGAATTTTTTTTTTTTAATTTAAGATCTCTTATCCTTCTGTACTACAGGATAAAATATTCTAAATAATCGGTCTTTGGAATTAGACATTTCCTAGCAGTATAATCCAGTCTAAAATCATTTGCCAGAATTAATGTATCTAGGAAGTGCAACAATGTTGGAACACGGGAAAGTTGTCTTTTTTTTTTTTAACAAGGGTTGTCCACGACACTTTCTATCATCGCCTACCAATCGTAACAATTACTTGCGTTGAAAAGCTTTCTACTATATCTGCTAGTTAATAAAGAAAACTCCAAAACTGAACACTAAGGGTGAGTATGAGCAATGGTCAATCTAAAAGCAATATGTATTGACGGTAAGAGTTAAACGCAAGCAAAATAGCTGCTTGCCACTTCATTATTGTATTTCTCTTAATTCGTATATTTCATGGAATTATTTAACACTTTGTATCCTGATGCAATAAATCAAGTATTGATTTGTTTTATGACCTTCAAAATGTTGGTACTTTATGATGTCAATGAGATGTTAAGACCACCTTGGCTTAGCTAAGCAGTTTGTAGTTTGTATATTCACCTCACAGTTTTTGAGCTAAATGTAAAATTCGGACCTTTTTAAGCATAATGTTTACTTCAGTTAGCTTCAGGTTTCTGCCTTTGTACCCCATTACCGTATGGGTGCATGCAAGCAAATGAATGGTAAAAGGGATTCAGTATGTGACTTGGTAAGATTTTAAGATTTGTGTTAAAATAGTATTTAGGGGGCTAGAAGCTACTAAGGTGCACTACTGCAGCATAAGTAACTAGATCCCATTGAATGACATGGGGTCTGCACTAAAATAACATGTGTTATGGTAAATTAACACACGTTAATGTTTGTGTATCTTAATGTACCTTGCAATACATTTTACTGAGAGCATGTTACATTTTACCTTCAAAACATGACCATTTTGTTACCATGGTTATTAACACAAAACTGAAGTATCTACATTAAAGGGGCAATTTTATAAGAAGCAGCCTTGATTTACGTGTGAACAATGCACAAATTCTGTTTTTTAAGTCATTTATGTGCATGTTTCACTTATTGGTATGAAAGTGCACATGTAATTTGCATCTCACGCACTTTCACTGTGGGCATGCACATGGGCAAAGTTTGGGTAGATCATGGGCAGTGCAAGCAATTATGTGCTTAGATTATAAAATTCTTTAATTTACACATGTAATTGCAAAAAATAGGTGGGGTTGTTTACTCAAGATCTAGGGTGTTATAAGTGATGTGCACACTTTCATATAGGGCTTTTTTGAGGGACACTCAGTGGCAATGACCTCTGGCACCTTTTTCATTGCTAGCTAAAATCGACCCATGGCTTTCATATATAAATGAAAACACCCTATATATGAGTACTGGCACTTTATCTTATTAGGAAAAACACTGTTTTCATGTTTAAGCTCACATTTATAAAATAGGCAAAAAGTAAAAGCATAAAAATGCATATTAACTAGGCGCCAGTTTATAAAATTACCCTCCACGTGCATTGAAATGCTCCCATGATACTTGGTCTGAAGTAAGAGTTAGTTGAGAATTTTATCTTACCTCTCTGTAACTGCCCCATCAACATCATAAAGTTCCCATCACCAGGGCCGGATTTACCTTGAGTGAGGCCCTACGCCAACAAAAATTGTGGGCCCCCAGAAAAAATAAAAACGAGATCAACTTACGAAAACAGAAATGGCAATAGATGTATAGAATTGCCTGACATAAAGAGGCAATAGTGACAAAATCAGCATCGGAATTCAAGAAATACATAAAAAAATGTCTTATCCATCGGGGAAGAGGATCACTGAATGATCCGGCGGTACTACAGCAGCTACAGGAAACGGACCTGGCCGTCGCTGCTCCCCAGTACTCACTATGGCTTTGGTGTAACAGGCCACCGCCTCCTGGTACTTGCGGGTGACGAAGAGTCTGTTTCCCTGCTCCTTTAACTCCTGAGCGCTAGTGCTCTTCTCCGGACTCCCGCCTCCCCCACTCTCCTTTTCCTCTTTCCCCTTCATGCCAGGGCCTGGAGAAGCTCGCGGACGGCCCCGTTCAGCTAGGCTGCAGCAATTTCAACTCTCTCTAGAGAGCGAGGGATCCAGGCTCGCACAACCCCGCCTCTCACTCTGACTATACCCAACACACCCACAAATAGGGTTGCCAACTTTTTCACCGAGAAAAACCCGACACCTGTGGCTCGCCATGCTCCACCCATTCTCTGCCCCTAGTCCCACCCCTGCCCCGCCCCCAGCCCCACCCACAAAAATTACCGAGGATACGTGTAGGCTAACTTCCTTGGTCAGATAATAATTAAACTGGGAACCCCAAAATCCAAACATGAAATGTACAACACTGGAGAAATAAAACTATAGAGTAATTTCCTCTTGCACTAAACAAAAACGCAAAGATGTTAGCAATACACACTTCCCAGACCAGACATATTCCAGTTAATAAATTCAAAATAGAAAGTATTTTTCTACCTTCTGTTTGGGCATTTTTTCAGTTGCAATTGCTCCAGTCACTTTCTTCTGGTTTCTTCGTGTCTTCTGCAAGCTATCCATTTGTCCTTTCTTCTCTTTTAGATGTTTTCCATTCTCTCTCTATTTCTGCTTTAACATACTGATTGTTTCCCTTTTGCTCTTTCCCCCAATTCTTTCCTTATTCCTTTATCATCCATTTAAATTTCACCCTTCCATTCTCAAGCCCCTCTTACTCTCCCAATACCCAGCCCATCATAGACTTTTCTTCCACACAAAATATTTTTCCCCTCTCAATTCTCATTCCCCATCCATTCTAGTCCTCCCCAAAAATCAGTTCCCTTATAGATCTAGACCCACCCAGCATCCACTCCCTTCTAGTCCCATTCTCCCATGCCCCACATCAGCCCATTTCCAGTCCTATTCCAGCTCTTCATAAGCCCATTTCCAGTGCTAGCCCTCACATCACAGGCCATTTCCAGTCCTAGCCCCCCCCCATCACAGCCTATTTCCAGTCCTAGCCCCCACCATCACATCCCATTTGCAGTCCGAATCCCCCTGCACCATCACAGCCCATTTCCAGTCCATGTCCCCCCCCCCATAGCCCTTTTCCAGTCCAGGTCCCCCTGCCCATCACAACCTATTTCCAGTCCAGGTCCCCCTCCCCATCACAACCCATTTCCAGTCCATGTCCCCCCCCATAGCCCTTTTACAGTTCAGGTCCCCCCCAATCACAGCCCATTTGCAGTCCTAGTTTCCCCCCCCCCACCATCACAGCCCATTTGCAGTCCAAGTTACCCCCCCCCATAGCCCTTTTCCAGTCCAGGTCCCCCTCCCCATCACAACCCATTTCGAGTCCATGTCCCCCCCCATAGCCCTTTTACAGTTCAGGTCCCCCCCCATCACAGCCCATTTCTTTCCAGTCCAAGTCCCCCCCCCCCGCATAGCCCTTTTCCGGTCCAGGTCCCCCCCCCCCATCACAGCCCATTTCTTTCCAGTCCAAGTCCCCCCCCCCATAGCCCTTTTACGATCCAGGTCCCCCCCCAATCACAGCCCATGCAGTCCTTGCCCCCCCGACCAGCACCGCGGCTGTCTGAGGGGCTTCAGAGGGAGCCGGGTAAGCTCGCGCGAGGCCCCGGCTCCCTCTGTACAGCCGCCAGCGTGAAGAGCCTTTTCCTTCACGCTGGCATCTGTATCTGTGAAGCCGCGAATGCTGGGAAAGGTTAAAGGGTGACTTGTAGATACTAGCACAGATTCCATGCTATGACTGATTTGAAAACATAACTGATGAGTATCCAGATTATCATGGCTATCTACATGCTGAAGTAATTCGTCATACGCTATCCATTCCATTATTTTACCAACAAATGGTAGATAGGATCCAGGTCAATATGAACTCATTAGGGAAGGATCATTTGTATGTTTTTTTTTTCAAGATATAACAAATTACTGCTTTCTTCAGGGTCAATGGAAAACATCCTTTTTGGAAAGTTAGATTTATTATAGTTGTAAATAATAGCTGTTTGTCCATTTTTTTAATGGTGACTTAGCAACTCCCAGGTTTTCTCAGCAAGGTGTAACCAGAAGTAGATTGCCAGGACATTTTCTCCAATGGAGAGTAAACTGACTTGCCTAAGGCCACAAGAAGTGCCAGTGGGAATCAAACCCTGATTGCTTGTGTACTAGGCTATTGCTCTAGCCACTAGGCTACTCCTCCACTCCAGTCTATGTCACCTGCATGATATTATTTTTTAATAATTCCATTAGATCGTATACATAATTAAATCTGGGAGTAGTTAAGTATTAGAGAACCTTTTTAAGTTGAATCTGTATTCTCAACAGAGTCTTTTAGTCAATTCACAAGAATCTGTAGATCCAGGATCTGATATATCTCGGTCATACACTGGTGCAGCTGCTATGTCTATGGGCATTATGACCCCACATTCTGAACTAGAAGATTAATCTTGCCAATTACATTCAGTAGCCAAAGTTGTCTGAATTTCTCTCAATTTTAAACTCAAAATACCCAGACAAAGTCCTCACTTATATATTTTGCTTTCTCTCAAGGAAGACTATCTTCCTTGAACATCTCAGGGTTTTTTTTTTTTTAACGATTTTAGCCAGTTCTCTTGGGCACTCTCAGCCAATCAAAATGAGAAGTGATGTACTATCTTCCACCTTTCCTATTTTTATATTTCATTGTCCCTTGGCAATGTAACAAATCATTACCACAACCAGATTTTCAACATGCATAATCCTTTGATAAAAGAAGGCGCTAATCTGCTCTGAGTAACTGGAATAGTTTTCTCTGGAGCCTGTTCCACAAATGCCTGTTTAAAGGCTAAGTTCTATACCCTTATCATGTCAAGTAAAGATTTCCTACAACGAAAGGTACAACCTGTCCAGTCACCCGACTGAGTCTCTTTTCCTGCAAGTTCTTTAGCAGTATGTTATTTGCTTCACAGGGCAATTTCTACTGGAAATCCGTTAATCATGGCCACAGTGTCTTAACTTGGCCATAGTGATATTGCCATATTCTACATCTTAAAGCCCTTTGTAGTTCTGGTGTTGAAACTCATTTTACCATGTCATGGCAAACAATGGTTACAGTACATAGAGAGCTGTACAGAAAAAGGAAGAGTCTTGTTGTAATTAGTTTTTAGGGGACTAGAAATCTGTTGGGTGTCAGCAAACTGAAATGGACTGGCATTGGGCACTTTGCATCAGATGATCACATGGTCTACTATGCTGGAAATGAAAGACAAAGAAGAAATGGTGTTGCATTTATAATAAAGAAGAAACTTGCAAGAACTGTAATGAAATACAATGCAGTCAGCGAACGCTTAATTTCTATTAGTCTACGAGGAATGCCTATCAACACAACTATAATTCAAGTATATGCCCCAACAACAGCTGCAGAAGAGAATGAAACTGAAGAGTTCTATGAACAATTACAAGCTGAAATTGACAGAATATGCAAACAGGATATCCTGATAGTCATGGGTGACTGGAACGCAAAAGTTGGCAACAAAGAAGAAGGCAAAGTAGCTGGAAAATATAGACTTGGCAACAGAAATGAAGCTGGAGAAAGACTGATAGAATTCTGCAAGACCAACGATCTATTCATCTCAAACACCTTCTTCCATCAACACAAGCGGCGACTGTACACATGGACTTCACCCGATGGATTGTATAAAAATCAAATTGACTACAGCTGTGGAAGTCAACGATGGAAAAGTCCTATAACATCAACAAAGACAAAACCTGGAGCTGACTATGGTACAGATCATCAACTACTAGTATTCAAACTCAAGCTAAAGTTGAAAAAGAGCAAACCACTCATGAATACAGCAAAATATGACCTTGAGAATATACCACTGGAATTTAAAGACTGCCTGCAAAATTGATTTGCTGCTTTAGATACAAATGACAGAGCTCCAGAAGAGTTATGGAATGACATCAAGAAGGTTGTGTTGGAAGAAAGCGAGAAGTCTCTACAAAAGGTGAAAAAGCAAAAACGGCCAAAACGGATGACGGAAGAAACTCTGCAAATTGTCCAGAAATGCAGAGAAGCTAAAGCCAGAGGAGAAAGAAAGACAATAACAGAACTCAACAGAGATTTCCAACGTGCAGCAAGACAGGACAAGGAAAAGTACTACAATGATGCATGCAAGGAAATAGAAGCAGAAACTATTAGAGGAAGAACAAGATCAGCTTTCCTAAAGCTACGAGAGTTAAAGAAAAAGTTCCAGCCTCAAATTGGAATGTTACAAGATGCTCAAGGTTCTATGTTGAATGATGCTGAGAAGATCAAGAAAAGGTGGAAGGAATATACAGAGTTTTTATATGATAAAGATCAAGTGGACCAAGAGACATTTCAACCTGTACCTTATGATTGGGAACCGTTGGTGATGAAAGAAGAAGTTGAAGCAGCATTGGAAGCCTTATCAAAGAACAAAGCACCAGGCATTGATAGCATTCCCATAGAAATATTACAGCAATCTGATGCAGCTGTTACCGTACTTACAAGGCTCTGTCAAGAAATATGGAAGACAACATCATGGCCAACTGACTGGAAAAGATCTGTGTTTATACCAATACTAAAGAAAGGTGATCCAACTGACTGTGGAAATTATCGCACAATCGCTCTGATCTGACAGGGCGAGGAACGAGAGACATCATAGTGGATGTGAGATGGATCCTTGAAAAGACTAAAGAATACCAAAAAGATATCTATTTGTGCTTTATCGACTATAGCAAGGCTTTTGACTGTGTAAACCATGAGAAACTCTGGGCCACATTAAGAAGCATGGGTATACCAGAACACCTGATCGTACTCTTGCACAATCTGTACATTGATCAAGAAGCAGCAGTTCGAATGGAACAAGGAGAAACAGAATGGTTTAAAATAAGCAAAGGTTTAAGACAAGGCTGCATACTTTCCCCCTACCTGTTTAATTTATATGCAGAACAAATCATCAGAGAAGCAGGATTGTATGAAGACAACAGAGGTGTGAAGATCGGTGGAAGACTCATCAACAACCTTCGCTATGCTGATGATACCACATTACTGGCTGAAAGTGAAGATGATATGAAACATTTACTTCTCACAATCAAAGAACATAGTCTCAAAATGGGCCTGCACCTTAATGTAAAGAAGACAAAGATCATGACAACTGGCATAATCAACAGGTTCATCGTTGAAGAGTAAGAAATTGAAATTGTGAACAATTTTAACCTACTTGGATCAACTATCAATAAAGAAGCAACAAGAAGTCAAGAAATCAGACAACACATTGCTCTTGGCAGAATGGCTATGAAAGACCTAGATAAGATTCTCAAGAGCAAAGATGTCTCTCTCCATACAAAGATTCGACTTGCCATGGTATTTTCAATAACATCATATGGATGTGAATGCTGGACAGCGAAAAAGATAGACAGGAAGAAAATGTCTTTGAATTATTGTGCTGGCGGCGAATACTGTGTATACCATGGACTGCCTGAAGAACAAACCAGTCGGTACTAGAAGAGATCAAACCTAAGCTTTCTTTAGAAGCTCAGATGACAAGACTTCGACTTTCATACTTTGGACACATCATGCGAAGAGAGAGATCATTAGAGAAAGACATCATGCTTGGCAAGATGGAAGGTCAGCGCAAAAGAGGAAGGCCAGCAATGAGATGGATTGATACAATAACAGCAGCTATGGGTACCAGTGTGTCAACAATGAGCCGCCTGACTCAAGACCGAACACAATTTAGGATAGCTATCCAGAGGGTCGCCATGAGTCGACTCTGACTCGACGGCACTTAACAACAATAACAGAAATTATCTCAGCATTCTGAAATAGTCAGCTCAAGGGAACTCACGTGCTTGCCGCTGCTAGAAAAACCTGCTGTTGTCCTTTTGAGAAATATTCAGCATGATTGCTCTATTGCCCTTTTAATTTCCTACAAACATTTTTTTCAAAATTGTTTAGCTGCCTTAGGGTTCTATGCTTATCAAATTAGGAGAAAAAGTACGCATGCTGCAGACAATAAATATTGCACGTAGAAGACTTTTTAAAAAAAATGCCATTGAGAATTTGAATCTCTTAGGTGCACTGGTATAAAATCAGTTTGCTCTTGGTTGCTGTAAATCTGGAAGTTGTCTGGTTTTGATTGTCCGTGGTTTTCAGTTTAGAAGTGTCTCCGAATGTTACTGAATATGGAAAAGAATGAGAAATGAACTTTTGAACCTTTGGACTTTACAGGACTTTCTCAAAAAGATCTTTTCCCTTTTCATTTCCTATGAAAAATATATTTAGTGAATGAAATTTTGCTTAGGGCCATACTGTGTGATAATGTCTCTTGAACACTTTGCATTTAAGCAATAATTTCATATTAGAGTTCCTCATTTTACTTAAAAAGAAAATCTATTTATACCTATTTTATAAAAGCATGTTACAGTGCTCTTGAAACTATCACCACTAATGACAAGTGCTCTGACATGAATTTACGCTTGCTCTGAAGCAGGTGCAAATAGGTGCATATACTTTTAGGACCTTTTGCTAAAGTGTGTTAAGCAGTTAATACAGAAATAAGCACATGCAGATTGTTAGCTCATGATCTTGTTAACAGCATATGCTAATTTCTGTATTAACTGTTTAACCCACTTTAGCAAAAGGCCTTTATTAATAGAGTACATGCACCTATTTGCACCTGAGTCAGAGGAAGCGTAAATTTATGTCATGGCCTTGCTAACAGTTAACGCAATGATTTGATACATGGAGGGTAATTCTATAACTGGGCACCTGGTTTCAGACATCCAGAAGGTGCCTATCTTGAGCCTATTTTATAAAGATAAGAGGGTACCTACAGTATATTAACTTGGCTGTAGCCATGAAAAGAAAGTGTCTACTTTTCTCTATAAAATAGGGGCACCTCTGGCTTAAATCCCATGCACATGCTGACTTCATACATTTCAGATTCATGATAACCTTCTTTCAGTCTGCTATAGAATTCACTGAACTATGTCCATCTAACAAACTCTTTTGCCTCTGACCTTCACCATTTTTTTCCAATGCTCAACTCTGTCCTCACAGTGCCTCTGTCCCAATCCAACTTCGCTTTCTGCCCACACATTGACTGACTACTTCCACATTAAGCTTCATGAGTCTTGAGTTCTCCACTGGATTACCTCCATCTCCCCTTCCCTCTCTTCACAATCAGATGCTTCCTTGAACCCCTATCATCCTTTCTTCCTTTACTAAAGTCACCAAGGGGGAAATTGTACATTTACACTCCTCCTCCAAACTCACTACCTGCTCCTCTGATCCCATTCCTACCCATCTACTAAATTCTATTTCCCCTATTATCATCCCTTTCATCTGCCATATCCTCAACCTATTGTTTTCCACTGCAACTGTCCCTGCTGCCTTCAGACATGCTGTGGTTGCACCACTGCTCAAAAAATGTCACTTGTCCCTACCTGCCCTTCCACTGATATCCTGCGATGTACTTCAGGGTTCTGTCGTGGAACCTGCTCTCTTCACACTTGTTCCCTTGATGCCCTAATCTCTTCCCTGGGCTTTTTTTGCAGAGCTACGTAGTGGTATGGAGTACCAGCACCTTTTTCATTGCCTGCTAAAATTGGCCCATGGTCCTCATATATTAATGAAAGAATTTTGCATATTAGTATTGGCAACTTTTTTGCTAGGAAACATTCACTGTCTCTCCTCATGATGTTCAGTACCATCTTTAGGCTGATGATTTTATGCTTACCTCTTTATCCCAGAAATCTTTCCAGGAATCCAGGCCCAAATCTCAGCCTGCTTGTCTGATGTTGCTGTCTAGATGTCCGATCACTATCTGAAACTGAACATGGACAAGACAAAGGGGTATGTTTACTAAACTGCGCAATTGTGCGGGGCGCACTTGAGCGTGCGCTAAGGTACCTTAGCACACGCTAATAGTGCGTTTTTTGTGCCCCGCATGTGTGCGCGCCGCCCGTACAAGTGCGCTCCGCCCGCACAAGAGCGCGGCGCGCTGATGTGCGATAGAGGCGTGGAAAGGCATTTCGAGGGCGGAGGAAGGCTCCCGAGGGGCGGGGGGACGGGGTCAATGGGTGGAGAGTGGGAGGGGAGAGGCTCCCCGCACAGGAGCGGGGCTAAATTTCGGCAAAAAAAATACCGCGAGTGAAACCCTCGCGTTAGAGACGATTTAAAGGGAAGAGAAACCATTTCCGTCAGCAATGTACAGCAAAACCGGGGAAACCTGAAAAACGTGAGCAGTGTGATACATGTGCACAGAACAAAATAGCAAATATAAATTGAAAAAGACCACAGCAAATTCCTAAAAAATTACAATCCAGCTGGGCAACAGTGATATTAATGGGCAACCATAAAAAACACTCCCAGGAAAGCTCCAAAAAAAGGAAATGATTTCTGGAAGGGTCTACGCTCCGTAGACCCTTTCAAAAATCATTTCATTTTATTGGAGCTTTCCTGGGAGTGTTTTCTATGGTTGCTCAGTGATATCACTGTTGCCCAGCTTGGTCATGGGTTTTTGCCCCTTTTTCTGAGGTCATTTTTGAGGCTTATTTGCACTTTTGTCTCCGTACAAGGTAAATGAGCCCACAGTAAAATTGTGCAGAGCAGGGTTTCTGACTCGTCCAGCCAGGATTCCTATCCCCAGGGACTGCACTGTTTCTGTGGCCACAGTGTGGTGTAATGGACACAGCCAGTGCCTGTAAGACCAGAGGGTCACAGGTTCAAATCCCAGCTGGGGCTCCTGCCAACCCAGTCCCCATAGTTTTACCCACCACTAAACAGTGATAGTAAGGACACTCCTTTATTGCAGAGAACATAAGCATGGTTCAAACACCCATATTTTACCCTACACCACACACAAACCATAACAATGGGCATTACCTACAGCTGAGTCCCCCAAATGCAGTCCTGGAGTGCCACAACTCAATCAGGTCATATGCTTCTCCAAGATAAGGACATGTCTGCATGTTGGCGGAAGGGTACAGGTGGTGGAGGGGCCAGTGGCTGCAAGCCACAGCACACAGTGGCCTAGGCCTGTGCAGGCTGGCACCATCCACCGCAACAGACAGGCTCTGTCAGATGTACAGTCATGGACTCCCCAGGGAATGCAGCATATCTGTGGCAACACAGTGGTGCAGTGCACACAGACAGTGTGTGTGCAAGAACAGAAGGTCACAGGTTCAAAGGCCAGCTGGGGCCACTGCCAATCCTGTCCACATATTTTTTCCACAACTAAACCGTGATAGTAAGGACAAACCTTTATTGCTGAGAACATACGCATGGTTAATACGCCTATATTTTACCACACCAAACACAGACACCATAAACAGGCGCATTACCTAGAGCAGAGTCTCCCACATGCAGTCCTGGAGGGCCCCACACCATTCAGGTTCCATGCTGCCTCTAATAAAGATGCCTGTGCTGCATATCTATGCACCACCCCCATGGTATGCAGATGCAGCTCATGCATATTTATGAGGGACAGCATGAAAACCCGAACAGTGTTTGGAACACCAGGACTGGAGTTGGGAAACTCTGCTGTAAAGCAGCAGGGAACAGGGCCAGACACACCCACACCCCCCCCCCCCACAGGCCCCATTGGCCAATGACTCCTGGAGAGGCAGGACATTGGGCCCTGCCTGTATCTCCCAATACTAGCAGTTGCATACCTTAGCAATGCCACCCTACACCTGGGTATATGGTACACAGCTATCAAATGTTTCCCATGATAACTGGCAGATAGCAATTCCTACGTTAAGCACATTTTGCTCATTGAGCTCCAGCATAACAATCATTCTGATGTCTGCGGTGTGTGCTGCAGGTCTGGTCTCTGACACTGTTTACCACCCTGGGGAGTGACCCCCAACAGTATTGAATACCATATCCATGCCTGTACTGTGCCCAGGACTGGTGTGGTGGGTATGGCTGCTGACCTCCTCTATAGTAGCACAATGCTGGCATAGGTGTGGGTGTGGCATCTATCTATCCAGTGTGTGGTGGCTGCAAACACCTCCCACAGTCCACACTGCCAGCAGTGTTGCCAGTATTGGGCTGCCAATGTGCATAATGAGGAGCAAGGTACCATGGGTATAGGCCCGACAGGGTGGCCTGGCCAGGGTGCATCTGCACAGGGCATAGGGCACTGACTGGGACATTTTAGTGCCCGGCCACCACCTACACAGACAGGGTGACCTCAGTATGTCCTGCTGAGAGATCACTCTCACCCTGACTGTGCAGTGACCACAGCATGGCTAGGCACCCCCATAGTGCTATATAGTATTTCTTTCATGTGATAGATATGGGTTTCTTTTGGGGGCCCAGGCCCTGATTTATCTGCTTGCTGTGTATGCTGACATCCCAGTTCTGAGTGCATGCATCTCCACTGGGAACATGCACTATGGACTAACTAGCACACTGTTTGCAGCTGGTATGTGTCTTGATGGAGCGGCTTGCAGGGTGCAGTGGCTGATGACTTGCTGCAGGGGAATATCAGACAGTGGTGGGGTGCAGCTTACCATATCCAGGCCTAATGACTGTTTGCTATTGTGTTATGGATGTGTATAGAACTGCATTGACTGCACTGTGGGGTGTCTGTTCCTTAGCAGGACTGGGGTTGATGGTTCTCCCTCCTGCCACCTTTGCAGAGAGGTAGAATGTGGATCTATTGATAGGAGACCCTGTTTGCCACCCTCAGCCCTGGAGGAGAGAGAGTGGTGATAGTACATAGCCCACCTAGGAGTCCATAGGGGCTACACCTGACTGAAACAGACAAAGATAACCAAGGTGTTTGTGCAGTAATTACCTATCTCACACATTAACACTACTTTGAACCTCCGGCATGGCCTCTTTCAGCTATGGAAGGTGTTGTGGACCTGGTCCTGGGCGCCTCATTGCACCCTCAGGGTGAGCACAGTACCCGCACAATGTGACGGTGTGTTGCTACTCTGTGCCAGTAAAACACATGGTCAGTACCCCCTACCAGGCCGAGGTGCTGTGTGGGTGCACATGGTCACTTCCCCCTACCAGGCCGAGGTGCTGTGGGGATGCATTGCCCATCTTGTGTTTATCTGTGGACAGCTGATTTGCATGTGCAGTGCATCATGGGTATGGGTGGGCTAACCCTATCCTGGTGACCACAACAGACTGTCTGTGTGATGACATGCAGGCTCTCTGCAGCCAGCCATGGGCTTGCTAGCAACTATAGAGCTTTAGCCCAATGGTTACTTCACTGCCTGTAAAAGCAGAGGTCATGGGTTCAAACCCACGGTGGGGTTATTTGATAGGGTTGTCAAATGCATTATCTTTTTTTAATGTACATAATTTGATGCCAGCAAAAACACCCTCAGCGTACTGTACCCATAAGGTGCCTCTGAGTGTGCTTTATAGGGCGCCCTATACGGCACCTTATGGTTCCCATCCATATAAGGTGCACTATACATTATCCTGTGATGCAACTTATAGGGTGCCCTATAGGGGACATTTTAGGGTGCTGTGGCGGACAGTGCACTTTATAATGTGCCCTATGGAGTGCCTTAAAGGGTGCCCTATACGGCACCTTCAATTACGGCACATGAGGGCGTGTTTGCTGGCAGCAATTAATAAAATAAAAATAAAGTGCTGCAGGAAAAAATATATACAATGCAAAGCTGATGCCACAGCCAGCCTTATGTATTAGGCATACTGGGGAGCAGTATGCCTAACTCATGACCCCTGTATCAGCAGTCAGTGCCTTAACCATTGTGCTCCACTGCTGCTCCTCCTTGCCTGTCAGCGCACCTACTTATGCCTTTCATTCCTTAAACTGTACAGTGCTGCCATAAAAAACAGTACTCTGACCTTGCGGTACCTCATACGGCACCCTCTAAAGCGCCCTATAAGCAACATTCTAGGGTGCCTTGGCTGACAGTGCACTTTAAAATGTGCCTTATAGTGTGCCTTATGTTAACACGATTTGAGAGTGTGTTTGCTATTAATGATAATTAAAATAGAAATAAAATGCCTCCTAAAGCAATCTTCCCCATAATACACAATGTCTCAGCCAGCCTTGTTCATTGGGCACTGTGAGGGATTGAACTCCTGATCCCTGCACCATTGGTCAGTGTCTTAACCATTGTGTTGTGTCTTTGTTCCTGTGCTTGCACATCAGCGTGCTGGCTGATGCCGCCCAATATTAAAAAGCCTCTTAAATCAATAGCACACTACCTAATGCCCATCAGCGCCATATTAGACTGCCTCCTAAAGTAACAACCCAGCCAGCCTTGTTCATTGAACACTGTGGGGATCAAACCCCTGATGCCTGCATCATTGGTAAGTGCCTTAACCATTGTGCTGTGGCTCTGCTCTTTGGTTTGCTCATCAGCGTGCCGCCTTATGCCTCTCCATATTGAAATGCCTCCTAGAAAATTAGCGTGCCGCCTTATGCCCATCAGCGTGCCACCTTATGCCACCCATTATTTCAATGCCTCCTAAAATGATGCTGCAGCAAGCTGTTTTTATTGAGCACTGTGGAGGATTGAACCCCTGATCCCTACACCATTGGCCAGTGTCTTAACCATTGCGCTGTGGCTCTGCTTTTCTGTGTGCACATCAGCGTGCCACTTATACCGCCCAGTATTATAATGCCTCCATAAACAGCACGCCGCCTTATGCCGCCCAGTATTAATATGCCGCCAAAAACATTAGCGTGCCGCTTTATGCCGCCCAGTATTTATGTGTCTCATAAATTAATGCATCAGCCAGCCATTTTCATTGGGCACTGTGGGGGATTGAACTCCTGATCCCTGCAGCATTGGTAAGTGCCATGACCATTGTGCTGTGGCTCTGCTTGTCTGTGGACACATCAGCGCGCCACTTATGCCTTCCGCGCAGCTATCTGATGCGCTAATGTGCGGGGCGCACAAGGGTGCCGCGCACCTTAGCGCATATGTAAATTCCAGATTTTCTTCTTCAGCAGGAAACGCCCACTCCTTATATGGCACCCGCACACTACCGCGGCCCGCACTTTAACGGGGTTTTAGTAAACATACCCCAAAGCTTCTTATCTTTCCCACTAAATCCACTTTTCCCCCTCTCTGTTTTTTTTTATTGTGGAAAACACCGGCATCGACCCCTGTCTCCAGCTTGCAAACTTGTGATTATCTTTTATTTTTCTCTCTCTTCCTCTACACATATTCAACAGTAGCTAAAACCTGTTGGGTTATTTTTCTATGTATGTGTGCCATTAAGTCAATGCTGACTCCTGGCAACCCATTCCCAGGGGTTTCTTGACAAGGAGCAACTGGATGTAGATTACCAGGCCTTTCTTCCATGCAGTAAGTCTACAGAATCTGATATTCCAAGGTGGTCACCCAGCCAAGCCCAATCCTACTTAGCTAATGAAATCAGCCAAGCTCAGGCTCATTCAGGGCACAAAATCATAGTTAACATCAGCAAAATGTGTCACTTCCTTGCAGAGCAAACTGCTAGGACCCTTATGCACTCTTTCATCTAGACTGTTAAAACTTGCTCTTCACTGGTCTCCTATCGAATCTTCTATCTTCTCTTCAATCTGTTCAAAACTCAGCTGCATGGCTAATCTTCTGCAGTGTCGCTATGCTCACATAGCCCCTCAAAGCCATTTCGTTGGCTCCCTATCCATTTCCATACGCAGTTTAAACTTCTCCTACTGACCTATAAATGCATTCACTCCATGGCTCCTCGTTATTTCTCCTCTTATCTCTTCCTACACTACTCCTTGGCAACTGCGCTCATCGAGTAAATCACTTTTAACTACGCCCTTCTCTTCTACTTTGCTCTTTCTACCCTGCTGCACTGTATGCCTGGAAGAGACTACCTGAGTCAATACATCAAGCTCCATCTTTGGTCCTGTTGAAATCCAGGCTAAAACCTTATCTCTTTGAGGCTGCTTTTAAATCCCGACCCTCTTATTCTCCTGTCTACACCTATGTATGCTCTAATCATTACCCTTAAAGAATTACCCTAGTCCCCTATTCGTTCTGATTGTCTGACTTAGCAGATTGCAAGTTCTCTAGAGAAGGGATTTGCTCTTATGTATATGTGTACAGCAGTGCATATGCCCAGTAGCACTATATAAATGAGAAGCACTACTACTACTGCTACTACTGATCATTTGTATAGCACTGCAAGTAGTAACAGTAGTAACAGTAGTAGTAGTACACAAACTGGTATATCCAAAAGACTTCAGAAATGCCACAAAACTAACAAATAAAAAAGCATTCTCACATATAGCTCCAGTACTATGGAATGAGCTCCCTGACGATGTTCGAGCACAAAACGACATCAAACTATTTAAAAAAAACTTAAGGCATTTCTACTTACTTCTCACTATAGTACTCATCCAACCAATGATACACAAACCACCCTCAAAGCAGTACATGCACATAATATACAGTAACTAAGGGTGACTCAAACACGTAAAAACGATTCCATCGATGATGCACAGATAGAAATCCCTCCAACTATGATACAGCACAGAAATTGCAATAAAGTCAAAGTTTGAACGAGTCTCCTGTTCAATATATATATTGCTATATAAATTCCTATGTAAATAGTTAAATCAGTTCCATGTAACTGAATAACAATATGTTTGTTGTATTATTCAGATTTTGTTCCTTGTAAACTGTGTTTGATCATGTGGAAAGCGAGATATAAAAATGATTGTTAAATAAAATAAATAAAAATAATACTGCCAAATGCGCAGAAGAGTGCGTGCTGCAGTGATATCTAATGGTGGATAAAGCTTCCCTGATTCTGTACCCTGCTTAGAATCATCATCGGAAGACTAAGGAACATAACTATTAAAATGTGAATCATTGTCTAAGGACCAAGCCAAAGAGCCCTTTGTTTGTGCATTAGCACGGGTCATGGGTAGAGCATAAATATATAGGAATCTTATTTGGAATATTTGAGTTTTTTGTGGTTACAATACAGGTGTGAATTGGTTGGGTAAGCACAGTGCTGATTTGTGAGTGGGTGGACGGCATGTAAGAAGTGGGTCTGTGTATTGTGTGATTTTTGTGTGGATGTGGATGTGGGTGGCAATGATGGGTGGAATGGATATCAGATTGAGACTGTGTGGGAGAAACGAGAAGGGGGTGGAGGAGGTGGTTGCAGGAGGAGAAAACTTGTTATTTGTGGTTTATGGTGAGTGGGGGAGATGGGAAGAGAGGGGTTGTGGTTAGGACTGCTAAATGTAAGATCTTTGTTACAGAAGACACTATTTATGCAGGATTTAGTGTTGGAAGATAAGTTAGATATTTAATGCCTGACTGAGACATGGACTAAACTGAGAGATGATGTGATGTTTGGGAGGAGTGGGAAAGGGTGAGCTAGATATTATAGTATGTGAGACCTGAGTCTTTGGGGACGTGGAATGCTAGTCTGTCATCCTCTGCCAAAGGGGTACCAGTATCTTCCTCATTTAGTGGACTGTATTGCAGCATTAAGTGTTCACTATCAAGCATTATTAGTGGGTGATTTTAATGTGCATGGGATCGGGGCTCGTAACAGAGGAGAGAAGGAATTTTTAGACATGATGTAGAACTTAAATCTCAAGGAATGAGTGAAAACAGGTACTCATACAGCTGGCCAGTTGAATTTGGTATTCTTATACTTGTCTTCTGGGTTGGTATGGAAAATTGAGGAAGGGGTCCTTTGCTCCCACTTTCCTCAATGGTACTCACCAGTATGGCTGTGATCTTGTGATGCTGCCCCTAGCATGAATCTAGAGGGCAGCACCATGTGATCGCAGCCATTTTGGCAAGGACTGATGAAGGGGAAGGAGCAGGGAGAATCGCTCCTGCCCCCATTCACCACTGACCACCAGAGATTGAAGGTAGAGGCCGGAGGGGTCAGGTAGATGGGGTCCCCCGAGCCGACTGGCTAGCCGGGTTTAATATTTAGGAGGGGGAGGAGGGACCTCAATTTTTTAAGGGATAGAGAAAGGCGGAGGGGGAACCTTTATGAAGCCGCCTGGCTAGCTGGGATAGTGGAGTTGGCTGGGGCTGTACTGATCCCCCCCAGACAGCTTCCGATGGGGATCAGTAGCTGTCCAATCTCTAGATCTGCAGTACCAACAATACTGTCACATTAGGGGGAGAGATGATTGGAGCATAGGGGGCCGCTTGGCTGCAGGGCAAATGGCAACTGCCATGTCAATGGCTATAATGTCTGCCAGTAGATAATGACACGTCTTGGAGTGGCATTATCTGCAGCCACAATTCAGTCCAATTTGGCAGCCATCACACAACCAAATTTCAACAAAGGCTGCCGACTATTGGCATGCCTACTCTCCTCTGCAATTCCTCCCTCCGGGTTCACTATGTGACATGCAGATATCACAGAAAAGTGCCTTTGATATCTGCATTTCCACTACATTCATTGCTACTGCGATATAGTAAACATGCCCCTAGATGTTAACATTCTAGCACTCACACTGTTGAACAGACTGAGCTAAGAGGATGCATTGGGAGTTACAGATGGAGGAAGTTAGGCTGCAGCATTTGATGGAGGTATGTATGGGTTATGAGGACTAGAGGACAAAGAAGGGATGGAGGAGAGGGAGAAAGTGACAGAGGAGAGATATCAGAAGACCCTCAAGCACTGAAAATTAATTCAGTGTTTATTCACACAAAATAAATTATTTTTGAAGCCAAATATTCACAGGGACCAGCATTTTTTCTAGCATTGTTACACACTTTAAATTGTTAAGATACAATGCTGTCCTGAATGGAGATAGAAGGTCATCCCACAAATTCTTTATCATTCTCATTATTTGCACAAACATTTCATTGCATGTGTTTTATATCCTGCATGTTCTCCGATGTTTCCTGCCATAGGTGTATTTTGCCTGCTTTGTTTGGCGGTCAAGGGGTAGGAAGCTCAGATTAGGGGTGGAGAGGGGTGAACTTTCTCCCCTCACCTCAGAAGAACATTAATTAATTTTCTCTGTCTCACCCTTCTCTGATACGCAAGATCTTCCTTATCGTCACTCCAGTCCAGTCCCTTTACTTTAGGGTTACGCAACCCTTCCAGCAGCTTGGAGGCTGAGCCCAACCTTTTTGGGGGTGGAGCGGTATATATACCACTGGTGCCACCCACCAACTCCAGTATACTCAGCCTCCAAGCAGCTGGAGGGTTCCGTAAGCCTAGGGCTTACTGGAGTCTTACCTTCTTTTAATTTTGGCTAAATCTTACTAATTTTAATTTAATTTAATTTTAATTTAATTTTCATTCATTTATATATTTATTTCTTTAGGCAATCTTCCTTCTCTACTGTTTGCTGTTTTTTCTCCCTCCCCCCCCCCCCCGGCCCAGGCCGAGGAACGGAGGTGTTACCATTTTGCAGCGAGCTGGGGAATCAGAAGCCTCTCGCTGCTGACCAGGCCTGCTGCGGCTCCTTTTCAACTCTCCGGAAGGCCTGCATCCTCGCGCCGAAGCCCTCCCCGGTGGCTGAGCGCTGGAGGAGACGCGAAGCGGAGGAGCGGTCTGCGGCGCTCAGGCTTTACCGCTCCCCCCCCCTGAGTCAGCCGAGTGCAGGGGCGAGCTCCGGAGACGCGATCGCAGCGCAGGTGAACAACCGCGAGCGGGTAAAGCAGCACTCGTCCTCCTCTGTCCCTCTCTTCAGCCGGAGGCTCCAGAGAGGCGCTAAGACCAGCCGCATCCCTCCGTTCTGAGCTCTACGTGGCCGCGGCCTGCCACGTGTTGAGCCAACGGTGCAGGAATCGCAGCTCCAGTCCGGGTAACAGCAGAGGAGCTGGAAGAGAAGCATACAAACAAATCACAAGTACTCAGCCCATTGGCTCTAGGGAGATTGTAATTGCTGTTTTCTTTTTTGTTTAACTTCAGTTTGCTTTAATTCTTGTCTATTCCCCAGTGGTTTAAGGAGATTTCGCTGCCTTATCCTTGCTCCTGGAGAGAGCAGTGCAGGAAGTTTTAGAGGGAATTTTAATTATATATTTTCATTTGAATTTTATTTTAAGTTTAAAGTTGAAAATTTATTTTAAGTTATCCACTAGATAGCATGACTGGCAAGTCAAGGTGCCCATCTTGTGGCACACGTAGGGGTACTGCATCTGAGGCAGGAGTCTGCAGAGGCTGCGCTGCAGTAGCCACCTCAATAGAACAAGAAATCAGCCTTTCTATGGCCCAGTCATCCCAGGGGTCCTCGGATCCTATGGAGGGGAAGTAGTGTCCCAGTTATCCCTTCCCTCTCACTCGGAAGCACCCCCTCCTCCGCTCCCCCCCTCCACCCTTCCCCCTGGGGAGGGGGCAGTCGGGGACTTCTTTTCCCCTGACTTCGTGCTTTTATTACACCAGGCCTATTGCATGCGCAGACAGGGGCTTGCGACAGGAGAGGGGGGCTCGACATCCGAAGGCAGAGTAGCCAGACCCCTGAGGGCAAGCGTTCAGGACTCAGGAATACCCCCTAAGCGCCCCAGGCTGCTGCACGAGGAACCTCTCTCTTCCCTTTCCCAGGGCACCCTAGAGGAGGAGGTCTCTGAAAAGGAATTAGAGGAGGAAGAGGAGGAGCTGGAAGAAGGGGAGATCCCTGAGGAGGACCAGGCTCGCATAATTAGAGTGTTCCGACGAGAGGAGCTGCCTGCTTTAATTAATGATTCCCTGAAAGCTCTCAATGTAGCCTCAGATACCCCAGGGGAAGAGGAGGCATTGGAGGATCCCTTAATCCAGGCCATCAGGAAGTCCCAGAAAGTTTTTCCAGTCCACAGAGTGGTACGTCAGATGATACAGGAGGAATGGGATCAGCCTGAGTCAGGGTTAAGAGGGGTCCGGGCCATGTCCCGCCTCTACCCTCTCCCTGAATCGGACAAAGAGCTGCTGAAGTCCCCCAGGGTGGATGCGGCGGTTTCAGCAGTAACAAAGAAAACTACTATCCCAGTTGAGGGCAGCGCGGCGCTAAGGGATCCCCAGGATAGGAAATTGGACACGCTCCTAAAACAAGCCTTTGATGTCAGCGCTCTGGCCTTACAAGCTTCAGTCTCAGGGGCCTGGGTAGCGCGGGCCTGTTTGAGGTGGGCTCAGCAACTCCAGGCAGAGGAGGTTTCCGCCGAAGGATCATTGGCCAACGCAGCGAGGTTGGAATCCGGTACGGCCTTCCTGGCGGATAGTCAGTATGACCTCATCCGCAGCTTAGCTAAGAACATGGCCTCGGTGGTAGCAGCCAGACGCTATTTGTGGCTACGGAATTGGGCGGCCGATGCTTCCTCCAAAACTCGCCTGAGTCGTCTTCCCTTCAAAGGGAAGCTGTTATTCGGTGAGGACTTAGATGAGCTGGTAAAGGACCTGGGCGAATCCAAGGGCGGCAGGCTTCCGGAGGACAGGCCGAAACAAGCGCGGCCCTTAACCCCAGCACGGAACCAACCTAGGGACCCCTGGAGGTTTCGCTCGCAAGACCGAACCCCTTTCTTAGGGGTCGTTTTCCCAGTAGAGGACAAAGCTCCCGAGGTTTTCGGGGGGCGGGCAGAGGTTTCTCCGCCTCCTCCTTTTCCTCGGGCCCCAGGAAACAACAATGAGAGTCCGGGGGTCCAGGAGGGCGGGATGCCGATAGGCGGTCGCCTGAGGCTCTTTCTTCCCGCCTGGTCCCGGGTCACGTCCGATCAATGGGTTCTGGAGGTGATCCGAGAGGGCTACGCTCTCGAATTTGCAAAGCAAATACCTCCAGCATTTGTTCAGTCTCCTTGCGGCTCCCCAACAAAAAGAGCCGCTATAGAATCTACACTGTCCCGTCTCTTACAGCTCGGGGCCGTGGTGCCCGTCCCTCCAGGCCAGGTCGGTACAGGTCGGTACTCGATTTACTTCGTGGTCCCAAAGAAGGAGGAGACCTTTCGTCCAATCCTGGATCTAAAGCAGGTCAATCGATGTCTCAAGGTGCCACACTTCAGGATGGAAACCCTTCGGTCGGTCATAGCGGCCGTAAGGGACGGCGAGTTCCTAACGGCACTGGACTTGACAGAGGCCTATTTGCATATCCCCGTCAGAAAATCTCATCAACAATTCCTGAGATTCGCGGTTCCTCGGGGCCATTTTCAGTTTCAGGCGCTGCCCTTCGGTCTAGCGACCGCGCCAAGGACGTTCACCAAGGTGATGGTTGTAGTAGCGGCGGCACTACGAAAGGAGGGAATCCTGGTGCACCCCTACTTGGACGACTGGCTCATTCGGGCAAAGTCGGAAGAGGAAAGTCGCTGGACAACAGCCAGAGTGATACAGGTGCTGGAGGACTTGGGGTGGGTCATCAATCGCGCAAAGAGCAGTCTGGTACCCTCCCAAGAGCTCGAGTATCTCGGAGCAAGGTTCCACACAGGCAGGGGCAGGGTTTTCCTGTCCAGCACAAGGGTGAGGGACCTAAGGATCCTAGTCACGCAGTTCATGTCCAGGCGCCTTCCTTCGGCGTGGCATTACCTGCAACTCCTGGGAACCATGGCGGCAGCCATAGAGGTAGTCCCGTGGGCCAGGGCGCACATGCGTCCTTTACAGCGATCCCTGTTGCGTCGATGGTCCCCTCAACAGCACCCTTTGTTCCTTCAGCTGCCCTGCGCCCCTCGAACCAAGCAGTCCCTCCACTGGTGGAGGTGTCCAAAGAACCTCAATCGCGGTATGCCCCTCGAACCTCCACAATGGTTGCTGTTGACGACGGACGCCAGCCTAGCAGGCTGGGGAGCACATTGCGAGGACCAGTTTGTCCAGGGGCGTTGGACGACGTTGGAATCTCAGTGGCCTATCAACCGGCTGGAATTGAGGGCAGTCACCCTGGCACTCAAGGCTCTCGAGTCTTTAGTGCTAGGGAAGGCGATTCGGGTACTCTCCGACAATGTCACCGCGGTGGCATACATCAATCATCAAGGAGGCACCAGCAGTCCAGCCTTGGAGAAGGAGGCGGACACACTGTTCCAGTGGGCAGAACGTCGCTTGGAAGCACTCTCAGCACAGCACGTGGCCGGCACGGACAACATCACCGCCGACTACCTCAGCAGGTGCAAGATAGACCACGGGGAGTGGGAACTACATCAGGAAATCTTCGACCAGATAGTAGCTCTTTGGGGCCCCCCAGTCATGGACCTCATGGCGCGGTTCTCATCCGCCAAGGCCAGCCGATTCTTCAGCCGACGGAAAGAAAGGATGTCCGAAGGCTTAGACGCTCTGGCCCAGAAGTGGCCCTCGGAGGGTCTCCTTTATGTCTTTCCCCCTTGGGCGCTGATAGGGAAAGTCATCCAGCGGATAGAAGCTCACCAGGGCATAGTAATCCTCATTGCCCCGGACTGGCCCCGTCGCCCCTGGTATGCGGATCTGGTAAGGATGATCGCCGACCGCCCCTGGCGGCTCCCCAACAGGAGGGACCTTCTGAAACAAGGTCCAGTCCAGATGCCACACGTGGATCGATTCTCGCTTACAGCTTGGCTATTGAAAGGGCACGGCTATTGAAGCGCGGCTACTCGGCGGCAGTAATCACCACTTTGTTGAGCGCTCGGAAGCGCTCAACTTGCCTCTCCTATGTGAGAGTGTGGCGCATCTTCGAGGCATGGTGTGCAGAGCGCCGGAGGAAACCTCTGGCTTCCTCGATCCCGGAGGTCCTGGAATTTTTGCAAGCCGGATTCAACAAGGGCCTAGCACATAGCTCCCTCCGGGTCCAATTGGCGGCCATCTCCTGCTATAGGGGTAAGGTCTGCGGGAAGCCTTTAGGAGCACACGCGGACGTTTCCAGGTTCCTGAAAGCGGTCAGACGGCTCCGTCCGCAGAGGAGATCGGTCATCCCCCCTTGGGACCTCAACTTGGTACTAAACGCACTAGTCACGGAGCCGTTCGAACCATTGAAGAAGGCCTCCTTGAAGGATCTGACTCTGAAGACAGTCTTTTTGGTGGCCATTTGCTCGGCCAGGCGGGTCTCCGAATTACAAGCCCTGTCTTCTCGGCCGCCCTTTCTGTACTTTCTCAAAGATAAGGTAGTTCTTAGGACGGTCCCCTCGTTCTTGCCTAAGGTCATCTCCCCCTTTCATGTCAACCAATCGATCACTCTCCCGTCCCTTCCGGCGGAAGAGCTCGGAGGGGGAGATAGTAGGCTCCTCCTACTCGACGTACGCAGGACATTAAAGCGTTACCTCTCCTGCACAGCCCCCTTCCGGAAGTCCGAGCGACTGTTCGTTCAGTTTGGGGGTCCCCATAAGGGGAAAGCGGCGGCCAAAGCCTCAATCTCAAGATGGATCAGGGAAGCGATTGCCTCCGCCTATATCCTCAAGGGGAAGCAAGTTCCAGGAGGGCTGCGCGCCCACTCAACTAGGGCACAGGCCACCTCTTGGGCGGAGTTCAGTTTGGTTCCCCCGCTGGACATCTGTAGAGCGGCGACCTGGTCCTCCCTGCACTCCTTTACCAAGCACTATAGACTGGACGTGCAGAGTGCTACGGACTCCAGGTTTGCGCATGCGGTTCTACGTTCCGGAATGGCGAATCCCACCCGGTCGGGTACTGCTCTGGTACTTCCCTAAAGTAAAGGGACTGGACTGGAGTGACGATAAGGAAGAAGTAATTAGATCTTACCTGCTAATTATTGTTCCTGAAGGAACGACAGTCCAGTCCCTGTTCCCTCCCGAGGTTGCCATTCCGGACGTTTGTTTTCAGGGTCGGACTCCGGCTCGAGGGCGGACACAGGCCTATCTGGAGGGTCACTGGGGTGGGATGACCGGGCAGTAGCAGGCATTCGGCTTCCGCCCTTGACCCCCCCCCCCCCTCATTCTTTCTCGTTGGTTTTTCATTCTCTCTTTCTTCTACGCCTGTATATAAAAATAAAAAAAATACGCTTGGCTTAGAGTGTTTTTCATTTATGATATTTTGGAATGTTTGTTTCAAGTCTGCTTTTGCAGTAGGTTACTGGAGTTGGTGGGTGGCACCAGTGGTATATATACCGCTCCACCCCCAAAAAGGTTGGGCTCAGCCTCCAAGCTGCTGGAAGGGTTGCGTAACCCTAAAGTAAAGGGACTGGACTGTCGTTCCTTCAGGAACAATAATTAGCAGGTAAGATCTAATTACTTCTTTTCCACACATCCACCCCCACACACTACCAGACTGTCTTAGCCTTCACCCTTCCTCCCAGGACTGCTACCACCAACTTCATCCTCCCAACAGTCCAGTTGTTGTTGCAGCAGGGTGACAATAACATATTTTCAAATCTTTGCACGTCTTTACATTTTTGTGTTTATTATTTTATTCAATTTTTTTTCATTTCTCTAACATTTCATTCTTCATTTTCCTTATTTCCCTCTCCCCTCTGATTTCTACATTTTTTCTTCTGTTATTCATTTTATTCTCTCAGCATTTTCTCCAGATGATTCCACCCTATCATCTTGTTTTTGTTTATGATACAAGTTCCATTTCTTTTATTTTTACTTTTTCCTTGTGCTTTCCTTTATTCCACCTATAATCTTTCATTCAAAATTGTTTCCCCTCCTGCTCTCACATACATCTGTCACGCCTCGCTTTCTCATTGTTTCAATCAGGGCCAGCTCTGCCATTAAATGAACAAGGCAGTTGCTCTGTCAAAACTTCCTGTGCTGTGATACTGTTCTTTTTCTGCCCCCATGACCCCCTCCTCACTCCTTTCCCTTTTGTATCTCCCATCTCTTACTTTCCCCATCCCTAGTCTACAATCATTCTTTCTCTCTCCTCTCCTCTCCTCTCCCTTTCTCCTTGTAGTAATACTCTTCTCCATCCCTCCTGGCACCCCCTTAGAGCATTCTTCCCCCTCCCTTACTAAGACTACCCTTCCCTCCCCCTCCCTCACCACATATTATCTCCAGTACCAGCCATTCTGTAAATAACAAATTCTATACAAAATTAGTATGTTTATATTCAAATCCTTAAATCACACTGCTCCCCTCAGTTTATATTCAGCCTTGCAAGTCTATTGCCCTCCTCATGTTCTACGCTCTCAGGAGACTTTAGTTTTGGTTGTTCCTTTGTTTTGACGTGTCCATTTCCATTTCTTTGGTAATAAACTGCTTTCCATGGCTGCTCTGCAACTCCGGAATGCGTTACCCATTGAATTATGCAACACTTCTGGCATCTTGATGTTTCATAAGAAATTAAAGGCAGGCTTTTCCAGTAGATGGTGTAAACTAGGCATTAAGCATTTTCTTTCAGGTTAACGGAAGTGTTTCATACAATTAAAGGCACATTTGTTTCGGCAGGCTTTTTCCAGCTGATTGTGTAAGCTAGTCTTTGAGTATGTTTTTTCGGATATTTAGTACATTGAATAACAAGGAAGGATGTTGTGTTTTAGAGTTGAGTATCATTTTTTTATTATGTAAGTTATGTTTTGATTTTATGCTTGTTTCTGCTGTAATCCACCTAGGATATAGTATGGAATATAAAAGTTTTAAATAAATTAAATAATTAATAAATAAAAGTAACAGAAAAGTCTGCAAATGGATATTCAAAGCTTGTCATACCAAATCCAAGTAGTCAAAATGTTCTATAAAAAGTCAGCACTTCAAATATTTTAGAACACCAGAACACCTCCAGTTTGCAAAAGAGAATGGGCCGGATTGCTATGTAGAACTCACATGTTAAGAAAATCCCTCACCTGAGCTACCTATGAAAAATATTATCAAGTAAAGAATACAGGGCTGATATGCAGAACCCTTAGCTGGTTGGCCAAGGAGAATCTGACAGGCTAAGGCCCTCAGTCTCTTTCTACATTCCAGATAATGTTGCTGAATATCCCCAAAGACCACCCCAGCACTATCCAATCAGTGCAGGGGGGGTCCAGGGGGAAGATCATGGGCGGTGTTGGCACTAACTGGCTAAGTGCAGACACCTATCTGATCCTTGGATTTTAAGTTGGCACCTACTGGGCCAACTTAGGCCACATGAAAAGTTGACTTAATTTGCAATCTGGATAAATGCCTACTGAAAATACGCTAATTGGATAGGTTTTGTCATTTATCCATTTAGTGTTGCCGCTGAATATCCCACTGACATTTAAGTGCCATGACTGGCCGCCGTGATGTTTGAATATTGGTCATTTTGAAAACTGGCCCCTATGAGACTGCAAATTAAAAACAAATATGCCGACAAAAATGAAGCAAAAAGACACAAAAGAAAAAACCCTCAGACTCAGTGAGCTATGGAGCATTGGAGAGACACAGAAATGCATTTCCTCTTGTACTGAATCAAATACAAAGGAATGCACATTTTCAAAACTAACATTTTATGTTCTAAAAAATGAAAAGTAATATTTTATACCTTTGATCATTTTATTTTTCCAATTGGGTAGGTCTTGGTCTCTCTTTACTACTTCCTCTTGCATTTGTCCTTTTCCAGGACCTCATTTTAATTTCTGTTATTTGACACACCTCCCTTCCCCCGCATTTTCTTCCCTTTCTCCCTTACATCTATCTATGACATTGAACCTTCTGTTTCATCTTTTTTTCTCCATTTATCTGATCTGCCTTTTATCTACCTTTAGCTAGTTTTTATTACACCTTATCCCTCAGTCTCCCTCCACTTGATCAGCGTGTGGTAACTTTTGGATTTGCAGACAGCATGGCTGCTGCTAACGCCCCTTGATAGGCGGCGTTAGCTGCATCGATGCTGTTGTTCCACTGCGTTCTCTGCAACTTCAGTGTGTTATCTGCTAATGAAATATTGTGGATGCCTCCAACAGATAACGTATGGCTTTTGCAGCTAACGCCGTGCTATCTGCACTTTTTTTGCGGCGTTAGCTGCAAAGGTCTAATGCCCTTTAGTAAACAGCATATCAATATATTTAGCACTGCTACCTGCAGGGATGGTGGCGCTGAATATACGGATTAAGTGAAATGGCAGCACCAGTGTGTAAGCCAGTGACTATACTGATGGAAAATTGACCCCTATTTCATAGTTCATTCTGCAATGTTTGCCCCCAGAGAGGGATACAAATGCAAAAGTTGTCTCAGATATCCCTCAGCGTTCTTTCTTTCCTCTCCTTTCAGATGGCTGCTTCTATGTGACACAGATGCAGTGGAAGGGGGTCAGAGACATTTTAGTGAGTAGGATGCATAGTGCTAGATGCGTTAGCTGGACTACAGCAATAGTCATTCCTGTCATTTCTGTGGTTAGTCTGTCTGCAGCAGGCATTCTGATATGTCAACATGAACAGCTGTCGGGGTGCTATAAGCAGACATTAAAAATATTATTTTGATTGCATGGATGATCAGTGAGACAGGCTCTGCCTCCTCTAGGAGTCTAGTTCCCATAGCAGCCTTCAGTGTTGCAATTGCAGCAGCCCAAGATTTTTAAAATACTTTCAAGTAGTGCTGTGGCAGTGCAGGGCCCTAGAGGCTGTAGTGAGGACTCATATCTAAAAGGGGAAGGAGCAGATGCAAATGTTTGTGCTGCTCAGGTGAGTAACTCCAAGTGAAGCCCTAGTTACTGCATTGCACTGTCAGGCTCTGAGGGAGTGGGAACTAGCAAAGTGAGTCCAGAGCAATGACATAGAGAGATCCCATGTGCTGTTTCCAGATATATGGGGTGTTCCAGAACACCTTCAGCATCTATGAACAATGATCAGGGTTTTGCATAACATTTCTTAAAACATCTACCCCTTTTGAGCTGTGTTTTTCTGATTTAACATCTAGCGAATCATGCCTAGAGTTATTTGAAGACTTTTGCTTTCAGTTCCTGTTATGCAACAAAATGTAATTTAATAATAGGCCCCTTAGAAAATGTTCTGAAAACCATGACTCTTTTGTAAAGGCAATATGTGCATGTTTGTACCTTCCTAAAATGAGTTGTTATAAATTTCTCGAGTAACGCACAAAGTTACACCTGCGCCAAGGCAGGATCAACTATGTGCATGGACTCGCTGCAGATAGATGCACGCTTTATACGTGTGTGCACAGAAGGGATATTCATGTCTTTAAAACATGAGAGATATAAGCAACATTTCCCATGTCCTTTCATATAGTTTTTAATCTAAAATGACAGAACCCCCCCTGAATTGTGTTTGTTCCCCAGTGTCCTTAACAGTTGTCAAGCATGGGCCACCTTCAAACCATGGCGCCTTTGTTTGGAAAGCAGCAGTTTTCCAGGAGGAGCTATACTGCCTCCTAGGGATCTGGTTCTAGCCACCCCACTTCCGCTGCTTTTTTATGTATTTCTGGTAATCTTAGTTGCTGTTTCCTGCTTAGACCTGTGGGGACTAGCTCAGAGCAGACTTGGGTATTTCTGCCCTGCCTTTGGGCTTTCCTCCCTGCTGGTGAACTGTTGCTGTCTTGATTTCTTGTTCAGCCATCTTGTTCCTCGGGGCTTGCATTAGGTTCCTGTTTCATTTGTCTTGCTTCCTGATGCCTCAGGATTCCAGCTTCTTGTCAAGTTATTTGTTTCCAGTCATCCTTATTTGTTCCTTTGTGTTGGATGCACTTCTTGTTCTTGTTTGGTATTCAAGCCTTGGCAAACCCTGTCTAGTAGCTGCTCACACCCAGCTAGGGACTCTGTAACAGAATGAACCAACCAAAGCAGTGCTGCCAAGTTACCAGATTCCAGGAGGGAGACATTTTGGCTCGTCCTAGTTTTGAATTTACATCCCAAAGGCAGCGTGTTATTTGTAGACATTCATTCCACCCACTGAAGTCAGTGCTGCAGATCCCATAATGCATCAGGACAGGGTAGCCTGAATCCAATACTGCCCTAAAATCTCAGTCTTAGACTAGTTACAAAATTACCACACCTCACAAATTTTCTTTTTACATAAGGCTCAGATCTCTTCTTCTTATGTGTACTATACATATTCCACTGCTACAGAGGTATGCAAGTGACTTGTAAGGAGTGGGTGTCACTGGTCAATGCATGCTGAACAAGACTTCATCACTTACATTGCATTCATTTAGTATACACCAGACTCTGTTGCAGAGTGTCATAATTATGAACATGAATAACATTCCTTGTGAAAAGAAAAATAATTGCAGCAATAAAATCATTATTTTGCTTGTTCCTTTGATTTTGTTCTGCAAACCTTGGCATATGCAAGATCCATCAGTGCTATTTCCTTTTACTAAATGCACAGCTTAGCAACCACATGCACAAGTGAAATATAAGTAGGGATTCCCGTCTCCTATTAGCACTAGACATCAAAGAGTTTTCTTACATGGACTCAGCATATGAATTATAGTGTTGGCCAATGATACGCAAAGGGTATGTAAGAAGACAGATTTATGATAGATTTGTTATTCTTTATTTCATTTGTTAAATTTATGGCCGGCTTAAGTGCAAAAACACCTTTAGTGAAGGACAAACGATTTAAGATGAGGCATAGTTTATTTTGCCTACTGCCTTGGGTGAGTATGTTCATAAAGGTGGCTAATAAGTCCTCATAAATAAATGCGTAGAATAAATGCAGAGATGTTTCCATGCTGTCCTCGTGCAGTGAAAAAGTATCACAAATGGCATGTTTCGTTCCTAATGGTAAAACGGAAGAGAACAATAAACATGGCGTGAAAGGCTACGATGTGTATGCACTGTATTTTTTATTACTTAGCAACCCAGAATGCGTGTAACATTAAAGTGGTGACATTACTTAATGAGGCTGATGGATCTGAAACATCTTTGGAAACTTTAGAGTCAGCAAATGACAGCAGCATATGCAGCTGGCAGGTCAAACCTAGAGCAGGTCGAGAAAGTAGGGGTTAGTTTCACCAGCAGAACTGCATGCACACCCTGGCTACAGCGAGTGTGAAAGAGGAAATGAAGCATTATTTCAAAGCTCCTGAGTCTATTTATTTATTAAAATTTCTTATATGCCACATTTCCATCTAGAAAAATCATCCAAAGTGGTTTACAATACAAAACACAGATGTAAAAACAAAATGCAATAGAAAAACATATATATATAAACATAAGGACAAGCAGAGACAGTGGTGTCTTCAGTGGGGTGGCAGCACGGGGGCAAGCTAGGTATGGGGGAGGGCAAGCCAAAGTTACATTTCACTGCTTCATTCCCACCACCACATCAAGGTCCTTCCACCCTGCAACACCTTTAATTAAGCTATAATACCTTTGAAGAAAAAGTCCCAAGGGTCTTCTATGTATAAAGAATTTCCCCAGCTAGTTTCAGCCAGTCAATAAAACCACCATTTTAACTGATGACATTATTCTAGAAATTCTTATATATAGGAGTGAAGTCTGTATTCTATACAGGATTGAACAGAATCTCAATATACATGGTACACCTCCAGATCTGTCAAATACACTCCACATTATTCAACAGTGCAACTAGGATATTTCCCACTACCTCTCACCATACAAAAAAAATTGCCAAACTGCAATGTCACCTCAGGGTCAGCAACACAATTTGCTTCCTCTGCCAAATGCTTGGGGGTCTATTCTGTCCTGTGAATAGCAGGGATGGACATCCAATATGTTGTTCAGCCAACCCATGCACATATCCAGCATGTGTGCAGGTACGCGCACAGGTGCAGGCATGGGCCATAGAGTGAAGCGGAGAAATCCGTCCCAGCTAATTTTATGGGACATGGGTAAATGCTGTAATCATTTAGGATGTTCCTGTGCTCACCGTATTCTATAAAGTTGCACATTCCAATCATGCCTGTCTCTGCGATATACCTGTGGATGCCTCCGACAGCCGCCCTTCTTGGTTAAAACGTGCATCTACCAAACTGCTCTTCTCACTGACTGCATTGTGCTGATGCAAACTAGACGTAAATACTGATGATACAAAAATGCTGATGCAAACTAGACTAAGTAATCTCAGTGCACTCTAAGATATCATAAGATCAAGTAGATATTAACATGGTTGTCATGACATATTTTGCATAAAAATGAACATGGCAGTATAGAACTCTTCAGTTACTCTTGCATTGGTCATCTCTAAAAACACTCTTTAAAATGCTGACGTTTACCAACCTCACAAAAACCTAAACTAACTTTGCAATTCCCCAAAAGATTCACTGTCTTTCAGGAAATGTAAAAAGGAGCCAAATGACGAAAACTGGAAACAACACAAGCACTGGTAAGTTAGATGCAAGGCAGGCAAAGACAGAATTTGACAGGAAACTTGCTGTGGAAGCAAAAATGCATAATAAAGACTTTTTCAAGTACATTCTTAGCAAAAAACCTGTGAGAGAGTCAGTCGGACCATTAGATGATAAAGGGATAAAAGGGGCACTAAGACGGGAAAAGGCTATAGCGGAGAGACTGAATTAATTATTTGCTTTGGTCTTTATTGAGGAAGATGTAGGGATGCTACCCATGATTGAAGTGTTATTTAAAGGTGATACTGCAGAAGAATTGAAAGAAATATTGCTAAACCGGGAAGATGTATTACAACTATTTGATAAACTGAAGAGTAGCAAATTACCTGGACTGGATGGTATACTGAAGAACTGAAATATGAGATTGCAGACCTGCTATTTGTAATCTGCAAACTATCATTAAAATAATCTGTAATACCTGAAGATTTGAGGATTGCCAGTGTAACGTCAATTTTTAAAAAGTGTTCCATGTGTGATCCGGGAAACTACAGACCGATGAGCCTGACGTCAGCACCAGGAAAAATGGTAGAAACCATCATAAAGAACAAAATTACTCAGCGTGTATATAGTCATGGCTTAATGGGAGACAGCCAACATAGCTTTAGACAAGGAAGATCTTACTTGTCTTATAAGTTAAAACCCAAGAGGATTGTGGAAAATTGCAAGAGGATCTTTTTTTTTTTTTTGTTTATTGTATTTTCCAACATACAGCATTGTATACACAACATATACAATTAAACACAAAACATAACTGCCCTCTTACCCTCCCCCCACCCCCCCACCATCCCCGGTTCTCAAGGAGAGGAGAAAACAATAAACACTACAATGCAGCCATGCCCCATCAGCAGGCTGATCACATCTTACTCGCATTGTTCCCGAGAGCTAACATTGCAGTACATTTACTGAACACTACTATTAAGCCACCACTGACCGTGCAACATACTGGTCTAAAAGAGACCATCTATCATAGCTAAGCTCCCCTCTAACGGGATGATGGAGTTTGCTGTACAACCTTTCATACTTAGCATATTGACAAACCAAACTCCACCATACTCCCCCTTGCAGCTTTGTTAGAGTCTTCCAATTAACCAAAATCAACTTAAAAGCAACTGATATCATAAAATTCAATAAAAAAACCTTTGCCTTACATACACCTTGGGATAATCCCAAGGACCTCATGAAGATTACTTTTTTTGAGAGCATGTCCGGTATGTTCAAAATTATTTGAATTTTGCCCCAAACCTCTTCCCAAAAATGTTGCACGAAGGGACATTCATAAAACATGTGCATAAAAGTGCCTTTCTCTTTCTGACAGGACCAACATGTCCCTGCAGACGACCGGTCCCATTTGGATAACTTAACAGGCGTAATATGAGCCCTGTGCAACAAGAAAAACATCGATTGTGTGATGGATGCCGAGCGTGAGGCCCTAGTTATAGGACCCCACAACTGCGCCCACGAGTTAGGGGGCAGTACAGAAGACAATTCGGACTCCCACACCTTATGCAACCCCCTCGGGCAGTGGCAGGCATAGTCCCTGAACAGAGCATAGAGCCCAGAAATCATACCCCTCTGCTCACTTATGGCTTTGATACTTTTAAGTAATACTCCCTCCTCCGCCAGATCACAGGCATTGACATTAGCCGCTTGTATGCTATGTTTGACCTGCAGCCATCGGAAAAGGCTACTCTGAGGCAAGGGAAATTTGCCTCTAAAGGAATTGAAGTCTTTCCAGCCATGTTCCCCTACCAGCTGACCCAAAGTCCAGACTCCCTTCTTTTGCCAATTTGTCCAAGCAAACCTCTTCCCTCTGATTTTGAAGGACGGATTCCACCACAACGGGGTCCATTTGGAAGGCAGCCCGTCCTTACCCGCCAATTGTACTAGCTTTAAAAAGGCGTCTTGAGTGGCCCGGATCACCCTGTCTTGTGACCCATCTTCTGGATGTAGCATCCCTAATAGATGTCGCAGAGGATACGGGCCTGCCAAATGTGCCTCAACGTTGAGCCAACTCGGACTTTGAGTCACCTCCTCAGCATCTAGCCAAGCAACACCCTGCTTTATTAGAAGTGCATGATGGTACCACTGAAAATCGGGGAAATGAACCCCTCCCAGTTCCTTAGAAGCTTTAAGTTTCTTAATAGCAATACGCGGTTGGGCATCTTTCCAAAGAAACCCCGTAAGGCTTCTCTCTAACTTCACGTACTCCTCTGCTGGTAAAGTGAAGGGAAGCATACCAAGCACATAGTTTATCTTAGGGGCCAACACCATTTTGATGACTTCCAGTCTGCCCCACCAAGTAAGATATAAGGGGGACCATGCCGAAATTTTGCTGCGCACCATATGGGTGAGCTCCTCTATATTCACTTGGATAATGCGCTCTATTGAGCTGCTATACCAGGCTCCCAAATATTTGAAACCAGCCGATTCCCACCTAAACGGGAAAGGGGCCATCATGCCTATGGTCGAGTAGCTGTTAAGCGGAAAAGCCACGGACTTGTCCCAATTGATCTTGTACCCAGAAATACTCGAGTAGTGATTAATGATGGCCAAGATCTGCGGAATCTCCTGAGGTTGCGCGAACAACAGGAGGTCATCCGCGTACGTGGATAGTTTTACTTTCAATCCCTTAACGTTGAAGCCGTTGATATCCTCACTTTGCCTAATGGCTATAGCTAAAGGTTCCAATGCTAAATCAAAGAGAAGCGGGGATAAAGGGCAGCCCTGCCTAGTGCCCCGATGGAGGGAAAAGGAACGGTGCAACTGACCATTAGCAAAGACCCTCGCACTAGTTCTGGCATAAAGCAACCTGACCTTACCAATGAAATCCTCCCCTAAGCCAAACCAATGCAAGACAGAGAAAAGAAAGGGCCACTCCAACCTATCGAAGGCCTTTTCTGCGTCTAAAGAAAGAGCAACAAAAGGGGATGTATCCTCGGCTGCCCTATCAATCAAGTTACATAACAGCCTGGCATTGTCAAAGGTGGATCTGACTGGGATGAAGCCGCATTGGTCTGGATGCACTAGACCCCCGATTACAGTGGGGAGCCGCTTAGCCAAAATGCTTGCATATATTTTGTAATCAGCATTTAGCAGGGATATAGGTCTATAATTCCTGGCATTGGTAGGGTCCCTTCCAGGCTTCTCTAAACTACGATTGTGGCTTCCGAAAAACCCCCGGGGTGCCCAGACTCCTTTTCCAGCTCTCCATAGTATAACATTAAATAAGGAGTCAGCTCCGAGCTCAGTACCTTATATAGTTCGGCTGGTATCCCATCAGGGCCCGCGGCCTTGCCCCCTTCCATAGCCGTGATTGCGGTAGAAATTTCTTTGGCAGAAAAGGGCTTACCTAGCTGCCGAGCTTGCTGGGCCTCCAGTGTAGGATGACTAAGGGTGTCAAAGAATCGTGCAAACGCTTCTGGATCTGCAGTTACCTCTGAGGAGTACAATTTGCTATAAAATTTAGAAAACTCTTCCAAGATGTGATCGTCCTTAACCAATCTTATCTGATTATCATCCACCAGGGAAACGATTCTTGACTTTTCTCTATTGCCTCTCAAGGTATTCGTCAGTGACTTACTGGCCTTGTTATGCTCCACATGATACCTAGCTGATTGTTTCAGCATAACTTGCTCCACTTCGGAGCTTAATAACTTGTTATATTGAAATCTTAACCTTTGCAAATGAAGCAAGATCCCTGCACAAGGTTGCCGAATCCATAACCTCTCCCCCGCTCTAATCTGGCTTTCCAAGGCTAACATTTGTTCCTTACACCTCTTCGCTTCCCTGATTTTATAGCTAGTAATAGTTGCCCTCAGGGAGGCCTTAAAGGCTTCCCACCAGGCCCAACAGGCAGTATCACCTACCTTATTATTCAAAAAATATGTCCTAATTGCGGCCCTTAGCTCATTCTGGAAAGAGGGCTCTGCCAGCCACGCTCTATTAAAGGACCATGATGGCGTGCCACCAGTTACCAACTGCAACGGGACACTCACCGTAATAGCCGAATGATCAGATACAGTCCCACCCAAGATTTCCGCTTGGCAGCTACTCGAGACCAAGGATCTGGAGATTAGGAAAAAATCTATCCTGGAGAGAGATTTGTGGACTGGTGAAAAGAAGGTGTAGTCCTTTTCAGTCGGGTGGAGCAGCCTCCAAACATCAACCAGACCACAATCCTTTATAAGGGCTGAAAAGGCCCCATCTGCACGAGAGGGCCTGTCCACTCTTGCTGGACAACGATCAACTAAGGGGTCGTTAACCAGATTAAAGTCCCCGCCCATAATTACTGGAGCAGCATAGTCCTGCTGTAGCATGCTATTTAGGGCACTGAAGAAGTCTGGATCATCCCTATTGGGACCATACACATTAACTAACAGAAAACCAACACCCCCAATTTCTACCAAGGACCGAGACCACCTCCCGAGATCATCATTACAAGCATGAACCACCTTCACCCCCATCGATTTCCTCACTAATGTAGCCACCCCATTCCTCTTGCGATCTGCTGGGGAGGAGCCTGCTACAATGTATTTCTTATCCGCTAACTTCATGGTTTCCTGCAAACTAAGGTGTGTCTCCTGTAAGAATATGACATCTGCATGCTGCCGGGTACATACAATATGTTAGTATTTTTTCTCTTTTAATGGGCGTCTTAATTCCCTTTACATTCAGGGACAAAATTTTTAACCGATTAGCCATTGCTACTCAATATGTTGCATATTCCATGACATAATGCACAACAAAAAAACAAGCTCCCACACTTAGCCCAACACTGGCCACTCCTAGAAATGCCATTTACAATCCTCTCCTGAGAACCACCCATGACCCCCCAACAAAACAGCCCATGATAACAAAATAAGCTTGGGTAAGACAGCAAGAACATCCAATATAGCGCAGCCTGGCCCCATGGAAGTCTACCCGCAACAAGATATTACCTGACATGCATGCATAAAGAGCACAGATACCATATAAACACTTAGGCAAAAACATTTCAAACTTATGGCATGATAACTCTCCCATTCCCCGCGCCCACCGCCCTCAAGTCCCACAGAACCTCTGTGTTCGAGCCAACACAGCACGGACATGCAACAGCAAGATCCGCCACACCCATCTTCTTTTAGACCGGATCCATTATTCCTGATTTGAGAGGCCCCATTAAGGTCTGAAAGGCCCAAAAAGAGACCGGGCCTCTCCCCCATAAGGTCCTCGAACCATTACACACACTCAATCATTCACCACTGCTTCGGCATATTAACTTGACTGCATTTGTAAAGCCTCTTGGTCCTCGATGTACCCCTCAAGAGCTGCAGGATCTTCAAAAGTCTTAGTCACATTATTTAGAGTCACCTTGAACCGGGCTGGATTGAAGAGACCATATTTTGCCTGCAAGCGCTGGAGTCGAGGACGCAGTGCTAAAAATTGCTTACGTCTCTCCACGGTAGGCTTACTGAAGTCAGGATAAAAGGCCACTTTCTGACCCCCATGTTGGAGGGGCTGAGCGGCCTTTGCTGCCGCCAAGATTTGGATTGCATGTTGATGTCTAAGCACACATAAGATCATCGGTCGCGAGAACTTGGAGCCAGGATTGGCAGCTGATGGCAACCGATGGGCCCTTTCTATTTCAAAAGGGCGGGTAAATTCTATCTTTAATATTTTCGGTATCAGCATTTCCAAATAGCGAATAGGATCACTCCCTTCAGCCCCTTCCACTATTCCCAAAACTCGAATGTTGTTCCGATGGGCCCTATTATTCATATCCTCGAGGTTCTTCTCAAGCCCTACAAGCTTGCGATTGAGTCTCGGGACAAGGGCCAAACGTTCCTCGTGCTCCGCTGTTACCTTTTCTACTTTCTCCATCCTCTGTGTTAGCAACTGCATTTGGGCAGTTAGGTCTTTTAAGCTCGTTTGCACTGTATCCAGGGACTCACCGTTAGAGTCCACCCGGCAGCGGACCGCTCGCACCTCCTGCAAGATTTCTTGCAAACCTTCCGCTGTTGCAGGGGGGGCCGCCATCTTATGCGGTGATAGTGGGTCCGACTTGGGTCTTTTTGTACCAGACGCCGCCGCGGCGGCAAAATCTAGTCGGGTCTGTTTGCCTACTGCCATACCGATACTCGGGCACTCCAATGCGCCGCAATCCAAGCAGGTATTATTGCTAAAATTAAGGATTCGCTGTCTTGGGGCCAGGAGAGCTTCTCTTACGTGGCCATCTTGGGTCCTCGCTGGCTCCGCCCTCATTGCAAGAGGATCTTGATAAATTGGAAGACTGGGCATCAAAATAGCAGATGAAATTTAATGTGGACAAGTGCAAAGTTATGCACCTAGGGAAGAACAACCCAAGTTACATGATGCAAGGTTCCACATTAGGAACCACCACCCAGGAAAAAGATTTAGGCGTCATTGTGGATAACATGTTAAAACCATCGGCCCAGTGTAGAGCGGCGGCCAAGAGAGCAAATAGAATGCTAGGAATCATAAGGAAAGGAATGGAAATAAAACAAAAGATATTATAATGCCTCTATATCGTTCCATGTTGAGACCGCATCTTGAATTATGTGTGCAATTCTGGTTGCCGTATCTTAAAAAGGATATAGCATTATTAGAAAAGGTTCAGAGAAGAGCCACCAAAATGGTAAAGGGGATGGAAGGATACTCCTATGAAGAAAGGCTAAAAAGGTTAGGGCTCTTTAACCTGGAAAAGAGACCGCTGAGGGGAGATATGATAGAAGTCTATAAATTAATGAACAGAGTGGAATTGGTAAACGTAGATTGATTGTTTACGTTATCAGAATATAGAAAGACTAGGGGACATGCAATGAAGCTACAGGGTAAACTATTTAAGACTAATAAAAGAAAATATTTTTTCACTCAATGTGCAATCAAACTCTGGAATTTGCTGTTAGTGTAGCTGGGTTTAAAAAAGGTTTGGACAAGTTCCTGGAGGAAAGGTCCATAAACCATTAATAAGAAGGGACCCAGGATATCAATCCTTGACCCAGTACAAACATTGTGGAACCTGTGTCTTTTGGGGAAACTGCTAGGTACGTATGACCTAGATTGGCCACTGTTGGAAACAGGATACTGGGCTTGATGGACCTTGGTCTGATCCAGGATGGCATATCTTATGTTCTTACTAATCTGTTATGTTTTTTTGAAGGTGTGAATAAACAGGTAGACAAAGGTGAGTCTGTTGATATAGTGTATATGGATTTTCAGAAAGCCTTTGAAAAGGTCCCTCATCAAAGACTTTTGGCAAAAATAAAAAGTCATGGGATAGGAGGTGATGTACTATTGTGGATCAGGAACTGGTTAAAAGATAGAAAGCAGAGGGTAGGGCTAAATGGCAAATTTTGCCCATTGGAAAAAGGTGAATGAATAGTGGAGTACCCCAGGGATCTGTGCTGGGTCCGTTGCTTTTTGACATATTCATAAATGACCTGGAAAATGGAATAACGAGTGAGGTTATCAAATCTGCAGATGATACAAAACTATTTAAAGTTGTTAAAACCCAAGAGGATTGTGGAAAATTGCAAGAGAATCTTGATAAATTGGAAGACTGGGCATCCAAATGGCAGAAGAAATTTAATGTGGACAAGGGCAAAGTTATGCACCTAGGAAAGAACAACCCAAACTATGGTTACACGATGCAAGGTTCCACATTGGGAACCACCACCCAGGAAAAAGATTTAGGCATCATCGTGGACAACATTATAAAACTCTCCTACCACAGTGTGCAGCGGTGGCCAAGAGAACAAATAGAATGCTAGGTATCATAAGGAAAGGAATGGAAAATAAAACAAATAATATTATAATGCCTCTGTATCGTTCCATGGTGCGACCACACCTTGAATATTGTGTGCAATTCTGGTCCCCGTATCTTTAAAAGGATATAGCATTATTAGAAAAGGTACAGAGAAGAGCCACCAAAATGGTAAAGGGGATGGAAGGATACTCCTATGAAAAGAGACTAAAAAGGTTAGGGCTCTTAAACCTGGAAAAGGGACAGTTGAGGGGAGATATGATAGAGGTCTATAAATTAATGAATGGAGTGGAACGGGTAAACATAGATCGATTGTTTACGTTATCAGAATATTGAAAGACTAGGGGACATGCAATGAAGCTACAGGGTTACCTATTTAAGACTAATAAGAGAAAATATTTTTTTCACTCAACGTGTAATCCAACTCTGGAATTTGTTACCGGAGGATGTAGTAAAAGATGTTAGTGTAGCTGGGTTTAAAAATGGTCTGGACAAGTTCCTGAAGGAAAGGTCCATAAACCATTATTAAAAGGGACCCGGGATATCAATGCTTGACCCAGTACAAGCATTGTGGAACCTGTGTCTTTTGGGGAAACTTCTAGGTACTTATGATCTAGACTGGCCACTGTGGGAAACAAGATACTGGGCTTGATGGACCTTGGTCTGACCCAGTATGGCATATCTTATGAAGACCACTGATCATTGCTAATTTTAATTGGATGATAAATTCTATATTCTCAAACTATTTAGTGATGCAAGTTCATGTAAATTGCAATTTGATTGTATGGTAAACCGTTTATTGGCTTTCCATTTCCAAAATATGCTGCATGTCTTATATTTTAAAAATAATTCAGGAGAAACAGAATACCGGAGATCCCCTCACCACCACTAAGTATTTTTGTCGGGCATAAACCACATGAGGAAGAGAACCACTCTTTTCCTCACATATAGTACATGCCCCTTTTATTCATCCAAAATGTTCTTATGATATGTTTCTCAAAAACCAAAATTAGGAAAGATAAGACCACACTTAGCTGATCCACCGCACGACGTGCACGTTACGAGGCCAAAGCCCCTGTATCAAGTGCTCCCGATGAAACTCAGTGTGTGCCTTCATTCACATAACTGACAAAAAACACCGAAAAACTGGCCGATGAAATAAGGGATACTTACTCAAGATAGGCTAACCACAAAGCCCGCCCAATATCAGAGAACCAATCACTGGACGGGAATCCCCACCCAACACGGGGTTCCCTACAGCGAAAAGTTGGTGAAATGTCAAAGTTCCAACCAATTAATGTCCCGTTTCAAACCCCAAGGGGAGACGGTCCGTAAAGTAAATATCCAACGCTGTTCCAATCTACGTAACCTCACGGTTCGATCCCCTCCCCTGGGATCCATGGGAACATGGTTGATTACCGTCCATTTCAACTCATCAAAAGAGTGATTGCGATATCCAGGCAATGCTTCACCATTGGAGCCGTCAGTATCGCCTGACGGAGGTGTGAAGCGTGCTCACCCAGCTGAATTTTAATCACTCGAGTGGTGCTCCCCACATAATGCAGCGGACAAGAGCATTCCAAAAAATAAACCACAAACATCGATGTGCATGAGGTCTGCCAACCGCCGATAAAAAATTTGATGAGATAACAAATCAGACCACGAAGGTCCAGAAATAGTAGTAGCACAATAAGTGCAATCATTACATGCGGAATGGAACCCTCGGACTCATCGGTCGGTCCCTCTCCACCGCTGATTTTACCAACCGACAGGGCCGGATTTACCTATACGCCATGTACGCCATGGTGTAGGGCCCACAGCCGGCAGGGGCCCACAAAAAAAGAACAAGTTCATTTTTTTTTAATACAATTTAAAAAAAAACCTGGTGGCTGCCGCCGCAGGGCCCCCTCTGCTGCCGCGGCAGCACCGACTGACCCGCGGGGGCCCCGTCTACAAGCTGAAGCCGTCGGTTCGGTTCGGTTCGTTCCTCCCTCCCTCCCTCCCTCCGTGCAGGCTGCAGGCTGCAGGCTGTGAGAGACGCGAAAGGAGAGTGTCTCCTCGCGTCTCTGTTAAGCCCGCAGGGGCTGATGGGAAATATCCCATCAGCCCTGTGGGCTTAACAGAGACGCTCTCCCTTCGCGTCTCTCACAGCCTGCAGCCTGCACGGAGGGAGGGAGGGAAGAACGAACCGAACCGACGGCTTCAGCTTGTAGACGGGGCCCCCGCGGGTCAGTCCGTGCTGCCGCGGCAGCAGAGGGGGCCCCGCGGCGGCAGCCACCAGGTTTTTTTTTTAAAATTAAATTTTACTTTAGGCCGACGGGGGGGGGGGGGGTAGGACGGGTAATGGGCGATGGGGGGGTAGGACTGGTAATGGGGGATTTGGGGGGCTGGGGCTGGAAATGGGCGGGGGGGGTAGGGCTGGTAATGGGCTATGGGGGGGTAGGACTGGTAATTGGCTATTGGGGGGGCTGGGGCTGGAAATGGGCTGGGGGGGGTTAAGGCTAGAGGTGGGCTGATGGGGTTAGGACTGGTAATGGACTGTGGGCTGTTGGGGGGGGGTAGGACTGGTAATGGGCTATGGGGGGGTAGGACTGGTAATGGGCTATTGGGGGGGCTGGGGCTGGAAATGGGCTGGGGGGGTAGGGCTGGTAATGGGCTATGGGGGGGTAGGACTGGTAATTGGCTATTGGGGGGGCTGGGGCTGGAAATGGGCTGGGGGGGGGGGTTAAGGCTAGAGGTGGGCTGATGGGGTTAGGACTGGTAATGGACTGTGGGCTGTTGGGGGGGCTTAGAACTGGCAATGGGCTTTGGGGGGGGTTAAGACTGGTAATGGGCTGTAGGCTGATGGGGGCTGTCTGGTAATGGGCTATGGGGGGCCTACGACGGTAAATGGGCTGGGGTGTTAATACTGGAGGTGGGCTGATGGGGTTAGGTCTGGTAATGGGCTGTTGGGGGGGGTTAGAACTGGTAATGGGCTTTGGGGGGGGTTAAGACTGGTAATGGGCTGTGGGCTGATGGGGGTTGTCTGGTAATGGGCTATGGGGGGCTAGGACTGGAAATGGGCTGGGGGGTTAAAACTGGAGGTGGGCTGATGGGGTTAGGACTGGTAATGGGCTGTTGGGGGGGGGGGTAAGAACTGGCAATGGGCATTGGGGGGGGTTAAGACTGGTAATGGGCTGTGGGCTGATGGGGGTTGTCTGGTAATGGGCTATGGGGGGCTAGGACTGGAAATGGGCTGGGGGGTTAAAACTGGAGGTGGGATGATGGGGTTAGGACTGGTAATGGGCTGTGGGCTGATGGGGGGGGGTAGGACATGCAATGGGCTATGGGGGGCTTACAGGAAAAGGGTTGTTGGGGTTAGGACTGGAATTTGGCTGATGGGGGGTTAGGACGTGTAATGGGTTATAGGGGGGGGCTTAAACTGAAAATGGGGTGATGGGCGGTTAAGGACTGTAAGTGGGTTGATGGGGGGCTAGGACTGGTATTGGGTTGGGGGGTTGCTAGGACTGGAAATGGGCTGATGGATGGCTAGGACTGGAAATGGGCTGATGCAGGGACTAGAAGGGAATGGATGCTGGGTGAGGCTGGAACTAGAAGGGAGCTGATGTTGGGGGAGGATTAGAATGGGATGGGGCTGGAAGAGTAAAATGGAGAAGGGAAAAATATTTTGTGTGGGAGGGATAAAAAATCTACAATTGGCCGGGTATTGGGAGAGTAAGTGGGGATTGAGGATGGAGGGGTAAAATTTGAGTGGATGAAATAGGAATGAGGAAAAAGCAAAAGGAGAAAGATTAGTATGTTAAAGCAGATGTAGAGAGAGAATGGAAAAAAATCTAGAAGAGAGAAGAAAGGACAAATGGACAGCAGACGATGGAGAGTTAGCAGAAGACACGAAGAAGAAACCAGAAGAAAGTGGCTGGAGCAATTGCAGCTGAAAAAAATGCACAAAAGGTAGAAAAATATCTCTTTATTTTGAATTTATTAATTGGAATATGTCAGCTCTGGTAAATGTGCATCATTAACGTCTGCGCTTTGTTTAGTACAAGAGCAAATTAATGTATAGTTTTATTTCTACAGTGTTGTACATTCCAAGTTTGGCTTTTGGGATTCCCAGTTTAATTATTGTCTTCCTGTTTCTAAATTGTGATTACTTGTTTGGTGATGGTCTATGTTCTGCATGTGTAACTGAGCTGAGGTGTTCTGTTTATATAATTCCTATTTGACATTGCCACTTGTTCTCTTTCCCCAGTAGGTCATGTATTGTTGTTCTCTGAAATGTATTGGTTTAATATTTGCAGTGTTGCCTTTTGATTGGTAGAGTATGGTGCTTTGTGAGTCCTGGTAGTGCTGTTAGGATACGGCGGGTTTACTATGGGTTCTAAATGGGCAGTGTTTGTAGTAGTTCCTAATGTGTCTGGCAGTTGGCACTGGATTATAGTAATGTAGAAATCTTTTAGTCTTTCTTTATCCATACACTCATTAAGAGGCACGTTTACTAAAAGTTAGTATATGGTAACATTATGCAAATATTTATGCAAATGAGGCCCCTTATGCAAATGAGGCCCCGCACCCCCCTTGGGCCGCCCCTGCTGGGGGCCCACAATTTTTGTTGGCGTAGGGCCTCACTCAAGGTAAATCCGGCCCTGCCAACCGATCACATAAATTTCGACCCCAAGAGTATGTAATCCATAAGGCTTTGTTAAAGTAGGGGTAGAGAGACAACATCGACCAGTATTTCTTCAAAAGGCGGGTCACCGCACTCGAATGGCTCATATAAGGCAGAATACCAGTCAACACATCGGTCGTTCCTTTAGAAGCATGTAACGGGGCAGGGTCAACCTCGAAAAACCATTCCCGATGAGAATACAAAGCCCTGCGATAGGCGCAGGAGATCACCACTTCAGGGTAACCCTTATTCATGAGCCGATTCCTCAATTCGACCACGTGGTTTTTAAATTGAGCGACAGATGTACACAGCCGCCGAATCCTCAAAAACTGTCCATAAGGGAGGCCATTACAAAGGGGTTCCGGATGGAAACTATCATAATTTAACAAACAATTTATTTATTTATTTATTAACAATTCTTATATACCGCACTATTAGACATCAGCGCGGTTTACATTGAACAGAAAACATCCGACAGTTTACATATGTCTGGTCAGTTACATTTAACAGGAAGTATAACTTGGCGAAATAGGGGAAACTAAATACAATTGTGCTGAACTGGCTTTCTATACAAGGTAGTCAACAAAGAGGTACCCTCACGATAGATTATTATATCTAAAAATTCCAGATGATCCAAAGCAGTATGAGCTGTAAACTGAATGCAAGGTTTTAAAGTACCAAGCCAGGCGATGAAATCATTCAATGAAGCCATATCAGATGTCCAAACAAAAAAGATGTCATCGAGGAAACGTTTCCATATAGCTACATTACCAAAGCACCGAGAAGTGTAGATGTACCGCTCCTCTATATCCACCATATACAATGTAGCAACGGAAGGAGCCACTGTAGCCCCCATTGCAATCCCAAATATTTGTTGGAAAAACTCACCCTCAAACAAAAAGTAATTACAAGTGAGCACCAAAGACACCAGCTCCATCAAAAAAGCTTTCGGTAAACGTGCCGGGGCATGCTCAAATTTAGTCTGTAAGAGGCACAATGCCTCATCCTGATCCACATTCGTATATAGGGCAACCACATCCAGAGTCACGATGTAAGCCTCAGCAGATGGTAAAACCAATTGTTGAAGAAAGTCCAAAAAATGTGTAGAGTCTCGAATAAATGATCGAACCTGGGCTGCCTCCCTCCGAAGAAACACATCACAGAATTTGGTCAGCAGTTCCAAAATCAACCCACAACACAAGACTATGGGGCGATACTGACGGCTCCAATGGTGAAGCATTGCCTGGATTGCAATCACTCTTTTGATGAGTTGAAATGGACGGTGATCGACCATGTTCCCATGGATCCCCGGGGAGGGGATCGAACTGCGAGGTTATGTAGATTGGAACAGCGGTGGATATTTACTTTACAGACCGTCTCCCCTTTGGGTTTGAACCGTGACATTGATTGGTTGGGACTTTGACATTTCACCAACTTTTCGCTGTAGGGAACCCCGTGTTGGGTGGAGATTCCCTTCCAGTGATTGGTTCTCTGATATTGGGTGGGCTTTGTGGTTAGCCTATCTTGAGTAAGTATCCCTGATTTCATCGGCCAGTTTTTCGGCGTTTTTTGTCAGTTATGTAAATGAGGGCACACACTGAGTTTCATCGGGAGCACTTGATACAGGAGCTTTGGCCTTGAAACATGCACGTCGTGTGGTGGATCAGCTAAGTGTGATCTTATCTTTCAAAATTTTGGTTTTTGAGAAACGTATCATGAGAACATTTTGGATGAATAAAAGGGGCATGTACTATATGTGAGGAAAAGAGTGGTTCTCTTCCTCTTGTGGTTTATGCCCGACAAAAATACTTAGTGGTGGTGAGGGGATCTACGGTATTCTGTTTCTCCTTAATTGTTCCATATTTTGAGTACCGGTTTGCCCGGGTGTTTGACTTTTATATTTTAAAAAGCCTGAAATGCAGTAGTATACCATGGCCTCTGGCATATATGTATCTAATTCGGTGAATTCCAGTTCATTGTTTTTGGCATGCAAAAATTTTGAAAACACATTTTGCTCAATAAAGCCAATGCTTAAATAACATTGAAGGACTAGAAAAGGGGATTGCTACTTCTGGAGAGAGATCTGCAATTGTGAGTGTATACTTCTGGGAATTTTTCTGAAGGGACTTCTTTGGATTAGAGTTGATTAATCTGTGAACCCAGTCTATTTGTTAAATCAGTCAGGGCCTAGTAGCAGCAGTTTAAGTTTAAATTTAAAACACAGAAGAGAGCTTTCTGGTTAAATTTAGAACCCAGCAGAGAGCTTCTAGTTTAAATTTCATAATAAGTCAGAGCCTAGCAGCAGCATAGCGCTTTAAATTAAATCAAATCAGACAGGGTCAGTATTCTTTAAGCAACAAATAAAGTCTTCTAGAGACCTTTACAAAGAGGCCTTCTACCTAGGGGGCAAGAGACCTGTGAAAATTTTTCAGTAGGTGTTAACGCCAGGTGGCAGGTTAAAAGGCCATTTTGAAAGACTCCTTCTATCCAAGCAAGGACTGTTAATCACCCAGGAAGTTGGTCATAGCTTACCTCAGAAGCACAGGACAGGGTATTGTGTAGCAGCCCTCTTTTAATAAGTGTTATTTCCCTCCCTCCCTAACACTCAGCTACCCCTGGGATAATCGTAGCTTTATAGGTACTTACGCATCTTAAAGGAAAGGAGGTGTTCTCAGGTGCAGCTCATTATCCAAATTAGTCATACACTAAGGACCTGAGATTAATTAAGCTTCAGGTGAACAAGGCATATTAAACGTATTAGGTACATTTTATTAGTATAAGTATCCATAGCAACCCTTAGTAAGTAAAGAAATTAAAGATCTAAACACAAGCTTAAAACTAAGATGCAGACAGCAGTAAAGCAGCAAGATGGGGGCTTTCCAGTTTTTTTGCATTGAGTGTCACATGTATGATTTTCTCTCAGTTGGTGAGAGGTCTTACGTGTGCACTAGGTGCAAGGAGCTCTTTTCTCTCAGGGAACGAGTCTGTTCTCTAGAGGCTAGAGTAGCAGACTTGGAAGACATAAGAAAGACAGAGAGGTACATAGACGAGACTTACAGGGATACAGTCCTGAAGTCCTATTTCCAGTCTGGCAGCATCCTTGTTGCCATAGAGGAGAGAGGTCACGTGATAGGAGAAGATCACCTTGGTGTGGCAGGAAGTGATCCTGTAACTAGGACCTGTCCTCCAGGTGATGTGAAATCCTCTCATACCGGGGAAGTTTCTCCAGGGCCATGTGCCCATGAGGGAAGGATTAGGACAGCCATTATAGTTGGTGATTCAATCATTAGGCATGTAGATAGCTGGGTGGCTTGTGGACATGAGGATCATCTGGTAACATGCCTGCCTGGTGCGAAGGTAGTGGACTTCACGCGCCACCTAGATAAGGTCTTAGATAGAGCTGGGGAGGAGTCTGCTGTCTTGGTATATGTTGGTACCAAGGACATAGAGAAATGTGGTAGGGATTTTCTGGAGGCTAAATTTAGGCTTTTAGTTAGGAAGTTGAAATCCAGATCTTCCAGGGTAGCGTTCTCCGAAATGCTTCCCGTTCCACGCGTAGGACCCAAAAGGCAGGCAGAGCTCTGGAGTCTCAATGCGTGGATGAGACAATGGTGAAAAGGTGAGGGTTTTAGATTTTGTTAGGAACTGGGGAAAATTCTGGGGAAAGGAGGGGCTCTTCTGAAGGGATGGGCTTCACCTTAACCGGGATGGAACAAGGCTGCTGGCATTAACCTTTAAAAAGGAGATAGAGCAGCTTTTAAACTAGATAACAGGGGAAAGCCGACAGTCACACAAGAGTGCATGGTTCGGAAGAATGAATCCTTGAAGGATACTACCAAAAGCAGAGAGGTTCCAAAAAAGAGTAAAGTAGCCCAAATGTCCTCGAGTATGGAGCAGACAGAGCTTAAAGATCTCAAATTAGCCATGCCTACTAACAGCCAAATTAATATGAATAAAATACAGTCTCCAAAATGCTTGTATGCAAATGCTAGAAGTCTAAAAAATAAGATTGGAGAGTTAGAATATATAGCACTAAATGAGAGGTTAGATATGATTGGAATCTCAGAGACATGGTGGAAGGAGGACAACCAGTGGGACACTGTGATACCTGAGTACAAAATATATTGTAATGATAGGGCTGATCAAATAGTTGGAGAGGTTGCGCTCTGTGTTAGAGAGGGCATTGAGTCAGAAAAGATTAAAGTTTTGCAGGAAACAAAATTTGTTGTAGAATCCCCATGGATTGAAATTACATGTAAAAAGGGGAAGGCAATTGCAGTGGGGGTGTACTATCAACCGCCTGGCCAGAATGAACAGATGGATGATGAAATGCTCAAAGAAATCAAGGAAGCTAACAAACGTTACAGCACAGTAATAATAATGGGTGATTTCAATTACCCTGGTATCGACTGGGTCAGTGTCACTGCAGGACATGCTAGGGAGATAAAGTTCCTAGATGAAATAAATGACTGCTTCTTGGAGCAGCTGGTTCATGAACTGACCAGAGGGGAAGCTATGTTCAACCTAGTCCTTAGTGGAACAGCTGATCTGGTGCAAGAGATAAGGTTGTTGGGGCCATTTGGCAATAGTGATCATAGCATGATCGCATTTGATCTAATTAATGGATGAGGGATGGTAAGGAAATCCGCAGTACTACCTTTTAACTTTCGAAAGGGAGACTGATAAAATGAGGAAAATAGTTAAGAAAACCTAAAAGGAGCAGTTGCAAAGTTTAAAGACTTACATCAAGCTTGGGTGTTGTTGAAAAATACTATCTTGGAAGCCCAGACCAGCTGTATTCCAAGCTTTAAGAAAGGTGGAAGGAAGTCCAAAAAACTGCCAGCATGGTTTAAAGGTGAGGTCAGAGAGGCTGTTCTTGCCAAAAAAGCATCTTTCAGGAAATGGAAAAAAGAGGCAAACGATGAAAACTGGAAACAGCACAAGCACTGGCAAGTTAAATGCAAGGCATTGATAAGGCAGGCAAAGGGAGAATTTGAGAAGAAGCTTGCTGCAGAATCAAAAACGTGTAATAAAGACTTTTTCAAGTACTTTCATAGCAAAAACCCTGTGAGAGAGTCAGTTGGTCCATTAGATAATAGAGGAGTTAAAGGGGCACTAAGAGGTGACAAGGCGACAGCGAAGAGACTGAATGAATTCTTTGCTTCGGTCTTTACTGAGGAAGATATAGGGATATTACCCATGACTGAAGTGGTATTTAAAGGTGCGGAAGAACTGAAGGAAACATCGATACATTGGGAAGATGTATTACAACTATTAGATAAACTGAAGAGTAGCAAATCAGCTGGGCCTGATGATATATATCCAAGGGTGTTGAAAGAACTGAAATATGAGATTGCAGAGCTGCTATTAGTAATCTGTGAACTATCATTAAAATCATCTGTAATACCTGAAGACTGGAGGATGGGGAACGTAACACCAATTTTTAAAAAGAGTTCCAGGGGTGATCCTGGAAACTATAGACCGGTGAGCCTGATGTCAGTACTGGGAAATATGGTAGAAACCATCATAAAGAACAAAATTGCTGAACATGTAGATAGTCATGGCTTAATGGGAGACAGCTAACATGGCTTTAGACAAGGAAGATCTTGTCTAACTAATCTGTTATGTCTTTTTGAAGGTGTGAATAAACAGGTAGACAAAGGTGAGTCGGATGATATAGTGTATTTTGACTTTCAGAAAGCCTTTAACAAGGTCCCTCATTAGAGTCTTTTTGCAAAACTAAATAGTCATGGGATAGGAGGCAGTGTACTGTTGTGGATCAGGAACTGGTTAAAAGATAGAAAGCAGAGGGTAGGGCTAAATGGCCAATTTTCCCAATGAAGAAAGGTGAATAGTGCTGTACCACAGGGATCTGTGCTGGGTCCGCTGCTTTTTGACATATTCATAAATGACCTGGAAAAGGGAATAACGAGTGAGGTTATCAAATTTGCAGATGACACAAAACTATTTAAAGATGTTAATACCCAAGAGGATTGGGGAAAATTGCAAGAGGATCTTGATAAATTGGAAGACTGGGCATCAAAATGGCAGATGAAATTTAATGTGGACAAGTGCAAAGTTATGCACCTAGGGAAGAACAACCCAACTATGGTTACATGATGCAAGGTTCCACATTAGGAACCACCACCCAGGAAAAAGATTTAGGCGTCATTTTGGATAACATGTTAAAACCCTTTGCCCAGTGTGCTGCGGCAGCCAAGAGAGAAAATGGGATGCTAGGTATCATAAGGAAAGGAATGGAAAATAAAACAAAAGATATTACAATGCCTCTATATCGTTCCATGGTGAGACCGCACTTTGAATATTGTGTGCAATTCTGGTCGCCGTATCTTAAAAAGGATAAAGCATTATTAGAAAAGGTTCAGAGAAGCGCCACCAAAATGGTAAAGGGGATGGAAGGATACCCCTTTGATGAAAGGCTAAAAAGGTTAGGGCTCTTCAACCTGGAAAAGAGACGGCTGAGGGGAGATATGATAGAAGTCTATAAATTAACGAACGGAGTGAAACGTGTAAACATAGATCGATTGTTTACTTTATCAGAATATTGAAAGACTAGGGGACATGCAATGAAGCTACAGGGTAAACTATTTAAGACTAATAAAAGAAAATATTTTTTTCACTCAACGTGTAATCATACTCTGGAATTTGTTACCGGAGGATGTAGTAAAGGCTGTTAGTGTAGCTGGGTTTAAAAAAGGTTTGGACAAGTTCCTGGAGAAAAGGTCCATAAAGCACTATTAAGAAAGGACCCAGGATATCAGTGCTTGACCCAATACAAGCATTGTGGAACCTGTGTGTTTTGGGGAAACTGCTAGGTACGCGTGACCTAGATTGGCCACTGTTGGGAACAGGATACTGGGATTGATGGACCTTGGTCTAACCCAGTATGGCATATCTTATGTTCTTATATCCTTGAGAAAAAATTGTAATTGTCAAAACTAAAATAAAAAGTGTAGGAATCTGAATGTAAATAATACCTACTCTAAATAGGAGAAGAACCAATAAAATTTCCTAGAAAGAGATTTAAATTGCACATTCTATCCACCGATAAGAATGGTATAAGGTCCATATTAAAAGGAACTTTTAGACTTAGCTAAGCAAACCTCAGTTGTTCAGATTTACCCCCTATTCAACTAATATATTTTGAGCAATTTGTTGCCCAGACAAAATATATTTGACCAAGGAGAGGTGTTGCTGAGTGCATTCCTGGGACACATTTGCACGTGGAATGGTCAGTAGAGGAATGCATTCGATAATATGCATTCAGTTTAAGGAATATTCAGTTTATTAGCATGAGATTTACCACATACCCAACCCACCATTTTAACTGGTAATGTGACTTGGGGTGGAGATTGTGCAGGTTAGCAGCAAGACTAGGTGTGTGCTCACCGTCAATGTCGTAATTATTGCGGATACAACTACGCCACCTAAATGATAATAGTGGTAAATGGCTTAATGCAATGGTGGCACTGGTCACATGCTAACTGCATGGGGACATGTCATGCATGCCCCCATTCATTAGGATGGGTCTGGAGCCACTCTTATGCTGTTTTGGGGCTGAACATATGGTAAACTACCACATTTTACTGAATATATCCCTAATCAACTTAGTGCACTTTAATTCTTCAGTTCGGTGTGAACTAAAAGTGAATAAAAAAAATTAAGTGGACAAAATAATTTTGTTAGCTTTATGCAGGGGCACGTTTAAGAAAAGTCTGCTGCAGTTTTGCAGGTAGCTGGAATTGAGGGCAGGGCTGTACTGAGCCAGAATTGCACCCTGTGCAACTTGCACTTCAGGCCCGAGCCCCCCTCCTCCCCATACCTCCGTCCAGTGCTGCCTGCTTCTGCTGCCCTCTGTTTTCTCCAAGACAGTGCCAGTAGCAGGGCACGAGCAGGCAGCGCTGGATGGAAGTATTGGGGGGGGGTGGCGCATGCCCGATGTGCAAGTCGCGGCAGCAGCAGCAGGTCTGACAGCAGCTCTGTTCCCATTTTTACATCCATTATTACAGGATATTCCTTCATACATTCGTGATACCTCACATTTTCTGGAAAAATTGGATCAACAGGCTGTGTTGGCATTGGACCCAGGAGTTGTTTTGATAACACTTGATATAGCAGCATTATATACTAGTATACCCCAAAGAGATGCATATCAGACGGTTGAAGCACAGCTGAGATATAGAGGGGATCTTTCTGAACCCATGATCTCCTTTCTTATGGAATTAACCCACTTAGTAGTTTTTCAGAATCATTTTGTGTTTGAAGGTACCATTTTCAAACAAATTTCAGGGATAGCAATGGGGGCCACATGCGCCCCTTCTTTTGCCAACCTTTTTATGGGTGATTTTGCAACACAATGGCTGGTGTCATCTCCTTTTCTCGATAATATTAAGATGTGGACACGTTACATCGATGACATTTTCCTGTTATGGAAGGGTACCATGGATTCTGCGATTCAGTTTATTCAGTGGCTAAACAGCCTTAATACCGCTATACAGTTTACTCATACGATTAATGACACTAATATCATTTTTTTGGATTTATTAATTACTAAAGGTGCTCAAGGGTGGATATCAACAGTATACAAAAAACCTATAGCCAGGAATACTTTGTTACATTATCAGAGTGGTCATCCATCTCGTTTAAAGAACAGTCTCCCCTTCTCCCAATTTCTAAGATTTCGGAGGAATTGTACAGAAATAGCAGATTTTAAACAACAGTCTAAGCGTTTAATGAAGGAGTTTTCAGACCTGGGATATCCCCGTCACATTTCACAATGAGCGTATAAACGAGCTCTGTTTAATGATAGAACCTGGTTATTGGGTAACACTGGCACACAACCTAAACAAGTAGAAGAGGATCATGTCAACATGATCACCAGGTTTTCCCTGTTGAGTTACAAAATCAAAAAAAATATATCAAAGCATTCCCCCATTTTGAAGACTGTTTTGAGTTTGCAGGATAAAAAGATCAGATGTGTGTGGCAGCGAAATGCCAATTTAAAAGAACAACTCAGTCCAACTATTTTACGATCCCTTGTGAACAACGAAACAATGATGGACGAAAGAGGACACAAAGGCTGTGGAGAATGTCAAATATGTGACATTACAGAAAGTGTGACAGAGTTTACTTATTTGGGTAAAACTTTTAAGTTGAAATATTCGACTTCATGCAGCACTGCTCTGGTGGTGTATGCCATTCGGTGTCCCTGTAACCAGCTTTATATAGGAAAAACTAATCGAGCTTTTAAAACCCGAATGTTAGAACACAAGAGCCGTCTACGCTGTCAAGTAATGTCAGCACCTATAGTTCAACATTGTGTGGACTTACAACATGAATTTCACCAATTACGTTGTTTTTGTGTGGATAGAGTGCAAACAGCGAAGCGAGGCAAGACTTTGGATCAGACACTACTGTTGGTAGAACAATGTTGGATTTTTAAAGTTAACACCTTACAACCTTATGGTCTCAACTCAGTAATAGAATGGAACGTGTGTCTTTAAGAATGGGGCGAGTTTGGTCTGTTCAGTTTTTAACAGTCATGAATGGAGCACCAATCATATATAAAGCCTTGCAGAAAGTTAGCCTGCATGCGCGGTGTTTTTTCAAAAGTTGGATTATGTCCGGATGGACGCGGGCAGCACCATTATGTTGATTGTGTGAGTTTTGCTTTTTCGTAATCCTAGATATGTGATGGATAGTATGAGACCAGCAAATTTTTGCATTCATTGTGGAATTTTTGATTTTAGTTGACACTATTAACCTTTTCTTTATAGATCCTCCTGAAGAAACTCCTTTTGGAGTGAAACGCCAGAGAGGTGCCAAAGGAGGCGTAGAGGAGAAACGTCTTGATAAGATAAGAGTTTTCAAGTTCAATAGTTTTATGACACAGTGTGTGGGATACTGGATTTAGACAGAGTGTGGAATATTGGCTTCAGTCAAAAAAGATGAAAATATCTCCGGATAAGTCATTGATGCTATTAAGCGCAAGAAGTACTGATATATTCAGTTGTTTGTTTTCATAGCGCTATCTTGGTCTGAGACTATCCAAGTGATTAACAGAATTTAGGCAACTGAAGCATACCCGATATAACCAGTACAGTTCCCTCCTATAGAAAACATTCTGTTGTAGTTTTCCACTTTGAAGATGTTTTTTGGTTGTATGGAGCGATTCTGATAGTAGTGAGATTTTAATTCACTCCGAGAAGGCCAACAACTATTTTGTACTGTTCCCGCCACCGTCAGCAGGGCAACAGCAGGCAGGCAAAATGTGTCCCCTAAGCGTTTGCAGACTGTGTGGCTGAACTGCTCGCACAGGACTAGTTATGGTACTGGTTAAGGGTACAAATCAATATGCAGTACATGCAACTACCTCTTAGGGGCGGCACTACCTCTTAGGGGCATGGACAACATGACCCTATTAGAGATCTTACTGATTCAAACCCTAACACACACCAGCAGCATATGCACATAAAGTGGATGCATTTAATGCCACTCACTGACGTGGCGCTAAATACACCCGTGCTAACTGCAGTATTGATGGCAAATGTATACTCTCAATCATTACTTTAACCATGCTGTGCAGACATGCCTGCGCCCGCCCCTACCCTGCCCAATTCCTTCCCCATTCTGGGCTAAGCAAATTGTGCATAATTAACCCCATGTTGTCTGTTTAGTGCACATGCTGTATTAGTTGGCCCATTAGTGCAGGCTCAAGGGTGTATTAACAGCTAGTAAGCATACCCCTTAGAAACAACTGAATATGTCAGCCTGCAATTTTGCCAATAAGAGGAGATAAATAAAAGTTGGTTATAATTAGGAATGTTATGGAAGGATGTAGGGCATTTGCAATTTGCAGTAGAAACATTGAAACATGACACAAAAAAGACCACATGGCTTATTTAATCTGTCCTCCCATATCAACCACTACAACAGTCCCCTTTTTTCCTTTAGAGATCCTATTTTATAAAACGTACTTTAGAGATTCTATTTTATAAGACTTACATAAAAGGCACATACAGCAGGAATAGTTGTTTTACAAAAATGTTCAAAGAACACTTGGGATATTGTACAGTACATGCAAGTACTATGTACTGCATAACTGCCTGTCCAAGGGGAAAAAAATAAGGAGCCCAGCTCCAAAATTCAATTTTTTGCTGTTTGATATGGTTTTGAACACCACAGAGATAAATAGAATCCCCCCTTTAAATTATTCCTTCAAATCCCAGGTCCAAATGATCAGTTAACTGGAAGTTATGCATGCCTTGGAGCTGGTGTACATTTTGGCGGGAAACGTTTCTGAAGTCTATGAGGCCCATTCCAAGTTGTGCATCTCTGGACCATCTGGATGTGCAGATGTCCGGATGGCCCGGAGATGCACCCGATTCTGCTCTTGTGGGGAATAGATGTCCCCATGGGAGTGGAATTGCAGGATAGCGGCTGGACATCTGGGACATGCTCTGATTCAGGCACCCCGGATGTCCAGCCACTTCCCCAGCTTGCTCAGCCATGGAGCTGCAGTGCCATGGCTCCATTCAGGAGTTGTGATCCCCAGCAGCAGCAGCAATCACCCCAATCCCCACAGCCCAACCTCGGAATCGGGGTCATGGTGCCTCCCACCGCACACCCTCTCTCCTCCCTTGGCCCAGCCCCTCCCGCCCATGAACAGAGATCTCGCATAACTCACATCTACGTGTGGGGAGCTCTGTTCCTGCTGGCGAAATCCAGGCATTTAGCAGGACTGGACGTCCGGATCAGACGTCCAGACCCACTAAACGTGGCTCAGAATGAAGGCCTATGTATATTTCTATTGCAAAATAGGCAAACCCAGATCATTTTAAGATCTGTGTAAACCACACCCAGAACATGCCACCTTCAAATCTGTGGATGTCAAATGCATAGACGTCTGAGAAGCGCCTATTCTGAAATCGCTGCTTATTTATGTACACAGATTTACACATGTAAATTGCTTGTTCAGTTTTCAAAGACACATACAGTATACATATAGGAGACCCTGCGATTTGTATAAGTGCCTGCCAAAGTAACATTCAGTGGCACTACCTGGATAGAGCTACTGTGTGGCCTAGTGCTTGGGGTAAGGTACTTCAGGCCAGAAGGTTGGTGGTTCAAATCCCAGTAGAGGACAGCAACCTTGAGCCAGAAGGATTGGGGTTTTTAGTCCCACAGGTGCTCCTTGTGGTCTTGGGCAAGCCACTTAACCCTCCATAGCCCATGTTCCCTGTAAAATAGTTATCTCCAAGCTATAATGCCCTGTTCAATGTAATTTCAGTTTGTTCAATGTAAACCGCACTGATGTAAAATAGCATGGTATATAAGAGAATATAAAGCAGTGCATTGTCAGATTTCTTGACTGCTTGTTGCTTCTTTATTGATAGTTGATCCAAGTAGTTTAAAGTTGTCCACAATTTCAATTTCTTCTCCATCAACAATAAACTTATTGATTTTGCCAGTTGCCAGGATCTTTGTCTTCTTTACATTAAGGTGCAGGCCCTTTTTAAGACTATGTTCCTTGATCTTGAGAAGCAAATGTTTCAGATCATCTTCTCTCTCAGCCAGTAATGTGGTATCATCAGCATAGTGAAGGTTGTTGATGAGTCTTCCACCAGTCTTCATACTTCTGTTTTTGTCATACAATCCTGCTTCTCTGATGATTTGTTCTGCATATAAATTAAACAGGTAGGGGGGAAAGTATGCAGCCTTGTTGTACATCTTTGCTGATTTTAAACCATTTTGTTTCTCCTTGTTCCGTTCGAACTGTTGCTTCTTGATCAATGTACAGATTGTGCAAGAGAATGATCAGGTGTTCTGGTATACCCATGCTTCTTAATGTGGCCCAGTTTCTCATGATTTACACAGTCAAAAGCCTTGCTGTATTCAATAAAGCACACATTGATATCCTTTTGGTATTCTTTGGGGTATGTTTACTAAACTGTGATAATGTTACCGGCGATAGGTGCAGCGATAACGTGAGGAATGCCATATAAGGAAACCGGTGGCAAGGTAGCAATGGCCGACTAACGCACGTTAAAGGGCACCCTGGCCAGTAAGTGCACATTAACGGGACATTGCACAGTAAAGCTAACAAACAAAGCACATTACAAGGCTGACAAGACACTTTATAATGTGCCCTATAGGGCACCTTATAGGGCACCCTAAAAGGAGCCTTAGGTTAGGTGCCTTATAAGGTGCCTTAACCTAAGGTGCCGTATAAGGTGCCCTAAGGATGATAAGGTGACCCAAGATATGGTGCCCAAGCATGAAATGGAAGGGCAAAAAACAGATGTAACCCTAACACTGCACAGAGCACCAAGGAAAGGCAATGAACAAGTGATGGAAGGACGTAGAGGTTGGAGCTGATGGATCTGCCAAATCTGCATGCAGTCTATGTGGCAGCTGGTAAAGTGGACAAACATATCAGAGGCAGCTGTACCGATGCACAGGATGTTGGCAATGTAAAGTGCTACAATGACAGCGGGTGGCAGAGGATGGGAATACGTGTCCACCAGTGGAGGTAGAGGTGGCAAGATAAGTGCAATGATAGGAGGACAGAGGTGTAGTAGTGCCATGCAGAGCAGACAAAGGAGAGGCAAGCATGAAGAGCCACAATGCAGAAAAGAGTACCAGTGCAGGACATGGGTTTGCAGCCTGCACATGAAGACAGGATGCTACACAGCTGACAGACACAGATAGATGGACAGAAGGATGGTTGGCAACTGTGATGAGGGTAGCATGTGCTGGCAGCACAGATATGCAGAGATGTGTCTGACTGACACAAGCATGAAAAGGGCATGCCTCGGACAGCCTTAACAAAATGAGAGCACTGTGGGATTGAACCCATAACCTCTGCCTTGGCAGTCATTGTAGGAACCGGCTACAGCTCAATGGCTTTTACCACAGCAATGGCTGGCTACAGAAATACTGCAGGTTAGCCCACAAAACGTTTTCTGTGGTTACCAGGATAGGGTAAACACACCGGTACCCATGATGCAATGCACATGCAGAACAGCAGTCTACATCTAATCATAAGATGGGGTATGCACCTCTACAGCACCTCATCTTGGTAGTGGGAACTGACCGTGTGTGTTACTGGCACAGAGTAACTACAGACCATGACATTATGGGGGTTCTGTGCTCACCCTGAGGATGAGGTGGGGTGCCCAGCACCAGGTCTGCAGTACCCGGGTTGGTTGAGATAGGCTTTGCTGCAGGTCCCCATTAGTGCCAGTGTGTGACAGGTATTCCTTGCAGACACATCTAGGATAATCCTGTGTCCATTGTGTTCCCCAGTCATGTCTAGCCCTTGTGGACCATGACGCACCCAGAATAGTGCATATCCAGTGTGGTTGCCATGGTCACTTGTTATAAGAGTGGGAGTGGGAGTGGGAGTGGGAGTGGGAGTGGGAGTGGGGGTGGGGGTGGGGGTGGGAGTGGGAGTGGGGGTGGTCTGGACTTGTCTTGAAGGACTAGAAAAGGGTCAGTACTCTTTGAGCAGCAAATAAAGTTTTCTAGAGACCTTTACAAAGAGGCCTTCTACCTAGGGGGCAAGAGACCTGTGAAACTTTTTCAATAGGTGTTAACACCAGGTGGCAGTTCAAAAGGCATTTTGAAAGACTCCTTCTATCCAAGCAAGGACTGTTAATCATCCAGGAAGTTGGTCACAGCTTACCTCAGCAGCACAGGCATAAATAGCTCAACCAGAGCTCTGTGATCCTCAATCTTGAAGGACTAGAAAAGGGGACTGTTACTTCTGGAGAGAGATCTGCAATTGTGAGTATATACTTCTGGGAATTTTCTGAAAGGAATTCTTTCTATTAAAGCTATTTAATCTGTGAACCCACTATTTTTTGTTAAATCAGTCAGGGCCTAGTAGCAGCAGTTTAAGTTTAAATTTAAAACACAGAAGAGAGCTTTCTGGTTACATTTCATACCCAGCAGAGAGCTGTAGTTTAAATTTAATAGTCACTCAGGGCCTAGCATCAGCAAAGAACTTTTAGTTTAAATTTAAAACACAGAAGAGAGCTTTCTGGTTAAATTTAGAACCCAGCAGAGAGCTTGTAGTTTAAATTTCATAATAAGTAAGAGCCTAGCAGCAGCAAAGAGCTATGATTTAAATCAAATAAGAATACAGCTTACTTCAGCAGCACAGGATAGGGTACTGTGTAGCAGCCCTCTTTTAATAAGTGTTATTATGATAGAAGTCTATAAATTAATGAACGGAGTGGAATGGGTAAACATAGATCGATTGTTTACGTTATCAGAATATAGAAAGACTAGGGGACATGCAATGAAGCTACAGGGTAAAGTATTTAAGACTAATAAAAGAAAATGTTTCTTCACTCTACGTGTAATCAAACTGGAATTTGTTACCGGAGGATGTAGTAAAGGCTGTTAGTGTAGCTGGGTTTAAAAAAGATTTGGACAAGTTCTTGGAGGAAAGGTCCATAAACCATTATTAAGAAGGGACCCAGAATATCAATGCTTGACCCAGTACAAGCATTGTGGAACCTTTGTCTTTTGGGGAAACTGCTAGGTACGTATGACCTAGATTGGCCACTGTTGGAAACAGGATACTGGGCTTAATGGACCTTGGTCTGACGCAGTATGGCATATCTTATGTTATGTTCTTATGACTCACATGTGGATTATGTAGCACCACCTCCTCTCTCTGGGTCAAGGTGGTGGACAGGATCTGCCCCCAACAGACACACACTCTACATATTTCCAATGGGGGGGGGAGTAATAGAGGGACATGATAAAGGGCTGTGGGACCAGCAACCCCAGTCCTGCTGGTGAAGGGACACCATCCAGGGCAGTTGATGCAGATCTGTACTTGTCACAACAGCACTGGAAGTAGGCCTGGGAATGCTGAGCTGCCCCCCACCATGATCTGACATTCACCAGCAGAAGGCACAGTCAGTATGCACCTGCTGCACAGTGTGACAGCCATGCACATGCTAACTGCAGACAGTCTGCTAGCCAGTCCATAGTGCATGCTCCCAGAGAAACTATGTGCATCTAGAAGTGGGATGTAAGCACAGACACCAAGCAGATATCTCAGTCATTGGGCCCCAGAACAGGGACCACACAGATATCACTTAAGAGAAACACAGCATGACACTATGTGGGAACCTAGACATGCCATGGTCACTGCTCAGTCAGGGTGAGACTGACCTCCCACAATGACATGCTGTGTCCACCCTGTCCATGCAGGTGGTGGTCGGGTACTACAATGTTCCAGCCATTGCCCCACACCCTGTGCAGATGCATCCTGCTCTGTGTGGGCCATACCCTCAATACCTTGCTCCTCATTATGCACATTGGCAGGCTAATGCTGGAAACAGTGTAAGCATTGAGGGACCAGTGAGGAGTAGGCAGCCACCAAACAATGGATAGACATACACACACTCCCACTCCTATTTCAATATTGTGCAAAGATAGTGGTGGTTGGCAGCCCTGCCCGCCACACTAGTCCTGAGCACAGTGCAGGCATTGCTAAGGTATGCAGGTGCTAGTAGTAGTGCTTTGGTGGTAAGTGCTGCTCCATGCCGGGCCCAACAGCCTGACTCTCCATGAGGCTTTGGATAGTGGAGCCTGTGTCTATGGGTATTTGTGCCCCTGTTGGCCAATGCTCTACGAAGTGCACATGTTTGTGTTGTATGTGCTATGTAGGGTAAAATGTAGAGATATGGTTTGCAGGTACCACAGCTGGGATTTGAACCTGTGATCTTCTGTCTCAGGATACTCTGACTGTGTTTACTGCATCATACTGTTGTCACAGAGGGAGGTTGGTCCCTGGGGATACCATGGCTGTTCATCAGACAGACCTTGTCTGTTGCACTGCACACCACCCACCTGAACGGGGCTTGGCCTTGGTCTGCTGTGGGCAGCTGCCATTGCCACCTCCACCACCAGCACCGCTCCCCCACCATGCTGACATGCCCATATGCTGGTGGTGCTCAGTCCCAGGCCATCCAGGGTGCCAATGTTTTGTGACCTTTGGGTTACTTGCTGGATAATGTCCCCTGGATGGGACACTGTGGGATATGGACTCGTGGGTATGTTTGACCTTGGTCAGTTGCTGTCTTGCTGGTTTCCAGTTGCTGCATTCCTAAGTGCCACCTAGGCATCTGCCTAGTCCACCCTGTGTCCCAGGTGCCCCAGTGCATGTAACGCCTGCAGCCCCCTATGCCCCATTTGCAACATCGCCATAGTGCCCTTTCATACCTGAGAACTATGCTGTTGCTGCACATGTAGCACTACTATCACTGTTTTTGGCTCCCTGCCTATGCTGTACATTGCTGACACTTAAATGGTTTCTCTCTCCTGCAAATATGCATCTAACGCCAGGTTTCACGCGCGGTAATTTTCGGTCCTTTAGTTCACAGTGATAGTGTAGCTGGAGCCTCTCCCCGCCCACTCCCTGCCCACCCTCCACCCTCTCTCCACCCTCTGCAGGACATAGTGCTGCCGGAGACGTTAACGCACACTAACGTTGCATCTGGTGACGATAGTGGGCGTTAACATCACTTATTGTGCGATAACGTAGCCGCTCCTACATTATTGCGGTTTAGTAAACATGCCCTTTTGTCTTTCCAAGGATCCATCTCATATCTGCGATGATGTCTCTCATTCCAGAACCTAAAAATTCCAAATTACCCCTGCCTACCGAAAACCAGATTAATATAAATAAAATATGACCTCTAAAATGCTTGTATGCAAATGCTAGAAATATAAAAAATAAGATGGGAGAATTAGAATATATGGCACTAGATTACATGTTAGATATGATTGGTATCTCAGAGACCTGGTAGAAGGAGGACAACCAGTGGGACACTGTGATACCTGGGTACAAATTATATCTCTATAATAGCATAGATCAAATTGGTGAAGGGATTGTACTCTATGTTACAGTAGATAGAGCATAAAGCACCAGTGTTGCAGGAAACAAAATACATGGTTGAATCTCTATGGATTAAAATTTCATGTAAAAAGGGGAAAGCAATGGCAGTGGGGGTGTACTACTACCACTGCCTGGTCAGAATGAACAAATGGATGATGAAATGCTCAAAGAAATCAGGGAAGCTAATAAAAGTTACAACACAGTAATAATAATGGGTGATTTCAATTACTCCAGTATCGACTGGGTCAGTGTCACAGCAGGAAATGCTAGGGAGATAAAGTTTCTAGATTAAATAAATGACTGCTTCTTGGAGCAGCTGGTTCATGAACCAACAAGAGGGAAAGCCATTTTGGACCTAGCCCTTAGTAGTACACAAGATCTGGTGCAACAGATAAGGGTGTTGGGGCCACTTGGAAATAGTGATCATAGCATGATTATGTTTGATTTCATAAATGGAGGAAGGATGGCAAGGAAATCCACAGTACTGCCTTTTAACTTTCAAAAGGGAGACTATGATAAAATGAGGAAAACAGTTAAGAAAAAACTAAAAGGAGCTGCTGCAAAGGTTAAAGATTTACATCAAGCATGGACATTGTTTAAAAATACTATCTTGGAAGTCCAGACCAGCTGTATTCCATGCTTTAAGAAAAGTAGAAGGACGTCCAAAAAACTGCCAGCATGGTTTAAAGGTGAGGTTAGAGAGGCTGTTGTTGGCAAAAGCATCTTTCAGAAAATGGAAAAAAAAGCCAAATCATGAAAATGAAAACAACATAAGCACTGGCAAGTTAGATGCAAGGCATTGATAGGGTAGGCAAAGAGAGAATTTGAGAAGAAGCTTGCTGTGGAAGCAAAAACGCGTAATAAAGACTTTTTTCAAGTACATCCGTAGCAAAAAATATAATGAGTCAGTTGGACCATTAGATGATAGAGGGGTAAAAGGGGCAGTAAGAGGGGACAAGGCCATAGCGGAGAGACTAAATGAATTCTTTGCTTCGGTGTTTACTGAAGAAGATGTAGGGAATGGAATGGTATTTAAAGGTGATGATGCAGAAGAACTGAAAGAAATATTGATACACCAGGAAGATGTATTACAACTATTTGATAAACTAAACAGTAGTAAATCACCTGGACAGTAAGATATACACCCGAGGGTGTTGAAAAAACTGAAATATGAGATTGCTGTAATCTGTGAACTATCATGGAAATCATCCGTAGTACCTGAAAATTGGCAAATGGCCAATGTAACTCCAATTATTAAAAAGGGTTCCAGGGCTCGAACAAGCAGTGTGTTGGAGTTCAGTCAGTGTGGATAATGGATGCAGGAGACCATATTCAGCCAGAGATGTGGGACATCTTTTGGAGGTCCCAAATACAAATTACTAGAGCGGCATCCCTGACACAGTCAATGTACTTTTTGGCGCATCGAGCATACATGACCCCTGTGAGGAAAATGAAATGGGCGCCGCAAGCTGGAAATAGGTGCTGATGCTGCAACACAGAGATTGGAACACTCTCGCACATGATCTACTATTGCAGACACTTACAGAAATACTGGGAGTGTGTTTGGCAGCGAATATCGAAAATTTTAAAAGTACAAGTCCCCATCTCATATCAAATAGTAGTATATAAGTCTATGATGGAAGGTCTCATGTTGGGAAAGCAAGAGAGCCAGCTGTTGGATTTAATGATAAGCTTGGCCATTAAGATAATCTTGATCCACTGGAAAAACTTGGAAAACGTTCATAGAGAATATTGGTGGAATTTGCTGTGCCAACACAAGATATATGAGGACATATATGTGATTAAAAATCCTAGTGCAATCAAACTGACCAAGAAATGGGAGGCCATGAATAAATATATGAAGCTAAGATAGTATTGTACTTCACCGATTGAAATTGATAGTGCAAAGAGAATACACTTACAGACAGACGTCAGCTCAATACTAAGGGGTATGTTTACTAAACTGCGTTAGTGCAATTCGTGTTAGGAGCCGCGGTAGTGACAGAAACCCCAAATAAGGACATGGGCGGTACATCGTCACCACTAACGCGCGTTCAAAAAAGTAACGAGCGTTACCGGGCGCCGTGGCGCGTTACTGCGCGTTAATCATAAGAAGACGTACAGACACAAAGCACTGAAACAGAGCTGTAGCACAATGGTTACGGTACTGACCGCTGTTACAGGCAGCATGGGTTTGAATCCCCAGTGTGCCTAACGCAGAAGGCTGTCCCAGGCACCACCCTGTACATTACAGAGGGAATGAGGAGGCATGTTTTTCGTTACGTTGAATATTGGTGTCAGAAACACACCCTCGGAGTGTGCCTAGCCACGTACGTTGGTGCGGGCGAGGTTGCATGCGGGGCTGCGTGCGTTGGTACGTGCGTAGCCCCGTGCGTACAATCGTGCATGGGTACGTGTGTTTCTACCAGTGTGGGCATCTTATATTACAGACTCTGTAGGGTGTCTTGCACCTATGCATTATGCTACCAGATGTACGTGTGATGGCCTATGGTTTATCAGAGCCTGTGAGCAGGTGCTGGAGTTTCACAGGGTTGGATTGTGCCAGTCACACCCATGATGCACTGCACATGCAAATCAGCTGTCCACAGATACACACTATGGGGAATGCACCCCCACAGCACCTCGGCCTGGTAGGGGGAACTGACCATGTGCACCCCCACAGCACCTCGGCCTGATAGGAGGTACTGACCATGTGTTGTACTGGCACAGAGTAGCTACACACCGTCACATTGTGCGGGTACTGTGCTCACCCTGAGGGTGCAGTGAGGCGCCCAGCACTAGGTCCACAGCACCGTCCATGGCTAAAAGAGGCCATGGCGCAAGTCCAAAGCAGTGTTACTGTGTGAGATAGGTAGTTTCTGCAGGAACTCCTTGGACATCTCTGTCTGTTTCAGTCAGGTGTAGTCCCCCAGGGCGGCAAACAGGGTCTCCCATCAAAAGATCCACAGTCTACCTCCCTGCAAAGGTGGCAGTAGAGGGGAACAGTAACCCTAGTCCTGCTGAGGAACAGACACCCCACAGGGCAGTCAATGCAGCTCTGTACACAGCCATAACACAATAGCAAACAGACATTAGGCCTAGATATGGTATGCTGCACCCCACCACTATCTAATATTCCCCTGGTGCAAGCCATCAGCCACTGCACCCTGCAAGCCACTCCATCACAACACCTACCAGCTGCAAACAGTCTGCTAGTGCCCAGTGGAGATGCCTGCACCCAGAACTGGGATGTCAGCATACACAGCAAGCAGATACATCAGTGACTGGACCCCCAAAAGGAAACCCATATTTATCACATGAGAGAAATACTAGATAGCACCATGGGAGTGCCTAGCCATGCTATGGTCACTGCACAGTCAGGGTGAGAGTGATCTCTCAGCAGGATATACTGAGGTCACCCTGTCTGTGTAGGTGGTGGCCGGGCACTACAATGTGCCTGTCACTGCCCTATGCCCTGTGCAGATGCACCCTGGCCAGGCCACCCTGTCCGGCCTATACCCATGGTACCTTGCTCCTCATTATGCACATTGGCAGCCCAATACTGGCAACATTGCTGGCAGTGTGGACTGTGGAAGGTGTTTGCAGCCACCACACACTGGATAGACAGACATCCACCCCCACACCTATGCCAGCATTGTGCTACTATAGAGATGGTCAGCAGCCATACCCACCACACCAGTCATGGGCATAGTACAGGCATGGATATGGTACACAAGGCTGTTGGGGGGGTCACTCCCCAGGGTGGTGAACACTGTCAGAGACCAGACCTGCAGCACACACCGCAGACATCAGAATGATTGTTATGGTGGAGCTCAATGAGCAAACTGTGCTTAACGTAGGAATTGATATCTGCCAGTTATCATAGGAAACGTTTGATAGCTCTGTACCATATACCCAGGTGTAGGGTGGCATTGCTAAGGTATGCAACTGCCAGTATTGGGGGATACAGGCAGGGCCCAATGTCTTGCCTCTCCAGGAGGCATTGGCCAATGGGGCCTGTGGGTGGGTGTGTGGCCCTGTTGGCTGCTGCTTTACGGCAGAGTTCCCCAACTCCAGTCCTGGTGTTCCAAACACTGTTCGGGTTTTCATGCTGTCCCTCATAAATATGCATGAGCTACATCTGCATACCATGGGGGTGGTGCATAGCTATGCAGCACAGGCATCTCTATTAGAGGCAGCATGAAGCCGGAATGGTGTGGGGCCCTCCAGGACTGCATTTGCAGGACTCTGCTTTAGGTAATGTGCCTGTTTCTGGTGTCTGTGTTTGGTGTGGTAAAATATAGGCCATGCGTATGTTCTCTGCAATAAAGGAGTGTCTTTACTATCACTGTTTAGTTGTGGGTATAACTATGGGGTTGGCAGGAGCCCTAGCTGGGATTTGAACCTGTGACCCTCTGGTCTTACAGGCACTGGCTGTGTCTGTTGCACCACACTGTGGCCACAGAGACTGTGCTGTCCCTGGAGTTAGTTAAACCGGCCTGATGAGTCAGAAACCCTGCTCTGCAACAGGTTTACTGTGGTCTCATTTACCTTGTATGCAGACAAAGGTGCACATAAACCTCAGAAAAGACCTCACAAAAGGGGCACACACCCATAACCAAGCTGGGCAACAATGATATCATTGGGCAACATTACACAACACTCCCAGGACAGCTCCATTACAATGAAATGATCTTTGAAAGGGTCTGCGGAGCGTAGACCCTTCCACACATCATTTCTTTTTTATTTGGTGCTTTCCAGGGAGTGTTGTTCCTTGTTGCCCATTGCTATCACTGTTGCCCAGCTGAATTATACTTTTTAAAATGTTTCTTGTGGTCATTTTTAACGTTTTATGTGATATTTTGTTCTGTGCACATGTATCACACTGCTCACGTTTTGTGGGTTTCCCCGGTTTTCCTGTACATTGCTGACGGAAATGGTTTCTCTTCCCTTTAAATGCCTTTAACGACAGGTTTTCATTCGCGTTGGAATTGAGCTCAGGAATTCAGTGCGTTAGTGTGAGGGGAGCCTCTCCCCGCCCACTCTCCACCCATTGACCCCTTCTCTCCGCCCACTCTCCACCTTCTGCGCTGTTTTAACGCGCCGCGGGACTTTACGATCGTTAACTATGCTTAACGCATGTAGTATTACGTTAATGGTCGTTAGCGCGTCGGTACGCGTGTTATACGGCACTTACGGTCGTTAACGTCGTACAACGCGCGTTAGCCACGTTTATCGCACTTTAGTAAACATGCCCCTAAGTGATGGATATGAGCATCAATAATAGAATAATGAAGTATGTGTCATATGGAAGGGCGGGTAGTTGGATTGGATTGGTAACAGCCAGTTATGGATGGTTTAGATTTCATGTTTATGAAATGTTTATGTATTGTGTTAGGATTGGAAACTTGTTATGATGATGTTTGTGTGTTGTAAAATGCATTAAAGAGACTTAAAAAAAAAAAAAAAAAAGGGTTCCAGGGGTGATCCAGGAAACGGGATCCAGGCCAGTGAACCTGATATCAGTACCAGACAAAATGGTAGAAACCATTATAAAGAACAAAATTACTGAACATGTAGATAGTTATGGTCTAATGGTCTATCTGTTAAATTTTTTTGAAGGTATAAATATATAGGCAGACAAAGGTGAGCCAGTTGAGATAGTGTATCTGGATTTTCAGAAAGCCTTTGACAAGGTCCCTCATAGGAGACTCTTGGCAAAGTTAAAAAGTCATGAAGAAGGAGGTAGTGTACTATTGTGGATCAGGAACTGGTTAAAAGACAGAAAGCAGAGGGAAAGGGCTGAATGGCCAATTTTCCCAATGGAGAAAGGTGAATAGTGTAGTAACCCAGAGATTTGTACTGAGTTCACTGCTTTTTAACATATTTGTTAATAACCTGGAAATGTGAATAATAAGTGGGGTAGTCAAATTGCAGATGACACAAAATTATTCAAAGTTGTTAAAACCCAAGAGGAATGTGAAAAATTGCAAAAGGACCTTGATAAACTGGAAGACTGGATGTTCAAATGGCAGATGAAATTTAGGGGCATGTTTACTAAACTGCGGTAATGTCATTTGCATTAGGTTCTGCTGTAAAGGTACAGATGCCCATATAAAGGCGTGGGCGGGGCATCATTATGGCAAGCATGTCATGTAACGCGCATTATAAGGCACCTTATTAGGCACACTACAAGGCACATGCCTTAACGTGCCTTGTACTGTGCCTAATAAGGTGCCTTGTAATGTGCCTTGTAATGTGCCTTATAACGTGCCTCATAACGCACCTTATAACGTGCCTCATAACGCACCTTATAACGTGCGTTACCTGACATGCTTGCCATAATGATGCCCCACCCACACCTTTATATGGGCGCAGTACCAGCAACCACAGTCCTGCTACGGGGTATGTTTACTAAACTAGGGGTATGTTTACTAAACTGCGGTAATGTAGCAGCGGCTACGTTAAGGCGCGTTATGTAACGTTAAGGCGCCTTAACGTTACATTCTGTAGTGTTAAGGCGCCTTAACGTTACATAACTCGCCTTAACATTCCCGGCTACGGTAAGTCCAGAAAAGGGTGGAGAGAGGGCGGAGAGAAGGTGTCAATGGGCGGGGAGTGGGCGGGGAGAGGGCTCTTCCACACTAACGTGGAGAAAGTAAGGGCTGAATCCTAACGCAACTGAAAACCTGGTGTTAGCACACATTTGCAAGAGAGAGAAACCATTTCAGTGTCAGCAATGTATAGCATAGGCAGGGAGCCCAAGAAGGTGATAGTAGTGCTCCATTTGCAGCAACAGCATAGTACCCTTGTATGAAAGGCCACTATGGTGATGGTGCAAATGGGGCATGGGGGCTGCAGGCGAGGCATGCAGTAGGGGCTACTAGGGCACAGGGTGGACTAGGCGGTTGCCGAGGTGGCACATAGGAACACAGAAAATGGAAACCAGCAAGACAGCAACTGACGAGGGTCAGACATGCCCATGAGTCTGTGGCCCACAGTGTCCCATTCAGGAGACACTACCCATCAGGCACCCCAAGGGGCACATAACATTGACAGGCAGTGCCTGGGGAAGCGTGGACATCTATGTAGGAACCCCTACCCCAGAACCCACACAGGCAGCCGCCTACCTGCCCCCTGGATGGCCTGAGATGGCGCACCACCGGCACAGACAGCATATGGTCATGGCGGCATGGCAGAGGGGGTGGGTGATTGTGCTGAGGGAGCAGTGGCACCTGCCTGCAGTGGATCTAGGCCATGCCCTGTACCAGTATGTGGTGTGCAGTGCAATAGAAGAGGTCTGGCCGAGGAACATAAGGGTAGCCCCAGGGACCACTATGCTGCCGTGGAAACAGTGTGGTGCAGTACACTCAACCAGCATGTCCAAGAGCAGAGGGTCAGAGATTCATGTCCCATCTGTGGATCCTGCAGAGCATCTCCCCATAGTTTTAGCCCACACTGCAGCCACAACAATAACATGGGAAAACCCCAATGCAGTGGTGCATAGGAGTACAGACACCCACTCACAAGGGCTCCACTATCCACAGCTTCATGGAGTTTGAGGCTGTTGGCCCCAGCACAGAGCTGCAGTTATCACCAGAGCACTACTACTACCCCCTGCACAGATTAGCAATGTTGGCACTGTGATCAGGACCAGTGCAGCGGGTAGGGTTGTCAACCACCTCCATCTCTGCACAATGCTGATAGGTGTGGGAGTGTGCATATGTCCCTCCATTGTTTTGTGTCTGCCAACACCTCACTGAGCCCACATTGCTCACACTGCTTCCAGCGTTAGCCTGCAAATGTGCATAATGAGGAGCAAAGTATTGTGGGTATGGCCCAGACAGGGCGGATTGGCCAGGATGCATCTGCACAGGGTGGAGGGCAATGGCTTGGACACTGTAGTGCTCGACCACCACCACCTGCATGGACAGGGTGGCCACAGCATGTCACACTGGGGGTGGGGGTGGGGGTGGGGGGGGGTCACTCTCACTCTCACTCTGACCGAGCAGTGACCAGGGCATGTTTATGTTCCCACATAATGCCACACATTATTTGTTTCTAGTGATACCTGTGTGTTCCTGGTTCTGGGGCCCAATCACAGAGCTACCTGCTTGTTGTCTGTGCTGTGCATCCCACCTCTGGGTGCACAGGGTTCCCCTCTGAACATGCACTATGGACTGGTTAGTTGGCTGTCTGCAGTTTGCCTGTGCATGGTGGGAACACCTTGTAGGATGTTGCAGGTACAGTCTGACTGTGCTGTCTGTTGATGAATGGCAGACTGTGGTGTGGGGCAGTTGAGCCAAGCCTTGCCCTACTTCCCCCAAGCATCACTGCTGGTCTGCAATGGTCACAGATATGGCACTGTCCCAGTAGCCCTGGAGGGCTGTCATCTGCCAGCAGGACGGTGGTTGCTGGTACTGCAGTCATTCTGTAGGGTGCAGGCACATGTCCCACCACACCATCATCTACAAAAGGGGTGATTGAGGCCCCTTGGGGTATATAGCACATGCCACTTAGACCCATAGTGGCAGTGCTGCATCGCCCTCATGCGAGTATAGACACCCCACTGCCCTGATAACAGGTACCCATGGCAGCCAAACCGTAACACCAGGTATACACTAATCTAGGTGGTGTCAAGTCTCACAGGGCCACATGCGACTTCAGAACACAGCTGGAACAGATGTACCTTCAGTTGCACTGCTGAGAACACCAGTCACACACTGGTAGTGCTGGGGATGTGCAGCAGAACCTATCTCTAGTACCACATGTACTGTGGACCTAGTGCTGGTCGCCCATCCTATCCCTCAGGGTGAACATGGAGCCTGCACAATGGCATGATCTGTAGCTACTCTATGCCAGTATCATGCACTGTCAGTCCGTCTTACCACTCTGCAGTACCGGAGAGGTGCAGACCCCATTTGGTGGTCAGCTGTAGGCTACTGTTCTGCATGTGCAATGCATCATGGGTGCTGGTGGGGTTACCCTATCTTGGCACACAGAGAAGACGCTTTGTGCAGTGACATGCAGTCCTTCTGTACCCAGCCATTGCTATACAACACGCCATAGAGGTATAGCCTACTGGTTAGTACACTGACATTCTAGGTGGAGGTCATGGGTTAAATTCCTCATTGTTCCCTCCTGTCTAAGGCAAATATTTTGCTTGTCTGTGACAGTCATATCTTTGCAGATCCATGCTTCCAGCCCATAGTACCCTCAGGACAGTTTCCAGCAATCCTTATAAGGCGTTATAAGGCTCCTAATTAGGCACATTACAAGGCACGTTACAAGGCACCTTATTGGGCACAGTACAAGGCATGTTATAAGGCACGTTACAAGGCACCTTATTAGGCACAGTACAAGGCACGTTAAGGCACATGCCTTGTACTGTGCCTAATAAGGTGCCTTGTAACGTGCCTTATAACACGCGTTACCTGACATGCGTGCCATAATGATGCCCCGCCCACGCCTTAATATGGGCATCTGTACATAAGAACATAAGAACTTAAGATATGCCATACTGGGTCAGACCAAGGTCCATCAAGTCCAGTATCCTGTTTCCAACAGTGACCAATCTAGGTCATACGTACCTAGCAGTTTCCCCAAAAGACACAGGTTCCACAATGCTTGTACTTGGTCAAGCATTGATATCCTGGGTCCCTTCTTAATAATGGTTTATGGACCTTTCCTCCAGGAACTTGTCCAAACCTTTTTTAAACCCAGCTACACTAACAGCCTTTACTACATCCTCTGGTAACAAATTCCAGAATTTGATTACACGTTGAGTGAAAACATATTTTATTTTATTAGTCTTAAATAGTTTACCCTGCAACTTCATTGCATGTCCCCTAGTCTTTCTATATTCTGATAACGTAAACAGTCGATCTACATTTACCCGTTCCACTCCATTCATTAATTTATGGACTTTTATTATATCTCCCCTCAGCCGTCTCTTTTCCAGGTTAAAGAGCCCTAACCTTTTTAGCCTTTATGCATAGGAGTATCCTTCCATCCCCTTTACCATTTTGGTGGCTCTTCTCTGAACCTTTTCTAATAACGCTATATCCTTTTTAAGATACGGTGACCAGAATTGCACACAATATTCAAGGTGCGGTCTCACCATGGAACGGTATAGAGGCATTATAATATCTTTTGTTTTATTTTCCATTCCCTTCCTTTTTTTTGAAACTTTTATTTTCATTTTGCAACAAACAAAAGAAACAACACACCAAAAGAGACAAAACAAGTATACAATAAGGAAAAGTAAACCCATTACCCCCCACCCCGGTGCTTCTTCTCTACCCGTTTGTATCAGCATGTGAGCGCTTCCAATTAACAGTGATTATACATCAAACGATCAAAAAAGTATCCACAATACAGCATGATCATGAGACAGAGATATATACAAAGTTAGACAGTCAGATGAGAGCATTTAGCAAAATGTACATATTCATTGAACATCTTCCATTAAAACCAATAAGAAGGAGTCTGAACGGAGGAAGCGCACAGACGAAGTATTTGTTCATATTTACTGTAGAGACAGGCATGATTCCACCATTCATTGAGGCTCAGATGGGAACTAATTTCCCAGTATTACTCAATGAGGGAAACAGCAATGCCAAGCATAAAGTTCAAAAGGAGATAAGCCATTTCTTGGGAGAGAGGGGATCCCCGCAACTGGGCGAAGTCCCACTATCTTCCAAGAAAGGGACTCCTGAGAGTGCAATATAGACTAAATACGACCCCAGACCCGACGCCAGTTATACTGTAGTGCGGGATATTCATGCATAACATGAAATGAAGTAATAAACCAATGGCCACAGGACGGGTCCAGCAACCATTACCCTGAGTAGTGTTCCATTTGTCTAAACTGTGAGGAGTGTAAAAACACCGGTGGGCTAGAAAGAAGAGGGTCTGAGTGAGTGAGGCGGGTCGGAAACCCGTGTCCCTCTGCTCCAGATAAGGCTCCATTGCTCCGAGGTTAAAGTCACATGCAATTCTCTCTCCCATACTTTCTGCGCTATAGAGGTATCTCTAGTGATAGCATTACATAAGGTTTAGTAAAATTGGATGCTACACCCGGTAAACAACCGAGAGATCGGAAGTTTCCAATCAACCTTATGCTGAGAGTGCCGATGGCGGGAGTACTCTAGTGCTCCGAATGCAATGCTGAAGTTACACTGACCAGAGTCGGGAGTCGAAAGGTTGCATAGGAGTATTAAAGGCACCTAAAGTGTCGAAAAACATTGGTGGATAGTGGGAGTCTAATGGGAGAGTCATACCAGGGAGTAAGGTAAGAGGAATCGGTGAGCAAAGGCCCGCTACTATATCTAGCCACACAGGTCTGCTCGGTACTGGAGCTTCCAACCAACAAGCACCTTGTTTGAGAAGAAAAGATTGAGGGAACACTTGAGTAAAATCGCCACCAAGTATTAATGGAGCATTGGCGGAGGCCGAGGCCAACTGCGCAAAACTTGCATAGTGAGCAGGGTTGTCCACATTCGGGGCATAGTGCAAATACACGTGAATTCACTATCTCTACCCTCAAGGTGTACACGGGCCCAGCTACCCTCCATGTCAGCGCTAATATCAGGTACAGTAGCGTGCAAAGACTTCTTAACCAGAATGACTATCCCGTACCATATGGAAACGGTGGGAGAATAGGCAGCTACCATGTGAGGCCTAGCATTGAGTTTCAGTGTTTCAGCAGAGTGTAATGCGTTTCCTGAAGAAACACCTAATCAACGTGCTCGTGGCTAAGATAGCTAAGGATTTTCTTTCTGCTGAGTGGACCAACAATGCCTTGTACGATGAATAATAAGATTTTACATGAGACCATTCAGAAAAGTTAAAATTCTGAGCATGATAGCACACATAATTTCACTGTGTCCCTCAAACTGACTGTATCTGGCTGTACACATAACATAGGAAAAATAAGCTAATATAATACAATGAAGCGCCCCACATTAACAAAGAAAACCGCAGTACGGTAGAGGAGAAGCAAAACCCCAAAATTACTGGCGACCATGTGTCTGCGGGGAGAAACCCCAGAGAAGGCCGAAATTGAAAAAACATAACCTGTAGGACTGTGCGTGCTCCGAATCCGACCGAGGCACACATCATGAAGGGATAGGAGACCAAAGACAAAAGTCATACAGAGAAAGAAAGAAAGTCCAGGCTATTTCTGTGCTGGGCTATGACCGCCGCATCGGGCCCTTCAAAATGGCGGTCAGAGCCGGCAAATAAGAGTCCAAGATTTGGGATTAGCGCATCTGTTCTGCTTCTTTGGAGTCCAAAAATGTTGATAATAGATCAGGATCCTCGAACGTCCTGGTCTGGTTGTGGAGAGTCACTCGGAGCTTCGCTGGATACAACAGGCCAAAGCGAGCCTGTAGCTGTTGAAGTCGAGGGCGAAGAGCAAGAAGTTTCTTCCGACGGTCAACGGTAGGCTTTGCCAAATCAGGAAAGAAGGAGACCTTACGACCTTCATATTCCAAATGATGATTCGCTCGGGCAGCATGTAAAATTTGTTCCACTTGTTGATATCGTAGCAAGCTAAAGATAATAGGCCGGGGGGTCGTGCGGTTGAGCGCCATGCGGGCAGGAACACGGTGTGCTCGATCAATTTCCAGTTCTCTGTGAAAAGTGATCTTCAGCAAGGAGGGAAGAGTTTTGAGCAAGAATTCTCTTATATCTCCTGCTTCCACCCCCTCCGGCATTCCGAGGAGCCTCACATTGTTGCGACGGGCGCGATTATTGCTATCTTCCAACTCCTTTTGAAGATTCTGTATCTGGCGCTCAGCCTCGTCCAGTTTGCCCAAGCGCACCTCGTGCGAGTCGAGGACCCCCGCCATATTGTCCTGCCGTAATGAAAGACCTTCAAGTCGGTCTTGGAGCACTCCAAAGTCTTCTCGCATGGCTCGAAGCGCTTCTCCATTAGACTGCACCAATTCCTTCACGCCGCGTATTTCCTCCAAAATCTCCAGGTGCATTGCGGGGTTTTCACGAAATGGAACCATCTTCTGCGGGGAGGATACCTCCGTTTTGGAGCGTTTTCCGTGAGAAGAAGAAGGAGACCCGAAGTCCAAGCGCGCTGGTTTGTGGGCCGCCATCCCCCCCGAGGTGCCCCGGTCAGCTCGGAGCGAAATAGTAAATTTATATAGGTATTAAGTCAGGATTCTGAGTAGGCCTCTCGGGAGCTTCAACGCAAAGCGTCCTACCCGCTGGACATCAGGCTCCGCCCCTCTTTCCATTCCCTTCCTTATGATACCTAGCATTCTATTTGCTCTCTTGGCCGCTGCTGCACACTGGGCGGATGGTTTTAACATGTTATCCACAATGATGCCTAAATATTTTTCCTGGGTGGTGATTCCTAATGTGGAACCTTGCATTGTGTAACCATAGTTTGGGTTGTTCTTCCCTAGGTGCATAACTTTGCACTTGTCCACATTAAATTTCATCAGCCATTTTGATGCCCAGTCTTCCAATTTATCAAGATCCTCTTGCAATTTTCCACAATCCTCTTGGGTTTTAACAACTTTAAATAGTTTTGTGTCATCTGCAAATTTGATAACCTCACTCGTTATTCCACTTTCCAGGTCATTTATGAATATGTCAAAAAGCAGCGGACCCAGCACAGATCCCTGGGGTACTCCACTATTCATCTTTTTCCATTGGTAAAATTGGCCATTTAGCCCTCCCCTCTGCTTTCTATCTTTTAACCAGTTCCCGATCCACAATAGTACACTGCCTCCTATCCCATGACTTTTTAGTTTTGCCAAAAGTCTCTGATGAGGAACCTTGTCAGAGGCTTTCTGAAAGTCCAGATACACTATATGAACTGACTCACCTTTGTCCACCTGTTTATTCACACTTTCAAAAAAACATAACAGATTAGTAAAACAAGATCTTCCTTGTCTAAAGCCATGTTGGCTGTCTACCATTAGGCCATGACTATCTACATGCTGAGTAATTTTATTCTTTATGATGGTTTCTACCATTTTTCCCAGTACTGACGTGAGGCTCACCGGTCTGTAGTTTCCCGGATCACCCTCAAACCCTTTTTAAAAATTGGTGTTACATTGGCGATCCTCCAATCTTCAGGTATTAGAGATGATTTTAATGATAATTCACAGATTACTAATAGCAGATCTGCAATCTCATATTTCAGTTCTTTCAATACCCTTGGATGCATACCATCCGGCCCAGTTGATTTGCTACAGTTTATCTAATAGTTGTAATACATCTTCCCGATGTATCGATATTTCCTTCAATTCTTCCGCACCTTTAAATACCATTTCAGTCATGGGTAACATCCCTACATCTTCCTCAGTAAAGACCGAAGCAAAGAATTCATTCAGTCTTTCCGCTATCGCCTTGTCGCCTCTTAGTGCCCCTTTAACTCCTCTATCATCTAATGGTCCAACTGACTCTCTCACAGGTTTTTTGCTACGAATGTACTTGAAAAAAATCTTTATTTCGCGTTTTTGCTTCCGCAACAAGCTTCTTCTCAAATTCTCCCTTTGCCTTCTTTATCAATGCCTTGCATTTGACATGCCAGTGCTTGTGCTGTTTCCAGGTTTCATCGTTTGGCTCTTTTATCCATTTCCTGAAAGATGCTTTTTTGGCAAGAACAGCCTCTCTGACCTCAACTTTAAACCATGCTGGCAGTTTTTTGGACTTCCTTTACCTTTACCGCAGAACCTAACGCAAATGACATTACCGCAGTTTAGTAAATATGCCCCTATGTTCGGCTTCCTTGCATCCAGCTTTTTACCGTTTTGAATGGTAGTGTCGCAGGGGATTGTAACCTCTTCATTCTCTGCAATTCTCTTAGGGTCATGATCCCAGTACTTTTCGGGCACAGTGATGTAGTGTTTCCAGTGGATGAGGCATGCAACTTTAGTGTGCGTCTCTGTATAGAAATTTATACCATCAGAACTTCACATCCAGCTATGAAGTAAGCCTCTTTTTAACACCTTCTTACAGAGTCAACATATGTCTGTTTTGACAGTTTTATCAGTGCTCGCTGTAAAGCATCTCAAATGTAATCCACTGTTCAATGCTGCAACTATCGATCTCTCATCCTTTGGTTTTGTCTCACCTCTCCTTAACCGTTCATGGCTCTGGTCTTGATTGACAAAGGCTTCCTGGAGTTACACTGCATTTCCCACTGCATGTGTGTATTTGCCACTTGTTTTTCCTTGTTTGCTGATCTAATTCTTTGAAGAGTTTTTCTCACGTTTTGCAGATTTTATTGTTTCCTTCCTTGTGTGTACTTATGGATTCTCATTTATTCCTTCTAGTCGTCAGAATGCTTGTCCAAGTTTGATGGACATTTACTTTCATATTTCAGTACTGTTTGCATATTTGGATCCAAAGATACTGTTAGGTAGGCCTGGAGGCCTATGATAGTAGCCCTGTATGTGTAATAAAGCTCTATGAGGTCTAACCCTCCTTTAACCCTAGGGATGTACAGTCTTGGCATACACTGATTCTTTTAAATTTCCTAATGGGTACGGAGAAGTTTTCTTGTTTGTATATCCAGGGGCCAGTCTACAATCCCAAAGCTGTATGAGAGTACAGAAATTGCCAGCTGATTAATGGTTTGTATCTTATTCTGTGATGTTAATTAATGATTTTAATGTCCTGTAGTATTCTTTACTGATTTTTTTCTCTCAGTAATTTCTGCTTGAGTGTCATTCCTTCGTCTACTCCAAGATATTTATATATGCCTTCTTGTTCATGTGCCTTGATGTTGCAGCACTCATCCAGGGAGTCTGGGTGCACATATTCCCCAGTTAACCTTCTCTGTCCGTCACTGGCCACTTGCACTATACTCTGTTGGTGGGGTTAGGGGTCCACCTCTGCTGGGGTGTGGTAGGCTGCGTCCACTGATTGCATTGCTCTTGCTCTCCTCTCAGATATTGTATGGCATAGATTCTGTTTGCAACGGCACACCCTCATACTGCAGCTATCCTCAAGGGCCCCATATACTTCCTCTCTGCTGTCAGGCCCCTCTAGTTCCATGGCATGTTGCAGCTACCTGGATGTGTCCTCTCACATCCTACAGACATCTGCAAGATGCCCTCAACCCTCGACACAGCACAGTACCGTGGTCCCAGTGACATTCACCTGTCTGGGGGGGGGGGGCGCACAACCCCATTGACATTCACCTATCTGAAGGGGGGAGCACACATTGCTGTTAGCATGCAATTGTGGAGAGCAAATAGCGGGCACCTTCACAGCAAGCATGCTCACCCGACACCCGATCTTACTTCTCTAGCATGGCTGCACCTCTGCATTTACCACAGCTGCTTTGCCCCTGCTGCAGCAGAAACATGTTCTGACCTCTCATTAGTCCCTCACTACCCGCAGCAATCTAGTAAACATGCCCCACTGTTTAATTTCTTCCCTTCTTGATGTTTTTTTGGGGGGGGGATGATGAAAAAGAGAACTCACATCTAAAACTTTGCTTTCAATAATATAAATAAATGCCCATAAATACTGATGAAACGAGAAACAGATAAAAATATTAGCTCACTTGCAGGCCACTGTACTAAAGTGCAGTAACATGGGCCATTAACTGGCATTAGTTACTTTGTCTTAAACGTCCATGTCATTGACACATTAATCAATTTGGAGAAAGATTTCTCACATTAACTTTTATGTGGCATTAATGCAAAAACACTTAACTTCAGTTCCCCAAGGCTTAGTTAAGTTCCTCACAGAAATGTGTCTGGGATAAGATTAGCGTGCTTTGGATTGCATTATTATACTATCCATTCATAGATAATGAGGTAATTTGCATAACTACAGTTTTAGATAAATTTTATGCTGATGTTTATAAAAGCTAAATAAAGGGGCATGTTTACTAAGCCCCAGGCTGGTAATTTGTTTATTACTTTTTATTTGAAAGGCTTATGTACCACATTTGTCTGTGCAGCACTGCATATGTCTTGTAGCGCTTTACAAATGTTCAGTAGTAGGAGTAGTAGTAGCATTTCCAATGATCAAGGTGGTTTACATATAACATAACATAACAGAGAACCTTATAACGTGGTAACGTTTTAACTCAACTTTACATTAAATAACATACTTACTCAGGTTTTTAGTAGAGTTGGTGTAGGGAGTTAAACACAACATTGCCATTCAAGGGAAGTGGTAACAGGCGCCCAGCAGTACTGTGTGATGATCGCAGTTCATTGGAAAGTATGGAAGTTAGGCGATTCCTTCAAAGTCTTCTTTAAACAGGTAGGTTTTCAGTAACTTCTGGAATGTTATAAGATCAGAGTTGGCTCTAATATTTCCAGGTAGGGCATACCATATGCTAGGTGCATATAGGGAGAATGCATCTCACACTTATTATGTCTCTTTCCAATCTGCCTCTTCTTCCTACTTTTCTCTCTGCTGTGGGGTTCCACAAGGGTCTGTGTTGGCCCTCTTGCTCTTCAATGTTTTTCTTGCTCCTCTTGCTACACTCATTCAGCAGCAGGGTGTCTCTGCATACTTCTATGCAGATGACATCCTGCCGCTATTCCACACTCACCCCACTACCCCAGATGTTTCCCCCATTAACTCCTGTCTTTCCTTAGTAGCATCCTGGCTAGAATCTGTCTAAAGCTTAACCCCTCAAAGACCTCAGCTCTTTGATTTTTTGGATCCCTCACACCCCCTTCTGTGTCCCTATCTCTTGATGGCTTTTGTATACCCACAGTGCAAAAGCTCAAATACTTGAGGTTCACTGACTCTGCACTTTTTTTTCATACTCACATTGGTAACATTGGTCATACATTGCTTCTACTCACTACGTCATATTCACTCTATCCGCTCTTTTCTTTCTACAATTTCCATTACTATCCTTCGGCTCTCCCTGGTTATTTCAAAGTTAGATTATTGCAACACCATCTATTCTGGATTATCCCTGTATTAGCTCAAATGTCTACAATTCATTCAAAACACCACCATCCCTCTTCTTAATCATTCCTCCAGATTTGATCATGTAACTTTTTTATCAACTCTCACTGGCTTCCTTTAACCTACCGCATGCAACATAAATTACTCACCATTATTCATAAGGTTATCAATTCTGGTAACCCTGCCTACCTCTCATCATACATCATTCCATGCGGACCTACCATTCCCTCCATTTAGTTCATACAAAGCGATTATACTTTCCATCCCCGTCATAAGCAGATCTTGAAAGTACTCAAATTTTTGCCTTCTTTTTCTTAGGTTCCTCTTATGGAATTCTCTTTTCGTGAGCTATACACCTTGAATCATCCTTACCTAAATTCAAAACTGTCCTTAAAACTTACCTATTGAAACATACCTACAACCTTTCTTCTTAATTTACCCAACATACAATTTCTGGTCTTAGCATTTTAAGAGCCGCCTGGATCTTCTGCTCCCCCATCCCCCCTCTTCTTGGTTTAGCTAACTTTCCTGTCCTATCTATTTTAACTGGCATTCCTTTTCTTATTTCCAATGTGTTTTTATTGTAAACCACTTTGATATATATGAAAAGCAGTATATCAAGTCTTTTAATAAACCATAAACCATGCACATTTATAGTTTATAGGAAATGGCCTAGTAGTTGGGGCAAGTTGCCTCAGGCTGGAAGGTCAGGGGTTCAAATCCCACTAGAGGACAGCAACCTTGGGTTGGAAGGACTGGGGTTTCTAGTCCCACAGGTGCTCCTTGTGGTCTTCAGCAAGCCACTTAACCCTCCATGTTCCCTGTAAAATAGTTATCTCCAAGTTATAATGCCCTGTTCAATGTAACTTCAGTTTGTTCAATGTAAACCACCTTGCTATCATGAAAGGCAGTATATAAGACATGTTAAATAAATAGTTACACTTGGTTAGCTTTTTGGGCAGAGTGAGTGAGTGTTGTGCAGGATTTCTTCTGTGTTGATTATCTAATTTTTTTTCAATAGTGACTGTAGATACTGTGAAGCAAATTCGTGAAAACCTTTGAACGTGGTCATAATGGTTTTGTATTTTATGCAGCTATACAAGGAAAACCATGGGAGCTCCTTCGAAATAGGGATGATATGGTTGACTTTGGGAATCCCTAGTAGGATTCTTGCAGCAGCGTGTTGGGCAAGTTGTAGGAGGTACAAAGAGCTTTTTGGTATAACTTGATATAACTTAGAATTGCATTGCAGTAGTCAAGGTGGGGGAGCATCATGTCCTGGAAAACAGCTTGGAAATCATGTGTCTCAAGGAGTGGACAAAGATGTTGGAGGGTCCTTATTTAATTTAATTTATTTATTTATTTAATGCTTTTATATACCGTGCTCTTTAAAATCAATGTGGTTTACAGATAACATTTTGTACAGAGTAGGAAGAGCCTGCTCTGCACTTACATCGAACGGGTAGTAAAACTTGGATTCAGAACAGGGGCTATTTACAGTCTAGGCAGGAAGTCATACAGGCTATTCATAGTCAAGGCAGGAAGTCGCTATGCAGGTGTAACGACATGGCTTGCCCTGGGAGCTATGTACAGGGATGTAATTTATTTACTGGGTTGCCTGTTTTTTACAGTTAGGTTGTAGGGTTGTGTCAGGTGAGGACATGCTGTTGGTCTGGGTGTAGTGTAGGAGAAAAAGGTGGTGCTTTTGTGCCTTTCCGAATTGGGCAAGGTCAGTGATCACGCGGATGGTCACTGGGAGCTCGTTCCAGCAGGTAGGTGCATAGAACATGAAGGCTATGGGTTTTTTGTTGCCTGAGTGCATTTTGTTACTTTGCTTGGGGTTATTAGTGTGTTGGTGGCGAAGGATCTTCTTGCTCTAGTTGCAGGTGTGGGGTGGATACAGTTCGTCAAGGAGCTAGTGGTTGTTTTGTTGATGGCCTTGAATGTTAACAGTACTACTTTGTAGATGAGTCAGCAGTAGATTGGTAGCCAGTGCAGGTCTTTCAGGATTGAAGTAATGTGGTCCCTTCTAGAGGCCCCTTGTAGGAAGCGGGCAGCAGTGTTCATTGCTAACTGTAGTGGGTTTAGTGGGTTTTTAGGGAGTCCATGAAGGATCACATTGGCATAGTCGAAGTGGGGGGTTACTAGTGCCTGAAAAACTGTTCAGAAGTCGTCTGGTTGTAGCAGGGGTCGAAGATGTCAAAATTGTCCTCATCTTGTGGTAGATTTTCTTGACGGTGTTGCCTATGAGGTGCTGGTCGAACGTGACTCCTAGGTAGCGGATGGTGGATCAACTCGGGAGCTTGGCGTCTCTCATCTTTAATGTTGCTGGTGGGGAGAAGGTATGGTTTCTCGTGATGAACAGCACTTCTGTCTTGCTGAAGTTTATCTTGAGACTCTGTGAGTGGGGCCAGTCAGTGACACCATCAAAGCATTTTACTAGTGATAAGAAGTCTGGTTGGTCGATAGTGAATTGGGTGATGAGTAGATCGTCATCTGCATAAATCAGGCAGGAGATATTGAAGGAGCATATGATTGCACATATGGGATATGCATATATATATATTGAATAATAGGGCAAATAGTGAGGAACCTTGGGGAATTCCATGTTTTTGTTGAAAAGGCTCGGAGGTCATGGAGCCTGTTCTCACCTGCTGCCATCTATCTGTTAGATACGATTTGCACCAGCTCCAAGCTGAGCCATGAATTCCCTTTTCCTGGAGATGTATCAGGAGCTGCTCATGGTTGACGGAGTCGAAAGCCATGGAGATGTCCAAGAAGATCAGGGCATATCCTCGTCTGTTGTTGTTAATCCCTGTGATTAATGTGTTGAGAAGCGTGGCAAGGAGCGTTTCGATGCCATGTGATTCCCTGAAGCCATGTTGGCATGGATCGAGGGGGGCAGTGGAGTCAATGTGTTCTTGGATTTGCCGTTGTACGACCTTCTCAATAATCTTGGCTAGAAGCAGGATGCTTGAGATTCGTCAATAGGATTTAACCTTCTGGGGATTCAGCTTGTTGTTCTTCAGAAGGGGCCTTATTGATGTCTGTTTGAGGCATGCTGGGAATATTCCTGTGGAGAAGGACTGCTCCATGATCTTGGCTAGAGTTGGACTGCATTCATTGCGCAAAGATCTTATCCAATATGCTGAACAGGGGTTGTTTGGTGCAGTGGTGGAGCTACATTTTAGCGCTCTTTAGAAAACATGCTTCTAAATGCAGCAGAATAAAATAGGAAAATAAAGGGAGAAAAACCACAATAAATCATGAAAAATGATTTAAGGAAAATAGCTATAAGCCCAATTAACATAATGCCTCCATTCCAACAGTTATCAAACATGCAAGATCTAGAGGAAGACAATGTGAATCCAAAAAGAAATTTTGCGGTTATACTGTCACAGGAGAGGGAGCTGGATTTCCACCCCCCCCCCCCCCGCAATGCAGTAAACCCTTTTTAATATTTTATAAATGAAAATGCTTCACTTAACTGAGGCTGCATGTGATGATTCTTTGTGAAAGAAAAACAAGACGGCCCCGTGTGCAACGTGACACATTTCGGGTAAACACAGATCCTGCTTCAGGCAAATTGGGATCAGTCAATGGTGAGGATTCCAGTAACCGTGTTCCAGCAGTTTGCAGAGAGTAAAGTGATCACTTAAGGATTGTCAACTTCATTACTTCATTATCAACAACTTGATCATTAGTGTTTATCAAACTTTTCTGGTTTTGAATCGGTTCTTCTAATTAAGAAGATTCAAAGAGAAGATAACCCTTACTAGCAAATTTTATCAAATTTCATCTATGATATCTCAGAAAAAAAAGGCATACTAAGGCTGTGCTCTAGAACTCAAATAAGAAGTTCTCTCCTTACTTTCATAGTTATAGGAGAAAGGTCTGGAAACACAAAAATATGATGGGAATAAAAAGTAGCCAAATATTCTTTATAGAAAGAAGACAATATGAGAAGCAACTAAAGGAGGTAACCACCGTAGCTTGGTTGACTGTCTCCTGATAAGATACCTCCTACATAACTGTTTCATCAATGACTAGTCTTTCAAAAGGCAATTTTTTTATAGAACCAGGAATATAATAAGCTCTGTCCACCGGGAGTTGGAAACAAAATGCAATATCTCAACAAAGTAATGCAGTGTAGATATCATAGAGCAGGCATGTCCAACAGGTAGATCACAACCTACCTGAAGATCCCAGAGGGGTCAGAGGTAGATCGCCAGCCCCACTTGGCTCTATCTCTACAGCAGCTCGCCCCGTCGCTAGGAGAGAGCTCGTGCTGACAGGTCATCTGCCGAGGGCTTCCCACCTCTGCTGATCCTTTGCCTGTCTTTTTTCCCTGCCTGCGGGAATCTTGCCTGCAGGTGTAATGGGGGCACTTGTTGTTTTTGTGCCAATAGTTTGTGGGTGCCCCAGGGGGCTGCCGCCCGCGCCCCGCGACAAGACGCCACAGGCCCAGCATCATACCTGGTCTCCTGCCTCCAGAATCACCCATTCCTGCCCCCGCCCCAACACCCCTTAAAAGTGTGTTATATACCCAGCGATATCCATTCACCCGGGCTTTACCCGAATACACTTACCGTATTAGTTGTGTCGTGTGCTGGTCGTTGGTCGCTTTATAGTTCGCTTTCATTAAACGTTTTCGGGTAGACACAACAAAGTGTCAAGAATTTGGTGATTTTGGTGGGCTTTCCCAATTTTGTTCTAACTTACCTATGCCTTGCCTTCAAATTGGTTCAAACCACTGTGACATTTGCTTGCCTCTGCAATTTTAATTTGCATAGCCTTTGCATTGATTCTATGCTGCAATTTTATTTCGCCTTGCCTTTGCGTTGATTCTACACTGTGTGCAGAATTTATTAAATTGTGTGTGGTGGTATTTGAACTTTTTTGGCAGTATTTGATGTTATCTGGTTTGCTGGACAGGTGTTTGAGTTTTTTTTATGATTGTTTGGTGGTATTTGATTATTGGTGCCAGTATGATGAATTCTTATTTTTATTTTTAGAACTGCATGTGTGTTTTTGGCATCTCCAGTCCTTGTATTGCACATCATCCAGAGGTCTTCAGTTCCTGTTGATCTTTAATACTTTGGGACAGTGACAGTTTTGGACCAGATTCAGACAGTGTTTATACTAACTTAGCAGATTTGGCCTTCTTACATCCAGCCACCCCAGTATAACGAAGATGAGTGTTCCAAAGAAGATCAAAACCTACCACTTTCATGATGAATGGGAAATGGACTACTTCTTCATCATGGTGAAAGACAAATGTTGTTGTCTAATTTGTAACGCCCCAGTATCCTTGCCCAAAAAGGGTAATCTGAAATGTCATTATAAGGTTCTGCATAGCAATAAGTTTGATGCTGATTTTCCACCCAAAAGTGAAATTTGTAAACTGAAGCTCAAAGAACTTAAATTGAAATTGGCTACTCAGCAACAGTTGATGGCGAAGCCAAGGTCACATTCGGTCAATGCAACCATAGCATCCTTCAAGGTCAGCAACCTGATCACAAAGAAATGCAAACCTTTCACTGAAGGGGAATTTGTAAAAGATTGTTTTCTTGAAGCAGCTGACAATATTTTTGAAGGATTTAAAAATAAGAAAGAGATCATAGCTGCTATTCAAGATGTACAATTGTCAAGAAACACCATTGTGCGGTGAATAGAAAAGATGTGTGGAGACACAACTGAACAATTGTTGGAGGATGTTTCAAATTGTGCTGCTTTCTCACTCCAACTGGATGAATCTACAGACCTAAGAGACATAGCACAGTTACTAGTCTTTATCAGGATGGTTTTTGAAGACTTCAGTGTTAAAGAAGAACTACTTGGAATGATTTCTTTAAAAGGGAGAACTACAGGTCAGGAAATATTCAGTTCTTTCCATTCTTTTGTGACAAAGTGTAATCTTCCATTGCATAGACTTGTTTCCATCACTACTGATGGAGCAAGAGCAATGACAGGTGAGGTTAATGGTTTCATAGCCCTCTGTAGATAGCATGACGACTTCCCAGATTTCCTTTCTTACCACTGCATCATTCACCAGCAAGTTTTGGCAAGCAAGAAACTCAATATAAAGACTGTCATGGACATCACTTTCAAAACTGTAAATTCATTTCATGGAAGATCACTTCAAAGACGGCTTTTCAATCTTACTCTTGATGAAGGGGCAGCGGAAATCATTTTGCACACAGATGTAAGGTGGCTAAGTAGGCACAAATTTCTGCAAAGATTTTGTGATTTGCTGAATGAAATAAGAAGTTTTTTGAAGGAAAGGGGAGATGACCAAGCAGAGTTGGAAGATGAGGAGTGGTTATGTGATCTGGCATTTCTCTCTGACTTTACAGGTGAACTAAGTGATAAGAATCTTGAAGTACAAGATAAAAACAAATGCATTGGCGAGATGATGAGTACAGTTTCATCCTACAAGAGAAAATTTGAGCTAATGATGACTGACCTTGCAAACCACACTTTTGATCATTTTCCTAATACGCAGGACCATCTGGGACAATATCCAAATTTTGTTTTTCAGAACGAGAAGTATGTGACAGAAATCTGTTCTGTTATCCAGGAATTCAAAAATAGATTCTGTGACTTCCAAAAAATTGGAACAGTTGTGGAGTACTTGTCATACCCATTCAAAGTAGATGTGGACATTTAAGAAACTGCAGCTGCTATCAGTAAAAATTACTCATTGAACAAGCCATCTCTTGAAAACAAAATATTAACCCTTAAAAATGACATTTTTCTCAAGACCCGTGCTGAGCAAGAATCGTTTTGGAAGCTAGTGCCTAGAGATAAATTTCCCAACTTGAGAAGATGCAGTGAAGCTGTACAATCCTTTTTCGGTTTAACTTATTAGTGTGAATCTGCATTTTCCCATCTGAAAATGACAAAGAGTACACAACGTTCCAACATGACAGATGAACATCTCCAGGATTCCCTGAGACTGGCCCTCACACAATATTCACCCAACTTCAAAAAGCACGTGGATGAAATTCAGGCTCAGACGTCTCACTAATGAGCAAGAGCGAAATATTAAAGATTGTGCAAGATCAGCCTGGATCAATACTCAACCTAAATTTAACACAAATTATTCAATAAAAGTTTAAGAAAGTTATTATGATAGTTAAAATAAAGTTATTACTCAATAAAACTTTAAGAAAAAATGTACTTTCCATTTCCCCTCGCAGTTCTTACTGGATCTTCGTCTATGTTTTGTTTTTGCTTAATTTGCTTAACTGCTGATCACATCCAAGTAAATGACGGAAGGTTCATTAAAAATGGGGTGGGAGGGGGAATCCTCCAACTTTATTGGGTTAAAATTTAATTTGAAACTAATTTGAAACTTAATTTTCATGGTGTTAGATCACCGGCAATTTTGGCCGGAAAAAGTAGATCACGACCTGTTCAAAGTTGGACATGCCTGTCATAGAGCAATAAGGAAAGCTCACAAACATTCAAACTTCCCAATTTTATTTTCTAAATATAAATCCACTTGTACTAGAGCTGAACTTGTCTTTTCTAATCAATCAATTCTTTTGTCCAGTGCCAGGAGATAGAATCTCTACAAAGTAGATATCTCTACAAAGTAATGCAGTGCAGATATCATAGAGCAATATGGAAAGCTCACAAACTTTCAAAGTTCCCTACTTTATTTTCTAAACATAAATTCCCTTTTATTAGAGCTGAGCTTGTATTTTTAATGAATCAATTCTTTTAGCATGTTCTTCCAATTTATTCTCATATTAATGGAACTCAGGGGGATGTTTAATAAAAACCGGAAATGTGCGCGCCGCAAAAGAGCGCACGGAAATGCGGCACTGAAACGCTAATAAACGCATTTAAACGCCCCGCACACGTGCGTGTCACCCCCGCAAAGGTGCGCGGCACACTAACGGGCCCCGTACAAGTGCGGGCCCGCAAATGTCGATAGAGGCGTGGAACGGCTAAAGGAGGGCGGAGGAAGGCTCCGGAGGGGCGGAGGGACGGGGTCAATGGGTGGAGAGTGGGAGGGGAGAGGCTCCCCGCACAGTATAGGGCCAGAATTTGCATGTAAAAACTACCGCGAGGGAAACACTCGCGGTAGAAAGCATTTAAAGGGAAGAGAAACCATTTACGTCAGCAATGTACAGGAAAACCGGGGAAACCAGAAAAACGTGAGCAGTGTGATACATGTGCACAGCACAAAAGTGCAAATAAAAATAGAAAATGACCACAACAGAACTATTAAAAATAGTAATTCAGCTGGGGAACAGTTATAGTGATGGGCAAATACAGAAAACACACCCAGCAAAGCTCCAGAAAAAAGAAATGAATTTTGGAAGGGTTTACGTAGCGGAGACTCTTCCAAAAAACATTTCCTTTTGTGGAGCTTTCCTGGGAGTGTTTGCTATGGTTGCCCATTAATATCACTGTTGCCCAGCGTGGTGATATTTTGTCCCCCATTTCCCGTGGTCATTTCCGGGGTTTATGTGCACGTTTGTCACCAGACAGGGTGCATATGCCCACAGTAAATTTGCGTAGAGCAGGGTTTGTGACTCCATCCTGCCAGGCTTACTACCTCCAGGAGCTACACTGTCTATGTGGCCATAGTGTGGTGCAGCGGACAGAGTCAGTACCTCATTGCACCCTCAGGGTGAGCACAGTACCCGCACAATGTGACGTTGTGTAGCTACTCTGTGCCAGTAAAACACACGGTAAGTACCCCCTACCAGGCCGAGGTGCTGTGGGGGTGCACATGGTCTGCTCCCCCTACCAGGCCGATGTGTTGTGGGGGTGCATACCCCATCCTGTGTTCATCTGTGGACAGCTGATTTGCATGTGCAGTGCATCATGGGTACTGGTGTGCTAACCCTATCCTGGTGACCACAACAGACTGTGTGTGTGGTGACATGCAGGCTCTCTGCAGCCAGCCAGGGGAATGCTAGTGGCTATAGAGCTGTAGCCCAATGGTTACTTCACTGCCTATAAAGCCAGAGGTCATGGGTTCAAACCCACAGTGGGGCTATTTGATAAGACTGCCCAAAGCATTATCTCTTTGTAATGTACATTTTTGCTGCCAGCAAAAACACCCTCAGCGTACTGTACCCATAAGGTGCCTCTGAGGGTGCTTTATAGGGCGCCCTATAGGGCACCTTATGGTTCCCGTCCATATAAGGTGCACTATACATTATCCTGTGGAGCAACTTATAGGGTGCCCTATAGGGGACATTTTAGGGTGCCATGGTGGACAGTGCACTTTATTATGTGCCCTATGGAGTGCCTTATAGGGTGCTTTATACGGCACCTTCACTTACGGCACGTGAGGGCGTGTTTGCTGGCAGCAATTAATAAAATAAAAATAAAGTGATGCAGGTAAAAATATGTACATTGCACAGCTGATGCCACAGCCAGCCTTACGTATTAGGCACCCTGGGGAGCCAACTCATGACCCCTGTATCAGCAGTCAGTGCCTTAACCATTGTGTTGCACTGCTGCTCCTCCTTGCCTGTCAGCGCACCTACTTATGCTTTTCATTCCTTAAACTGCACAGTGCTGCCATAAAAAACAGTACTCTGACCTTGCGATACCTCATACGGCACCCTCTAAAGCGCCCTATAAGCAACATTCTAGGGTGCCTTGGCGGACAGTGCACTTTAAAATGTGCCTTATAGGGCGCCTTATGTTAACACGCTTTGAGAGTGCGTTTGCTAGTAGTGATAATTAAAATAAACATAAAATGACTCCAAAAGCAATCTTCCCCATAATGCATACTGCCTCAGCCAGCCTTGTTTATTGGGTATTGTGGAGGATTGAACCCTTGATCCCTACACCATTGTTCAGTGTCTTAACCATTGTGCTGTGGTTCTGTTCCTGTGCTTGTATATTAGCGCGCCGCCTTATGCTGCCCAACATTAAAAAGCCTCCTAAATCAATAGCGCTCTGTCTAATGCCCATCAGTGCTATGCCTTATGCTGCACAATATTAGACTAGCTCCTAAAGTAACACCTCAGCCAGCCATCTACATTGAGCACTGTGGGGGATTGAACCCCCGATCCCTGCATCATTGATCAGTGTTTTAACCATTGTGCTGTGGCTCTGCTTTTCTGCTTGAATATCAGCGCGCTGCTTATGCCGCCCAGTATTAAGATGCCTCCAAAAACATCAGCGCGCCGCTTTATGCCACCCATTATTTATATGCCTCCTAAAATAACACCTCAGCCAGCTGTCTTCATTGGGCACTGTGGGGGATTAAACCCCTGATTCCTGCACCATTGGTCTGTGTCTTAACCATTGTGCTGTGGATCTGCTCTCCAGCTTGCACATCAGCGTGCCACTTATGCCTCACGCGCAGCTATCTCATGCGCTAATTTTCGGGGCACACATGGGCGCCGCGCACCTTAGCACATATGCAAATTCCGGATTTTCTTTTTCAGCCTGGAACGCCCACTCCTTATATGGCACCCACACACTACCGCGGCCTGCACATTAGCGGGGTTTTAGTAAACATACCCCTTAGATTCCAAGTGCTTCAGAGGCTCAACTTATGGACTTAATAACACTATAAACGTGTCCGTTGTTAATTTTCAGACATCATTGCCCCCTTTTTCTGCAGCATAAAGAATATAGTTCATATTCACTTTCCAAATCAAAATAGTGTTCCACAGTAATATCAATGTTAATACACTTTAAACATTCCAGGGAGATGAACATAAGGTTCCACATTACCTTAACCTTAGCTCTAAGGCTGTTTGGAAATCACTCCCTCCAATGGCTTCTATATACTGTGCTGGTCAATCCATTGGTGCAGACTCAGGTAAGCTGTTACCAGCACTGGCCAACCATGGCCACTGGTTTCACTGGCTTCTGCGGCTTTCTCAAAGCAGTGCATTTTAAAGCTGGTAAAACATTAAAGATACCCAAAGTTAGACTAATGAACCACATCCATACATTAATAAATCCATTTTCACTTTTAAACTCATCTTCCAAGTGCCATACACTTCATATAACAGCGTCTCGCAAAACACCAAACTCTTCAACCCTATTTTAAACTCACCACATTAAACACCTCTCAAACAGAAACCAATCAGCCACACTCAACAAATTCATTCACCCAATCACTGATGTCCCACAGTCATTGGGTAGAATTTCTACATTATAACCAATCACATCACAGCACCATACTATCAAGGTAATGCCCAGATATCCATTCATAAAGAGATCTCACACACATCTCCTGTCATGCCCCCAAAAATCTACTCTATCAAGATGGAGCTGCAATAGCTACAATGCAGATCAAAATCAACGCAAACCAAAATCAATAGGCCACTGTGATATCAATGCTGAAAGCTCCACTGGCCCAATCCCAGATCTAAAGGAATAATTTTCTTTCATCATACACATCCCAAGGGTAAATCACTGATCATTCCCCTGTTATTTGAATCAATAAAACCACTGCCATTCTACAGATACATTAAGTCCTCCAGGACTAACCATTTCCCATCAGGAAATCAATGACTGTTCCTGCTGTAAAAGGCGCAAGGACAAATTCCCATCACCCACCAACTTGATCTGATCAACCACACAACATCTAAAGTCATTCACCTCGTGTCCTACTGTTGCCCAATGTTCAACCAGGGGGGCTGAAACCCCCCCCCCCCCCATGTAGATGCAATAGATGTTCAAGGACCTGAGTTTTGAACATCCGTGATGTCTGACCCACATAGATTTTATTAAAGGGACATAAGATTATGTAGATGACCCCTATACTAATACAAGAAGTATAATCCTGTAAAACCTATGGGTATCTCAATGAATGATACTCAATGATCTCTAGAATATACTCACATACCACACATTTCACACATTTCTAATGACCACCTATCCTCCTTGCAAAAGGGGGTCTGGGGTGAGTATGTACTAACATAAGAACATAAGATATGCCATACTGGGTCAGACCAAGGTCCATCAAGCCCAATATTCTGTTTCCAGCAGTGGCCAATCTAGGTCATATGTACCTAGCAGTTTCCCCAAAAGACACAGGTTCCACAATGCTTGTACTGGGTCAAGCATTGATATCCTGGGTCCCTTCTTAATAATGGTTTATGGACCTTTCCTCCAGGAACTTGTCCAAACCTTTTTTAAACCCAGCTACACTAGCAGCCTTTACTACATCCTCCGGTAACAAATTCCAGAGTTTGCTTACACGTTGAGTGAACAAATATTTTCTTTTATTAGTCTTAAGTAGTTTACCCTGTAGCTTCATTGCATGTCCCCTAGTCTTTCTATATTCTGATAACGTAAACAATCGATCTACATTTACCCGTTCCACTACGTTCATAAATTTATAGACTTCTATCATATCTCCCTTCAGCCATCTCTGCTCCAGGTTAAAGAGCCCTAACCTTTTTAGCCTTTCTTCATAGGAGTATACTTCCATTCCCTTTACCATTTTGGTGGCTCTTCTCTGAACCTATTCTAAAATCGCTATATCCTTTTTAAGATACGGCGACCAGAATTGCACACAATATTCAAGGTGCGGTCTCAGCATGGAACGATATAGAGGCATTATAATATCTTTTGTTTTATTTTCCATTCCTTTCCTTATGATACCTAGCATTCTATTTGCTCTCTTGGCCGCCGCTGCACACTGGGCCGAGTATTTTAACATCGTATCCACAATGACGCCTACATCTTTTTCCTGGGTGGTGGTTCCTAATGTGGAACCTTACATCGTGTAACCATAGTTTGGGTTGTTCTTCCCTAGGTGCATAACTTTGCACTTGTCCACATTAAATTTCATCTGCCATTTTGATGCCCAGTCTTCCAATTTATCAAGATCCTCTTACAATTTTCCACAATCCTCTTTGGTTTTAACAACTTTAAATAGTTTTGTGTCATCTGCAAATTTGATAACCTCACTCGTTATTCCACTTACCAGGTCATTTACGAATATGTCAAAAAGCAGCGGACCCAGCACAGATCCCTGGGGTACACCACTATTCACCTTTCTCCATTGGGAAAATTGGCCATTTAGCCCTACCCTCTGCTTTCTATCTTTTAACCAGTTCCTGATCCACAATAGTACACTGCCTCCTATCCCATGACTCTTTAGTTTTGCCAAACGTCTCTGATGAGGGACCTTGTCAAAGGCTTTCTGAAAGTCCAGATACACTATATCAACCGACTCAACTTTGTCCACCTGTTTATTCACTCCTTCAAAAAAACATAACAGATTAGTAAGACAAGATCTTCCTTGTCTAAAGCCATGTTGGCTGTCTCCCATTAGGCCAAGACTATCTACATGCTGAGTAATTTTATTCTTTATGATGGTTTCTACCATTTTTCCTGGTACTAACATCAGGCTCACCGGTCTGTAGTTTCCCGGATCACCCCTGGAACCCTTTTTAAAAATTGGTGTTACATTGGCGATCCTCCAATCTTCAGGTATTAGAGATGATTTTAATGATAGTTCATAGATTACTAACAGCAGGTCTGCAATCTCATATTTCAGTTCTTTCAACATCCTTGGATGTATACCATCTGGCCCAGGTGATTTGCTACTCTTCAGTTTATCTAATAGTTGTAATACATCTTCCCGATGTATCGATATTTCCTTCAATTCTTCTGCACCTTTAAATACCACTTCAGTCATGGGTAATATCCCTACATCTTCCTCAGTAAAGACCAAAGCAAAGAATTCATTCAGTCTCTCCGCTATTGCCTTGTCGCCTCTTAGTGCCCCTTTAACCCCTCTATCATCTAATGGACCAACTGACTCTCTCACAGGTTTTTTGCTACAAATGTACTTGAAAAAGTCTTTATTTCACGTTTTTGCTTCCACATCAAGCTTCTTCTCAAATTCTCCCTTTACCTGCCTTATCAGTGCCTTGCATTAGACTTGCCAGTGCTTGTGCTGTTTCCAGGTTTCGTCGTTTGGCTCTTTTTTCCATTTCCTGAAAGATGCTTTTTTGGCAACAACAGCCTCTCTGACCTCACCTTTAAACCATGCTGGCAGTTTTTTGGACTTCCTTCCACTTTTCTAAAAGCATGGAATACAGCTGGTCTGGGCTTCCAAGATAGTATTTTTCAACAACACCCAAGCTTGATGTAAGTCTTTAACCTTTGCAACTGCTCCTTTTAGTTTTTTCTTAACTATATTCCTCATTTTATCATAGTCTCTCTTTCGAAAGTTAAAAGGTAGTACTGTGAATTTCCTTACTATCCCTCCTCCACTAATTAAATCAAAGGTGATCATGCTATGATCACTATTGCCAAGTGGCCCCAACAACCTTATCTCTTGCACTAGATCTGGTGTTCCACTAAGGACTAGGTCTAATATGGTTTCCCCTATGGTCGGTTCATGAACCAGCTGCTCCAAGAAGCAGTCATTTATTTCATCTATTAACTTTATCTCCGTAGCATGTTCTGCCGTGACACTGACCCAGTCGATACCGGGGTAATTGAAAGCACCCATTATTATTACTGCACTGTAACGTTTGTTAGCTTCCTTGATTTCTTTGAGCATTTCATCATCCATTTGTTCATTCTGGCCAGGGGGTCGATAGTACACCCCCACTGCCATCACCTTCCCCTTTTTACATGGAATTTCAATCCATAGAGATTCTACAGCAAATTTTGTTTCCTGCAAAACTTTAATCCTTTCTGACCCAATGCCCTCTCTAACATAGAGCGCAACCCCTCCACCTATTTGATCAGCTCTATCATTACGATATATTTTGTACCCAGGTATCAGTGTCCCACTGGTTGTCCTCCTTCCACCATGTCTCTGATATTCCAATCATAACAAATCTTTCATTTAGTGCTATATATTCTAACTCTCCCATCTTATTTTGTAGACTTCTAGCATTTGCATACAAGCATTTTAGAGACTGTATTTTATTCATATTTATTTGGCTATTGGTAGACATGGGTAATTTAGGATCTTTAAGGTCTGTCTGCTCCCTACTCGAGGGCATTTGGGCTACTTTACTTTTTTTTGGAACCTCTCTGCTTTGGTAGTATCCTTCAAGGATACATTCTTCCGAACCATCCGCTCTTGGGCGACTGACGGCTTTCCCCTATTATCTAGTTTAAAAGCTACTCTATCTCCTTTTTAAAGGTTAATGGCAGCAGGCTGGTTCCATCCCAGTTAAGGTGAAGAACATCCCTTCGGAAGAGCCCCTCTTTTTCCCAGAATGTTCCCCAGTTCCTAACAAATCCAAACTCCTCATCTCTGCACCATTGTTTCATCCACGCATTGAGACTCCGGAGCTCTGCCTGCCTTTTGTGTCCTGCGTGTGGAACAGGAAGCATTTCGGAGAACGCTACCCTGGAAGTTCTGGATTTCAACTTCCTACCTAAACGCCTAAATTTAGCCTCCAGAACCTCCCTACCACATTTTCCTGTCTTTGGTACCGACATGTACCAAGACAGCAGACTCCTCCCCAGCACTGTCTAAGACCTTATCTAGGTGGTGTGTGAGGTCCGCTACCTTCGCACCAGGCAGGCATGTTACCAGGCAATCCTCACATCCACCAGTCACCCAGCTCTCTACATGCCTAATGATTGAATCACCAACTATAACGGCTGTCCTTACCCTTCCCTCATGGGCACATGGCCCTGGAGAAACTTCCTCGGTGCAAGAGGGTTTTACATCACCTGGAGTACACGTCCTAGTTACAGGATCACTTCCTGCCACACCAGGGTGATGCTCTCCTGTCACGTGACCTCTCTCCTCCATGGCAACAGGGATGCTGCCAGACTGGATGTGGGACTTCAGGACTATATCCCTGTAGGTCTCGTCTATGTACCTCTCTGTCTTTCTTATGTTTTCCAAGTCTGCTACTCTAACCTCTATAGAATGGACTCGTTCCCTGAGAGCAAAGAGCTCCTTGCACCTAGTGCACACGTAAGACCTCTCACCAACTGGGAGAAAATCATATATGTGACACTCAATGCAAAAGACTGGAAAGTCCCCATCTCGCTGCTGGACTACTGTCTGCATTTTAGTTTTAAGTATGTGTTTAGATTTTTAAGTTCTTTACTTACTAAGGGTTGCTATGGATATTTATACTAATAAAACTGTACCTAATACATTTAATATACCTTTTTCACCTGAAGCTTAATTAATATCAGGTCCTTAGTGTATGATTGATTTTGGTAACGAGCTTCACCTGAAAGCACCTCCTGTCTTTTAAGATGTGTAAGTACCTATAAAGCTGCGATTATCCCAGGGGTGGATGGGTGTTGGGTTGGGAGGGAGGGAAATGACACTTATTAAAAGAGGGCTGCTACACAGTACCCTGTCTTGTGCTGCTGAGGCAAGCTATATTCTGATTTGATTTAAATTATAGCTCTTTGCTGCTGCTAGGCTCTAACTTATTATGAAATTTAAACTACATGCTCTCTGCTGGGTTCTAAATTTAACCAGAAAGCTCTCTTCTGTGTTTAAATTTAAGCTAAAAGTACTTTGCTGATGCTAGGCCCTGAGCGACTATTAAATTTAAACTACAAGCTCCCTACTGGGTTCCAAATTTAACCAGAAAGCTCTCTTCTGTGTTTTAAATTTAAACTAAAAGTACTTTGCTGATGCTAGGCCCTGAGCGACTATTAAATTTAAACTACAAGCTCTCTGCTGGGTATGAAATGTAACCAGAAAGTTCTTTTCTTTGTTTTAAATTTAAATTTAAATTTAAACTGCTGCTACTAGGCCCTGACTGATTTAACAAAAAATAGTGGGTTCACAGATTAATTAGCTTTAATACAAAGAATTCCTTTTGGAAAATTCCCAGAAGTATCTACTCACAATTGCAGATCTCTCTCCAGAAGTAACAGTCCCCTTTTCTAGTCCTAACAAATCCTTCAAATTACAGCCTTGACGATATGCAAAATGCAACCCATGATTGGATATAGGGTGTATGAGTAATATTTCCCAATGCTTATGGATGATATTTTTCAGCCAAAATGTTTGTGAGGAATAGGGCAGAACACATAACTGCCCCTAAAGGGGGTTTCCTCTGGTCTAGTCAACAGGTGTTCCCTCTTGGCATATTTTGCCTGAGTGCACGCCCTCCATATAACTCATTCAGGGTATAAACAGCTGATAGATCACTTTTGCCTGACAGTGAAAATATTGTTCAGATGAACACAATCGCCATAACCTTAAAATTGTCCCATAGGGATGTTGGCCCATAAGTATCGAGGATGGAAACTGTCATAATTTAAAAGACTGTACCAATCCATGACTTTATGGTATATTGCTGTATGTAAAGAATCCTCCGAATGGGTGATAACTATATCCAAAAAATGTACACTATCCCTGGAATATTCAGGTTTGAACTTAAGATGGTCATCAGACTGAATAAGCCATGTTAAAAACTGAATTAATCTGGGTTCAGTGCCCCACTATATAAAATATATGTCATCTATAAAGCCGATCTACAGTACTACATCCGGCCAAAATTCAGACAAATATACTTAATCCCCTTCAAATACTCGGACAAATAGACATGCCACTGAGGGGGCCACAGTAGCCCCTATGGCCACCCAATGGATCTGATGAAAATATTGACTGTTAAATTCAAAATAATTACACCCCAGCACTAAACGCAGTAATTGGGCAACAGTAGTACACAAGGTGAATGACCTTAGATGCTGTGTGTTTCATCAGTTCAAGTTGGTGGGTGTTGGGAATTTGTCCTTACAGCTTTTACAGCGGGAACAATCATTGATTTACCACTGGAAGATGGGTAGTTCTGGAAGGATTAATGGACCTATAGCCTGGCAGTGGTTTTACTGATTCCGACAAAAGAGGGGGATGATCAATGATCTACCCTAGGGAAAAGTATGATGAAAGAAAATTACTCCTTTAGAACTGGGATTGGGACAGTGAAGCTTTCAGCCCTGATGTCACAGTGGTCCATTGATTTTGATTTGTGTTGATTTTGGTCTGCATTGTTGTTATTGCATCTCTATTTTGCTAGAGTAGATTTTCGGGGGTATGACAGGAAATGCGTGTGAGATCTCTTTATGAATGGATATCTAGGCAGTACCTTGATAGTATGGATGCTGTGATGTGATTAGTTATAATATAGGAATTGTACCCAATGACTTTGGGACACCAGTGTTTGGTTGAGTGAATTTGCTGAGTGTTGCTGATTGGTTCCCGTTTGAAGAATGTTCAATGCGGTGAGTTTTAAATAGGGTTAAAGAGTTTGGTGTTTTGCGAGGTGCTGTTATTTGAAGTGTATGGCACTTGGAATGCGAGTTTAAACATGAAAATTGATTTATTAATGTATGGATGTGGTTCATTAGTCTAACTTCGGGTATCTTTAATGTTTTACCAGCTTTAAAATCCACTGTTTTGAGAAAGCTGCAGAAGGCGGCAAAACAAATGGCCGTATTTGGCCAGCACTTATAATGGCTTACCTGAGTCCGAACCAAGGGATTGAGCGGCACAGTGTATAGATGCCACTGGTGGGAGTGATTTTCAAACAGCTTTAAAGTGAAGAATAGATGCTATCCGTGAGCTGATGATGTTAATTTCACTGGAATGTTTAAGGCATATTAACATTGATATCACCGTGGAACGCTATTTTGATTTGGAAAGTGAATGTGAATTGTATTCTTTATGCTGCAAAAAAAGGGGGGAATGATGACTAAGTTAGCGGAGGATATGTTTAGAGTGTCATTAAGTCCGTAAGTTGAGCCCCTGTAGTGCTTGGAAGCCGATTCTGTGATAGTCGTCCAGTCCCTATATGGCCAATCAGAATTGGGGCACACAGAGGTAGACCCGATTCTGATCCCACAGGGGCTTGATATGCCCATGGGATCAGAATCGGGCCTACAGCCTGGACATGCAGGTTGTGCCCCAATTCTGATCGGCTGCATGCCCAGCCACATACCCGGCTGACTCAGCCTGGCTATGTAATGGCGCCACAATGCCATGGCATCTCATTGCCATGGTATTGTGGCTCCATTATGGAGCTGTGATCCCTGGTTGTGGACCCAAAATGCCCTTTCCAAGCAGTTTGACCCCAGATCTGGCCTTCCATGGACAGGTCAGGCTATGGAGAACCCCCTTCACCCTTCTGTTCCCGCAGTCCACCACTGTCCCCAGATGACCAGGGAACTTATTCCACCTCAGAAGTGGAATAAGTCCCCCATCTACCTGACCAACCTCGCACATACAGGGCCAACTTCTGAATCGGCCCTGTACGTCCGGGGTCTCAACCTGCCCACACTCCACCCTCGCCCCATCTCCAGACCGCCCCTCCCATCCCTGTGTATGGCTCCCTGTACAACATAGCTGTACATACAGGGAGCCTTTGCACCAGGGCAGCAGGAGGACAAATAGTGGGGATGTACACCCTGACGGGACATACATCCCCACTATTCGTGGCACAGTATGACCCCCATTGGAGTCTAAGTGCTTGAAAATGTTTTTTAAAAAATTGTTTGAACAGATGAAGCTAATTTAATGGGTCCAATTCATACTATTTTATTTATTTATTTATTTAATTTATTTAACAGTTTTTCTATACTGCTTTATCCTACAGTCAAAGCAGTTTACATTGTAACAAAACATTATACATTCAACTTGGAATTAACAGTTAAAATACTTCTTAGGGTATCAGACAAGATGGGCGATGGACAAGGTTGGGGGGAGAGGAGAATTTACGGGCAAAGTATAGGGAGGGACTATATGTTGTTCAGTAATTTTTGGTTCCCTTAGTCAATTTTAGCAGGCAATTAAAAAAGTGCTATACTCTGTACCACTGCGTACCTCCTCAGAAAAAGTCTTGGATGGTAATATAACCCCTCCACTATATTCTTATCCATCACACATGGAATTTCTATCTATGAAGATTCCACTTTCCATTCTGCTTACTACGGGTCCTTTATTCCTTAACATAAAATGCCACAATTTGATTAACTCTCATTTAGTCCACAGATTATAACACTCCAGTCCAACGGGTTTAATATCTCCTCTCTCTTGAAAATTGCCAAAAGATTGGTCTAGTCCATAACTACATACATCCACGGAATTGATCTGAAGATTGTTTTATGATCTTTCAGCATGAGGAAAACGAAGGTGAATTTTAGTTGAGCCCCTACTCCAGATTTGGATGAGGAATAAAATTTATATAAGAAAGTTTTGTGAATTTTCCTTGTACTCCTTTCTTGTCCTCGGGGATTTTGTTCTCCAAATAGCTTAAGGATATCCTATTGCACACTGATCCTGATTCAATTAAAATGTCAAAAATGTATTATTTGCCTAAGGGTGTGAAGGGGACACTTAAGGATGTTTGCTTGGATGGGCAGGAGATGGATCAATTAAGTGGGACAAGCCTTGATTTGTCTGCTTATTTAGAGACGTCATAGGAGAAAATTTCCTCAAGAGCAACTCTTTTGGTGACTTTTCTAATTGAGTCAGACAAAGACTTGGGGGTATGTTTACTAAACCGCGCTCAAGTGTGCGGCGCACAATAGCGTGTGCTAAGGTACCTTAGCGCATGCTAATGATGCATTTTTGTGCCCCGCACACGTGCACGCCGCACTAACAGGCCCGCTCATGTGAAGCGGGCTGAATTTCGAGTAAAAAAATACCGCAAGTGAAAACCTCGTGGTAGAGCCGATTTAAAGTGAAGAGAAACCATTTCTGTCAGCAATGTACAGCAAAACCAGGGAAACCTACAAAAAGTGAGCAGTGTGATACATGTGCACGGAACAAAAGGGCAAATAAACAGTAAAAATGACCCCAACAAAATATAAAAAAATTATTATCAAGCTGGGCAATAGTGAAAGTAATGGGGAACATCAAAAACACTCCCCAAAAAATAAATATGAATTTTAGAAGGGTCTACACTCCGTCCCCATACAAGGTGAATGATCCCACAGTGTAATAGCACTGATCAGGGTTTCCCTCTCCATTGGACAGGTTACCTATGGCATGCACATTTCCACAACAGCAGGGCAGGCAGGTCGGAATGGGCAATTGGACAGATGCTGGGAAAGGGGATACAGAGGGCTGCAGGCGGCACATGCTGTGGTGCAGCTGGGGCACAGTGCGGACTAGGCAGATGCCTAGATGGCACCTAGGAATGCTGAAACTGAACAGCAGCCAGACAGCAACTGATGAGGGCCCAACATGGGCACAAGAGTGTTTATCACAGTGTCACAGGGGATAGTAACCAGCAGGTACCCCCAAGGGCACGGAACATTGGCAGGCGGTGAATGGGGGACATGCAGACAGATCTGCAGGCACCCCTACCCCAGAACCTGCACCATAGGCAGCCGCCTACCCGCACACAGGATGGCCTGAGACTGCGCACCACCAGGACCACCAGCAGAAGGGCATGTCAGCATGGTGGCACAGGGGTACTGGAGGTGGAGGGGGGCAGTGGCAGCTGCCCAGAGCAGAATCATGGCCTAGCCCTGTGTAGGTGGGTGCAATGCACTGCAACAGACAGGCCCTGCCGGACAAACAGTCATGGTATCATCAGGGAATGCACTGTCTCTGTGGCAACACGGTGGTGCAATGAACACAAGCAGTGTGTTTGAAGACAAAAGATCACAGGTTCAAGCCCCAGCTGGGGCTCATGCCAATCCAGTCCCCATATTTTACCCACAACTATATCGTGATAGTAAAGATGAACCTTTATTGCAGAGAACATAAGCATGGCTCAAACACCTCTATTTTACCCTACAGAGCACAGGCACCAGAAACATGCACTTTACCTAGAGCAGATTACCCCAAATGCAGGCCTGGAGGGCCACAAATCCTTCAGGGTTTATGCTGTCTCCAATCTAAGGATGGAGCGGTAATGGTGGTGGAGGTGGCAGCGGCTGGTGGCCACAGCAGACCATGGCCTAGCCCTGTCCAGGTGGGTGCCGTGCACTGCAACAAACAGTCCCTGTCGGATGTACAGTCATGGACCCCCCAGGGAATGCAGCATATCTGTGGCAACGAGGTGGTGCAGTGCACACAGACAGTGTATGCAAGAACAGAAGATCACAGGTTCAAAGCCCAGCTGGGGTTCCTGCCAATCCAGTCCACATATTTTTCCCACAACTAAACCATGATAGTAAGGATAAATCTTTATTGCTGAGAACATACGCATGGTTAATACGCCTATATTTTACCCCACCGAGCACAGACACCATAAACAGCCACATTACCTAGAGCAGAGTCTCCCAAATGCAGTTCTGGAGGGCCCCACACCTTTCAGGTTCCATGCTGCCTCTAATAAAGATGCCTGTGCTGCATATCTATGCACCACCCCCATGGTATGCAGATGTATCTCATGCATATTCATGAGGGACAGCATGAAAACCCGAACAGTGTTTGGCACACCAGGACTGGAGTTGGGAACCTCTGCTGTAAGGTAGCAGCCAACAGGGGCAGACACACCCACACCCACACCCACAGGCCCCATTGGCCAATGCCTCCTGGAGAGGCAGGACATTGGGCCCTGCGTGCATCTCCCAATACTAGCCCTTGCATACCTTAGCAATGCCACTCTACACCTGGGTATACGGTACACAGCTAGCAAACGTTTCCTATGATTACTGGCAGATAGCAAGTCCTACGTTAAGCACAGTTTGCACATTGAGCTCCATCATAACAATCTTTCTGATGTCTGCGGTGTGTGCTTCAGGTCTGGTCTCTGACAGTGTTTACCACCCTGGGGAGTGACCCCCAACAGTATTGAGTACCATATCCATGCCTGTACTGTGCCCAGGACTGGTGTGGTGGGCAGGGCTGATAAACTCCTCTATAGTAGCACAATGCTGGCATAGGTGTGGGAGTGTGTGTCTGTCTATACAGTTTGTGGTGGCTGCAAACACCTTCCACAGCCCACACTTCCAGCACTGTTGCCAGTATTGGCCTGCCAATGTGCATAATGAGGAGCAAGGTACCATGGGTATAGCCCAGACAGGGTGGCCTGGCCAGGATGCATCTGCACAGGGCATAGGGCACTGGCTGGGACATTTTTGTGCCCGGCCACCACCTACACAGACAGGGTGATATCAGTATGTCCTGCTGGGAGATCACTCTCACCCTGACTGTGCAGTGATGACAGCATGGCTAGGCACCCCCATAGTGCTATATGGTATTTCTATCATGTGATATCTATGGGTTTCCTTTTGGGGCCCAGTCACTGCTTTATCTGCTTGTTGTGTATGTTGACATCCCAGTTCTGGCTGCATGCATTTCCACCTGGAACATGCACTATGGACTAGCTAGTAGACTGTTTGCAGCTGGTATGTGTCTTGATGGAGTGCCTTGCAGGGTGCAGTGACTGAATATCCAGATAGTGGTGGGGGGCAGCTTGGCATATCCAGGCCTATTGTCTGACTGCTATTGCATTATGGATGTGTACAGAGCTGCCTTGACTGCGCTGTAGGGTGTCTGTTCCCCAGCAGGACTGGGGTTAATGGTCCCCTCTACTGCCACCATTGTAGGGAGGTAGAACATGGATCTGTTGATTGGAGACCCTGTTTATCACCCTCAGCCCTGAAAGAGAAGGGTGGTGGCACAAAATCCTCCTAGGGGTCCATATGGGCTACACCTGACTGAGACAAACAGATATAGCCAAGGTGTTTCTGCAGAAACTACCTATCTCACACATTAACACTGCTTTGGACCACCAGCATAGTCTATTTCTGCTATGGAAGGTGCTGTGGACCTGGTGCTGGGCGCCTCACCGCACCCTCAGGGTGAGCACAGTACCCGCACAATGTGACGGTGTGTAGCTACTCTGTGCCAGTAAAACACATGGTCAGTACCCCCTACCAGGCCGAGGTGCTGTGGGGGTACGCATGGTCAGTTCCCCCTACTAGCCCGAGGTGCTGTGGGGGTGCATACCCCATCTTGTGTTTATCTGTGGACAGCTGATTTGCATGTGCAATGTATCATGGGTACAGGTGTGCTAACCCTATCCTGGTGACCACAGCAGACTGTCTGTGTGGTGACGTGCACTCCCTCTGCAGCCAGCCAGGGGTTTACTAGCAGCTATAGAGCTGTAGCGCAATGGTTATTTCTCTGCCTGTAGAGCCAGAGGTTGTGTGTTCAAGCCCACAGTGGGGTTATTTGATAGGGCTGTCCAAAGCATTATCTATTTTTAATGTACATTATTGCTGCCAACAAAAACACCCTCATCGTACTGTACCCATAAGGTGCCTCAGAGGGCGCTTTATAGGGCGCCCTTTAGGTCACCTTATGGTTACCATCCATATAAGGTGCACTATACGTTATCCTGTGGAGCAACATATAGGATGCCCTATAGGGGACATTTTAGGGTGCCGTGGCGGACAGTGCACTTTATAATGTGCCCTATGGAGTGCCTTATAGGGTGCCTTATGCGGCACCTTCAATTATGGCACGTGAGGGCGTGTTTGCTGGCAGCAATTAATAAAATACAAATAAAGTGCTGCAGGAAACAATACATACATTGCAAAGCTGATGCCTCAGCCAGCCTTATGTATTAGGCACACTGGGGAGCAAACTCATGACCCCTGTATCAGCAGTCAGTGCCTTAACCATTGTGCTCCACTGCTGCTCCTCCTTGCATGTCAGCGCACCTACTTATGATTTTCATTCCTTAAACTGCACAGTGCTGCCATCAAAAACAGTGCTGTGACCTTGCGGTAACTCGTACGGCACCCTTTAAAGCATCCTATAAGCAACATTCTAGGGTGCCTTGGCGGACAGTGCACTTTAAAATGTGCCTTATGGGGCGCCTTATGTTAACACGCTTTGAGAGTGCGTTTGCTAGTAGTGATAATTAATATAAAAATAAAATGCCTCCTAAAGCAATCTTCCCCATGATAGGTAATGCCTCAGCCAGGCTTCTTCATTGGGCACAGTGGGGGATTGAACCCATGATCCCTCCACCATTGGTCAGTGTTTTAACCATTGTACTGTGGCTCTGTCTCTGTGCTTGTGCATCAGCGCGCTGCTTCTGCTTCCCACGCAGCTTTCTCATGCGCTAATGTGCGGGGCGTACATGAGCGCAGCGCACATTAGCGCATGATTAATCCCGGTTTTGCTTTTTTCAGCCTGAAACGCCCACTCCTTATATGGCACCCGCACACTAGCGCGCCGTGCACCATAACGGGGTTTTAGTAAACATACCCCTTGGTCTTAAAGCTCTATTTTTTAAAAAAGCAGGTGAAAGATTTTGGGCAGATTATACAGATTTTTCCTGATGTATCACGGGTTACTCAGAAGCGTAGGAAGGCCTTCCTGGAGTTGCGACCTCGGGTCCTGGCTCTGGGGGCCTCTTTTTATTTAAAGTTTCCCTGTAAATGTAATTTGGTTTATCAAGGTTTGACATATGTCTTTTTTGAGCCTTCTCAATTGGAGATTTTCTTGCAGGGTAAGGGTTGAAATATCATAATTTGTTTCTTTCTTTTGGATTTTATTTCCTTTGCTGCTCAGGATATGCAAAAGGGGTTAAGTACTTTGTTTCAGGGTGATTCTGGTCTCTTGGGGCTCACCATTGATGTGGACTTTTTATTATGTATGAATGTATTATGGCATTTGTATATTTTTTCCTTCTTTTATTGTAAAAGCATAAAAATAAAATAAAAAATAAAGTAGGGAATCTTTGTATACTGCAAATACAAAGAACTTGCAGACATCTGCATCTACTTGTTTATGTTTATGTTTATTAAAACTTTATATACCGCCCAATACGGTTAGCATCTGGGCGGTTCACAATACATAAAATCAAATTAAAAGAGCTGCGAAAGGAGAAACAAAGAGAGAACGCCATAAAATCATACAGAAAAGAGATGAGGACAGAGAACAGTCGGGGAACAAAGGTGACAACATAAGGGGAGAGGGGAAACACATCGACAATACAGAAGGGTGGAGGAAAGAAAGGGATAAGTTGCTGGCATGGTAGTACTAGGAAGGAGAAGGGGACGGAGCAGGAAGGGGGAGATTAAATGCAGAACAGAAAAGATGAGTTTTTAGTTTAGCTTTAAAGGACGGGTAGGAAGTTTCTAATTGAAGGGAGTGAGAAAGTGAATTCCAAAGCCTCGGACCAAGAAAAAAGAAAGCTGAAGATCGGGTGGATTCTAAGTGAGCCTGGGAGGGCGAGGGAAGAATTACACGGTTGGCATGGATGGAACGTAGAGACCGATGCGGGGTATGGAGGTGAACTTGATTTGAAAGATACAGGGGGATACCAGAGTGGAGTACCCTGTGTACATAGATAAGGACTTTAAACTGAACACGGAAGGTAACAGGGAGCCAGTGAAAATGTATTAGCAAGGGGGTGATGTGATCGAAACGTGAGGAATGGGAGAGGACACGGACAGCGGTGTTTTGAACCCGTTGAAGACGACAAATTTGGGATTGGGGAAGCCCGGCAAGACAGACATTACAATAGTCGAGGCAAGACATAACGAGGGAAATGATAAGAGTGACCATGGGGGAGGGGGAAAGAAAAGGGCGTACAGCACGAATTTGTCTTAGAGTAAAGAAGGAACGTTGAATAACAGAGGAAATATGTTCTTTGAAGGAGAGGGAGGAATCGAGAATAACACCCAAGTAGCGCAAAGAAGAGACAGTGGGGATGGGTGTAGAAGAGAACAAGGGAGTGAGAGGAGGGGTGGGGGGATTACCAAAGGTGAACCATATAGCTGAGGTTTTTGAGAGATTGATGTGAAGAAAATTGGCCGAGAGCCAGGAGGCTACGGAAGAGAGACAGGTGTTGAAGGCAGTGATGTCAGGAGCAGCCGAATCAGTATGGAAGAGAAGAAAAATGTCATCAGCATAGTAATAGGCAGAAACATCGTGCTGTTGAATAAGGAGAGCGAGAGGGGCCAGAAACACATTAAAGAGAAGAGGAGCAAGAACAGAGCCCTGGGGAACACCACAGGGGAGAGAAGTGGAAGGAGAGGACCCTGAGCCAGTGTGAACTGAGAAAGAACGACTAAACAGAAAAGAGTGGAACCAGCGAAGAACCAATCGGAGAGGCCGGCATCCTGAAGACAAGATAGAAGAGTACGGTGATCAACCAAATCGAAAGCAGCAGAAAGATCTAGAGAGAGAGCGAGAGAGAGTAAACCACGGTCGTGAGCAATGTGAAGATCGTTAAGAAGGGAAAGAAGGACAGATTCCATGCTATGACCCGGGCGAAAACCTGATTGACGAGGATGGAGAGTGAAAGAAACCTCAAGGTGGGAGGAAAGCTGAGAGAAGACCAATTTTTCCAGAAGTTTAGAGAGGAAAGGAAGGTTAGAAATGGGACGCCAACTAGAGAGAGAGGAGGGGTCAAGAGAACCTTTCTTAAGAATGGGGCAGACAGAGGCATGCTTCCAGGGAGTAGGAAAGACACCAGAGGAAAGACTAGAGTTGACTAGAGTTGAAGAGTGAGAGAATAAAGGGGGATAAAGCGAGGGAAGATTCCAGTAACCATGGGGAGGGAATGAGATCAGCAGGGCAAGAGGTTTTTCGGGTAGAAGAAAAGACTTTAGTAAGAGCAGTAGTGGTGATAGGCTCAAAGGTAGACCAGTGGTGTGAGAGAGGAGGGAGGGTAGGGGAAGAGGAGGCGAGAGGGGCAGGAGAGGGAGGTGCTACCAGAGGGGGAGGGGAAAGAGGGCGAGGGCAGGATGGGAAAGAAAGACAGAGGGACTGAACTTTGGAGACGAAATAGGAGGCCATGTTGACATGAAAATACAATCACCATGTATCTAAATACACTCTTGAATAAAACTATATCACCTAGAAACCTTTTTTTTTTTCAAGGATCCAGGGCACAGTGTGGATAAGAAGTGTCTGTTCACTTCCTTCACCTCAGGACTCCTATGAGAATAGAGTGAAAGATCACGTTTAAGGCCTTATGCCACAAACTCTCTCACCTTAATGCTTCTCATTTTATTGAGTGATAAGTAGATGAAAAACAAAGATTGCCAAAAGGCAAATAAAATAGACACAAACTGGGGCAGGCTTTCTGCTGTCTTCTTTGAAGCAGATTGTTTCTCTCCTCCTATCTACTAGAACAGTATGGTCTCTGGCCACGGTAGACTCCTCTCTCTCTTCAGAACCACTGAACCCTTCCATTGTGTCATGGGATCATTGTGATGTGATAAGATTTATTTATTTGTCATGCTGCTCTTTGTGAAAGGGTAATTTTATGACAGGCCGCCTATATCTGAAGGTTAAATAAGCACCTATTTCAATATTTTATAAAGGCACATAGGCGCTTATGTGTCTTCATAAAATGACCCTGGAAAACCAGCAGAAATCATAGCTTAAATGAAGCCATGAATATTCATCCCTACTCGGGAGCAAGTGTAAATGTTTAATTGTCTCAAATACATGCATGCATGGGTATGTTATGTCTGTAAATTGCAACTCCACCCACAGTCCACCCAAACTCCTCCCCTTTATCCACTTACACCTGGATCATGTAAAAGTATGTCTGGGGTAATTTCTAAAAGAGGCTTTTTTGAGCATATACTAACATATACATGAAAATTACTCTTTAACTAAAACAATACAACAGACATTACAGTAATGATTTCAAAACAATGAACAATGAGGTCTTTGAACCTTCAGGAAGCTTCAAAGGTAGCGCCTCAAATCCAATGTTCTCCAACCCTTCACAGACTTATGGAGTCACTCTAGTTGTTGCCCTTCTGGCTTATGGAGCTCCTAAGTAATATGTGGAGTGGAGGAGTAGCCTAGCGGTTAGAACACTGGCTTGGTAACCAAGCAACCAGGGTTTGATTCCCATTAGCACTCCTTGTGGCCTTGGGCAAGTCACTTAACCCTCCATTGCCTTGGAAAAAAGGCCTGGCAATCTACTTCCAGTGACACTGCCAAGAGAACCCAGGAGCTTCTGGGTTGCCAGGAGTCAGGACTGACTTGAAAGCAAGTAATACATATGAACAGACCCCTAAATAGATAGCCATCTTGAGCCAATAGCAGATATGAGAGTCCTCCCTTAAAAATAAAATAAAATACATTCCTTCTCCTAAGTTTATAAGCCACCCTGGCCCTCAGAACCCTCTTCTGGAAATCCAGACATTCTCCTTTGGAGTCTTGACCCCCCATAGTAAGGTTTTCAGAGAAAAGAAGACATCCTTAAAACTCCTTGGTTATCGTCATCTGGCCCTTATACCTCCTGGCCTTAGGATCGTGTTCTAGAGAGTCCAACAGCTTCCTCTATGAGTTCTGGATGCTGTATTGGAAAAGAAATAAGAACAGGGCTGGTGCAAGGAGACGAGGCACCCTAGGTGAACCTCATCCCTTGTACCCCTACCCCTCTGGCCACTGTCATCCCTCTCCAGGACCTTAAGCAGCAGCGATGGCCACAAGCAGCCCCACAGTGCTTACCTTACAACGTCTGCACCATGGGGCTGTTTCCTTCCACCCTCTTGGACAGTCCAATGCCAACTTACTGTTTACACTGAGCTCTTTGCAACCATTGCCACCTCTGCAGGTCCCAGAGACATGCAGCAGCAGTGGCAATAGACTGCCCCTGGACCATTGGCACTCTAGGCAGCAGCATAGTTCACCTAATGGTCATGCTGGCATTGGCTAAGGGCAATCTTTGAGTAGGTCCATGTGCAGTTTGGCACTTAGTATCTAACTCTCAGAAATCAAAGTACTTCACTCTTGAGCATCTGACACTCTTGTTGTTGTTGTTGTTGTTAAGTGCCGTCGAGTCGATGTCGACTCATGGCGACCCTCTGGATAGTTGTCCTAAATTGTGTTCAGTATTCTGTCAAGCGACTCATTGTTAAGAACATAAGAACATAAGATATGCCATAATGGGTCAGACCAAGGTCCATCAAGCCCAGTATCCTGTTTCCAACAGTGGCCAATATAGGTCATACGCACCTAGAGGTTTCCCCAAAAGACACAGGTTCCACAATGCTTGTATTGGGTCAGGCATTGATATCCTGGGTCCCTTCTTAATAATGGTTTATGGACCTTTCCTCCAGGAACTTGTCCAAACCTTTTTTAAACCCAGCTACACTAACAGCCTTTACTACATCCTCCGGTAACAAATTCCAGAGTTTGAATACACGTTGAGTGAAAAAATATTTTCTTTTATTAGTCTTAAATAGTTTACTCTGTAGCCTCACTGCATGTCCCCTAGTCTTTCCATATTCTGATAAAGTAAACAATCGATCTATGTTTACCCGTTCCACTCCGTTCATTAATTTATAGACTTCTATCATATCTCCCTCAGCCGCCTCTTTTCCAGCTTAAAGAGCCCTTCATAGGGGTATCCTTCCATCCCCTTTACCATTTTGGTGGCTCTTCTCTGAACTTTTTCTAATAACACTATATCCTTTTTGAGATATAGTGACCGGAATTGCACACAATATTCAAAGTGCGGTCTCACCAGGGAACGATTTAGAGGCATTATAATATCCTTTGTTTTATTTTCCATTCCTTTCCTTATGGTACCTAACATTCTATTTGCTATCTTGGCTGCCGTTGCACACCAGGCAGAGGGATTTAATATGTTATCCACAATGACGCCTAAATCTTTTTCCTGGGTGGTGGTTCCTAATGTGAAACCTTGCATCGTGTAACCATAGTTTGGGTTGTTCTTCCCTAGGTGCATAACTTTGCAATTGTCCACATTAAATTTCATCTGCCATTTTGATGCCCAGTCTTCCAATTTATCAAGATCCTCTTGCAATTTTCCACAATCCTCTTGGGTTTTAACAACTTTAAATAGTTTTGTGTCATCTGCAAATTTGATAACCTCACTCATTATTCCCTTTTCCAAGTCATTTATGAATATGTCAAAAAGCAGCGGACCCAGCACAGATCCCTGGGGTACAGCACTATTCACCTTTCTCCATTGGGAAAATTGGCCATTTAGCTCTACCCTCTGCTTTCTATCTTTTAACCAGTTCCTGATCCACAATAGTACAGTGCCTCCTATCCCATGACTCTTTAGTTTTGCTAAAGGTCTCTGATGAGGGACCTTGTCAAAGGCTTTCTGAAAGTCCAAATACACTATATCAACTGACTCACCTTTGTCTACCTGTTTATTCACACCTTCAAAAAAACATAACAGATTAGTAAGACACGATCTTCCTTGTCTAAAGCCATGCTGGCTGTCTCCCATTAAGCCATGACTATCTACATGTTCAGCAATTTTGTTTTTTATGATGGTTTCTACCATTTTTCCTGGTACTGATGTCAGGCTCACCGGTCACCACTGGAACCCTTTTTAAAAATTGGTGTTACGTTCGCCATCCTCCAATCTTCAGGTATTACAGATGATTTTAATGATAGTTCACAGATTACTAATAGCAGGTCTGCAATCTCATATTTCAGTTCTTTCAACACCCTTGGATGTATATCATCCGTCCCAGGTGATTTGCTACTCTTCAGTTTATCTAATAGTTGTAATACATCTTCCTGATGTATCGATATTTCCTTCAATTCTTCCACATCTTTAAATATCACTTCAGTCATGGGTAGCATCGCTACATCTTCCTCAGTAAAGACCGAAGCAAAGAATTCATTCAGTCTCTCCACTATCGCCTTGTCACCTCTTAGTGCCCCTTTAATCCCTCTATCATCTAATGGACCAACTAACTCTCTCACAGTTTTTTTGCTACGAATGTACCTGAAAAAGTCTTTATTATGCATTTTTGCTTCCACAGCAAGCTTCTTCTCAAATTTCCCTTTGCCTGCCTTGCATTTAACTTGCCAGTGCTTGTGCTGTTTCCAGGTTTTGTCTTTTTGCTCTTTTTTCCATTTCCTGAAAAATGCTTTTTTGGCATCAGCCTCTCTGACTTCACCTTTAAACCATGCTGGCAGTTTTTTAGACTTCCTTCCACTTTTCTTAAAGTGTGGAATACAGCTGGTCTGGGCTTCCATGATACTATTTTTCAACAACATCCAAGCTTGATGTAAGTCTTTAACCTTTGCAACTTCTCCTTTTAGTTTTTTCTTAACTATTTAACTCATTTTATCATAGTTTCCCTTTCAAAAGTTAAAAGGTAGCATTGTGGAGTTCCTTACTGTCCCTCCTTCACTAATTAAATCAAACAAGTGGCCCTAACACCCTTATCTCTTGCACCAGATCTGGTGTTCCACTAAGGACTAGTTCCAATATGGCTTCCCCTCTGGTCGGTTCATGAACCAGCTGCTCCAAGAAGCAGTCATTTATTTCATCTAGGAACTTTATCTCCCTAGCATGTCCTGCCGTGACACTGACCCAGTTGATACCAGGGTAATTGCAATTACCCATTATTACTGTGCTGTAACTTTTGTTAGCTTCTTTGATTTCTTTGAGCATTTCATCATCCATTTGTTCATTTTGGCCAGGCGGTCGATAGTACACCCCCACTGCCATCTCCTTCCCCTTTTTACATGGAATTTCAATCCATCGAGATTTTTGTTTCCTGCAAAACTTTAGTCCTTCTGACTCAATGCCCTCTTTAACAGAGCACAACCCCTCCACCAATTTGATCAGCTCTATCATTAAGATATAGTTTGTACCCAGGTATCACAGTGTCCCACTGGTTGTCCTCCTTCCACCATGTCTCTGAGATTCCATTCATATCTAACCTCTCATTTAGTGCTAGATATTCTAACTCTCCCATCTTATTTTTTAGACTTCTAGCACTTGCATATCAGCATTTTAGAGACTATTTTATTCATATTAATTTGGCTATTGGTAGGCATTTGGTAATTTGGGATCTTTAAGCTCTGTCTGCTCCATACTCGAGGGCATTTGGGTACTTTACTCTTTTTTGAACAGACTGCTACCCATAGCTGCTGTTATTGTATCGATCCATCTCATTGCTGGCCTTCCTCTTTTGTGTTGACCTTCTATCTTCTAGTGCAAAAGAAAAGATATGGCAAGAAAAGACAAAAATCCCTCCCGCCAGGAGTCTTTATATTGCAAATGACCTCACCAACATATATCTAAATGCATCTCCCTTATTCCCAGCAGGAAACACATTTGTACATAAACAGTCCCACATTAAAAACTGACAGGGAACAGGAATATCCCTGAGGCGATCAAGAAATAAGGGGGCCAGCGGAGGCTTAATTAATCTCTGAGGCACTGATATAGCAGAAAGCGTTAGTGACGGATTATATATTTAAAAGCACATGTTCTAGAACATCATATATGCTTTTAGCTGTACTGAAGGAGGATAGTTTTTAGACAGGCCAATTTAAGACATAAATCATTATTTATCTACATAAATGGTTTTTGGAAATTGCCTTCCTAGATTTTAAATACTGTATCTCGCAACTCGTCCTTTCTCCATAAGCTCGATTTTGTCTTGCAAGTTCATTGCCATAGAATTGTTATTGCTATATTTTCATTCAAAGTGATGCCCCTAACAGAACTTAGGCTTCTGCAGGGCCAGTTTAGACATACTAGGACTCAAGGCAGACAATGGGACCTCTTCCCACTAGAAAGCTGTGGGAGCCAATACTGATCGGATAAGTGCTGGTGAAAGCAATATTCAGTGGCACTAAATGGATAGTGCAGATGAATATTATCTCTGACAGTTTCAACTGTATCTGGAGAGTGCAGGATATGTGGATTGATTATTCCATTTAATGTCATTTTATTCCAGTTATCTTTCACCTATCATACAATTACTATACTGTACTCTAAGGGTCCGATTCTGCAAGGTGACTAACAGGGCTGTACATCCCGGCAGGAAGTCCAGCCTGGCTAGCCATCTGAACGTATTCTGCCTCCGGGCCCCCCTGCATGCACAGAGCAACTGTGCATGCTGCGAGGGACGGGGTGGCATGGGGGCGGGACCAACCCCCAGACATACAGGGCCAATTAGATTCATGGCCCTGTACACCGGGAATTGCTGGGGCAGCCAGCTTATTTCACCTCGGAGGTTGAATAAGCACTGGCTGCCCCTCCGGATTGGCTGGTCAGGCCCCCCCCCCCCCCCAGCAGTGACGGCGGCGAGCAGGGTGAGTCCCCACCTCCTGATCCGGGCCCCAGTTCCCCCCATCAGGGTTGGGCAGAGGGGAAACGGGGACTCCATGGCAGTGGGCAGGTTATGCAGCGGGAAGCACATCCCCACTGCCAGGCCGACTCCCAGGTCCCGATCTGCACCTGCAGGAATGCCTGGCTCCCGCAGTGCAGAATTGGGTCCTAATGGGCCCATCCTGTTTGGACAGACAGCCTGGACATGCCCCTACTGGAATCAGGCTCCACATAGATAGTGACCATCCTGACCACTGAATCCAACTATTAAGCACCTACAAAAATCCAGATACTGTCACAGAATATTTATATTCTAGGTCATCATGGCAGCCTTTAAAAAAAAACAATGCTGATTGCCACAGTTTCATAATATCCCTATGTTTTCTTCAGCTTTAGTCAGGCCTAGGGCCACTGTAGCATGGAGATCTAGGGAAATTGTCCTGGTTGTCCCCTCCCCCACCCTCCACCTGCCTTGGGTCTAAAAATGCTCAACAAATCTAGTGATCAAACTGGAAGAATGTCTCCACACCCCCATGCTTTATACCTTGATAAATGGTTTCTAGTCCCACAGGTGCTCCTTGTGGTCTTGGGCAAGCCATTTAACCCTCCATCGCCCATTTTCCCTGTAAGTATTAGCATATGTGTCTCATATCCCCTCGTGTTAAATGTATCCCCCAATTGAGTTGTGACCACTTTGATTTAAGGATAAGGTGGTATACAAAACTGTCTAAATAAATAAATAGTTCTATAAAAATGAAATGAATTGCAGTGTAGTGTAGGCAAAAACATTGATACTGATGAATTTCTTTGTCAACTAAATGTTGCATGCACTTTGATTATTATTGTCTTGCCCCTTTTGGTGGAATTGCAGTGTGCACCTTTTACTTTTTATATATTTTGTTTAATTGAAAAATAACAAACTAGCAACTGCCTTAGCTCCCTACTTCCTTCTGACCCTTTTTCCTCCAAACATTTTTTTTTTTCATTCCAGAATTAATGTTAAGTCTCTGGAGATGGAGAAGTCATGTACAACATGAAGCAAGGTAAAAAAGAAACATGAATAAGTAATAAAAAATCCTAGGAAAATGTTGAATCTATTAAATAATACTGTAACAAATAGCTTACTTTTCACTCCCCCATATAATTGTCAAGCACACATTCTTTGCCAATGATGATTCATTCCTTATCTTTCATTAGCATTTTTTCCCATATAGAAAGCGCCGGGAACTCATAAATAATAAGACTGAATTACGAGTCGGGTGTAACAAAATTGAGCTAATATTAACACAAGCCAAATTAAAACGTAACCCTGGATCTGATTTATTAACTTTATTGTAACAGACACCAGAACACACCTTCTAAAACCATAACCAGGGTGAAATGGCTGTTCTAAACTCACCCTTATCCAATTGGGCTAAAAGTATGTGCAAGGAAAAACATCTCCAGGGGTGTGTTTAGGGTGGGGTTGGAAAATAGCATGCTAGATTATTTATTTCTCAAATGTATACCCCCTTTCCTGATAAGCACCAAAGCAGTCCACAACATATGGTTAAAAGCTATGAAGTGAGTGGATAGTCCATGGGCTTTTTGTACACTTGGGTAATTGTCCAAGAGAAACATAGGGGCATGTTTACAATAGGTTAACATGCGATAACATCTGCTAAGTGCTGCCGTGGCCCATTTTACTCCAAGTGCTGTGCCTTCTCTTAACGCAGGCTAATGGATGTTCCTGCGTGTTAATCTTTAGTAAACATGCCTCATACTTTCTCTTGAATATTAGGTGGGTACAAAGTACCGGTGGACTTTGCTCTCTGGTGATCTATTTGAAAATTGCCCCAGCATGGCAGAGAAGGCCTTAGTGAATCAGGTCCTCGATCTCTAATTAAGCTTTATGCTTCTAACATATTTCACTTCTGTAATATATAGTGCTTGTAGTTGTTTCTATTTATGATCAACTCATTCCTGTTTTCCAAGATGTTTGCCGCTAGGTTCTGGAGTAAATTATACAGTCTGTATATAAAGATATAAATATAGAGGCTTACGGATCTGCCTGTTAGCACACATTCAGTTCATTAAAAGGCCTTAAAGTGCATGCAGATTTCATTTAAAGCACTTTAACCGATGAATTAGCATGCATAGAGTTGACTAAAGTGCATTAAAATTGTTTTTGTTAACACAGAAATCAAATGAACTGAAGAAAATCAACAAAAAGTGGTGAGAAAATGAACCAAAAAACTCTGCCATGCATAATTTAGCAATATTTTTTAAGTGTGTAGGTAGGAAACTATTCAATCCACACTTTTCAGAATAGCATCAGAAAAGATATTTGGGTCACATAAGGGCATGTTTACCAAAGCGTGCTACCCAGGGGCATAGGGCTAGCATGCATTTTTTACACGGTGCTATAAAGTAGCTCAGACCTTCATGTTAAAAAAATAATGCTTCTCAGGCACTGCACATCAGGACAATGACTGGGGGAGTCATGGGCATTCCCTTGAACGCCTGCGTTGTTGCTTTTCATGAGGAGCCACTACATCAGCACAATGGGTGACGGTAGATGCTCCTCGAAGCAGTATTAATGTGGTGAGCTGCGCTAAATTCAAGGGGACTGCTCTCCCTGTCCTCCTGCATCTAACATGGTGCCCCATGCTAGTAATGTAGTCCTAACCTGCATTACTAACATGGGGCTCAATAAACATCCCCCATAATGTGATTTAGGGGCTTGTTTACAAAGCCACGGTAGCAGTTTCCGATCGTTATCGGAGCCGCGGCCCCATTGAAATCAATGGGGCCGCGGCTCCAATAACGATCGGAAACCGCTACCGCGGCTTTGTAAACAAGCCCCTTAGTCTTGCACTGCAGTGCAAGAAGCCTCTCAGAAATTTAGTATATGCCCACATCTCTACTGCATACAATGGATAGAGAAAATTCATGGAGTCTCTAGTCTAGACAATCTTGTCATAAGAACTCTTCACTTTCTTTTGCCTATTTTCACTCCTTTTTTCATTATTCCCATGACTGAAACTAAACTCTTACAATTTGACATCATCTGAAGGTGTTTCCTTCTCAGCTCCCCTTTTACTTTGTCTTCTTGATTGTTCTCAGTTTACTCACTCCTCATAAGAACAAAAGATATACCAAACTGGGTCAGACCAAAAGTCCATCAAGCTCAGTATCCAAAGTGGCCAGTCCAGGTCACAAGTATCTGTCAGGTTCCTAAAAAGTAGACAGATTCAGCAACTGCCTAGTACCCTGAAGATCAAGGGTTTGATTCCCACTGGCACTCCTTGTGACCTTGGGCAAGTCACTTTGCCCTCTGTTGCCTTAGAAGAAAAGGCCTGGCAATGTACTTCTGGTGATACATTGCCAAGAGGCAGCTGGGTCGTCAGGAGTCAGCACTGACTCAATGGCACTAAAAAAAAAAAAAAAATTAGTAATGGTTTATGGACTGGAGAAATCCACACTTTATCAAAATGCCGTACTTCATCTTCCTGGTTTATTGATCCCTTATCTATCCTCCCCGTGTTCCCAATTCTGTCTTTAAAAGTGTTCTTTCTCTGATTGTGCCTCTCACCTGACACATGTCCCTGAATGACTGCTTTTCCTTCCTGCCATCGTCTCTGCATCAGTCCTCTACCTCACCCTATATTTTTCCATCATTCCCTTTATTTTCACTTCTCTTTCACACACTGTCTTCTTATAATGGTATCTCACCATTTTCCCCCTTTCCCAAGTATCCCCCCTACCATTTGTCTATGTATTCCTCACAGCTTCACACCTTCCATGCCCCCATTTACATAATACACTATTACCCCACTTAACCTCCCATTGCCTCCTTTCTCTTACAGTTGCCATATGTTTTTTTTTTTACCCTGATTTTCTATGGACAAGAAAACAACTTTTCCTCCTTTGCTCTATGTTTATATGTTAAAGAATAAAAAACAAAGGCACACCCTCACAAAAAGCATAAATAGAAACAAAAGAAAGAGCAAGGGGAAGAGAAGAATTGGAACAGATTTTATTATGTCTGACACAGCCGTGTTTCAGCAGTAAATGCCTGCATCAGGGGCAAATTGAAGGTAAACATTTTAAATTTTGCATGGTTACATAGATGATGGTAGGAAAGACCTGTTGTCCCATCCAGTCTGACCAACCAGATTGTCCACTCCACTGCTACCATTGCCAAATTTAGGTCACATAGAGGTGAGAACAGCAGGTCATATATGTTTAGTACTGTGCCTCTGCACACGAAGAGTCCATATGCTTAAAGGGATAGTGAGGAGACACGAAAGTGTGTGCATTTTGCAGTCAAAAGCTAGTGCAGTGCATACAATCCCCAAATACACAAGCGCTGAAATCCATAGCACTCCCATTCATCTAATTTTTTGAATCCTTAATGCAGAATCGGCCCTATGCATGTGCGAACATGTTGTTGGCACAGGACCCTGCTCAGCAGGAGGCCCCATGCCAACCTCATGCTGCACCCAAATAAGGTCTGTGCCTCCATTTCCCCGTGCTGTCAGTTTAGCCTGCAGTCAGTGAGGGACTGGTATCTCAGCACAATGTTTAAGGGCACCTGAAGCCTCCCTTAAGAGATTGTGCATATCCTGTAAACAGCTGTGGGAGCATTTTCCTTTTCTCCCATGACTGTGCTGCCTCATGGGATTGTGGTGTTTCCAATGGCAATAGAAAGCATTTCCTAGTTCTTGCAAGAAACAGGAAATGCCTGTTACCACTTTCAGAAATCCGTGGTCTGGCATCTTTTAAAGCAGCACGGCCGTGGGAGGAAAAAAATGCTCCCGCAGCTGTTCATAGCAATAGTACTCAAAACTTGGGAATGAGATCAATCAGGCTGGGACTGTGGCTTATCTATGTGTGGGGGGGGGGGTGGAAGGGAGCCAACACTGAGTAGGATACCGGGACTGAAAGGAGTGGACACTGGGGATGGTAGTTGGATTGGAAGGGAGCTAGACAGTGGGGGAGGGAACTAGTACTGGAAGGGAGCTGACGTCAAGTAATTTCAAATGCAAGGGGCTGACACTGTGATGGTACTGGGACTAGAAGAGTCAAGAAAGTACAAAAGAGGTACAAAAACATAGATTGTGAGCACCTTGGGACAAAGGAAATATATACACACCTGAATGTACACCGCTTTGACCCAGTAAAAAGCGGTACATAAGCATTATTAAATAAATAAGAGAGGGGGGTAGAAGGACAAAATCATAGAGATCTGAGCTGACAAAAGCAGGGACTTGGGAAGGGGTGCAGAGTGGTGGGTGAAAGCAGAGATAGGATAGGACACTGGCAGTAAGGAATGAGGGGGAAAGCAAGGAAAGAATGGAAATGAGGGACTTGAGGAAGGGGGAATGCAAAGATAATTGTAGAAAAAAGCGCACAATCAGACTGGATGAAAGAGTGGGAATGAGGACAGAGTGTGAGGCAGGACAAGGAACCAGAGATGTGAGATGATGGGGACTCGAGAGATTGAATAAGAATTTGGAGAGGACAGTATCCAGTAATTGATAGATATGAGGGAGGGTGTGGGAGGGAAGGAAGAGAATAGGGAAGGAAGCTTGAGGGAGGTTGAAACCTGATGTGAATTATCCTGGAGGACTAGAGAGAGGATGAGAGATGTGAAAAGGGATGGATCTCTGAAGGAGGAGGGAGAGAGTAGAAATGCGCCTGGGGAGATGGTGAAAGAGGGTAATAGGCAGTTAAATAGAGGGTGAAAGGTAGAAAGGGTATAGGAAGCATGGGAAGGAGAGAGACAGTGAGCGCAATGGGAGAGCTAGAAAGGGGTAAGAATGGGAGATGGAAAGCTGGTAGATAGGTCAGAGATAAAAAAAAGTGTGAGACTAAGGGGTATGTTTACTAAACTGCAGTAATCGTACATAACGCGCGTTATGTAACGTTAATGATCGTAAGCGCATCATAACGCGCGTTATGATGCGCTTATGATCGTTAACGTTACATAACGCGCGTTAACCGTAGTTAACGATCGTAAACTCCCGCAGCGCGGTAAAACACCGCAGAAGGTGGAGAGAGGGCGGAGAGAAGGGGTCAATGGGCGGAGAGTGGGCGGGGAGAGGCTCCCTTCACACTAACGCGCTGATCTGAAGAGCTCAATTCCAACGCAAATGAAAACCTGTCGTTAAATGCATATTACAGGGGAGAGAAACCATTTCAGTGTCAGCAATGTACAGCCTAGGCTGGGAAACCTAAAAAAAGTGATAAGTGTGATACATGTGCACAGAACAAAAGGGCACATAAACACTGAAAATGTCCCCAACAAACTGGAAAAAACCATAACCAAGCTGGCCAATAGTGGTATCAATGAGAAACATCAACCCCTCCCCCCCCCCGAGTAAGCTCCATAGAACAGATATAAATCGTGGAAGGGTCTATACTCTGTCCCCATACAAGGTGAATGAGACCACAGTGAAATAGCGCTGCTCAGGGTTTTCCCCACCATCGGACAGGTGCACATGTCCCGCAACATCAGGGCGGGCATGTCGGAACGGCAACTGGACAGATGCCGGAGAAGGGGATACAGAGGGCCGCAGGCGGCACATGCTGTGGTGCAGCTGGGCCACAGTGCGGACTAGGGCGATGCCTAGGTGGCCCATACGAATGCTGAAGCAGCAGAGCAGCCAGACAGCAACTGCTGAAGACCCAACATGGGCATGACTGTGTTTCCCACAGTGTCACAGGGGATAGTACCCAGCAGCTACCCCCAAGGGCACGGAACATTGGCAGGCGGTGCTGGGGGGAAGCGTGGACACCTATGCAGGCACCCCTACCCCAGAACCCGCACCATAGGCAGCCGCCTACCTGAACACAGGATGGCCTGAGACTGCGCACCACCAGCACCACCAGCAGAAGGGCATGTCAGCATGGTGGCACAGGGGTACTGGAGGTGGAGGGGGGCAGTGGCAGCTGCCCAGAGCAGACCATGGCCTAGCCCTGTGTAGGTGGGTGCAATGCACTGCAACAGACAGGCCCTGCCGTACAAACAGTCATGGTATCATCAGGGAATGCACTGTCTCTGTGGCAACACGGTGGTGCAGTGCACACAAGCATTGTGTTTGGAGACAGAAGGTCACAGGTTCAAGCCCCAGCTGGGGCTCATGCCAATCCAATCCCCATATTTTACCCACAACTATATCGTGATAGTAAAGACAAACCTTTATTGCAGAGAACATAAGCATGGCTCAAACACCTCTATTTTACCCTACAGAGCACAGACACCAGAAACATGCACATTACCTAGAGCAGATTACCCCAAATGCAGGCCTGGAGGGCCACAAATCCTTCAGGGTTTATGCTGTCTCCAATCTAAGGATGGAGCGGTACTGTTGGTGGAGGTGGCAGCGGCTGATGGCCACAGCAGACCATGGCCTAGCCCTGTCCAGGTGGGTGCCGTGCACTGCAACAAACAGTCCCTGTCGGATGTACAGTCATGGACTCCCCAGGGAATGCAGCATATCTGTGGCAACAAGGTGGTGCAGTGCACACAGACAGTGTGTGCAAGAACAGAAGGTCACAGGTTCAAAGCCCAGCTGAAGGGCATGTCAGCATGGTGGCTGAGAGATACTGGTGGTGGAGGGGGCAGTGGCAGTGGCAGTGGCAGTGGCCTAGCCCTGTGTAGGTGGGTGCCGTGTATTGCAACAGACAGGCCCTGTCTGACGAACAGTCATGGTATCACCAAGGAATATACTGACTCTGTGACAACAAGGTGGTGCAGTGCAGAAAGCCAGTGTATTCGGAAGCAGAGGGTCACAGGTTCAAGTCCCAGCTGTGGTTCCCGCCAACCCAGTCCCCATATTTTACCCGCTAATACAGACAGCACCTGTATTGCAGATGACGTAAACATGCCCAAGACACCTACAGTTTACCCTACAGAGCACAAGCACCATAAACATTCACATTACCTGGAGCAGAGCCTCCCAAATGCAGTCCTGGAGGGCCAAACACCATTCCGGTTCCATGTTGCCTCTGATAAAGATGTCTGTGCTGCATTTCTATGCGCCACCCCCATGGTATGCAGATGTATCTCATGCATATTCATGAGGGACAACATGAAAACCCGAACAGTGTTTGGCACCGCAGGACTGGAGTTGGGAACCTCTGCCGTAAAGCAGCAGCCAACAGGGGCAGACACACCTGCACCCACAGGCTCCATTATCCAAAGCCTCCTGGAGAGGCAGGACTTTGGGCTCTGTGTGCATCTCCCAATACTAGCACTTGCATACCTTAGTAATGCCACCCTAAACCGGGGAATATGGTACACATCTATCAAAAGGTTGCTATGAGTACTGGCAGATAGCAAGTCCTAGGTTAAGTACACTTTTCTGAGTGAGCTGCATCATAGCAACCTTTCTGATGTCTGTGGAGTGTGCTACAGGTCTTGTGTCTGACAGTGTTTACCAACCTGGGGAGTGACTCCTACAGTATTGCGTACCATAGCCATGCCTGCACTGTGCCCAGGACTGGTGTGGTGGCCTGGGCTGCCCAACACCTCTATAGTTGCACAATGCTGGCATAGGTGTGGGGAGTGTGTGTCTGTCTATCCAGTGTGTGGTGGCTGCCAACACCCTCCACAGTCCACACTGCTAGCACTGTTGCCAGTATTGGCCTGTCAATGTGCATAATGAGGAGCAAGGTACCGTGGGAATAGCCTGGATAGGGTGGCCTGGCCTGGCCTGGCCGCATCTGCACAGGGCATAGGGCAATGGCTTGGACATTGTAGTACTCGGTACCACCTGCACGGACAGGGCGGCCATAGCATGTCCTGCTGGGAGGTCACTCTCACCCTGACTGAGCAGTGACCATGGCATGGCTAGGTTCCCCCATAGTGCTGTTTAGCATTTCTTTCATGTGATATTTATGGGTTTCTTTTTGGGGCCCAATCACTGACTTATCTGCTTGGTGTGTATGCTGACATCCTTGTTCTGGGTACATGTATCTCCTCCAGGACCATGCACTATGGACTAGCTGGCGAACTGTCTGCAGCTAGTATGTGTCTTGCTGGAACACCTTGCAGGGTGCAGCGGCTGGAGGCTTGCTGCTGGAGAATGTCAGATAATGGTGGGGGGCAGCTGAGCATTTCCAGGCCTGCTGTCTGTCTGCTATTGCGTTATGGATGTGTACCGCTCTGTCTGTTCCCCAGCAGGACTGTGGTTGCTGGTCCCCTCTACTGCTGCCATTGCAGGGAGGTAGACTGTGGATCTATTGGTGGGTGATCCTGTTTCCCACCCTGAGCCCCAGAGGGTGGGTTGTGTGGTGGTACATAATCTGCCTATGGGTCCATACCCCCCCCCTTCACCTACAGCAGGTAACGATGGCACCAACACAGGATATGCACTATTCTGGGTGCAGCATCGCCCATAGGGACTAGACATGACCGAGACATACAGCAGGACACAGATGTATCCTAGGTGTGTCTAACGGAACTACCTCTCACACACTGATGGGGACCTGCAGCATGGCGTATTTCATCCACGAAAGGAGCTGTCTGTGGCTATTCTGTGGCAGTGCCACACATGGTCTGTTCCCCCTACAAGGCCGAGGTGCTGTGGGGGTGCATACCCGATCTTGTGCCCATCTCTCGACTGCTGATTTGCATGTGCAGTGCATCATGGGTACGGGTGGGTTACCCCTATCCTGGTAACCACCGCAGACAGTTTGTGTGATGACGTGCAGTCCTGCAGCCAGCCAGGGCTTTGTTCACATCCTTATAAGGTGTCCTATAGGGGACATTATAGGGTGCCTTGGCGGACAGTACACTTTATAATGTGCCCTATGGAGTGCCTTATGTGGCACCTTAGGTTATGCCACCGTGAGGGTGTGTTTGCTGGCAGCACTAATTAAAATACACGTCACATGCCTCAACAATCGCTACTTAAATGTAAAGGGTGCTGCCTCAGCCAGCCTTATACATTAGGCCCACTGGGGAATCAATCCCATGACACCTGTACCATCAGTCAGTGTTGTAACCATTGTGCTACAGCTCTGTTGCTGTGGTTGTATGCCTGCGCGCCTTCTTAAGATTACCGCGTGGTAACGTGCCCTGTAGCGCTCGTTCATTTATGGCGCCTTGTAACGCGCGTTCTCGGCGCGTTCTCAGAAACGATGTACCGCCCATGTCCTTATTTGGGGTTTCTGTCTCTACCGCGGCTCCTAACGCGAATCGCACTAACGCAGTTTAGTAAACATACCCCTAAGAAGTGGTGGGTGAAAGAAAAGGAAAGTGAGGAGTAAAATCTGGATATGAGTGGATAGTCAGAGGAGAGACAAATCGGGAAAAATAGGTAAAGGAAAAATTATCAAAGACATATAGAGAAGGAAGAAGAGAAGACAAGAGGAGAGAGAAGAAATGGGAAGGCATCGATGAGAAGATAGACACAAGAAATGTAGAAAAGATATTGGAACCAGTTCAGTCAGAAAAATAAAATGACCAGACAACAAAGGTAGAACAAATAGTTTATATTTCAGTGTAGTGTTTGGAATATGTCAGGTTTTTTTCAATTAACGTGCTGTCTTTATATGCATCTTTCTGTTTCTCTCATGCTGCACTACATGTAGTGCTTGGCTTCTTTGGGTTTCAGTCTATTTTTTGTCTACATATTTCTATTTTTAGTTGGTGATCCTTTATTCTGTGCTTGGTGAGTCTATGTTCTAAATGTGTGACTGAGGCCAGGCATTCAGTTAGCAATGAGTTTCTAAATAAGGATCTGTAGTAATCTGGCTTGTTCGGTGTTCCTGCTAGGTTACGGATTTTCTAGGATGTGCAGCAATATTGATGGTGCTGCCCTTTTCTAGGTAAGCTCTTTGTTGTGAGAGTTTTGGAAGTTAGTGCTGTTATGGAATGTTAGATTTGCTCTGTAGGTCCATTGCGGTGGTTCTCACTTTTTCATTTTGTTTCTTGTGTGGTGCCAACAGTAGGGTATTGGTGGGTGGGGAGGGGAGGGGGAGTAGAGGGTACTAGACTATGGATAGTCTTTAAGGTTTGCAGTTTTGTGTTCTTGATGCTGCTGGATTGGTCTTAAATAACAAATATTTTGTTGGTACAGATTCAAGGAAATCTCTATGGATTGAATCTCTATGGATTGAAATCCCATTTATGAAGGGGAAGGCGATGGCAGTGGGAGTATACTATCGACCGCCTGGCCAGAATGAACAAATGGATGATGAAATGCTCAAAGAAATCAAGGAAGCTAACAAAAGTCACAACAGAGTAGTAATAATGGGTGATTTCAATTACCCCGGTATCGACTGGGTCAGTGTCACGGCAGGACAAGCTAAAGAGATAAAGTTTCTAGATGGAATAAATGACTGCTTCTTGGAGCAGCTGGTTCATGAACCGACCAGAGGGGAAGCCATACTGGACCTAATCCTTAGTGGAACGCCAGATCTGGTGCAAGAAATAAGGGTGTTGGGACCACTTGGCAATAGTGATCATAGTATGATCATGTTTGATTTAATTAGTGGAGGACAGATAGTAAAGGAATCCACAGTATTATCTTTTAACTTTCAAAAGGGAGACTATGATAGAATGAGGAATATAGTTAGGAAAAAACTAAAAGGAGCGGTTCCAAAGGTTAAAGACTTACAGCAAGCTTGGGTGTTATTTAAAAATACTATCCTCGAAGCCCAGACCAGCTGTATTCCACGCATTAAGAAGAGTGGAAGAAAGTCCAAAAAACTGCCAGCGTGGTTTAAAGGTGAGGTCAGAGAGGCTGTTGCTGCCAAAAAAGCAACCTTCAGGAAATGGAAAAAAAGAGCCAAATGATGAAAACTGGAAACATCACAAGCACTGGCAAGTTAAATGCAAAGCATTGATAAGGCGGGCAAAGCGGGAATTTGAGAAGAAACTTGCTACGGAAGCAAAAACACGAAATAAAGACTTTTTCAAGTACATTCGTAGCAAAAGGCCTGTGAGAGAGTCAATTGGACCGTTAGATGATAGAGGGGTAAAAGGGGCAGTAAGAGGAGACAAGGATATAGCAGAGAGACTGAATGAATTCTTTGCTTCGGTCTTTACTGAGGAAGATGTAGGGATGTTACCCATGACTGAAGTGGTACTTAAAGGTGATACTGCAGAGGAATTGAGAGAAATATCACTACACCGGGAAGATATATTACAACTATTTGATAAACTGAATAGTAGCAAATCACCTGGACCGGATGGTATACATCCCAGAGTGTTGAAAGAACTGAAATATGAGATCGCGGACCTGCTATTGGTAATCTGTGAACTTTCATTAAAATCATCTGTAATACCTGAAGATTGGAGGGTCGCCAACGTAACACCAATTTTTAAAAAAGGTTCCAGGGGTGACCCGGGAAATTACAGACCAGTGAGCCTGACATCAGTACCGGGGAAAATGGTAGAAACCATCATAAAGAACAAAATTACACAACATGTAGATAGTCATGGCCTAATGGGAGACAGCCAACATGGCTTTAGACAAGGAAGATCTTGTCTTACTAATCTGATATGTTTCTTTGAAGGTGTGCATAAACAGGTAGACAAAGGTGAGTCGGTTGATATAGTGTATCTGGACTTCCAGAAAGCTTTTGACAAGGTCCCCCATCAGAGACTTTTGGCAAAACTAAAAAGTCATGGGATAGGAGGCAGTGTACTATTGTGGATCGGGAACTGGTTAAAAGATAGAAAGCAGAGGGTAGGGCTAAATGGCCAATATTCCCAATGGAAAAAAGTGAATAGTGGAGTACCCCAGGGATCTGTACTGGGTCCGCTACTTTTTGACATATTCATAGATGACCTGGAAAAGGGAATAACTAGTCAGGTTATCAAATTTGCAGATGACACAAAACTGTTTAAAGTTGTTAAAACCCAAGAGGATTGTGGAAAGCTGCAGGAGGATCTGGATAAATTGGAAGACTGGGCATCCAAATGGCAGATGAAATTTAATGTGGACAAATGCAAAGTTATGCACCTAGGAAAGAACAACCCACACTATAGTTACACGATGCAAGGCTCCACATTAGAAACCACCACCCAGGAAAAGGACTTAGGGGTATGTTTACTAAAGTCCGGGAATTTGCGCGCCTGCAAATTAGCGCACGGCAACGCGCCACTTAAACGGTGACAAACGCTCCTAAACGCCCCGCACAGGTGCGAGGAACCCCCGTGAATGTGCGCGACACACTAACGGGCCCCGCACAAATACGGGCCCGCAAATGTCCGAAAGAGGCGTGTAACGGCGAACGGAGGGCGGAGGAAGGTCCCCGAGGGGCGGAGAGACGGGGTCAATGGGCGGGTAAGGGGAGGGGAGAGGCTCCCCGCACATGAACGGGGCCGAATTTCCCATGAAAATATAGCACGAGTGAAACAGTCGCGCTAGAGGTCATATAAAGGCAAGAGAAACCATTTCCGTTAGCAATGTACAGCAAAACCGGGGAAACCTGCAAAACGTAAGCAGTGTGATACATGTGCACAGCAGAAAGGTGAAAGTAAAAATAGACAATGACCAGAAAATCAATAATAAAAATAGTAATGCAGCTTGTGAACAGTTACAGTAATGGGCAAATATAAAAATCACACCCAGGACAGTCCCAGAAAAAAAGATATGAATGTAGGAAGGGCCATGGAGCTGAGACTCCCCCAAAAATAATTCCCAGCCCTGTGGCTGTCCTGGGTGTCTTCCAAATGGTTGCCCACCAATATCACTGTTGCCCAGCTTAAAAGTAAAGCCCCGGTATATGTGTCTATTTCTGGGGTTTAGCTGCATGTTTGTCACCAGACAAGGTGAATGAGGCCACAGTAAAAGACTGAAGAGCAAGCTGTGCGTCCCCATCCTGACAGGTGTCCTATCACCAGGTACTGCACTGCCTCTGCGGCCACAGTGTGGTGCAGCAGACAGAGCCAGCACCTCCAAAACAGGAGGGTCACAGGTTCAAATCCCAGCTGGGGCTCATGCCAGCCCAGTCCCAATATTTTAACCATCACCAAACAGAGATAGTAAAGACACCCCATTATTGCAGAGAGCATAAACATCTTGCAAACACCCATATTTTACCCTCCAGTGCACATGCACCTGAACAATGGGCATCACCCACAGCCGAGTTCCCCAAATGCAGTCCTGGAGTGGCTCAAACTAATCAGGCCATATGCGTTTGCTAAGATGAGGACATGCCAGCATGTTGGTGGAACAGTACAGAGGGTGGAGGGGGCAGGGGCTGTGAGCCACAGAAGACAGTGGCTTAGCCATGTGCAGTCTGGCACCGTCCACTGCTACAGACAGGCCGTGATGGATGTACAGACATGGACCTCCCAGGGAACCCAGTCAATCTGTGGCTACATGGTGGTGCAGTGCACACAGATAGTGTATGCAAGAACATAAGGTCACAGGTTCAAAGCTCAGCTGGGGCTATGGCCAATTCCACCCACATTTTTGTCCAACAACTAAACTGTGCTGGTAAGCACAAACCTGTAATGCAGAGGAGATAGGCATTGTCTATATGGCTATCATTTCCCATCCAAAGCACATACACCATTAACCGTGGCATCACTCAGATCAGAGTATCCGAAATGCAGACCTGGAGGACCACACACCATTCAGCATCCATGCTGCGGCTAATACTAATGATTGTGCTGCATATCTATGCACCACCCCCATGTTATGCAGATGTAGCACATGCATATCCATGAGGGACATCCTAAAACCAGAACAGTGTCTGACACACCATGACCTGATGTGTGTAACCCATATGAAAGGCATCAACCAACAGGCCATGACACACCCATACCCACAGGCCCCATTGGACAATGCATCCTGGAGAGGCAGGACAGTGGGCCCTGCCTGTAATCCCCAAAAGTAGCAGATGTGTACCTTAGCAATGCCACCCCACACCTATGTACATGGTACACAGCTATCCAAGGTCCCATGTGAAAATATGTTCATAATGATTCAAATGCTCAGTACATGTGTCCCATTGAGCACCACCATAACAATCATTCAGATGTGTGTGTTGTGTGCAGCAGGTCTTGTGTCTGATAGTGCGTACCGCCCTGGGGAGTGACCCCCAACAGTCTATGCCTAACATATCCATGCCTGTAGTGTCACCAGGACTGGTGTGTTGGCCAGAGCTGTCAAACCTCTCGATTGTAGCACAAGAGAGGACCAACCTGGGTAATGGTCACAGCAATGTGAAACATCATCAGACACACCCAAGAAAGGCAGGGCCAAAATATATGAATGTTGGAAGGGTCACCAGCCCCTGCGGCATAAATGTTGAATGATCACACATTGATGTAGGATAGAGCAGGTTTCCCCACAGCAATGGACAGGTCCCCTATGGCATGCACATGTTGCACAACAGCATGTGTGAGTTGGGGGGAATGTGCAGTAGAGGTAGTTGCCGACATGCACACTGTATGGTTTAAAACTGTGCGCCCCCAGCACCAGTAGCAGAAGGGCCTGTAGCATGTTGGGAGAACTTTACTGGTATCTGAGGGGGCCAGTGGCAGGTGGCCAGAGAAGATGGAGGCTGAGCCAATGCCATGTGGGTGCACCGGACCACAACAGAAAGGCCCGCTATGACAAACAGACATGCCATCTCCAGGGTCCACATTCACTCTGTGACTGCAGTGTGGTGCAGGGGACACAGCCAGTGTGCTGGGGAGCCAAAGATTACCAGTTCAACTCCCAGCTGGGGCCAGCAGCAACACTGTGCACATATTTTACCCACCAGTAAAACGTGAGAGGAAATCAAAACATGTCTTGCAGATAACAACCAATATGTGTAGAGCACCCAACCTTTTTTCGGTGACCTCACAACCTTTTTCTTTTTGTCGGAGCTAGCCGTAGGAAGGTCGGAAGAGAAACCGACCCACACCAAGCGAGTAGCTACTTTTATTATTATAGGTTCTTCACCAAAATAAAGTTAAAGGTCATTTAACCATAAAATAGTAAAAAGACTTATCTCAGTACAGAAATGCCAGTTATGAGAGATACACGATGCGCACGTTTCGGGCACTCTAGCCCTGTTTCAAGTGCAATAACTAGGATTCCTCAATCCTCAAATACCATCCTCTGAACGCCGCCAATGCAGCTAAGGTCATTATTACAATGGCTGATGAATCACTTTTAAAATAAAAGAACCGACCAATCAGTATCGGGAAAACCCCCACATGATGGGGAACCCCTGATCTGATTGGTTTTCAAAAGTTATGACGACATCATCATCTTATGCTCTTCAAAACACCTGGTATCATCCTTCCGAAATAGGGATATATCATTATTATGTCATTCCCGATGGTCACATAGAATTGTAACTTAAATAAGACTCTGCCAGTCTATTTCCCTGTTCAAACCTCCTGGCTCCATTGTTTCAAGACGAAAATTCCATCGTTGTTCTATGTATTGCAGACATTCTTCCTGCTGTCCTCCCCGAGGATTAGCTGGCACATGATCAATAATAGACCATTGAAGCTGGTCAATAGTATGAGAATATTCTATACAATGAGAGACCATGGGTGCAGAAAGTACCGCACATCATGTGGGGGTTTTCCCGATACTGATTGGTCGTTTCTTTTATTTTAAAAGTGATTAATCAGCCATTGTAATAATGACCTTAGCTGCATTGACGGCGTTCAGAGGATGGTATTTGAAGATTGAGGAATCCTAGTTATTGCACCTGAAACAGGGCTAGAGTGCCCGAAACGTGCGCGTCGTGTATCTCTCATAACTGGCATTTCTGGACTGAGATAAGTCTTTTTACTATTTTATGGTTAAATGAACTTGAACTTTATTTTGGTGAAGAACCTATAATAATAAAAGTAGCTACTTGCTTGGTGTGGGTCGGTTTCTCTTCCGACCTTCCTACGGCTAGCTCCGACAAAAAGAAAAAAGTTTGTGCGGTCACCGAAAAAAGGTTGGGTGCTCTACACATATTGGTTATTGATTTGCCCTGACTAGAAGGTGTTTTTGTTTGTCTTACAGATAACAACAGCATGTTCAGAGGACCTCTATTATACCATAAGGATCACTTACCCCTCAAATATGTACAACACCTACAGCAGAGTCCACACAATGCATCACTGGAGGGCCACATGTCAGTCAGCTGTGATGCTGTACCCAATATAGGCCCATGTCAGCATGGTGGCGGATGCCAACTGCTGGCAGAGGGGGCAGAGGCTGCTGCCCCACAGCAGATCCTGGCCTAGCCACCCTCATGTGGCTGCAGTACAATCCAACAGACAGGCCCTGTGTGACAAACAGCCATGGACTCCCCTGGGAATGTACTGTTGCTGTGCTAAGACGGTGGTGCAGTACATGTAGCAAGTGCCTCCAAGCACAGAAGGCCCCAGGTTCAATTCCCGGCTGGGGCACCTGCCATCACAGTCCCAATGTTTTACCCATTCGCGAAACCTTAAAGTAAAGAATGGAACTCCCGTGCTGAGAACATAAGTGTTGGTCACGATACCATAGTTTGCTATAAATACCACACACCACATAAACATATGCCTCACCCACAGCAGAGTCCCCCATATGCAGCCATGGAGGCTCACACATCAATCAGGTTGTCTGATGTCTGCACGAAAGATGTGTGTGATGCAGGTGAGTTGAACACCACCATGGTATGCAGCTGTATCACAGGCATATTAATCACAGATAGCATGAAAGCCCAACAGGTGTTTGATTCACATTGACTGTAGTTGTGCAAACCTCCCTAGAGCAGTGGGCAACAGGGGCAGAAACAGTTGCACCTGCAGGCACCAGTATTGGAAGACCGATGAAGTGGCAGGATGTAGGGCCCTGTGTGGCGTTCAGAAAACTAGCATGTGCATACATCAACAATCCCACACTACACATTTGGAGATGTCACACATATATCCAAAGCAATATATGATCACTGACCGATAAAAATGCTCATGCTACGCACAAGCAGAACAGCGAGCTGTCACAAACCAACGTCTCTGATGTATGTGCAATGTGTGTCGGGTCAGATCTCCTTCAGAGAGTAGCACCCTCGGAAATTACTCCAAAAGTACATCCCAACGTTGCCATGCCCACACTGTGCTCATCACTGTTATGTTGGCCATGGCTCCCAAATAACACCACATCTGTTCAATGTTGTCCTAGGTGTGGGGAGTGTGTGTCTGTCTATCCAGTGTGTGGTGGCTGTCAACACCTCCCACAGACCACACTAATAGCACCGTTGCCATTATTGGCCTGCCAATGTGCATAATGAGGAGCAAAGTACTGTGGGTACACAACAAACAGGGTGGCTGGAGCAGGATGCAGCTACACAGGGCAAATGTGCATGCCTAGGACCATGCTGTGCCTTGGCATCACCCCCACAGACATGGTGTCCATAGCATGCCTTGTGTGGAGGTCACTCTCCCCCTGAACGATCAGTGACCATGGCATGGCTAGGTCCCGACATAGTGCCATATAATAGTTCTCTCATGTGATATATATGGGTGCTGTGTATATGTGAGGCCCAATCACTGAGGTAATTGTGCGGTGGGTGTGCTGACATCCCAGTTATGGGTGCACACAGTCTCCCTGGTAGCATGCACCATGGACTGGCCAGTGGCCTGTCTGCAGTTTGCATGTGTCTGGCTAGAACACCGTGCAGAGTCAGTAGCTGGGCACAGAATGTGCCTGCTGCTGGAAAATGTCAGATGGTGTTGGTGAGCTTAGGCTCTCAGGCCATACTGTCTGTCTGCCGCACCCTGAAATATGGATGCGTCCATAATAGCAGTGAGTGACCTGTAGGTTTTCTGTACCACAGCTGGACCCAGTCTGCTGATGGTGGCAGCTACACCCACCATAGCTGGGATGTAGAATGTGGATATGTTTTGTTTGGGGAAACTGTGTTGCACAGGGAAGGTTTGGTGGTCAGACATACCCGGCCTATAGGTCCTGTAACCTCCTCTCCCCCACCCCCCCGGCCAATATATCATGAAGGGCAGGCCACCCACACAGGATATGCCCCCGTCGGGAACATTGTAGCTCACAAGGCCCAGCTGGGTCTTGGAGACAGAAATGGTCAGATGTGCCAAACTATCAGACATTGGCAAACAAATTGATATGATGTATAGGCCATCTCAGCCAGGATAGGTGCTGTGTGTCTCACCTCACCCTCAGGGTGAGCAACAGACACACACACTGGGATGGTCAGTACCCACTCTGCACAAGAAACACAGAAGGTCAATGTCCAACACGAGGCCGAGGTGCTGTGGGGTTGCACACCCTATCACTGGACCATCACTAGACTGCTGCTTTGCATGTGCAGTGCATCATGGGTGCGACTGGATAGACTACACCAGGGGTGGGCACCTCCGGTCCTGGAGGGCCGCAGACCAGTCAGGTTTTCGGGATATCCCTAATGAACATGCATGAGATATATATGCATTAGAGATATCCTGCCAACCTGACTGGTTTGTGGCCCTCCAGGGCTGGATTTGGAGACCCCTGCCTTACACCTCTGTCATTTAAGATCGTGAGTGGGCAAGGTACAGATGTCCTAGACATCGAAAGGGTATATAGAATGTGTCACATTCCTCCTCGATTCTCACCACCACCAAAAAGTTGTCTAATAGACAATTTTTTGGTGGTGGTGAGAAGTGAGGAGGACTGTGACAAATTCTATCTAACCTTTTTGATGTCTTGGACATCTGCACCTTGTCCACTCACAATCTTAAATGACAGAGGTGTAAGGCAGGGGTCTCCAGATCCAGCCCTGGAGGGCCACAAACCAGTCAGGTTGGCAGGATATCTCTAATGCATATATATCTCATGCATATTCATTAGAGATATCCCGAAAACCTGACTGGTCTGCGGCCCTCCAGGACCAAGTTTGCCCACCCCTGGACTACACCCTGGTAACTGCAGCACAAAGTCTGCAGAGGTTATATTCTAGCCAGACAGACCTCACATCACAGCCACAGAGCTGTAGTCCCCTGGTGACTGCAATGCCTCTGAAGTAAAAGGTTGTTGGTTCAAATCCAAAGTGTGTGTGTATAAGCAAAGTGATTTATATATTGTCCTTGGCCCCTATACGCCGCCAGTCAGCAGCAGTGCAGGTCTGAATCTATATAATTATGCATGTCCTCTATACTGCTTTTTCCAAAGATCAAAGGCGGTGTACACTTAACATATAATGAACATGGTTTTACATGGAACAGCGCCTACATTGCATAAAAATAACATACATTGAAGATGACATTGTAACATATAGCAAACATTTTGAAGGTTCATGGGGACTGTCAAGCCTGGAATGTGTGTAATGTCCTGTAGTACTGGCAATTCCGAAACCATCACAGTGCATTAACCCAAGTCCACCCTATACGGTTGTGTAAGGAGCACATGATGCAGACAGCACTGTGAGGATCACAGAGATTCCAGCACTATTTCACAGTCAGGGACCTGTCACTGGCTGCACTCACCAAGAACCACACTGTGGATGGAAACATGCAACCTCTGGCTCCACAGGTATCAAGGTTAGGTGTGGGCCACAGCTCGATTGCTAAGAACAGATGCCTGTCTGGTGAAAGAGGCAGGCATGCAGACAGTGTGCAATGGTCACCAGGGGTGCGCTGTTCCATTGGTGAGAATGGTGTACTGCACATGATGTACGTAGCAGTGTGAGGGTCTTGCCAATAGCAGCACCTCTGTAATGTGGAAACCGGTCTGGGGCAGGTAACAATGTTGCAATGTATGAAGATATATGTCTGGTGCAGCACAGATGTACATGAAAAAAACCATGGCTACTGTTGCACTCAAGTATGAGAATGTGTGATGCCTGAGACAGGCAGTCCTGAGCTCAACTGGAAGATGTAACCCATGACGGCTGGTTAAGCAGTCCATGTATCAACCATTGAGCTATTTTGCAAAAACCAGGACTGTATGCCGTCACACATACCAAAGGATAATGTGCAGTGTGGTGACATGGGGACCCACATAGTCCTGTAATGTCCAACACGCAACCTACTTTGCGTGTGCAATGCTCATATATGAATCACCCCCCCAACCCCGATGGCAAACACCACAAAATGTCTGTCCAGACATGGAGATACACCACACAACATATTGCACTGGCACACACAACCCCCTATCACCAGGTTGAGTGACACCTGATGCTGATGGTTTGTCTGCACCCATAACTAGTAGTGTCTGAGCACTACCTGCTATGTGACACACATAGCACACCTCATCTGACAATGCATCAGCAATCAGTTGCTATGTGTCCAGAGGTTCAATACCACACTGTGTGGACAAGGGTAAACCATAATAATAATTGTTTGTCAAAGTGACATTAGAGACACCCCAGTAACTATGTAATTAGGCACAGAACAGTAAACATATTTTGAGCACAACCATTACTAATCAATATGAATGGTGCGTGTAGATAGTATTTGCAATTTGCAGACGCACAGCCATGCGGAGCGCAAGGGCGTGCAGAGATCTGACGCGCAGCCATGCGAAACGCACGTGCGCGATACGTCACGCGCAATTCCGGAAGTTGCGCCGGGAGCGTCCGCGCGTCACCACGCCCAGAAACAAACATGGCGTCCCGAACCAGGAAGCCGGCTTTTAGCCACAGAGAGCTGTGCCACCTGGGCTCCCTGATAGCCCAAAAGCAGCACAGGCTGTTCCCAGGGCCCTCCAGGAAAAAGAACATGGGGAGGGTCCTGAGGGCCTGGGAGAGGGTGACCAGGCGTTTTAACAGGCAGGCAGACTATCCACGGGAGGTAAGTGAATGGACCTAGGTCAAAATAAACATACACACATACAGGGTTGATGTCAGCTGTCCATGCTGTTGTAAGTAGTCTGTATAAGTTTAGTGTAGCAGGTGAAACACATGCCATATAAATGTGGTATCACATCTGATTGTGTGGCCATGTAGCCAGGTGTTGACGGTTTGTGCCAAAGAGGGCATGATGGCCCCCTGGCGTCATGACAGCTGCTGGTGTTGATACAGCAAAGCAGACTGTAACAAACCTAGGCCATGCATCTGCATAAGGAGCGTATGCAAACATCCTGTGTTGATGGCGGTATCTGCATCAGCAGGGTAACACATAGGGTTACCCATCAGGGGTGGTGCAATGTTAAGCACATGGGGCCTCAGACATACAGGTGATCTGGGGTTGTCTGCCAATGTTGTTTAATACATCCACCCTATCCTCAGGGGTCCAGAGAGCCCCTCAAAGTGTGCACTCAGTCACTCTGTGGATATGTGTGTGTGTGTCAGAATGTTCTGGGGATCACCATCACCATCTCCAGGAGTCTACAGGGCCACACAAAGTGGTCCCCACACCCAATGGGGATATGGCTGTGTGTACTGATGTAGTTGGAAGCATCCCCCTACCTCCAGGGGGCCAGAGAGACCATCCAAAGTGGGCTCTGTGTCACCCTGGAGATATGGCTGTGTGTACTAATGTAGTTGGAAGCATCCCCCTACCTCCAGGGGGCCAGAGAGACCATCCAAAGTGGGCTCTGTGTCACCCTGGAGATATGGCTGTGTGTACTAATGTATTTGGAAGCATCCCCCTACCTCCAGGGGGCCAGTGAGAACATTCAAAGTGGGCTCTGTGTCACCCTGGAGATATGGCTGTGTGTACTAATGTAGTTGGAAGCATCCCCCTACCTCCAGGAGTGCAGAGAGACCATCCAAAGTGGGCTCTGTGTCACCCTGGAGATATGGCTGTGTGTACTAATGTAGTTGGAAGCATCCCCCTACCTCCAGGAGTGCAGAGAGACCATCCAAAGTGGGCTCTGTGTCACCCTGGAGATATGGCTGTGTGTACTGATGTAGTTGGAAGCATCCCCCTACCTCCAGGGGGCCAGAGAGACCATCCAAAGTGGGCTCTGTGTCACCCTGGAGATATGGCTGTGTGTACTAATGTAGTTGGAAGCATCCCCCTACCTCCAGGGGGCCAGTGAGAACATTCAAAGTGGGCTCTGTGTCACCCTGGAGATATGGCTGTGTGTACTAATGTAGTTGGAAGCATCCCCCTACCTCCAGGAGTGCAGAGAGACCATCCAAAGTGGGCTCTGTGTCACCCTGGAGATATGGCTGTGTGTACTGATGTAGTTGGAAGCATCCCCCTACCTCCAGGGGGCCAGAGAGACCATCCAAAGTGGGCTCTGTGTCACCCTGGAGATATGGCTGTGTGTACTAATGTAGTTGGAAGCATCCCCCTACCTCCAGGAGTGCAGAGAGGCCATCCAAAGTGGGCTCTGTGTCACCCTGGAGATATGGCTGTGTGTACTAATGTAGTTGGAAGCATCCCCCTACCTCCAGGAGTGCAGAGAGGCCATCCAAAGTGGGCTCTGTGTCACCCTGGAGATATGGCTGTGTGTACTGATGTAGTTGGAAGCATCCCCCTACCGCAAGGGGGCCAGAGAGGCCAACCAAAGTGGGCTCTGTCACCCAGGTGATATGGTGCAGTGTGACACAGCAGATGAGCCAATCACCCGTATCTCAGGCACACATGATACATGCGTTGTGTGGGCAGGGCGTCAACATGTTGCAATGCTGTATCCTGATGATGATGCGCCCTGGCACACACAAGACCCTGGTGGCGGGGGAGCTGAACGTGACGGAGGGTATGTCAGGCAAATGTGTGCAATAAGGTATAGTGGTCTGGCTGCACGGCATCCGCAGTCCAGGGGCCACATAGCCCAGGACAAACACTGTAGATGTATGGAGATGATATGTAGGATGCAGATCTGGATGCGCGTGAGCAAATACCCACACACAGTATCTCCAAGAACCAGGTCACAACCTCTGCAATGGCAACCTGTCTACAGCTATGTATGTTGATTCAGGTCGCTCCTACCCACAGCCCACAGGCATACCGCCCCTGTGTGCATAGGTATCTCACAGATGCCCTTGAAAGGTTGCAAGCACACAGTCAGGTTGGCCCAGATAGCCTAAGAGGCACACATGACCAGAGGTGCGAATAGCCCATAGTGTGTGCAGTGACACCTCCCAGACACATACACGACACAGGTTAGAGGAACATATGAACACCCGATACGCCTGTTTGGGACAGATGCCTGTCCACCATGACCAGTATGCTATGTCCAACATTTGCCAAGGTTGGACTGACGTAGCTATCAACATCCCCATGACATACAGGATACACTGATCCTGTAGTGGTATGGCAAGTGACATCTCTGGCTATGTACAAAGGCATGTGTCATGGACGTGTCCCCTGCCAAGGTGCATAGGGGAACCCACCCAATGTCTTATGTGTCTCCAAACACCCATGTGTGCTGGTAAATACTGTTGCCATTGGTCGTGGAGTGCATGGCATGTGTACATAGTGTGACCCCAAATGTGTATGATGTAACACTCACAGGGTGACAGGGCTGAGCATGGACACCATCAGTGGCCACAACACATGGACATGGCAATGCCATGTCTCTCAAGGGTGCCAAAGGGAAACAGATATGTGCGCTATGGGAGACCTGCACAATGCACATAGGTGTGACTGCACACATGGCAACACACACAGCTAGGCATGTAGGTTGTACTGGGTACAGCTACACATCTGGAACAAGCAGGAATGAGCTGACACATGATGGTACCTGATGGCCTGTTGAGGCCAGCATGCCACAGCTCCCCACCAGACATCTGGTAAGCACAGGGGGGGATCACACAGCACCTGTCACCATCCCTGATGTCAGCCCAAACTGCTGCACCCCAGATCATTAGGTTAGTCCGACTCCCCATCTCTGTGTCCCTGTATGTGCACTACACCCGACGTTATAGCCATCCCTGTGTCTGTGTCTGCTGATGCCGCCAGAACCGTTGATACTGGTGTATGTGAAAGACCCTCACCAGTGGTTGTGTGGACCTCACCGAAGCACAAGACAAGGGGGTCCTTGGCAATGACACACCCATGTCCTCACAATATCTGTGCCCAGTCCAAAGCCACAACACCAGCATGGAAGCCACGCCCTGTGTCAGGGGACTGACGTGGGGGGTGCTGATCCCTCCCCAGTCACTGTCAGCCATGTCCAGTGTGCTGACTGCCGAGGGCCCGCATGTGCGATGTCACGATGATTGTACAGTGGGTTGGCACACAGGGGTGGTAGGCTGAAGCAGGCAGCCAGGCACAGTGGCCACCACCACACAAACATGGCTGGGTGGGGAGCAATGTCCCCTGTGCAGCCCCATGTTCCCTGTGTATCACATCTGACACAACATACAGTGTGCTGGTTCTAAAGGGGTCCCGAACCCTAGCACATGGGGTTTCCCTGGTGGTGGGACTGAGGAGCGCACACTGCACAAACATCCCTGGTGGTATCACTGGCCATGAAAAGCGACTCAGTGCCCACAGCAAGGTATGGGGTCAGCAGATGTGTCTAAACCCCATGTGCCATGCTGAGTGGCATGGGCTGTGACAGTTAAATAGACACACGCAGAGCAAGTGTCACCAGCGCACAGGGTGCTGGCCACAAAACATGCTAGTGCAGCTAGCCGTGCCCCAACAGGGTATCTGTAACCACCCCATACCACACACATGGTGTGACTACAGGCCACAAAGATGATGGCCACAGCATGGGCATATGGACCATCAGTGCATGTGTTTGGCATGTGGTACCCATTGGTGCAGGGTCACACCTGGTAGTATGTGCCTCTGTCCTAGTACCGCAGTCTGCCACATCCCCCAGGGACAATACACGTCCAACCCGCTGTGTTGACCAGTGAATGTGACCACTCAGAGGATAGTACTGTCAATTGCAAGGGGGTGCCTGCATGTCCCAACACACAACTGTTGTTGGGCGATGACATGTCCCACCAGGGGCTGCCATGTCCTGTGGGCAGGGTCCAATCACGTGCAGTCACAACTGATGTACAACACCAGACACATGAGGTAGACAACCCCACCATACACAGACCTCATGGGAGGATGCTACACCTACAGGAAACCCAAACGTGCAGGTTATCCCCATGAACAGGATGGCATACACCCCCCAACAACCCCCCACATGCCGTACAGCTATATAACAGCTATGCTGCGTTGACGTCACCTGCGTCCCCAGAGAAAAGGCACCCTAATCGTACCAGTGTGGGGTACGCAGGTATGCTGAGGACAGCATGACACAGAGGACATGCCGTGAAACAGCTTGGTAGGTGCCCATGAACAATGATGCCTAGCTCGCAGTTTGTGCCATGCATCCCTGCTGTCACCCAGGATACTGTCCAGAACCCTGTTCCCTGTGGATGGCATGGATGTGGGTCTGCCAACATCGCTGACACCTAGATGCACACCTCACACATGACAAGTGTGAGGTCCAGGTAGGCCATGTCAGGCATGCCTGTGGCAAACGAAAATCATGCTTACAGTGTCGCATTGGAATGGTGACGGGGCATAGTTAGGGTCCCTGCCATTGACATTGTGGCACGGACCTGTGGCTGCATTGCTGCACCAGCAATGGACCACCTGTCATAGGATGAGGTGTGATCCACCCCCTGTATGTGTCTCCCACTGTCAAGCACAATCCCCATGCAAACATCCCGAGCGTGGATGCTGACAGTCCAGTCCTGGCAAGGTGGTCCCAGAAACGATGCGTGCGCAACTGAAGGACCACCCACAAACCCCCTCTGTGCAGCATGAATGGATGCTAGCAGTCAGATGCCCAACATGGCACACCCCCAGCTTAAGATGATATAACTGGCAGCGACACACAAAACATCACATGTGGGAGACACCCAGACGTATATGGTCCACCAGCGACACCACCCACAGGACCCCAGGGTACCTGGTGAGTTCTCCCCCCCCCCCTTGCCCATCCACGGAAACATCTGTAGTCTATCCCATGAGGCCCATGTCCACCCATGCATGTGTTGTGGGACAGACCATAGGACACCTGGAACATGCCCAGCACATGAGGCAGCCCAGGAGACACCCCCGAACAACCCCTCCACCCACAACATAACATCGGAACACTTCCCAGAAGCAGACCCCATCAGACCCCAGGGGATATGTGTGAGAGAGGTCAGGAGGGATACACGTGTTAGCACCCCAAGAAATGGACGGTGTGTTCCACAGCCCCTATCTGTGCACACCTGAGTCAACCGGAGGGAGCAGACACATCTGGGAGCCCACAGGACTGGCCAGGTCTATCCCTGCGATAGGTGGACATATGTCACGACCTTAAACATTTATTACCATTCCCCCACAGGCCACACTAACCCCCCCACCCGAGCACATGGATGACGGCAACCATGTGCACAGCCACCCCTCAGTCCGTCAGTCAGTCCACAGAGTATCCCCTATATTGGTAGGGGTGGGGCGGCTCAACACACAGCTCACACCCTGGGTCCAGACACAGCACACACAGTATGCACATGGTGCATGGCTGTGAAAGCTGCCGAGCTGTGTGGCAGGGCACATGTGTATAACCACACCTGGACGTGATGGACATCTGGAAAAAGCCACTGCAGGGGGTAGGCCTGCTTCCCCTCCCACACACCAGGTCCATGCTACGATGTATGTGGTTGCAGAGATACCCTGGGAGCTGGCACAGCCCCTCGCACATCTCATTGTGGTCACACGAGCATGACAGCTTCGCAGACTGACAACAACACACCAGCTGCAGCTGTGACATCCCTGCATTGTGCACATTGGAACATGGGACCTGCAAGTAAATCACCACCTAGACCCTGAAATGCACCAGCAGGTGGGTCACATGGACGCATCATGGGCCCCACCCTAGTCTGTCTGTGTGCATGTCAACACACGAGCAACGACATGGAGACTGCAGATGACCAACAAGGGCCAGTACTGCTCAGCTGGGGGCCCACATAGGGATGCTCTGTGTGATAGGGATGCTGTGAAACACCAATCACAAACATACACATCCCTGAGCCAACCCCCATAGGGAATGTCACAGATCCCTAATGTGTGGGTGAGCTGCCACACAGGGCACACACATTATGGGGTGCATACCCTGCCAATGGTGCCCAGGGGGCGCCACCAATGGTGACAATGTCCCACGTGAAGCATGGGACCACAGACACACCCACCATGGACAGCTGCTGTCAATGCACAGCTGGGATGTGTCTGGCAAGGTAGATCATCTCCCCTAGGTGATATTTCCCCCCCTCATCCACTGTGTGTCTGTCACGCCCCACCGGTTGCCCCCGTCGCTCCTCTCCCTCTGTCCATCATTGTGGCAAAACCATTCCACCAATGTCATGTGTGGCTGTGGTGATATGGGTGGGTCAGCATGCAGTCAACATGTGATGCTGCTGAGAGCTGCCCTATGTGACACTGCATGTGTGTGCCAGCTAGGCTCGTCTGATACTGCTGTGACACAGCTGTGCAAACCTACACCCACATGTCCAAGGCAAGGGCATCCGGGGTTGTGTCACGCAGCTGTATATGCCACAAACAGCAGGGGTGGTGCTGCAGGTACATGCGTCACACACAGGGCAATGTAATCTGGTTGTCTGCTCCAGTGACAGGTGTTAGGTGCTGACCACAGACAACATTTATATATCCACAGGTGGAGGACCTGAGGAAAAAAGCGCGGGAGCTGCGGCATTACCACCCGGAGTTCCTGGAGAGGTGCAGGACGGAGCGACAACAGCACCATGATGGTCAGTATTGCCAGGGCTAGGTTGCAGGTCAGGTCGGCCATGGGACCACCAGCCTGTGTCTCACCTGTATCTGTAAATGTTGTATGTGACACACATGGATGTGCCCTGATGTCTGTCATCCTTCACAGACAGTGATACCAGCGATGGGGCGCCACACACATCCAGCTATTGCCTGCGCAGACCCACCAGCCGGCACGCGAGGCAGGAGGAGCCAGACGCGGAGGAACAGGAGGGGCCGACGGAGGAAGAGGAGGAGGTGGCCATGGAGGCGGAGCCACTCCATGTGACAGATGTGGGGGAGGAGGAGGGGGAGGAGGAGGACGTCACCCCACCCACCCATGACCAGGGGGATGAGGAGGAGGAGGAGGAGGACGATGATGTCCTGATAGTGGGTGCAGGGGAGGGGGGAACAGGGGGTCTGGGTGGAGGCAGGGTGGGGGAGGGAGGGGCACGGACAGGCCAGGGAGGGTGGGGGGAGGGTGCACAGGGAGGGGGGAGGGGCGGGAGGGGGTGTTGGCAAACACAGCCCAGCACAGGGCCGAGGGGGCAGCAGCCAGACACTGCAGGCATCTGAACGGCATGGGTGGCAGCATGAGCGTGCACCACCCAGGGCCACTGTCACACCACATGCACATGCCAGCACACAGACTGCAGCCACTGTGTGTCTGTGTGCTGGCAGGTGCATGGACGAGGTGTTAGTGGCCCTGGCTGATGCACGACATGACACCCATGTCGTGTTACATGCGGTGCAGTCTCTGACTGTGGCTGTTCGGCAGGTGGCAACTGATGTGGTGCATTTGGCATCCCGGTTACCACCTGCCGAAGAGCATCACAGGTACCAGCGATGGCACCTGTGATGCCCCCATGTGCCCTGTGCTGGGCTGTGTTCACCCCCCTGAGTGTGTGTTGTTGGTTGGCCATGTTGGCCATTGTTAATGTTGGACCAAATAAAGTTTACATAGTTTCGTAACCCAATGGTCACGTGTCATTCCTACATTCAACATGTATGCAAGCACGGGATATGTATTGCGACCTGCAGGGCCAGGTGGGGCGGACTTGGGTGTCATACGTGTCGTGCGCGCACATGCAGTCAGAGGGGCCATATATGTGTGGGGCTGTGGGTACTGGGTGGGGCCATGGGATGCCGCCTGGCGGGGGTCCACCCAAATTACACTGACACATGGATGTGTGCTATGTAGCCCCATGTGTTGCTGACTGCCTGGACCACCTGACACATGACACCCCTGTCTGCCTTATGATAAGGAAGCTTATCATAGCTCAGGTAGGAGCTATAGAAAATATGATGTGACCCTGAACAAGCAACCTGTCAGTTCTGGTAGAAGCAAGAAAACAGAGTTGTCACATAAAAGACTACCAGTCCCAGATTGCACCAGGTTTCCAGCAGCCATGAGAGGGGCTGTCGTGAGGAAATGTGTGTGCAAACAAGAGAGCTATGAGGTAATCCCTAAGCACTCATCTCAAAGGGCTGGGCCTGATTCAAGACAGCTGCGCTGTGTTAGGGAGCAGCACACATTAGAACAGGATACGAAAATAGCTTATTCGTCAGATAACAGTTTCAAGAACAGCTACAGCAACTGCTACAGAGGGAGGAAGAGATACAGAGACAGAGACAGCAACGGCTACAAGCTCAAGCACCAGTATCACCTGGTGAAACAGAAGCCATGCCATGCAGATAGAGAGAGAAGGAAACTCTCTGGATGGAAGAGAAGAAAGGCCATTGGAAGGTCTGGGAGATTCCAAGCCAGTACTCATACTGGGAGGTAGTCCAAAAGCCAGCAGAGTCCATTGCACTGGAGTCAGCCAGAGGAATGGGGTGGCAGAGATAGGAATCACCAGTGGCCACCTGTAAGAGAGAAGACTGCATGTGGAAGGGACGTTCAGACCAAGGCCAGAAGGTATGTGAGAGGAGATCCAGTGTCCAGGGATCAAGATTGGAAGGCTGGACATCAGAATTGGGTTACATATTGGCCAGGCTATACAGAGAGGAATAATGATAGCAGGAGAGGCTCAGGTATGAACACTGATCCAGACCCTATCTATAATAGAGAATGGCAGCAAGGGAATAAGCATTCTCATGATAGTGCCTTAATGAAAGACTCGTCTGTGCCAACGTATGACACTGACCCTATGCTGATTGATACAGCAGATGAACGTACAGTTTATATGGACTGTTCTCTATCTAGATGCTATTGCTAGCTGTCTCTGAGCAAACACATCAGCCATCACAAAGAAACCTAACTTTGTTCTTTATTCCCACTGCAAACAGCTCTTAAAGCAGGATTTGGGCGCACACAGTAGCAGCCAGCCAGCTAAAGGCTTTCAGCTGGTCCATTGATAGTAATGAGGGCTGCACATGATTGTGTGTGTGAGCAAGGGAGAATCACTGCTGAGATCGGCGTGGAAAATAAGCAGAGGTTAACCTAACCAGCAAAGTGTATTCTTTACAGTGTGCCTTCATATGTGTGAATTATCTGCTAATAAAACATTAGCTAATTGCCTGACATGCTGAAGGTTTTGTCTGGTTTACTTTGTGACCGTTTGTTATCCATTTGTAACACTGCAAGCACGTAACCTCATTTATAGTGCTATCAGGCATACATGTGCTGGGTGAATTACACCCCATCAATACAAGAGGTATGTTATTGATCTTACCACATGGCTTCACAACTCAAATTATTGTCATCAGCTGTGTTTGGGAGTGAATGAACTACAATACCCACAATACCTGCAGGAATCATATGTATATATGCATCGTCAAGATTGTGTAAGCTCTCACCCTCGGCAGCCGTCTGACAGCCGTTACCACCCACATGCCCGAGGGGTGTGCCATGACGTGCAATGTGCTTTGCAAGCAGGGGCGAATGTCAGGCAGCTGCACACAGTGGCGAGTGTAGGTAGGGGACAACATTACTATGGAACACATCAGTACGCGTGAGGTCTGGGAATATGCACCCTCCCTGACCATGGGTGTGTGTGAGCAGCACCCAGCTCCTGGCCCTGGGCAGCTGACACACCCTGTGAGGGTCACAGCCATCCTGTTGTGCCAGTGCTGCAGGTGTCACTGGCCAGCCAAGCCACACATTGGCAACGTGCCAAGGGTAAAGGGTAAATGGTCATGGACCAACCATGCATGTGCACAATACATACGGGACCACAGGTGCACAAATATGCTACAAACCTGGCACACACTGTTTGCTACACCTTTATTTGGCTAAGGTTACATTTTACGGCGCGGCCGACCACGCCTGGCCTGACCCATCCCCCCCCCCTCTGCAGTGCAACACCCTCCCCCTGTGAAGATGGAGGCGCTCGTGGCCGAGGAGCCGGTGCCGGTGCTGGTGCTGGTGCTGCTGCTGGTGCCGGTGCATGTACCCCCTGCTGTCTTGCCGCCAGCATCCCCTCCAGGGCTACACACATGCGTTCGTAAGGTATAGCTCTCACCACCTCTGTGAGGCCCTGTATCTGTGCGGTCGACTGGTCCAGCTTGTTGCATACGACATCAATGGATGCTCTGATGTCCATCAACGCCTCACGCAGGCCTGTGTGTGAGACAGAGCGTTGTATGAGAGATAGTCCGTGGTCTGGGAACTACATCAACACAGTGACAGGTTGCACATCATCACCAGGGCTAGTACTGTGGTGTGGCTTACCCCTGTAGACAAAGGTGTGTGGCGATGTGGCAGCGTGTGCCCCACTAGTGTGGGGAGACCCCACACACAGCACACGGTCCACACTCAGAGATGTTCTGATGCACGTGACCCATGTGGCTGTGCTGAATCACACATGTAATGCATGGTCTGCTACGGTTGTGCATCCAGGGGACTGAACACATGTTTCAAGGACATGGGAGCTGATGGCTGATACAGGGACAGGGACAACAAATGCATACCATCACAGGTGTCCCCGAAAGGGTGGGGGTCAGGGGGACAGGGTGGGGCCACAGTGCAGCAGGAACACAGACCTTTGACAGGTCCATGTTGGAGGGGGCTCAGGTCACAGGGGGGCGATGTGTGCATTGGTACAACAGACCCTCACTGGCGTATGTGCACAGCTGCAGCATCCGTCTGGCAATGATGTTAGGAGTGGGTACGGGCCATGTTGTGTGATGGCAGGGACATGTTGTTTGTGGGGAGGGACATGGTACCAGTGCGTACTACCTGGGCAAGACAAGCGGCGGGCATGGTCCGATAGGATTGGACAAGAGATGGATCCGCAGGGGCTGTCTGCCCCACACACATACAGGCAATGTAATGCTGGTTATGCACATAGCAGGTGCTGCCCCATGGGGTGTGGTGCGTCACAACACTGCATGGAGGGGGGGAGTGCCGTGACCTGCAGATGGGTGGGCACCTGCGGGGTATGGTCCAACGCTATACACAACAGAGGACAGCACATGACCAGTGTGTCCATGTAGGTGACCGACCCAGCTGTGCAATGTGGGGGCATATTGTCATGTCCCCACGAGGGGTACATGTTATTGCACACATTGATATGTCATGCACGACATTGTCTATGTGCGCAATCAGGGGGCCCGGTGGGACATGTCCCTCACCCGGGCCAACTCTACATTGTCCCTGACCTGGACATCTGGTGGGTGCCAGGTATCTGGGTGTCTGGACAGGCCTTGTCTGCTGTAGGGCTATCATATTCTGGCGGGCAACAACATCTCTAGCATGGTGTGACAAGGGGCAGTGGGCCACAACAGGTGCAGGGCTTCATAGGGCATGGTGGGTCTGTCCCAGTTCCCCCGGACAATGTGGCAAATGCCATTCATATGCGTGTGTGTCAGCTGCATGTGTGCGATGCGGAAGACTATTGCTAGGTCAATGCATGTATGCATCCCCTGTCTGTTAACATGTGGCCGCTGTCAGACAGATGCCTGGGTGTGATTCATCCCAGGCCTGTCAGGGGTATATACTAATATGTTGCGCAGGGGTATGTGGGGGATGTAGCCCATCTATGACAGACACAGCTGCTCACACTGATCAGTTATGCCTCCTCAGGTGTGACGGCAACAGGATATTGCTATGTGGGGTGACGTCCACCAACACAGATATGCCTGGTAGCACACACAACAGGATACCTGCTGTCAGTGTTAGATGTGCGGTGACACGGGGCAGGGGTGTCAACAGTTGGACATGTCAGGGAATCCCCAAAGATGTGTGCAGACCTGTCTGTACACAGCATGGCTTTTGATGTGCAGGCTGTGGCAAGGTTATCCATACCAAGCATCGGAACACAAACATAGGAACATGGGAACATGAGATATGCCATACATGGTCACACCAGGGTCCATCAAGCACAGTATGCTGTTTCTAACAGTGGCCAATCTAGGTCATATGTATCTAGCTGTCTCCCCAAGGGACAGTGGTCCCACAATGCTTGTCTATGATCAAGTAGTGATATCCAGGGTAACGTCCTACTGATGGTTCATGGACCTTACCACAGGTACATGTCCAAACATGTTCTATACACAGCTCCACTAACAGCCTTTACTACATCCTCAGTCAGAATATCCCAGCGTTTGAGTACACGTTTTGTGTAAGACGACATCCTGTTATCAGTTGTAAATAGATAGCCCTGTCGCTCCAGTGCATGTCCCCCAGCCTCTAGATATTCTGATAAGGTGTTCAGGTCATCTATGTCTACCCATTCCACACCGTCCATGGATATGTAGACCTCTATCACTTCTCCCCTCAGCGGTCTCTCTCCCAGGTTATAGAGCACCAACCTATTTAGCCTCACCTCATAGGAGTGGACTCCCATCCCCTTTGCCATTTTGGTGGCCCTTATCTGACCCACCTCTGTATTTGCTAGATCCCAATTCATTTTACGGTGACCAGTATTGCACACAATATACAGGGTGTGTCATCAACATGGAACGCTATAGAGGCATGTTAACATATGTTGTTATAACTGACATTGCTGTCCAGATCATACCTATCGCCCTTTATGATAATTTGGCCGCCGCTGCACTATGGGCCAAGGGTATGAATATGGTATCTGCAATGACGCCTACAACATCTCCCTGGGTGGTGGCGCCAAATGTTGGACCCAGCATCATGACACCATAGTTTGGGTTGGGCCTCCCTAGGTGCATATCCCTGCACCTCACCACATTATCCCTCATCTGCCATTCTGATGCACAGTCCCCCAGTTTATCAGGGTCCTCTTGCATGTATCCGCAATCCCTGTGGGTTTCAGCAACCTGACATTGTTGTGTGTCATGTGCATATCTGTTAACTTCACCTGTCACACCACCTTCCAGGCCATTGAGGACTATCTGAGGAAGCAGCAGACCCAGCACAGATCCCGGTGGTACACCACTATTCACCTTTCCCCATTGGGGAACCTGGCCATTTAGCACCACTCTCAGCTTCATATCTTCCAACCTGTTCACGATACACAATGGTACACTGCCTCCCATCCCAGGTATCTTCAGCTTTGCAAACGGTCTCTCATGCGGGACCATGTCAGAGGGTCCCTGCCAGTCCAGATACACAGCATCAACCGACTCACCTTTGTCCACTTGCCTCTTCACACCCTCATTATAACATAACTGATTAGTGGGACAGGATCCTCCTGGTCTAAAGCCACGTTGGCTGTCCCCCATCAGGTTGTGCCTATCTACCTGCTGAGTACATATATTCATTATGATGGTATCTACCATTTGTCACGGTACTGACATCAGGCTCAACGGTCTGTGTGTTCCCGGATAACCCCTCGATCCCTTTTTACAAACCATACCCATACCCATAACCATATCCGTGACCCAGAACATTACCATACCCATAGCCATCGCCGTATGGATCACCTGTTCTCTGCAGGTTGACCTTCCATCTCCCACACATGGACTCCTGGGTCATTGCATCAGGGCACACATTCATGTAGGTACGGCTCAATTGATAGCAGGTACCCAGCTCTTCATCCACCTGGCCTGCCTCCCACTGCGTGGCTATCAGTCATACCCAGGGGCCTCACTGGGTGGATTTGATAGCAGGTTTGTATGTCTGTGCGATGGTAGGTGTACGTTCCAACATATTATGACATAACGGATGTGGACATGCGGTAATCCATGTATCCCCAGCCTGTACCATGGGGCTCCTCCCCCCCGTCAACAGTTATGTTTCCATATGAGGGCCTGACACAGCGGGATTCCACAATGTAGACGGTCATGCTGCATACGTATTTCCCAGCTGTCCTCCAGGGTGTAGCCAGGGCATAGGTCAGTGTTTCCACCTGTGCTCCCATCGCTGTGAGGGTTCCTCGCCAGATATTCTGGCCATTATGTACACCAGTTACCATGTTCAGCCGCCCAACACAGTTCCAGGGACACCGGCACTCTCGTCACATACCATCTGGCATGTGTCCCTGGGTCCCTATGACGTGCAGACACCGCTGGCAGAGGTACCGTCTGGAGATGCCTAGCTCTACAGCACCATTTCCCTGACCCTCACCACTACTCTGATGTGGGACTGCCTTCTGATTGTGTCCCAGTACACGTACCTCTCCTGCGTCGGCGCCACCTCACAGTGCATCGTCGCATCATCCCTCGAAGGGTCACATGCCATCTCTGTCTGTACACTGTGTCCTTTGCATCCGCTGATGTCGCTGGGGATCCTGATCATGCTCCCTGACATGATAGTCCACTGTAGATGGCACTCCATGTGGCCTATGCCTTGTTGTGTGCTCCACCCTAGCACTGCACAGCTGTGCTGACTCAGGCCCTGACCTTTGTGGTGTGTAGTTGGGTTACACCTCATAGCCCTCTTGCATGGACACACGGTACCACACACCAGCTCCTTTTTTGTCTCTGGGGACCCTGGTGCATTCTGGGAGCGGTGGTGTGTCATCGCAGGTACCTGCTGTCACATGCCATACAGGACTGACAGTTTGCTTGTCCAGGGTCACTCACCCTATCAGGGGCTCGCTCCTGACCTAGGACACGCTCGCTCCTCACCAGGTTCACACAACACTGCAGTTATGCCGGCATATGACTGTGTTCATTGGCCCTCAAATGGTGTGCTGTTTGTTACCTGACCACCCGCCACCCAAGGCCATACCCCTGTGTCTATTCCGCCAATATGCCACGTACATAACCCTCACCAGTAGCAGCTGTTGATGTACAATGTGACAAACAACACAATCACATCACACAGGGAACAGTTACATATATCTTGTGTATGTGACCACCTCATGCCACCCACCTTCAGACCTGTGTGCTCCACCTGCGCCATGGCTGCGCATCTCAGACATCAGAACGTCCATCATGTGGCTGGAAGGGGCCTGCAGCTGTTGTGGTGGGGGACCCATAGCCTGGCTGTCAACAGGCTGCTGCATGTTTCCGGCCATCCCAAGTGATGATCCACTGGTCCTGGGGGGCGAGGGCTGTGGGCCAGTTGCATCTGTGCGTTCGCCTGATTGCTGGGCCTCTCTGTCCTCCCGGGTCTCAGCCACAACCTCGTCTGGCTCATCTACATCCTCCCCCTGCTCAGCCTCATGCGCACCCATGCTGCTGTAGTCACCTGTGATGTGAGCAATAGAGGGGGGCTGTGATATGTATCAACGCAAAAACTGTATATCCGCTTGTGCTGTGGTCAACACATACATGCGGTGATGTTGGCATGCATACTGCTTACACACTCACCTGATTCCTTCATCAACCCATACGGTAGTGCCATGTCCCCTCACCTCGGGTACAGGTGGGTGCAGTGTCCCTGTCTGTGTGTTCTGATTGGCAGTAAGGTGCTCATAGTCGCAGATCCCTTCCTGCCCCCGTCCCATACCTCCCTCCCTATGTGCCTCTCATGTCACCGTTTGCCCTTGGTTACCCTGTGGTCGCACCCGCCTCTGCCACCCCCTTTCAGAGTGTGCAGGGCCATTATATTGGGCATGCGACCATGACGGATAGTGTTCTGCGCGGTGCGTGACATTCAGGGCTGTGGGCTGGGATGCTGTGCAGTTGACCCTTATAGCACCGTCATGCGTTTGGCCACACACATGCAGTGCCTGGCAGCTCACATGTTCCCTATACATGCCTTGCTGCATGTCCACACATTACTACAGGGTACGTCATAGACTGCTGTGGGGGTGGGGGTGTGTCTTATTGCCATTACCAGATATGGGACAGGTGGGGGTACGGATGGGATGAGGAACATGTGGTACCTGTGTCCTGCGACCTGGCCCCACATCAGGGTTTGTGTTAGGACAGCATACCCACATGCCCTATTGGGGATGGCTACAGGGTGTGGCGTGTGCGACACATACGGGGTGTGGGGTTGCACGAGGCTGCGTGGTCTGCAATGCTGATCACAGGTATGTCCTGTGAGCTACTTGGTAGCGGTGTGTGTTGGTGGGCAATGACAGCAATATACATGGATGTGTGCTGAACGTGTCATCCTATGCGTCACAACATTACCTTGCCCGGACATCAGTCTGCTAGATTGGCACATCAGTCCTAGTCCTATCGCTGTGCGACCTTCAACAGTTACGCAGTCACGGGATGGAGCGGATGCTCCCTGGTACACAGCGGTCCGTGGAGATACCCTCGTCCCATTACGGAACCACGGGAAACACTGGCATCGCTAACATGGATATGTTGCCCTCGGAACAGTCAATAGCCACCCATCTGCTCGCCGCACGGCACTCTCAGTGTCAATGACATGGTAACACTATGATACCATGTGGAGATCTCACAATGGTCCACGTGCACATTTGTAACTAGTTTGGACCCTGTCTAGGGGGCCATCCCCAGGGCCCCAAGCGGAGATACACCCTCAGGACTTTGCAACTCACCTACACTCTCAGTTGTGCCTTATCAACAGTCCCTCAGTGACAATCACTACACCTGTGCAGGATGTCCCTGGCACCATCTCACCATTCTGTTTCCCTTCCGACAAAGGACATGAGGGCACCATTGCAGCCCTATTCATCTCCACCTCCCAGTCCGATCCATGCTATGCCTCCTGGGTCAAGGGGCTTCACAGGCACGTCGGCCCAGTGATCGACAACATCATGTCCCTTTCCTTCACAACTGGATCATTACCTGCAGGCCTTTGGCATACCTCAGCTATACCCCTGTTGCCAGACTGCAATGTGTACCCTCCACAGTTGGGTTCCTATGGACCCATCTCTGGCACACCTATACTTGCTGAGATGATGGGAGACGTGGACGTACGACAGCTACAGGGACATATTGATTGTGCTGCACCACTGGACCCCTGCCAACATGGCCTCAGGGACCTCCATGGAGTTGACACCCTCCTCACCATACTCCTCAGTTAGCTGATGTATGGCATAGATGATATCCAACTGGGTTGCCACCTCCCAACTCTGGACGTCCCTGCAGCGCGTGATTCAGTGACACACAAACTCCTAGTGGCGGGAATAATTGTGAAGGGCATCACTGGAACAGTGCTTATATGGTGCAGGTCCGATCTGTAGCGAGGGTGGCAGCATGTCGGCTCAGTGGACAGTACATCTCAACCCTTCCACCTACATCAGGGTGCTAACCAATGTTCATCACATTCTATCCCCCTATTGCACATCTACCTGCAAACCATCTGTGGGTTCATACATCCTTGTAGTGTTGTCTACATGCCTTATGGCGATGACGTTGTTCTTTACACACCCATCTCCACTGCACATATGTCTCTCCCCCCTCTCATACCCTGCCCCAATGCATTGTTAGGGTGTCCGTCCTCGTGATACCTCCATATGTGACATACAACAACGGAGGTCCTCTTGATCACGCGCAATCCCAACATCATCCCACCACATCATCTCAGGACTGGGGTATATGACCTGCAATCCTACCCGTCCTCACTTTACCAGTATTTCATTTTATAGGTACGCATCCATATGATATCCCACCTGGAAAACACAGGCACACCTGCATACTACCTAATCCACCTTATGGGACACCTACGCTGCATGTTGGAACCAGACAATTTGATGACAATATACCATGCACTGATGATCCCACACGTCATTTACGGGACCATCATTTGTCAGCTTCCGCACTAATCCACCTTATACCCGTTACAGCTGCCAATGACTGCTACAGCAAGGTTACCTCAGGGAGACGCCTTGGATAACCATGTTTCCCTGAGCTGATTCACTTACATTGGCTAGCCATTCAGGCCAGCATTATCTTTATCACCCTAACTCACACGTTGAACAAACCTAATAGGCTCTACACTGCAGTCTTCTCCTCCCCTACTCACTGCAGTACACCAGACAGAGCAAGAGCATCCACGAACATCACCTCCCTGGAGCTACAGACGGCCATCACAAGCCCTGCCTCCTCAGCAGCCCACAGGACCTTTCACCTTTGTGCCCCTAGGTGCTGCAATGCAGCACCCCCTGGCATCTGGCCTATCAGCAGCTAATCACAATTCAGGTAGGCCGTCACTTTCTATCCCTGCACACTCTTCCCTATAGAGTCATCAACACCTGTCGACCTGAGCGAGCCCACCCACATACCTGATTGCATGATATCTCAGTAACCTGCCTGTGATGAGTATATATGACGTTGGAATATATACCTGTCAGCTTATAGTGGTAACATGTCCCTGATCATTTATGGTACATCTGTGGGATTTCTGTACATTGTTTGCCTTGGTATCGACGTTCCGTCCCATGTCATCTGTGATCTCATGCATGTTGAGTGTACTGGGATTAGGTTTGCCTGTTAGACACGCTGATGCTGAATAGTGCGGTGTATGAGGGGATATAGATAAGAACCTAACTACATAGCTATACAAGGTGTACACTCCGGGGGACATTGGGATGGTCACCTGAGGATGGTGTAGACTACTTACACCTCTTATCAACACACATGTGTTGTCGCAGAACCGCAGATCTCTGACTCACACATGCAACGCTTCTGCAGCAGCATAGGCAGATTACCTTCTCGCATCAACGACCTGTATCATGTGCTGCTCATTTCACAGGTTAGGATATGTTTTTTCCGGCCTTGCACCGCTACTCTTCCTGCTGCACCTGCACAGATCTGTTATCATTGACCACCTTTGTATAACATCTCCTTTGTCATGTTGGACACTGATCATCTGCCTGCTGCTACCATGGAACTCCACAGTAGCAGCATTCAGGTGAGCATTGTCTGTGCTGATCAGGCACATGTTATACGACGTGTGTTAATGATTAGCGTGATGTTCCGTCGACAGCCTGGGATGACAGGAACATTGGACAGAGAGAACATATCGTACCCTGTCAATGGAGAGGTACATGCTACAGGTCAGTGATGCGTTAGGGCATCCTGTCTTAGCATCGTCCCTAGCTTTGCATGTGTGCGTGTGAGACCAGCATATCATCCACACCCGGTCTGTGTTGATCAGAGGTGGAGGTGGTCTGGACCTTCATCCAGTGAGTCCGCCATGTATTTCTGGAGGGTATTCTCTATATATCTATTTGATATCTCCCTGTGATTGGACCCCACTAATCGTGGCAATTAACAATCATACCGGTCACATCAGGGAGATGTGTGCCACGTGCATGTGCGGCCTGTGCTCAGACCTCACCCAGGCTGGGTGCTCAGACACATTGCATAGGGGACACACATGGAGCCAGGGTATTGGGCTACATCCCTCACAAATATGTGTGTCAGCCATCATGTTGTACGGTAGTTTGTGGTGACACACAATGAGTGGGAGGGGGGCCATCACAGGAGGGACAGGGTGCACAGTGGCAGATTGGACTGCAGGACGGAAAGGTATGTACAGTGTCCATACAGACATGCTCAACAGAACAGGCACTGCCATCGCAGCTGGGCTTTCAGCAGCCATGACAGAGGCTACAGCAGCACAGATGGGCCTGTCGTGTCAGAGGGGACTGTCACAGCAGTTATCACACCAGGTACTGGCTCACAGGGATGTCATGGCGGTATCATGGAGGGAGTGCAAGCTCTGGATGCATTGTGTGGACCTACACACTCAGTTATGAGTGTGCTGTGGACTCTTGGGGGGGATGTCCTGGCCCGTGGGGCCGGGGAGGGTGCCTGTGCAGAGCTTTCAGCAGTGCCCTGTCACGGTTATTGCAGGAGGGACAGACCCCCTTGACATGCAACCTGTCTGTCAGAGTGTGACTGATGGACCTCTGTGATGCCGTGATTGCGTCATTGCATACATAGGTTCCAGACGGAGCTGGTGACATCATAGGGTTGCTGTTGGTTGAGATGTTAGGTCTGTGGGCATTTTCTCTGGGTTCTATCCTGTATGTGCGTTGGTCATGTATTGGCCCGCAGACTGAGTTCCATACATGTGACAGCAGAGGTGAGGCTTGGGGGATGGGAGGGGTGAGCTGTGCCTCACAGTGCATGTTGTGTGGTTGTCCTGGGGACAATGTTTGCTGGTCTCCCTATCCGCACACTGTGTGCAGCAGAGGTATCCAGTTTGCAGCTGTGAGCTCTGTTACTGTCACCTCACAGGTTCAGTGTCCCCTGGGTGTTGTTACAGTGAGCCATGTTGGTTTGGCCATTACATGGCCTGGCCAACCCTGACACATATATGTGATTACAGGCGTACACTGTGGGGACTACCTAGTAGCCATAGCGTACAAAGGGTTTGGAAATGCACATGCTTAGCTGATAGACCTGTTTCATATTGGCAGTTACATACGGTGCTACGCATAGGCTGTTGCCTGGACATTGTCACATAGAGATTTGTCAGACGTACCTGCTAGCGGGTGTGCAGTATCCAGGAGCTCAGGCAGGCCACATGTGTAGATATCTCCAAGTCTTTCTGCAAGCTCACGCTCGAGGGCCGATAGTGGGGAGATGAGGGGGCCCCCGCCACCTGTCCCCAGGGCATGCTGGTGTTCAGCCACCATCACCTGCCGTACACCTCTTTTTATGTCAGAAAATCTTTTTTTCAGACTGTCCGTGTCTCTTGTTGGGCCACCCGCCCCAGCCACTGCTAGCCTCACATCCTCCCACACAGCATTGCGGTTCCCCACGGGTGTTTGGCTACTGAGGCGGCCGAAGAGGACATCGTAGTTCTCCAGAACCATGCTCAGGAGGCTGTGGTTCTCCTGGTCACTGAATCTCATCGCCCTCCTCCGCTGCGTAGCTGGCACAGGTGGGCGCTTTCTTTTGCCAGTGTGTCTTTGCACCTCCACACCTGTATTCCCCGATGGGCCTGCAACGGCCTCAGGCACCGGTGTCACCGCCCCACCCACCTCTGCAGTGCACTGTTGTTCTGCATCCCCACCGGCCTCATCAACATTCACCCCCTCGCTCCCCCTCTCCCCCTCTCTCTCCATCACCCTCTGCCCTCACCACTCCCCACCCAGCACAGGACACCACACGCCACCCTACACACTGCAGACCACCCCACCCCACCCAATCCACCCTACCCTGCACAGAACACAACAATACACATAAAACAGACACAGAAACAGTGCTACACCAAATACGATATGGCACTCTACAGACACACAGCCTCCTCTCCCCCTACAACACCTTCTACCTCTTCAGTATCACACACGCCTCTGTTTCTCCTCACTCCCTCACTGTATCTTACAACACCCTCGTCGTTTACCTGTGGTACAGTGTGTTTTATACCATATTATCATTGCCTTTTGCCGTTGCGCATGCGTTTCGTTTTCTATTTTTGTGCGCCGCTGATGTGCGCGTGCGCTGTCGTCTGTGCGCGCCGCGGATCTGCGTCAGAGATGTGCATGGGCGTGTATGGGTGCGGCGCATTCAGATGCACATGCCGTCATCACGCATACACGCCCCAGCGCGGACAACATGGACGTTTACGCTCTGTTTTCCGTTTGCGCATGCGCTGTTGCTGTTCGGCTTTGTTGTCCGCGCCACAGATGTGCGCATGCGCTTTCGTCTGTGCGCGCCACGGATCTGCGTCAGAGATGTGCATGGGCGTTTGGGTGCGGCGCATTCAGACGCACATGCCGTCATCACGCATACACGCCCCAGCGCGGCGCACACGGACGGCAGGGATTGCTCTATGGGATGCACATGCGCACGGCGCTCCCCCACGGCGCACATTGACGCACAACGTCACAGGCGCACATCTCAACACCAGAAATACATCTATATATCCTCATGCATAGATAGTACACATTGAGGGTTGTATTGTAGGAGAGGTGTACGTTTGGAGAGGGTGACATATTGATCAGGCTAGGTTATCTGTGTAGTTCATTGTCTCTTGGGTTGTACTGTGTGTATTGTATTGTATTGTGTGTATTGTGTTGTGTATCGCATCCGTTTGTTCAGTTTATCAGTCGGTGTTTGTGAGTTGGTCGCTGTTGTGGGAGGTTTGTGTGTGTTGTAGTGTGTTTGTGTAGGCCTGCGGGGTGAGGTGATGGCTGGGATATATGTTTCTGCATGTGCCCTGGATGGTGAGCAGATGCTGCGGTTGCCGGACATGGGGGATGGTGTCCATGGGGCTGAGGCACAGGGCATGGGTGTAGTCCCGCAGCAAATCAGACCTGCAGCTGTGGAGGAGGGCCAGGCAGCTGATGTACGTGCACAGCGCAGGAGACGTGCCGAGGTGCAGGCTCGGCAGCCTCGCCTCTACAGGCCCAGGGCCCAGCTCCAGGACATGCGTGAGGACCAGGTCATCTCCCTGTACAGGCTGAGCACAAGGGCTATTAGGGAGCTCTATGAGGATCTACGACCTGACCTCGAGCCCCTGACTAATCGGTCCCATGCCATACCGGGTTTAGTTAAGCTCCTTGCTGCTTTACATTTCTTTGCCTCTGGCTGTTTCCAACACTCAGTGGGCGCAGTGGGTGGCATGAGCCGACCCTCCTTCTCCCGATGTCTCCACCAGGTACTGCGTGCCATGGTCAGCCGGGTGGGGAATTACATAGCCCTTCCCCACAATAGGCAACATTGGGGGACCCTGAACCGAGCCTTTGAGGCTGTAGCTGGGATACCACACGTGATGGGAGCTATTGATTGCACACATGTTGCCCTGGTCCCACCTAGAGACAGGGAGGTGGTGTTCCGCAACCGCAAACACTACCATTCCCTGAATGTTCAGGTTGTATGTGATGCTGATCTGCATATTCTGAATGTGGTCCCACGGTTTCCAGGGTCCACCCATGACTCCTATATCCTGCATCGCTCAGCACTATTTCGACAGTTTGAGGAGGGACTGTATGGGGACTGCATCCTGCTGGGTGAGTATGTCCACACATATGATGTAGTCTGTAGGTTATATCATTTTGTCACTTAACATCTCTTATATATTGCACTATATACGCTCTGTGTGTTAGGCAGCTGAGCTCACGTTCAGCAGACATTGTGGGCGGGGTGTAGACATTGAGTTGCATGTGACATGATGAGCCATGTCACATCTGGTTGGAAACAATACCTGGGGGTGATATGCTGATGGTGTAGGGGGACATATGCACATGTTCAGATGCATGTACATGGGTGTGCATTTCAACGTGTGTGTGTATTTCACCGGGCCACAGGTGGGTGGGTGGGATTGTTGTCCATCACACCCACCTGTGCATTAGTGGCATTTGAGGTAACTGTGTTATGTCATGTCACATTTCTGTGAGTCACAAGCCATACACCTATCGCATATCATTTGTGTGTGTGAGGGCCACACCCCTACACATTACTGGGTTACTTGAACATTGTTTGGTGGATGACATGGGTTGGTAGTTGTTTGGGGTTTCGACACATATGATGGATGTTCATAACCTTGGCAACGTTGGGTACACCTTTCCCTAGGTAGGGTTCTGGTTTAGGCATAGCCCATAACATGTGTGCATACACACGTGTGTTGTGAATGACTTTGGGCCACTGCAGATGGCCACTACTTTGGCATCAGTGTATGTCATTAATCTGATGTGTCTCTGACATTGAGAGAGGTGACAGCAAGGGCAGGGGCCAACTTGTGAGCGGGCAGAGAGGTGTTGGTACCCCATACAGAGGAACCTTGACAGTCTCTGTTGTTGTGATAGTTCAGGGCTCATGTGGGCTACAGTGTGCAGATCTGTGGAACACAGCTTAACAGGGATATTAACATGATGGTGACAGTGGACCGTGTGTCCACTGACATGGTTGTTGGTCAGCGGTCGACAGCATATGGCATCAGACTGCTGTCTGTAGGTATGTTGACCTTACTGGACACAGTGTTGTGAGGTGATATTGGGTTGATGTTGTAGAAATCCCAGGTCAGACATGTTTTGGGTGTGCGTTTACATTGCCTCATACAACATTCTTGTGGTGTATAGCTTGCTAACATATACGTTTGACGTGTTGTTTGTGTGCTGGTGGTTTAGGCTGCCATTGGTGGTTTCAGAGATGCGGACATTGACTGCATACCAAGACGCATATGCCACACCTAGCGGATCTTTGTTTGCAAAACTGTGACATTGCTGTTATTTGCCATGTCTGTCCAGACTACAGGGGCCCTTTCTGACATTTCTATCACCATAGGTCATATTCTGTCAAATGTATATTTGTGTTGTCATATGATTCTGTCAGGATGTGTCATGCACTTGTCTCTAAGGTCCATACCTGTGCAGATTTGTGGTGGCATGCGCTCATGCATTCACATGCATCATTCTCTTTTTGCAGGTGATGCAGGGTATGGATGTCGCCCCTGGCTGCTAACCCCTGTGCGTCAACCACGGACACGTGCAGAGCGGAGGTACAATGAGGCCCACGCCTCCAGCCGCTCTGTCATAGAGCGCACCTTTGGCGTTTTGAAAAGTCGCTTCAGGTGTCTGGATCGGACAGGTGGGGCCTTACAATATCAGGCAATGACTGTTGCAGAGATAATCGTAGCCTGTTGCATCCTGCACAACATTGCTCTCAGGCATGATATTGCTGCAGAGATTAATGAGGATCTTGCGGAGGATCCACCGTGCCCCCCTGTACGTGCCAGTGGTGACACACAGGCAGGCACAGCAGTCAGGCAGAGGTTGATTGCTGAGATATTCAGTGGTATGTATTGCACATCCTCCCACATATATGTGCTGTTGTGTGCATGTGAGGTTTATAACGGGTCATGTGTCTGCACATATAGCATTCAGATCCATCACTGCATTGTCCTTATGCTGAACATCCAACGGTAACATAGGGCCAGGGGTGTGCAATGGACAATGTGGACAGGGCACAACAGGGGCTGTTGGTGTTTTTGGGGTTTGTGTGTTGAGACACCTTTATGAGCTTTTGGGGGTCACAGTACCAGTTAGTGTCTGTGTGTGATAGCAACTGCTGTGCAAACACACTGTTTCCATTATAGTGTGTGTGTGTGGCACGGTGTCAGGCATATGTTCCGGGGTTACATGGGGTGTAGATGGCAACATTTGTGGAGAGCTCTCATGCGGCCACCTTGTTTATGTAGTACAATCAGGGTGTGCTTGTGTGTGTGTTATGCTATTATGGGCTAGCTATGTCTGTATGTTTATAATGTGTCATGCAACATGTATTACATAGCACAGTACACATGCGCATGACTGCATACCCATGATGGGATAGATTACATGTGACAGGTGTTGCTGCCACAACAAACGGTACCATATGGTATGTTGATTTACGTAGCACATACATGGCTAGGGTGAGGCATGTGGACATAGTCAGTGTACAGCCCGGGGTCGATATCATTGGTTTCATCTTATATAGTGAGGTGTCATACATTGCAGTATTCTCACTGTACACACATACGGATGTGCAGCGGGTCACATCATGAACGGGTGGATTACAGGACCCCACTGTAGAGCTGCATGTGTGTATATGTTTGCTAGTTTACCGATTTAGCAAATAAAGAGTGGCATATGTGGGTGATACTATCTGAACATCTACGTCATGGCTCTGGTACATGCTGTATGTCGGTCAGGTTAGCACAGTACACAGCCACATATGCCTTGTCTACACTGGCAAGGGATGTTATGTTGACATACACACACAGACCTATTTGGGTGATATGTGGTGCAGGTGCACATATAGCCTCTCCATGGATTAACATTCTCCCTGATACCCAGTGGCCTGACATGACGCCATCATGGTCTGATGAAAGACAGACATGGGGGTGTTGTCTGGTACACATGGTGATGACATTGCCATGTATTTAGGCACATGATCAGTGCACATATCTAAGTAATCATTGATGTACAGGATGTACACTGCATAATATTCCTTTGCACAGTGGATACAGGGGGTGGTACAGCATATTACCAGGTGTCACAGGTATATACAATGGACTAACAAACAACATTAGGGGAGTCATAGACACGGAGAGGGGGTAATGTTGTCAACCTGGCCAACACAGACTAATGGTGCGACCTTGGGATGTGTTTCACACATGGTGTTTGCAGACACCTCCTTAGACAGGTGTGAGGTGCAACCAAGGGTGGTGGGGGCAAATGAGTAATAGGGGGACATTTCATTGGTATCATACGTCTACATGCTGCCTCTCCCATGTGGTATATCAGTACAGTGTGAGGGTGAACAGTCAGTCGTTGGGTCAGGTTGTGGGGTCTGCCAGCTGTTGACATTGCTGTGTACTGTGGGTTTCACAGATGGGACATGACATATATTTTGTGATGGTTTGTTTCCCTCTCCACAGGACCAGCTTCATGAGGATGCTGTTCCACTGTAGCATTGGCACATGAGGGCCCATCGTCCAAGATGCTGTGGCCCAGGGTAGGTGGATCTACAGCTACATTGTGCGTACATGGGTTCATGGGAGCAACATGTCGCCTGTCATGTGTCATATGAGGCAGCTGGTGTTGTACAACTCTCCCCTGACAGCCTCCCTTACCCATATTTTGGGGTGGTGACCCATCTCCCCATGTGTTTGTGTACAGTATGTTCGCAGGGACACCTTTTCAGTCAGATGTACAGCAGAGTTAGATGTGTTTTTGGTTGTCGTGTTTTACGGATACTGCATTTTCTGTCTACACCATCATATTTAGATCAGACATCACCAAGGTATATGTGCATGTGACTTGGCCATGATGTGCACAGGTTTGCACTTGTGCACATTCAGCCCATGTTTTTCAGCTGTGCCCCTGACCAACGCATACTGTGTGTGTGTTTGCGCTTATGTTTTGAATATGTCCTCCAGCATTGTCCGGGCATGGTACATTATCACGTGCTCTCATGGGTGTGTGCACCTGGGGGGCATGGTGGGGTGTACTACCTCTACTGTTGTGCTGCTTGCCTTGTCACCATGGTCCACATGTGTGGTGAGCTGTGAGCAGCAATGTGTCTTGTGTTTTGAGAGACAGGTGTTGAGCAACATTTATTTCTCTCATATGTAGGCATGCTGTGGAGATGCATCAACAGTTGATGTACATGGTAAATCGACATGTCTGGCTGACATTGTCTCCCTTCGCTGTGACCTGATGTGGCTATGCAGTACTTGGAGGAATTGATGAGGGCCGCATGATGCACACATAGGGTTTGTTTTAACTTTGCGAATTTGATATTACATCTGGCTGTACCTGTCCTGGGGTTTATGATCCTCACATGGACATGTTATGTAGCATCGCTGTAGACACAAACAGATGCATATAGTGTGTAGCTGTGAGATGCCCGTGTGACCTGGGATTGTACATAACCATATCCATGTGACAGCCATGCCTGCATTTACATGTACTGTTGGCGCTCATCTCCTTTTTTTTTATATGCATCTGCTGTAATTTGTGACTTTGCATCCCTTTGGTCTTTATTTTGTGTATTGTGATTCTTGGCAATCTGTTCTGTTTTGGCAAGGTGTCTAACAATACCATACTTCTCCTCTCGTGACACAGGGCAGGTGACATAACAGCACCATTTCCTCCACGCCATCTGGCTCACCATCCAACGTCTGTTGTGGGACTGACGTTCATCTTATTCTTTCCAGGGAGATGTGCCATTGGATGTTTGACCTCTGTTGGTGGCACACAGGCGTGTGATGGACAATTTTGCTCTTTGACCGCTGACTTACCCATGATAGACCTGTACAACACACAGTGTGTGCCATGCTGTGGCTGTGTGTCGTGCTGCTGACAGGGACACAGATGGACTTTCATGGACTGTGTCATCTTGGACGATGGCACTTTACTGTGCATGGCCAGGTTTGCATGGTGTGTTTTGCGATGATCTTTTGCCTGTCAAGGACACCTTGCTTTTGGGACACTGTGCGCATCAGGGACTGACATAATCTATGTATTTCTGACATCCTTCCACAGTTGGTTAGTGTATAGGTGTGTCCCATGTGTGTGACATGGCACACATGATATGTTACTTTGTGGGTTTCAACATCAGCATACAGCCATGTTTGTGGCACGGGGGCACACATGGAGGGATCCAATTGTCTATGTCCACCTGCCCCACACCTGAACAAGGTGCAGGTTCTGCCACATACACACTTTCATGTCCGCCACCATCCTTGTTAGATGTGTGGAGGGGCCAGGGGTGCTTAGATTCATGTGTGGCATCACTGTACCATGTTTGTGTACAGCTGGTGCCTGTGCTTCTCAATAACTATGTTTGTGAGACACTGCATGTGGACCTATGGCTCTGTGTAGTTCACTGTAGGCTGTCTGACCATCATTTGCATCTGGATATGCTAGTTATTGTATATGTTTACTGTACAGATGTGACACTCTGCATGTTTGTCCACGCGGTGCAGTGCACATTTGCAGAGTCCTGTTTTACCCCCTGCATTGACAACAGTCTCATTAGGCCATTATATTTGGTGTGGGTCAGAGTGGGTGTCCATTGTCCTCCTACACTTCAGCATTGCATGGACCATGCTATCGGTAGCCAAACACTGTCCGCCAAACAAACAATGCAAGGGGACATACTGCACGGTGTTATGTCTGCACCTTTCAGGGAGTTGTGTTCTTTGTATTTTCTCTGTGTTCATGTGTCCCTGTTACCTGTTAGCATACAATCATTCAGCTCTAGATGATATTTGTCATGTACACTGAATACTTTCTGATGTGCCAATCAGCCATTATGTGGGAGGTTGGACATAACTTAATGAGGGTGTTTGTCACATGTCAACATTGTGCCAGCATATGTCTTTCTCTTTTGGGGGCCACCTGTGTTGCATGAGGGCTATGTTGGGGGGGGGGACATGTGATGTGTTTTGGGTCTTACGCTTACAACGCCTCGAGTGTACATGCCCTCATATGTAGCTCACACATTGTGGGCATGCAGCAGATGCTCGTGTATGTGGCCCTGGAACCCAGTGCATATCATGCACCTGTTCCACCAGAGATCTCATGCCACTCAATTGTGCGCAGGCATTGACCTTTATGTGGCATGTGTGTTTGTACCTTGCTGACTGTGTTCCCATCTTTAAACAGGGAGGGGCTTACTTTGAAATTATGATTACACTGTGTACAGTAACTGGGAGGTGTGATCCAAATAAATATATGTATTATACAGACATTAGTTCCTTTTGCTGCTTGGTCATGTTCACACACATGCACTACAATGTCTACCTTTGCATATGTCATGACTCCTTGTGACCTTGGGACTCCGTGGTTACCTTGACAATGTTCCTCGAGTTACTCTCCAAGGGCCACATGATCTGGTTTTCTGAAATGAGGCCTGGTTGCCTTGTGTGCATGACAGTTTTGTGACGACTAGGCTGCTCCTCCTCTCGTAGAGCACATTCACACTTGTGTCTACTGGTTTGCTTGCAAGGTGCATGTCCACCTGTGCTCACAACAGTGTACGATGGCAGCTGTGCATGTGTCTGGCATTTTGCACATCACAGGTTCTTACTGGTTCACATACAGACCCTGTCTTTGGCATATTATGTATTCCTTGGGCTCAGTGTATTATTTGTGGGTGTGGTTGGTGGCATGTGATTTCAAATAAGGTTATGCGTTTAGCCCACGATATGCTTTGTTTTTAATTAGTTTGTACATTATGCTGACTTGACCATTAGTTCACTGCAGGTTAATCAACTCTACACACACCCATGTCTGTGATCAGGGTGCAGCAGGGTGTGCACTGTGTGCTGCCTAGCCAGCAGATATCATCTGTTACATAGGTTTCTCTCATTATGTTGTTTACACTGCTGTGCACCTGGGGGTGTGGTGGTGCTGGGTTTCAGCAGGTGTGTGTTCACCCTTTTTCATGTGTTGCTCTCTGCTGTCCTGTCCATGATCAGTACATTGCTTCGCCACGCATCCTCCACTGCCCTTGGGGATACCTTGCTTTGCTCTTGTTATGTCTGTATATATTTATGTATTTGTTTTGGTATCCCACTTTTCACACGGTCAAGGGGGGTTTCATACGAGGGGGGGGGAGGTTTTACATGTTGGCCACGGCCATTGCCAGGGGGGCTACATTGACGGTTTCAAATGGGGACATAGGACATACTATGGACATTGACAGATTGTGCACATTGTCATATTTGTATGGGGTGGGTTAGGGGTTGGATTAGTGGGGTTCCTGGGACAGTATGTTTTTCAGCTGTATTATAATGGATTAGTGGTCTGGGTTGTTACCAGGACATCTTGGGGGCCTGTGCATGATACATGGGGCATGAAGTTCAGGGTCTCGATTGCAGGTCCCTTGCGGGCCTTTGGTTCATTTGTTGCTTACAGTACCGGAGTTGGTGGGGGCTTGTCTGGTAGTTGTGCCGTGGCCTGGGCGACACAGTCTGGTGTTGCTTTGGGGGTTGCGTGCTTCATGTATGACTTTGTTGGTATGTGGGAGGGCTTTGTATTGACTCCTTGCTTCAGGTGCCTGTATGTATGTTTCTTTCAGGATTGGGGTGATGTGGTCTGTATATTTTGCATGCTGTGTCTACAGCATCACATATCATTGTGTGTTTGTGCATGCGTCCCTGGTCCCAACTACAGACTGTGATCTGAAATGTACACAGGAGTTCTGCAGGTGCATTTGTTCATGGTTTCCCTTGTGGATTTGCCTGTCCTTACAACCAGCATGCATGTAGCGTGAGGGCCTGGACTATTTCTGACTGCACCCTTTGCTAAGACACACACATTGGTGCTGTTTCCTACCTTTTGTTGCTTTTACATTTCTGGGGTTGTTGGTATGTGTGATTCCTCTCTGTTCTCTTGGATGTGCATGCGTGTCCTGCAGTTGTGTTTTCCATTTGTTTGACTCTCATATGTTGTCAGGTTTGTGCTGTGGACACATTGTACACTCATCTGAGTTGTGAGCCATGCATCTGTCCATCTTCTGTCTGCCAACTCTTGTGTCATGCTACCCTGATGTGCATGCAGCTGCAACCCTTCCTGCACTCCTACACCTTCCTGCATCACAACTCTCCATGTTGGTCGCTCCTGTGTTTGCTCTGCATATCATCGCTAGTCCACTGTAATCATGATATTTCACAGATCCTGCCATTTCAGCCCCTCTGCTGGACACATCTTCCCATCCACGGTTACACACCATCATTATAACATGGTACATTATCCATCACTCTGTACATAGCTACAGCTGGCACAGGTGTCTTTATCCATTTCTGTTGCCGCCACATAGCCTTGTGGAGATCTTTGTAGTACAGCACCTGTGATGTCAGTGTTTCTTATACTTTTGGATTGCCTTTCCTTTCGGCTCTGTGCAGTATTTGGGTTACATGTGCACTCGCATTTGATGATGTGGTTGTTTATGATGTGCATTGTGTAGCAGCCTAACGGAACGATACTCTGGCTAGGCTTGTGTTTAGATGGCAGCACAGCTTACTGTACAGTTGCATTCTGAGAAAACAGATGTCACTAAGCCAACCTTGGTCACTGCTCATTTGGCACCATGACCCCTGCACCATCACGCAATGCCCTAACCATTGTGCTACACTGCTGTTCCCTCCTGCATGTCTGCTCACCTACCTGGGATTTCCCTGCGTTAGACTGCACAGTGATGCCAGCACTGACTGTGCTTGGACCATGCCCTGCCTCATACGACAAACTGTAAAGCACCCTACACACGACATTGTGATTTCCTTGGTGGACAATGCGCTTTAGGATTTGACATGTGAGGTACCTTATATTGCGTCATATGCATCACCTGATATTACAGTGCTTTCATAGTGCATTTGCAAGGGGGAGTAACAACAATAACATGTAAAATGCCTCCTAGATCACTATTGCTCATGACAGATGATGGCTCGTCTAGCCGCTTCATTGGGCACTGCAGGGGATTGAACCCCCGATCCCTGCTCCATTGGTAGGCGTCGTTCCCATCGTGCTGTGGCTCAGCTCGTGTGCTTTCCCATCCGCGCGCCGCCTTATGCCGCACAAAGTTCCTCTACCTCGTAAAGGATTAGTGCGCCGCCTTCTGCTGCCCACTATTTCGGTGCCTCCTAAAATGTTGCCTGAGCCTGCCGCTTCATTGGGCACTGCGGGGATTGAACCCCCGATCCCTGCTCCATTGGTAGGCGTCGTTCCCATCGTGCTGTGGCTCAGCTCGTGTGCTTTCCCATCCGCGCGCCGCCTTATGCCGCACAAAGTTCCTCTACCTCGTAAAGGATTAGTGCGCCGCCTTCTGCTGCCCACTATTTCGGTGCCTCCTAAAATGTTGCCTGAGCCTGCCGCTTCATTGGGCACTGCGGGGATTGAACCCCCGATCCCTGCTCCATTGGTAGGCGTCGTTCCCATCGTGCTGTGGCTCAGCTCGTGTGCTTTCCCATCCGCGCGCCGCCTTATGCCGCACAAAGTTCCTCTACCTCGTAAAGGATTAGTGCGCCGCCTTCTGCTGCCCACTATTTCGGTGCCTCCTAAAATGTTGCCTGAGCCTGCCGCTTCATTGGGCACTGCGGGGATTGAACCCCCGATCCCTGCTCCATTGGTAGGCGTCGTTCCCATCGTGCTGTGGCTCAGCTCGTGTGCTTTCCCATCCGCGATCCGCCTTATGCCGCACAAAGTTCCTCTACCTCGTAAAGGATTAGTGCGCCGCCTTCTGCTGCCCACTATTTCGGTGCCTCCTAAAATGTTGCCTGAGCCTGCCGCTTCATTGGGCACTGCGGGGATTGAACCCCCGATCCCTGCTCCATTGGTAGGCGTCGTTCCCATCGTGCTGTGGCTCAGCTCGTGTGCTTTCCCATCCGCGCGCCGCCTTATGCCGCACAAAGTTCCTCTACCTCGTAAAGGATTAGTGCGCCGCCTTCTGCTGCCCACTATTTCGGTGCCTCCTAAAATGTTGCCTGAGCCTGCCGCTTCATTGGGCACTGCGGGGATTGAACCCCCGATCCCTGCTCCATTGGTAGGCGTCGTTCCCATCGTGCTGTGGCTCAGCTCGTGTGCTTTCCCATCCGCGCGCCGCCTTATGCCGCACAAAGTTCCTCTACCTCGTAAAGGATTAGTGCGCCGCCTTCTGCTGCCCACTATTTCGGTGCCTCCTAAAATGTTGCCTGAGCCTGCCGCTTCATTGGGCACTGCGGGGATTGAACCCCCGATCCCTGCTCCATTGGTAGGCGTCGTTCCCATCGTGCTGTGGCTCAGCTCGTGTGCTTTCCCATCCGCGCGCCGCCTTATGCCGCACAAAGTTCCTCTACCTCGTAAAGGATTAGTGCGCCGCCTTCTGCTGCCCACTATTTCGGTGCCTCCTAAAATGTTGCCTGAGCCTGCCGCTTCATTGGGCACTGCGGGGATTGAACCCCCGATCCCTGCTCCATTGGTAGGCGTCGTTCCCATCGTGCTGTGGCTCAGCTCGTGTGCTTTCCCATCCGCGCGCCGCCTTATGCCGCACAAAGTTCCTCTACCTCGTAAAGGATTAGTGCGCCGCCTTCTGCTGCCCACTATTTCGGTGCCTCCTAAAATGTTGCCTGAGCCTGCCGCTTCATTGGGCACTGCGGGGATTGAACCCCCGCTCCCTGCTCCATTGGTAGGCGTCGTTCCCATCGTGCTGTGGCTCAGCTCGTGTGCTTTCCCATCAGCGCGCCGCCTTCTCCCTCCCGCGCAGCTTTTCCAGGCGGTAATGTGCGGGACGCACATGTGCGGGGCGCACATTGGCGCATATGTAAACCGCGTGTTTTTCTTTTTCAGGACGCAACGCCCACTCCTTATATGGCACACGCACACTAGCGCGGCCCCGCACATTATGAATGTTTAGTAAACATACCCCATAGGTTGGATGGAATTCCTGCTTCTGTTCTCTGGTCTGCTATGCCAGTTTTTCATTTGATGACATTGTTTATTTCTCCATTCCCTCTTTTCTTCAGACTCACTGAGTCCTTCCTCTTCTCATATAAGGGAAATACTGGTGATAGCACCCCATGAACACCACAGCACACAACCATGCTGTGTGAAGCGGCGTTCCTAGGCTCCTCTGTACCCAAAACAGATGCCCCCCTTCAACGGGCCCATAGAGCAGACCCAGAGTGGCAAATCTATCTTAGCATGGTGGATGGTTTGGCACACTGCCTCTGCTCCAGGACCGGAATATGTTCCCTCCCGGGCAAAATCTCACAGTTCACAAGGCTTAGCCGGGAGGCCTGGAGTGGAGGCAGCATGGCAAGCCATCCCCTCATTAAGGTAGGTTTGCCACACTGACTCTGCCATGTAGTTATGGAATTCAGCATCCCCCTCTGAGATAGCACTCGAGGCAGGCTGCACCCACTGTTCCGCCCTTGGTATGCCACTGGCTATGTGAAACCCTTCCTTCAACCCCTCTGACTCTCCTGGCCCAGACACTTACGACAGGAGCCTGGGTACAACCCTTGGAGCTCCAGCTGTCTCAAGAATGTGGAAGACAAAAAGATATTCCCCCACCCTTATGAAGCATTTTATTTTGCAATTCCTACCAATGAGATCTCTCCTAGAACATAATTTATTTTATTTATTTATTTGGCATACATTTATACACCGCTCCTTCCAGCGATCAGAAGAGGTCCATCGTTGTACAAGACAGGGAGAGGGGAATAGACAAGGGAAGGATAAACAACGAGAAGATTACAGTTATACAATTGATTGGCAAATAAATTACTGTTTAAACACCAGTATGAATTACAACTTATTGTACAAGACACGGGAGAGGGGACAAGATAAAGGGGGAGATTAACAACGGCACAATTACAGTTATACATATCATTGGCATAAATTACAGTTTGAACACCAGTGTAAATATACAACAGAGTCGCAATATATAACGGCATAATAGGAGAAAATTATATACATATCGACAATTTGATCATCATGGAAGTGGACATCAAATGAGCATTAGGTTCATATGAGGCTTAGGCTTTTGAGGTAGGTGGGCAGCATGGGAGGGGATAGTTGGAACCGTCTATGTGATGCCATAGTGTATTTGGAATAGGTGTGTTTTAAGCTCTTTTCTGAAGACCTGTAAGTCCTTGATCTGACGTAGCTCGTGTGGCATCTGGTTCCAGAGTATGGGTGCTGAGTAGGTGAATACCCAGTTGCTGGTCCGTTCTTTCACTGACCTTATGCTGCTGGGTACGCAGAGTGTGTTCAGGTTAGCAGTTCATCGGCATCTGTTGGCAGGCTGAGTGGTGATAAGGTTATCGAGAAAGGAAGGAGATATTTTGTGGATAATTTTAAATGTAGATACCAGCATTTTGTAGATTATCCTTGCAGGTATGGGGAGCCAGTGGAGCTCTATAAGAACTGGAGTGATGTGGTCTGACAAACTCTTATTCATGATAATTCTGGCTGCTACATTTTGCGCCATTTGTAGGATGTTTAGTGTTTTTTTCGGTAGACCTTGCAGGATAGCGTTACAGTAATCGAGGTGAGGAATGATGAGTGCCTGTGCTACTGTTCTAAAGTCCGAGTGGTCAATGATGCAGCGTATGGGCTGTAGAACTCTCAGTTTGTGAAAAATTGCTCTGTTAGTTATCCGGAGGTGTTTGTCCATCTTTAGGTTAGCATCGATTAGTACCCCTAGGTATTTGATCTCATTTTTAGAGAGATAGGTGTTCCGTTCAGGGTGATAGATGCAGGAGGTTTGAAATCTTGTTTTCCTGATATGAACATCACTTCAGTTTTTTTGTGATTTATGGTCATATTGTTGCATTGGAGCCAGTTTTGCAGATCGTGTAGGCATTCTTCTAATTGTTTGAGATTGGGGTTGTTTATATCAAGTTGTGTGTACAACATGATGTCATCTGCATATAGGTGGTAGCTGATACTATGCTTCTGGAAAATTGCACATACTGGCTGGATATAGACGTTAAACAACAGGGAGGAGATGGCTGAGCCCTGTGGTATCCCTTGGGTTTGGGGGAAGGGTTTTGCTTGCTCGTTATTGAAACGAACCTGTTGCATTCTATTTGTTAGGTATGACTCAAACCACTTTATGGGTGTGCCTGTTACACCTATTGATTCTAGTCTGCGCAAGAGTATTTGATGATGTACTGTGTCGAACGCCGCAGATATATCTATGAATATTAGTATGAACATCTTGTTTTTGTTTTCCAGCCCCTTGATGAGGTTGTCTAAGAGGGCTATAAGTAGGGTTTCGACACCATGGTGGGGTCTAAAACCATATTGATGCTCGTCAAGTATTTTGTGCTCATCTAGGTGGTCTTGCAGTTGTTGCTGAGTTACCTTCTCGATAATCTTTGCAAGAAAGGATATGCTTGAAATCGGCCGGTATGAGGTAGGGTCTTCTACGTTAAGAGCTTTATTTTTTAATATAGGTCTAATTACCGATCTTTTAAGTTGAGCAGGCATGATCCCTTGCTGCAGGGATTGATTGACTATGTGTGTTATCAGGTGCGAAATTTCATTTTTAGTTGATTTGATCCATTCTGCTGGACATGGATCTAGGAGAGATGTCGTTGTATGAAGGTTTGAGATCGTGTTTAAGATTAGATTTTCGTTAATAGTATGGAACGAAGACCATCCTTCATTGGGTTGAAAGCTTGTCTTCTGACTGCCCGGCTGCTTTGGGACTATCTCGATCATATTCTGAGTTTGGAGAGGATGGTTAGTTGGATTGAGTTTGCTAGCATAGTAATTGGCCAGGACCTGGGCCTTTATTTTCCCATTGCAGTTAGGTTCAGGCAGTGGCTTTGTAAGTGACTTGACTAGTTCAAACAACTCTCTGGGTCTGTTAATGGCCTTATTGAGTACCTTGGTGTGATGCGCTTTCTTGGCCTTGCTGGTCTCATTTTTATACTTGGCTAGGAGCTCTAGGTATTCCATCTTGCGAAGGTCATCCTTGGTCTGTCTCCATCTTCTTTCCACTTTTCTTAACTCCTTTTTCATTTTGTGTAGCAGTGGAGTGTACCAAGGTTCTGTTTTTGTTTTCATAGGTCTGGCTGTTGACTTCCATGTTGGTTTAGAGTTGGTTTCGATTGTAGAGAACCATTGGTGAGTGAGGTCTTCAATATTGGTGTTGTCAAGGGTTATGTGTTCCTCAAGAGAGCTTATTAGGGTTTCCTTGTTTAGCTGTTGGAATTTTCTCCTTTGTTGATTAGGTGTGTGGGAATCTAACTTGTATGTTTCAGAGGATAGATATATGGTGATCTGAATTTGATGGTGATCAGACCATGGGACCTGTGTAATAAGGATTTCAGGTTGTTTAAATTCTCGATGCTGAGAGTTTTGCATAATATACTTTCTCTAACACACACACTGCAAACAGATTTTGTGAACACTCTGAAACACTATCGTAACAAAAAGGGAAATTTACTCATCCTGTCACATTTGTAAATATATTTGCCTTGAGTAAAGAAAGATGGATTTTTGTTTGAAATGATTAAGTGTGTGTCAGTATATCACTATTGTTACTCCTTTGCTCTCTATGTCATTCTCTTTCTCTTCTCCATGTTTTCCTTATCTTGCTGGTGCCCTGTGAAAACTTTCTTTTCATAATGGGAAAGAGAGAAGACCTGGGGGAGATTGTGCAATGTATAGTTATTTGCCTCCAGGGGAAGTCTTCCCTGAAAGGACACACCCTGCTTTTGTGAGGAGCTGACGACAGAGCTGGAAACCATAAACAAGATGGTCATAGACAAACGTTTAAATGGCAGAAGTGCTCAAATGGCCACACTAACCCCAACAATCATAGCAATAATTCTGAGAATCATGATAATATTTTAGGAGCCTGTCTGTTTCTACAATAGTATGTAACCATTAGATGCTTGAAGGACCTCTGTGATGTGTTATTATGTTATCTGAGAAGACCAGTTTGTGGTATGAACATGTATATATGTGTAATACCTATACAAAAATTGTGTTTGCTGTGGTTTGGTTTGGCAAAGAGAAATTTGGTCAAATTTGTTCATTCCCCTGGGTCTATAGTTACAGTTGTACATTATTCAAGCCCTGTTTCTAGTTAGTTGAACCCTCTCAAGAGCATGCTAGTTTAGTATGACCAGGGCCATACCAAAGGCTGTGCGAGCAGTGTGGCCACACAGGGTGCAAGAAAAGAAGGGGTGCTGATGTCATCATTCAGCTTCCAGGGAGCTCGACAAAAGCAAGTTCCTGCATGCAACTTGGTAAATGTGAGGGGGGTGCCAGGTTCACAAGTCACACAGGGCGCATTGCTAGCTTCGTATGGTCCTGTGTGTGATCACCCTGCTTAGCTTCCTCTCAGTAATTAACAGAATCTTATTAGCAATTTAACACCAGTCTAAGGAAAGTATTAAATAATGTCCAATTAGCAAGCACTCATTACATTTCAGGGAGTATATCATGATATATAGCATGAACTTGGCAAGCCCAAATTTTCCTTTGAAGTTTCTTCATTTTGCATGCTCACTGCAATATAGCACAGAGTAGAATAGCCTACTGATTAGGACAGAGGTTCCCAACTCCAGTCCTGGAGGGCCAAACACCATTCAGGTTTTCATGGTGTCCCTAATAAATATGCATGAGATTCATTTGCATGCACTACCCCCATTGTATTCAAATGTATCTCATGCATATTCATTAGGGACAGCCTGAAAACCTGAATGGTATTTGGCCCTCCAGGACTGGAGTTGGGAACCTCTAGGTTAGGGCAACAGTCTAGAAACCAAAGAGATTAGAGTTCCAATCCCATAGGGTTACCAGATGGCTCCAGGTCATCTGGAACATGCTGAGCCAGTCCTGATTTTACTTCCATTACATTCAAATATACTTTTTTAGTGCAGTCAATAGAAATAAAACTAGGCAAGTCACTTAAACCTCCATTGCCTCAGATACAAACTTTTATTATAAGCCCACCAGGGACAGGGAAATGCCTACTGTATTAGAATATAACTCACCTCAAACTGCTATTAGAAAGGTGTGAGCTAGATGTAAATAAATAATGCCCTCTAGGCTATCGTTACTGCAACTTGGCGGTTCTGAGGGAGCCTGATCTCAGAGGCTGAGCCGCATAGGGCCTGGCTAGTACTTAGATGGGTGACCACCTTGGAACAGCAGGTGCTGTAGACATACTGCATAGAAAAAACGTCTGGCAATCTATTTCCAGTTGCACCTTGCCCAGGGGCTGGTTGCCAGGAGACAGCACTGACTCAAGAGCACCCACTTCCACTTTTATTTTCAGGACACTGCTGACATATATGCTAATACCTTCCTGCATAACTCATTATCTCTAGCATGCACAAGAGGGCTGTAACATGCACGCTGAAGTTTATTGCTTCAGTGTCTATAGATGTATTTAGTAATGCTCATACTGGCATAGAAGTAGATATAAAGATAACAAAAAATATCTGTCGTTGTTTTAAAAGGAGCTGACTTGTTTATGTCATAGACTAACATCTAACAATCTTCTCAATGCTGCTTTAAACTAGCATGGTTTTGATTCCAGCCCTTTCATCTGACATCAAATGCATGTAACAACATTCCACCTCCGATTTACACTGCATACGTTCTCTGTGTAGTTTTCCTAAAATGAAAAATAATGTGAGCGTAGTGTTTCAAACACTAGATTTAAAGACATGGCTTTTGACAAAGACATGATTGCATTTCTCTGAGTTGAATTAATATATTCTAGTTTGTGATGATGCTTTGCTCGTTGATTCATCTATGTGTCTAAAAAAACCTCCTCTCTCCATCCACAAAATCAAGACAGAGACAGTCAAAGAACAAATACACAGGATTAGCATATTAGGAAGAATAATGAACAGCTTTCAGCTCTCTATGGTGTGCTGTATTTAGCACAATGGAGCTCCGATACCGTTGTAAGGAAGAAGAAATATGCTGAAATGTATGGTTTTGTATCACAGCTCATCTCTTTGAAATGAAAGCAAAACTCAGCTGCTTTTTTTATTTATTTATTTATTTATTTTGCAAAAGCCGACTTGAACTTTCCTGGGTCTTCAGCTAATGCATTCATGGATAAAGCTGGTGCTAAGGGCAATTCTCCAATTAAGACAAATGAGGCACATTGAATTTCTGCCCCCAGGCGCAGCAGGGGTGCTGGCAAAATCTACTTTATTCTTTTCTGTTCATGCTGAACTGGAAACAAAAGCATGAAAATTCAACACATCCACTTACAGAATAATAAAGGCTGTTGTTCAAAGCATGAAAGCTTTGGCAACCTTCTGGGGCCTTATGCAAATCATTTTTCCTCTCAACTGCTACTAAACTATTGGTGTTGGAAATTAAAGATGTACTTGGTTGGTCAACAGCTGAAAGAAGAAGTGCACCTTGAAACTCAATTAGAGGTACATTAAGCAAATAAACCAGGTTTGACTGATATTGACTAAACTGAGATACATTGTTGTCCGCTAGTAATTTTAATTTGATTGACAAATGTATATGTGGTGCATTATTTGGCCAGGAAGGGATGAGCATAATCCTATTACTTTTACAATTACATACAAGCAAAAAACAGTGAATCTAGACAACCGACTACGGATACCACCTGACCCAGGTCAGCCAAGAGGATAATTAAGTCTTGGTTTTCTTAATCCTTGTAACACTCCGTTTAGGGACTTTCCTGTCAGTACACAGAATAAGAATGTAGATCCTAGCATGCAGAATAACGGGGTTTGCAAAAATAATATATTTTACCTTGAACTTGTATAGACTCACCACCTAGCATCAGGTTTAAGAAACAATCTTGGCTTTCCAATTCCTATGTCAATGTTGTTCACATTTGGAAATCCAGAGAGTTCTTAGAAACTGGGTAGCCTAAATATTTTTAAATAAGTAAATAATAAAGCAGGCCTGATAAAGCACTTCCTTCTGACCTGCAGAGGTCGCATGATGAAAACAAAGTTCACGAATGGCAATTTGGGAAAATTTGCCAAGCATTGGCAGTTGGTTAGTTGGACCCCGAACTAATTGAATTTCATGATTTCATCGATTTTCTGATTTGCACATGTCTAGTGACTGCAGATAGCAGGCTAGTATGGGGACTATGTGGGAGGGTAGGTTCCCATTGTATGGTGATCACATGACAAGAGGCTTGGGAATTTTGTGCTGCGGTCCAAAAATACCTTAAAAAGGGATTTTTTTTTTCAGACTGGAATCACTTGCTCATATTTGTAATTACCCTATAATTCATGAAATTACTCAAATATCATAGTTCTCTTAAAGCAGTGTGGGATCCAAAAAAAAGGCACAGTATGCATCCCGAGTCATGCCAACTGCTTTCAGCCGCTGCACAAGGGGTTGATACTGGAAGGGTTAAAAACCTAGCTTAGAGATTATTCTAAATACAAAACCTCTGACTCTTACTGGCCCTCTCCTGTTAAACATATTTACTAAAATAATTAAGTGATGATGAGAAAAGAGCCTTGCTTGTGTGTCTCAACTAGATGGCATGCTCTAGTGAAAAGAGGTGTTTTCTTCTATGTATTGTCTAGCTGCAATCTGGGATGTATAGGACAAAATGTACCAAAAAAGGCCAAGCACGTGCAAGTTCAGGCATGATTTTAAAAGTGTGCATATACCCAATATGGACGTTGTTGGAGATGACTGCAAGGACATCTCTACAATGATGTTCTAGACAGGGGACATATCCCAGCCTGTGATTCTGCAGTTGTGAACAGTACTGGGGAAAGTAGAGCACCATCTCCTCTAGACCTTCCAAAATTACTAGCTTTACAGGAAAACAAGCATTTTTTGGATGTCTAGTCGTGCCCTGGAGCAGATCTAGACCTGGACGGGGCAGAGACATGCCAGCCAGTACTGAAATTGGGCACGCATGTCTCCAGTCTCTGCAATGCTCTGGACATGCCCCGTCACACTCCCAATCCTAGATGGACATATCACATCAAGGACGTCTCTGCAGTGTTTTTGTATAATGGCCCTGAGAACGTTTATATTATTTGGACATCTGTGTGCCCATTTTCAGACCTCCAAAACATGAATAGAGCTTCTAAAATGACCCCCTTAGGGACATGTCTACTAAAGTGCACCAAGGGAGCACACATTAAATGGCAAAACATTGCATGGCGGGTGTGGCAGACCTGCCCTGACTGACGGAGGTGCGCCAGCATGCTCTCGTGCAGTTACAAAAGCGAGAAGCTTCTTGCTGCGCTAAACCATCAGCCACAAATAATGTGGGTATATTTAGTGCCACCCACTTGAATGACAGTAAGTCCACCCATGCTAACTACAGCATTGATGATTAGTGTACGCTAATGGCTCCCATGCTAATTGTAAGGTGCAATCAATGCCCACTCTCTGTTCCTGACCTGCCCAATCTCCACCCCACTGCACGCTAAGCCATTAGTGCAGGAGTTTTACCATGTTGGCTGTTCTAGTGCATGACAACAGTTACTGTGGCCTGCTTAGTGCAGGTAAACCCCATGCTAACAGCACACTCTAGTAGCATGCCCTGTAGTGCTATGTATGCCTATAGAAATGTCAAATAGCAGTACAAATAGTATGGCAGTGGTGGTAAAGACAGAAAGAGACAGAAAGATATTGTTTACATTTATATTTAAACTGTGTTATAGCTAATATGTCAGGCTTGCATGCACTTAAATAATGAAGGGTCAATATTCAAAAGGATTTATATTTTCAGTTTCAACCAATTAATATACACATCCTCTAGCAACTCCTTTTCACCTGTTGTATTTTTATTTATTTATTGTCATTTATATATCACCTAGTGCAATCTAGGCAGTGCATATTCAGCTATGGTATATATTTCTTTTGTCCTCAAAGGGCTCACCATCTATGTTCTGTACCAGAGGTAATAGAGGACTAAGTGATTTGTCCAAGGCCACAAAAAGCACCTCTGGGACTAGAAACCCCAGACCCTCTGGCCCAAGGTTGCTGTCTTCTAGTGGGATGTGAACCCATGGCCCTACTGGTTAAGGTGACTTGCCCCAACCACCAGGCTATTCATTCTATAGAGAGGGGTAGGGTGAAAATACATTTAACAGCTCTGTCACTTTCTGTGTAGGGCTGGGATGAAGCAATGGCAATGATATTCAGCTACTATATGAAAGGCTTGCATGTTCACTCTCCCTACATAAATCGAGAAAGCACCAAATATTTTCTCTGTAAAAAGCAAATTCCTTTAATGAAAAAATAAATGCATAACAGAATTTTTATCACTCTAAACACAAATACGATGTGAAGGGTAGCTCAATCGTGAGTTTTTTCTGATGGCGTCCCTAACATAGAAGTCACAGTAGGACTATTCTTTGATGCCTGAACCAAATTCCTCTCCAGTCCTTCCACCACTACCCCATCTGATCTTCTTTTAAATGGCAAATAATACTAAAAAATATGGCCATAATCTCGTGGTGCTGCCCCCTTTTATAAGACTAGAGGGCAGCACTGCATGATTGCGGCCGTTTTGAAAGGCTTCATGATGGGAGCAGGAGTGGAGAGGACTGCTCCTGTCCCCTTTTGCCAGTTGACTGCCAGGAATAAAAAGGTACTGATTTGGGAGGGGGGATGGGCAGGGGACCATGGGATCCTCCCTTTGTTGGCTGGCTAGTCTGGAGTTTATTTTCTGTGAAGAGGAGGGAGGCGGGGATCAGGGAACTAACTGACTAGCTGGAATTAGATGGAGTAGATTGGGGGGTGGGAGGGATTACCAACTGGCTAGCCGGGCTTTTATTTTAGTCCGGGGGTGCATCGATCCCCTCTAGACAATTCCTAATGGGGACTGAAAACTGTCCGTGGGAATCGGTGCTGAATGGGGGAGGGGGGGACAGGCCAGTGTTTTGTTATATTGTCTGTACCACAAATATCTACACTGCAGCACTGACAATATTGTTTAAGGGAGGGGGGCCAATCGTGGCACCAGAGGCCCAATCACTTCTATAGCAGATGGCCACTGCTGATCAGCAGTGACCACACGGTCACATTAATAGGATCTCAGGCAAACTCTTGAGGTGGCGTTATCTGCAGCTGCAATCAGGCCCCATTTTGGAAGCCACCATGTGAAAAGGTTTTGCACAATGACTGCCAACAGTCAACACACCTCCCTGTCCCAGTCCACCCCTGCGATATCTGCACCATGTGAAAGGCAGATATCACAGAAAGGTGCCTGCAATATCTGCTTTTCTCACACATTAGCTGCTACCGCAGGATGACAAGTCTGTGCTAGCCCTGCAGTAGTAGCTCACGCACTTTAGTAGACATGCCCCTAAGTGTTATAATGGAAAACAAAAAAAACCCCATATCTGACGCTGTTATTTGCTGTGAATAAATTTTGTTGTAAAAGATTCCTAAAAGAAGAAAGATAAATTAAATGTATATAATGTTTAAAAGCTTATTTTGGAATGCAAATTTAAAAAAAGAGATTAGATGCTTGCTAATGGAAGGTGACTATGGCCATGCCATCCTGACTGTATCTGGTTTCAGAAGCTAAGCAGTCTTGGGCCTGGTTAATACTTGGATGGGAAACCAACTTAGAAAACCAGGTGCAGAACGAAGCCTGACAGTCTATTCCTGGTCACACCTTGCCAAGAAAACCCAAGTGATATGGACAACTATGCAAATGCTAGAAACATGACAGCAGAAAAGACCACATGGCCTATCTAGTCTGCTCTTCCATATCAACTACAATAGTCCCCTTTTTACCTTTAGAGATCTTCTGTGTTTGCCCCAAGCTTTTTTGAATTCTGATACTGGCCTCGTCTCTACCAGCTTCACTGGGAGACTATTCCATGCATCTACCACTCTTTCCATAAGGAAATATTTCCGCATATTACTCTCGCGTCTATCACCTTTCACCCTTATCTTATGTTCTTCTGCAGCAGAGCTTGCTTTCAATCAAAAGAGACTCTCCTTTGCAGTTATGCCACAGAGGTATTTAAACATCTCTATCATATCTCCTTTATCCACTATTCCGCCTTTCCTCTAAAGTATACGTATTAAGATCTTTAGGTTTGTCCTCATATGCTTCATAATGAAGACCACTAGCCATTTTAGAGCCACCCTCTGTGCTGACTCCAACCTGTTTATATCCTTTTGAAGGTGTGTTCACCAGAACTGCACACAATACTCCAAATGAGGTTGCACCACAGACTTCACCTCCTTTTTTCTGCTGGCCATTCCTCTCACTATGCATCCAAGCATCCTTCTGACTTTTGCCATCACTTTTCTACTTGTTTAGCTACTTTAAGATCGTCAGACACAATCATGCCCATGTCCCGCTCTTCTTTTGTAGACAGAAGTACTTCACCCCCAACACTGTACCGCTCCCTTGGATTTTTGTGGCCCAAATGCATGACCCTGCATTTTTTTATCATTAAATCTCAGCTGCCAAATTCTAGATCATTCTTCAAACTTAGCTAGATCCCTCCTCATGTTATCTACCCCTTCCTGGATGTCTACTCTATTGCAGATTTTGGTATCATCCACAAATAGGCAAAACTTACCCGACAGCCCTTCTGCAATATCACTGACAAAGATGTTAAAAAGAATTGGACCAAGGACAGATTCATGTGGCACATCACTGGTAACCACCTCCTCCTCAGAGTGAGCTCTATTTACCTGTACCCTTTGCCACCTCCCACTCAACCAATTTCTAACCCAAAAAGTAACTTTAGGATCCACCCCTACGGTGCTCAGTTTCTTTATATGTCGCCTGTGCAGAATGGTGTCAAAGGCTCTACTGAAATCTAAGTTTACTACATCTAGGGCTCTTCCTCAGTGCAACTCCCTGGCCACCCAGTCAAAGAAGTCAAGCAGATTTGTCTGACAAGACCTGCCTCTGCTAAACCCATGCTGCTTCAGATCCTGCAGACCATTGGACTCCAGAAACCTCACTAATCTCTCTTTTAGCAGTGTTTCCAAAAATTTACTCACCACAGAGTTTAGACTAACCAGCCTGTAGCTTTCAACCACATCCTTACTTCCGCTTTTGTATAAAGGGGCCACATGAGCCTCTTTCCAGTCCTCTAGGGCCATTTCTGACTCCAAAGAAGCATTGAAAAGGTCAGTTAGTGGAGCTGCTAGAACGTCCCCAAGTTCCCTCGGTATTCTAGAGTGTATCCTATCCGGTCCCATTGCTTTTCTACTTTTAGGGGTATGTTTACTAAACCGCGCTACTGTGCGCGGAGCACTTGAGCGTGCGCTAAGGTACCTTAGCACACGCTAATGATGCGTTTTTGTGCCCCGCACAAGTATTATTTTTTACGCTTCGTCCCCATACAAGGTGAATGATCCCACAGTGAAATTGTGCAGAGCAGGGTTTCTGACTCCTTTGGCCAGGTTTTGAACTCCAGGGACTGCACTGTCTCTGTGGCCACAGTGTGGTGCAGTAAACACAGAGAGTGTGTTCAGGAGCCAAAGATCACCAGTTCAAGTCCCAGCTGGTGCTCCTGCAAACCCAATCCCCATATTTTACCCACCACTAAACCATGATAGTAAAGACCAAACTTTTTTGCAGATAACATAAGCATGGTCCAAACACCTCTATTTTACCCTACAGAGCACAGACACCAGAAACATGCGCATTACCTAGACCACAGTCCCCTCAATGCAGTCCTGGAGGGCCACATATCATTCAGCTGTAATGCTGTCACCAATATAAGGCCATGTCAGCATGGTGGCGGAGGGGTACCGTTGGTGGAGGGGGCAGTGGCTGCTGCCCACAGCAGACGGTGGCCTAGCCCCCTTCACTTTGGTGCAGTGCACTCCAACAGACAGGCCCTGTCTGACAAACAGCCATGGACTCCCCAGGGAAGGCACTGTTTTTGTGCTAAGACGGTGGTGCAGTGGACACAGCCAGTGCCTTTAGGACCAGACAGTCACAGGTTCAAATCCCTGCTGGGGCTCCTGCCAACCCAGTCCCCTTATTTAACCCATGAAGAAAACATGGTAGTAAAGACTGAACCAATATTGCTGAGAACATAAGCATGGGTCAAAAACCTCTATTTTACCCTACACAGCACAAACACCATAGAAATGTGCATTACCTATGGCAGAATCCCCCAAATGCAGTCCTGGTGGGCCACAAATCCATCAGGGTTTATGCTGTCTCCAATCTAAGGATGGAGCGGTACTGATGGTGGAGGTGGCAGCGGCTGGTGCCCACAGCAGACCATGGCCTAGCCCTGTCCAGGTGGGTGCTGTGCACTGCAACAAACAGGCCCTGTCGGATGTACAGTCATGGACTCCCCAGGGAATGCAGCATATCTGTGGCAACACGGTGGTGCAGTGCACACAGACAGTGTGTGCAAGAACAAAAGGTCACAGATTCAAAGCCCAGCTGGGGCTACTTCCAATCCAGTCCACATATTTTTCCCACAACTAAACCGTGATAGTAAGGACAAACCTTTATTGCAGAGAACATATGCATGGTTAATACGCCTATATTTTACCCCACCGAGCACAGACACCATAAACAGGGGCATTACCTAGAGCAGAGTCTCCCAAATGCAGTCCTGGAGGGCCAAACACCATTCAGGTTCCATGCTGCCTCTAATAAAGATGCCTGTGCTGCATATCTATGCACCACCCCCATGGTATGCAGATGTATCTCATGCATATTCATGAGGGACAGCATGAAACCCCGAACGGTGTTTTGCACACCAGGACTGGAGTTGGGAACCTCTGCCGTAAAGCAGCAGCCAACAGGGGCAGACACACCCACACCCACACCCACAGGCCCCATTGGCCAATGCCTCCCGGAGAGGCAGGACATTGGGCCCTGCTGGCATCTCCCAATACTAGCACTTGCATACCTTAGCAATGCCACCCTACACCTGGGTATACGGTACACAGCTATCAAACGTTTGCTATGATTACTGGCAGATAGCAATTCCTACGTTAAGCACAGTTTGCTGATTGAGCTCCATCATAACAACCTTTCTGATGTCTGTGGTGTGTGCTTCAGGTCTGGTCTCTGACAGTGTTTACCACCCTGGGGAGTGACCCCCAACAGTATTGCGTACCATATCCATGCCTGTACTGTGCCCAGGACTGGTGTGGTGGCCAGGGCTGCTAAACTCCTCCATAGTAGCACAATGCTGGCATAGGTGTGGGGGTGTCTGTCTGTCTATCCAGTGTGTGGTGGTTGCAAACACCCTCCACAGCCCACACTGTCAGCACTGTTGCCAGTATTGGCCTGCCAATGTGCATAATGAGGAGCAAGGTACCATGGGTATAGCCCAGACAGGGTGGCCTGGCCAGGATGCATCTGCACAGGGCATAGGGCACTGGCTGGGACATTTTAGTGCCCGGCCACCACCTACACAGACAGGGTGGCCTCAGCATGTCCTGCTGGGAGATCACTCTCACCCTGACTGTGCAGTGACCACAGCATGGCTAGGCACCCCCATAGTGCTATATAGTATTTCTTTCATGTGATATTTATGGTTTTCCTTATGGAGCCCAGTCACTGACTTATCTGCTTGTTGTGTATGCTGACATCCCAGTTCTGGGTGCATGCATTTCCACCAGAAACATGCACTATGAACGAGCTAGCAGACTGTTTGTGTAGCTGGTATGTGTCTTGATGGAGCGCCTTGCAGGGTGTAGTGGCTGAAGGCTTGCTGCAGGAGAATATCAGATAGTAGTGGGGTGCAGCTTAGCATATCCAGGCCTAAAGTCTGTCTGCTATTGTGTTATGGATGTGTACAGAGCTGCATTGACTGCCCTGTAGGGTGTCTGTTCCCCAGCAGGACTGTGGTTGATGGTCCCCTCTACTGCCACCATTGCAGGGAGGTAGAATGTGGATCTGTTGATGGGAGACCCTGTTTACCACCCTCAGCCCTGGAGGGGGAGGATGGTGGTACATAATCCTCATAGGGGTTACACCTGACTAGGACAGACAGATATATCCAAGGTGTTTCTGCAGAAACTACCTATCTCACACATTAACAGGGCTTTGGACCTCCGGCATGGCCTATTTCTGTCATGGAAGGTGCTGTGGACCTGGTGCTGGCCGCCTCACCGCACCCTCAAGGTGAGCACAGTACCCGCACAATGTGACGGTGTGTAGCTACTCTGTGCTAGTAAAACACACGGTCAGTACCCCCTAACAGGCCAAGATGCTGTGGGGGTGCACATGGTCAGTTCCCCCTACCAGGCCGAGGTGCTGTGGGGGTGCATACCCCATCTTGTGTTTATCTGTGGACAGCTAATTTGCATGTGCAGTGCATTATGGGTACGGGTGTGCTAACCCTATCCTGGTGACCACAGCAGACTGTCTGTGTGGTGACATGCACTCCCTCTGCAGCCAGCCAGGGGCTTGCTAGCAGCTAAAGAGCTGTAGCACAATGGTTGCTTCACTGCCTGTGGAGCCTGAGGTTATTTGATAGGGCTGCCCAAAGCATTATCTGTTTTTAATGTACATTATTGCTGCCAGCAAAAACACCCTCATTGTACTGTACCCATAAGGTGCCTCAGAGGGCGCTTTATAGGGCACCCTATAGCTCACCTTATGGTTACCGTCCATATAAGGTGCACTATGTGTTATCCTGTGCAGCAACTTATAGGGTGCCCTATAGGGGACATTGTAGGGTGCCGTGGCAGACAGTGCTCTTTAAAATGTACCCTCTGGGGTACCCTATGAGGCACCTTATGCAGCACCTTATGTTACAATACTGTGAGGGTGTGTTTGCTGGCAGCACTAATTAAAATAAAAATAAAATGCCCCCTACAGCAATATTACCTATAACACATAATACCTCAGCCAGCCTTCTTCCTTAGGCACTGTGGGGGATTGAACCCAAGACTCCTGCATCATTGGTTAGTATCCTAACCATTGTGCTCCACTGCTGCTCCTCTTTGCATGTCAGCGCACCTACTTATGATTTTCATTCCTTAAACTGCACAGTGCTGTCATCAAAAACAGTGCTGTGACCTTGCGGTAACTCATAAGGCGCCCTATAAGCAACATTCTAGGGTGCCTTGGCGGACAGTGCACTTTAAAATGTGCCTTATGGGGCGCCTTATGTTAACACGCTTTGAGAGTGCGTTTGCTAGTAGAGATAATTTAAAAAAAATAAAATGCCTCCTAAAGAAATCTTCACCATAATAGGTACTGCCTCAGCCAGCCTTATTCATGGGGCACAGTGGGGGATTGAACCCATGGTCCCTGCATCACTGGTCAATGTCTTAACCATTTTGCTGTGGTTCTATCTCTGTGCTTGTATATCAGCGCGCCGCCTTATGCCTCCCAATATTAAAATGCCTCCTAAAGCAATATTACCCCTAACAGGTAATGCCTCAGCCAGCCTTGTTCATTGAACCCCTGATCCCTGCACCATTGGTCAGTGTCTTAACCATGGTACTGTGGCTCTGTTCCTGTGCTTGCACATCAGCGCGCCGCCTTATGCCGCGCAATAGTAAAATGCCTCCTAAAACAATACTCCCCATACCAAGTAATGCCTCAGCCAGCCTTCTTCTTTGGGCACTGTGGGGGATCAAACCCCTAATCCCTGCACCATTGGTCAGTGTCTTATTCATTGTGCTGTGGCTCTTCTCCTCTGCTTGCACATCAGCGCGCCACTTATGCCTCCCGCGCAACTTTCACATGCGCTAATGTGCGGGGCTCACATGGGCGCCGCGCACATTAGCGCATGATTAATCCCGGTTTTGCTTTTTTCAGCCAGAAACGCCCACTCCTTATATGGCACCCGCACACTAGCGGGCCGCACACATTACCGGGGTTTTAGTAAACATACCCCTTAGTTTAGCTAGTTCCTCACGAACACAGTCTTCTGAAAAGCGTTCAAGATCTCTGTCACTTCTGTTCCTAATTGTGGGTGTTTTCTGAAGTCCTGCTTCTGGCCCTTCATCTGTGAACACAGAACAGAAATATTTGTTAAGCAATTCCGCTTTATCCTCATCAGCTTCTACATATTCCTCCTCTTCACCCTTGAGTCCGACAATACCAGTTTTGCACTTCCTCCTCTCTCTAACATAATCTGAAAAAAGTCTTATCCAACCATTTTATTTGCATTGACTATTTCTTCTTCTTTTTGTATCTTTACGTTTTTGACTACTTTGCTAGCTTCTGTAAATTTTTCCAAATATAGATGCCTGTCTTCCTCGCTCTGTGATCTCTTGCATTTCATAAAGGCCTCCCTCTATTTTTCACCATTTCAGCTACTTTGTTTGTGAACCATAGTGGCCTCCTTTTCCTTTTACATTTATTTACCTTTCTATTTTAGAATGCAGAAAATTTGTATCATGCTTAACCTTGGTAAAGTTCTATGGAGACAGAGCTCTTTAATGTTTGTGTCTTAAAATGATAACATCTAATGCCTAGAATATAAGACAAGCTAGCTTCATTTATTTATTTTTTTTGCCATATTCCCCATCTGAATAAAACTGAATTCATTTAGCCAGTTGTTAAGATTGTACAGAAGAAGAAAAAAACGGGTTCAGTGGTGGACAAGCCTCGTTCAGGTCGTCCACGTGCATTAGCATCATGCCAGGACCGCGCATTACGATGCATTTCTCTGACTAATCACAAGTTGACCTCTGCTCAGCTACTTTGAGAGTGGTCAGACAAGAGTGAGGTCAGTGTAAGCTCATCAACAGTTCATCACCGGTGCCTGCAGTTTGGTCTCTGGGGCTGCAAAGCACAGAATAAGCCACTGATGACTGACTTACAAAGGCGCAACCAGATTGTGTGGGCGAGAAAGCACTCAACCTGGTCGACTGAAATGTGGGAAAAGGTGCTATTCAGCGATGAAAGCACCTTCTGCCTGTTTGGTAACCAGGCCCACACCTATGTGAGGAGATCTCCTGGAGAGGAATTCAAGCCTGAGTGTCTCAACCTCACTGTGAAGCATCCTTTGAAGGTCATGGTCACTGGCTGCATGGCTGCCAGTGGCGTTGGACGTCTTCACATCATCAATGGAATGGTCAACGGGGCCAAGTACATCACCATACTGCAAAAGTGCATGGTGCCATCAGCACACCAGCTGTTTCCTGGCCAGTTCCTGTTCCAAGATGACAATGCACCCTGCCATTGCTCCAGACAGGTGATCAACTGGAAGCAGCGGAACAACATCAAGTCAATGGACTGGCCTGCCCAGTTTCCAGATCTGAATCCAATCGAGAACCTGTGGCACAAGGTGGCCTTGGAAATATCCAAGAGGCATACAACATCAAAGCGTGAGCTGATTGAGTCACTCATTGCAGCTTGGAACCGCGTTGTCACCAACGATCACCTTGTCAGACTGGTTCATTCAATGCCAACAAGGTGCAGTCAGGTGGTCAAGAACAAAGGGTGGCCCATCAAATACTGAGCCATCACTGACACATAAAAACGGCCTTTTTCAAGGCCACATACATTAATTTGAAGGAAACCTGGCGTGCGTCCATAATATTTTAAAGCATACTTACAATAATATATCGTTGGCCAACGATGTACATTACGCGATTTTCACAGAAAATCTATCAACAGGACAACTATGGGGAACAAACTCAGAAAATAAGGGCCAAACCAACACTAAAAAGTGGCCCTAATAGCTAAATCTATCACTTATCATGAGATACACAGAAAAGGCCACTGGGAGGAAAAAGAAATTAAGATATAAGGCCACGAAGTTGAAAAAATGTCAAATTTACAAGTGATTTCAGACTTTTGCACACCACTGTATTTTATTTCATATATTTAGCCATTTTTTTTACTGCTTTATCATTTCAGTCAAAGTGGTTTACATTGTAACTGAAACTTGGGGGTATGTTTACTAAGCAGTCTTAACGTGCAGCCGGCATTAGTGTGCAGGATGCCATATAAGGTAGTGGGCGTTCCTGTCTTAAGGTAGAGTTTAGGGTTATCGTATGATAAGGTATGTTTTCATGCGATAGAGGGAGCCGTGGCACGTTAATGCGTATTAGCCTTAATTAGGTGCGCTGACCTACAAACACAGCAACAGAGGTGTACCACAATGGTTAATACATTGACTGATGAAAGGGGTCATGAGTTTGATTCCCCAGTGGACCCGATGAGTAAGGCTGTCTGAGGCATTACCCTTTACTTTAAATCAGTTTGTGTGGTGACCTGCAGTCCTTCTGTAGCCAGACAGGGGCTTGTTAGCAGCTATAGAGCTGTAGCTCACTGGTAACTTCACTGCCTGTAGAGCCAGAGGTCATGGGTTTGATCCCACAGTGGGGTTATTTGATAGGGAAGTCTGAGGCATTTTCTTTTTTAATTTAAATTAGTGCTGCCAGCAAACACACCCTCACAGTGCCGTAACCTAAGGTGCAGCATAAGGTGCCCTATAAGGCACTCCAGAGGGCACATTATTTATTTATTTATTTACATTCTCTTATATACCACGCTATTCTGCATCAGTGCGGTTTACATTGAACAAACTGAAATTACATTGTACAGGGCATTATAACTTGGAGATAACTATTTTACAGGGAACATGGGCTATTATAAAGTGCACTGTCCACCAATGCACCTTATAATGTTCCTTAAAGGGCGCTTTAGAGGGCGCCTTATAGAGCGCTTTAGAGGGCGCCTTATGAGGCACCTTAAGGCTACAGCATTGTGAGGGTGGTTTTGCTGGCAGCACTAATTTAAATTAAAAAAGAAAATGCCTCAGAAACCCTATCAAATAACCCCACTGTGAGTTCAAACCCATGACCTCTGGCTCCACAGGCAGTGAAATTACCAATGGGCTACAGCAACTAACAAACCCCTGGCTGGCTACAGAAGGACTGCATGTCACCACACAAACTGTCTGCTGTGGTTACCAGGATAGGGTTAACCCATCCATACCCATGATGCACTGCACATGCAAATCAGCAGTCTACAGATGATCACAAGATGGGGTATGCACCCCCACAGCACCTCGGCCAGGTAGGGGGAACTGACCGTGTGCACCCCCACAGCACCTCAGCCTGGTAGGAGGTCCTAACCGTGTGTGTTACTGGCACAGAGTAGCTACAGACCATCACATTGTGTGGGTACTGTGCTCACCCTGAGGGTGAGGTGGGGCGCCAGCACCAGGTCCACAGCACCTTTCATGGCTGAAATAGGCGATGCTGCAGGTCCCCAGAATAGTGCATATCCTGTGTTGGTGCCATGGTCACATGATGTAGGTGAAGGGGGGGTGTTTGGACCCCTAGGCAGATTATGTACCCCCACCCCACCCTCTCCTCTGTGGCTCAGGGTGGGAAACAGGATCTCCCACCAACAGATCCATATTCTACCTCCCTGCAATGGCGGCAGTAGAGGGGACCATCAACCCCAGTCCTGCTGGGGAACAGATACCCTACAGCGCAGTCAATGCAGATCTGTACACATCCATAAGGCAAGGCAGACAGACAGTAGGCCTGGAACTGCTCAGCTTCCCCCCACCACTATCTGACATTCTCCAAAAGCAAGCCTCCAGCCGCTGAACCCTGCAAGGTGTTCCAGCCAGACACATACTAACTGCAGACCATCTGCTACCGAGTCCACAGTGCATGTTCCTGGAGGAGATGCATGTACCCAGAACTGGGATGTCAGCATACACACCAAGCAGATAAGTCAGTGATTGGGCCCCAAAAGGGAACCCATAAATATAATATGAGAGAAATACTATATAGCACTATGGGGGAACCTAGCCATGCCGTGGTCACTGCACAGTCAGGGTGAGAGTGACCTCCCAGCAGGACATGCTGTGGCCACCCTGTCCGTGCAGGTGGTTGTTGGGCACTATAATGTCTGAGACATTGCCCTATGCCCTGTGCAGATGCATCCTGGCCAGGACACCCTGTCCAGGCTATACCCATGGTACCTTGCTTCTCATTATGCACATTGGCAGGCTTACACTGGCAATAGTGTGGGCTGAGGAAGGTGTTGGCAGACACCACACACTGGATAGACAAACACATGCTCTCACACCTATGCCAGCATTGTGCAAATAAAGAGGCTCTTGGCAGCCCTGGCCACCGCACCAGTCCTGGGCACAGTGCAGGCATGGCTATGGTACGCAATACTGTTGGGGTCACTCCCCAGGGTGGTAAACACTGTCAGACACCAGACCTGAAGCACACTCCACAGACATCAGAAAGGTTGCTATGATGCAGCTCAATCAGTCAATTGTGCTTAACTTAGGAATTGCTATCTGCCAGTAATCATAGCAACCTTTTGATAAGTGTGTACCGTATTCCCAGGTTTAGGGTGGCATTGCTAAGGTATGCAAGTGCTAGCATTGGGAGATGCACGCAGGGCCCAACATCCTGCCTCTCCAGGAGGCTTTGGATAATGGAGCCTTTGGGTGAGGGTGTGTCTGCCCCTGTTGGCCGCTGCTCTAGGGCAGAGGTTCCCAACTCCAGTCCTGGTGGGCCAAACACTGTTCGGGTTTTCATGCTGTCCCTAATGAATATGCATGAGCTACATCTGCATACCTTGGGGGCAGTGCATAGACATGCAGCACAGCTGTGTTTATTAGAGGCAGCATGGAACCTGAATGGTGTTTGGCCCTCCAGGGCTGCATTTGGGAGACTCTGCTCTAGATAATGCACATGTTTATGATGTCTTTGCTCTGTAGGGTAAAATGTAGGCGTATTGGGCATGTTTCTGTTATCTGCAATAAAGGTTCTGTCTGTATTACCACGTTTTAGTAGTGGGTAAAACATGGGGATGGGGTTGGCAGGAACCACAGCTTGGACTTGAATCTGTGACCTTCTGCTCCTGAACATACTGGCTGTGTTCACTGCACCACTGTGTTGCCACAGAGACTGTGCATTCCCTGGAGATACCATGACTGTTTGTCAGACAGATTCTGTCTGTTGCAGTGCATGGCACCCACCTAAACAGGGCTAGGCCATGGTCTGCTCTGGGCAGCTGCCACTGCCCCATCCACCACCAGTACCCCTCTGCCACCATGCTGACATGTCCTGCTGCTGGTGGTGCGCAGTCTCAGGCCATATAGTGTGCGGGGAGGTGGCTGCCTATGGTGTGGGTTCTGGAGTAGGGGTGCCTGCATAGCTGTCCACACTTCCCCCCAGCACCGCTTGCCAATGTTCCGTGCCATTGGGGGTACCTGCTGAGTACTATCCCCTGTGACACCATGGGAAGCACACTCATGCCCATGTTGGGCCCTCAGCAGTTGCTGTCTGGCTGCTCTACTGTTTCAGCATTCCTATGGGCCAGCGAGGCATTACCCTAGTCTGCACTGTGCCCCAGCTGCACCACAGCATGTGCCGCCTGCAGCCCTCTGTGTCCCCTTTTCCAGCATCTGTCCAGTTGCCCGTTCCGACATGCCCGCCCTGCTGTTGCGGAACATGTGCATGCCATAGGAAACCTGTCCAATGGAGAGGAAACCTCTGCTCAGCGCAATTTCACTGTGGGCTCATTCACCTTGTATGGGGACGGAGCATAGACCCTTCCAAAATTCATATCTTTTTTTTGGAGCTTTCTTGGGAGTGTTTTTTGATGTTTCCCATTGATATCACTATTGCCCAGCTTGGTTATTTGTTTTTTACATTTTCTTCTGTTCATTTTCACTGTTTATTTGCCCTTTTGTTCCATGCACATGTATCACACATCACTTTTTGTAGGTTTCCCTGGGTTTGCTGTACATTGCTAACGGAAATGGTTTCTTTTCCCTTTAAAACAGCTCTAACGCCAGGGTTTCACTGGCGTTAGTTTTCAGCCTCGGATTTCACAGCGTTAGTGTGCAGGGAGCCTCTCGCCTCCCACTCTCCACCCATTGACCCTCTCTCTCGCCCCTGGGGAGCCTTCCTCCACCCTCCGGGAACCTTTCTCCACCTTCAGCGCTCGCTTGCGCCGCTGCGCGCGTTAAAGCGCCTTATCGCCCGGTAAAGCGCCATTATCGCACGAAAAGGCACCTTATTGTGCAATAACTTGACAGCAGTGCAAATAGCGCCCTTTATTAAACATAGCCCTTGGTAATTTACCTTAAACAGGAACATTGATATCTTGGATTTTTCTGAGGCAATGAAGGGTTAAGTGACTTTCCCAAGGCCACAAGACATGCTAATGGGAATCAAACCCTGGTTTCTTGGTTTGTAAGCCAGTGCTCTAACCATTAGGCTATTTCTCAGCATCCTGCTAGCTTTGCTATGTGCCATTTTATTAAATATTGGCCTGTCGTATGTATTTTTTTAAAGTATAGTTTTGCCATATTTGAAAATGCAAACTATTTAAAGAGTAATCTTAATATTCTTGAGAATCCTCTAATTCTTGCTGCAGAATCTATGAATATGCTCTCTTTTGAAACAAAATAGAAAATCTTAATGACATTTTACATTTTATTTCATTTTGCTTTCATATTTAAAGAAAACAACGAAATCTCATTTGTTTTCACTTCATTTCATTCTTGAATTGCATAAACAAATAGCTTTGAATGGCCCTGGCCCTTCATTGCTAAAACCCAGCTACACTTTGACAGAAACCTCACTGCCCAGCTTTGTTCCAATGCCCCCCCCCCCCCCCCCCCAGGCCTTCTATATCTTATAGTATCCCCTGAGTAAAAAGGAGCAGGAGCTATCTCCAGTTCATCCTGCTTAGCAATACTTCAAAAGGGTGTTGGTTGAGATGAGGCAAGTGCCATGATGGAGTATTTTATTTATGTTTTTAAACAGATTTGTATACCACCTTATCCTACAATCAAAGTGGTTACATCACATTGGAGGGTTACATTTATCATGTGGGTACTTTACAACATTTAACATGAGGGTATTTAACAACATTTTGACAGCACAATTGGTGGATTACAATTAGTATGAGGGTACTTAACAACATTATGGAGGGTTACATTTAGCATGAGGGTGCTTAACAACACTATACAATGAACTCCTAAGTCTAGTTGGGATGATTGGGTATTGAGTTGGCGGGGGTAGCTGCAATACTGTTCAGGTGGGGACTGTTATCTGTCTGCTCATATGTTTTTGTAAAGAGCAGTGTTTTAAGGGCCTTGCGGAAGTCTGTAATGTCTTCTTGTGCCCTCAGGCTCGTTGGGAGGGAGTTCCATAGTGTGGATGCCAGTAGTGATGGAGCTCTTCTTGAAGTATTTTGAGTATAGCTGTATTCCCAAATGATGCAGGCACCAGTTTGTAATGCATAACTGATGGGCAACAGGCACCGATGCTTATTCTTGCCACTTTTTTATCCATAGCCGATGTAAGTTCTGGGGAGGGAGGAGGGCTGCGGGTAAGTCCAGGGGGATACTTTTTCAAACTTTGGTGTCAAGGGAAGGGGGCAGAAGCTGACATTTCTGCATTTTATTTTAGTCTCCATTTCTTTCTTTCTTTTTTCATTTTGTATTTTGCTTGTTTACTTCATGTTAATTAAAGAAATAAAGCAGGGAAGAAATATGAAAATAAATTAAAATCAAATCAAATCAAAAATATTCAGTGTATGCCCACAGAGGAATTTGCTTCTGAGTTGTCACAGGAGACCAAGGACTATGATTATAGTATTTACAGGGCAATGGTGAAAGAGTCAGTAATGATTGGCAGATCAACCAGAAGCATCCTTAAGAACACCCCTGCTCTTCTTGATGGGAAAAGTGTCTGCACAATAAGGCATCCTACCACAATCTATAGCTCTTGAAATTGGACAAAAGCAGGATTTCTCTGCAAAATATATATATTGTTATACCTACAGTATAATCCCTCTTAAACTGTGAAATTATTACTAAATAACACTGTAGGTCTGCACTTTTGTCATAGTGCCAGAGAAATTATGGGTAAGAAAGCTTTATGATGAAAAGCGTTGCCTGTTCCTACAGTATAATGTATATTTTGTGTAATACTGAAATATCAGAAAACATAAATTATTCTAGGAGAGCTTATCGCTCAAGTCCTGGACTCACATACAGAAGAGAAGACGGATAATAGTTGCACAAAGGCTGTCTGCCTATTTCTTTTAAGTAAACAAGGTCTGCACAGTAATGTCTTCTGTCACAAGTTACTGTATATTGCCTGAAATTACACAAAATGAGTGCTTGAGAAACAGATTACTGTTCTTTCCCCTGCGATGTTCTGTTACCTATAATCCTCCTTGAACTGCAGAATTATTACTGAACAATGCTTAGTTCCACAAATTTTCTCCACTCACTGAGAGATTAAGGGGAATCAAATGAATCACATAAGGCTTGCAGCAAAGGAAAGCCATTGTTGTGCTAAAAAAATGATATATGATTTTCTTAAGTAAGCATGAAAAAGGTTAAGTTATTACGGTTTTAAAATTGCGTTTCAAAATAATTATATTATGCTGATTTTGGCACCTACAGCCTGATGTATTAACCTGTGAAAAATATACTGATTAGAAACTGTTTATTTTTTGTTTTGCTATATTTTATAGATAACATGGCAATATGTAAAATATTATTTTAAAAAGGCAGACATTTAAATGGGCTGCTGACCATGTGTGAGATGAACCTTGGGTTGGCCTCAAGTTGCCGGTAGCCAAATGGCCCCCTGCAGCCCCACAGCATCAACTTGAGACTCAAGTAAAAAAAATGTGGAACTCTAGTAAGCTCCATCCATTGAATGCAGGCCCCAACCCCTGGTTGGAAAACCCCAAGTGGAACCAACTAAGATCCCCCTCTCCTTCACCATCTCTACCCCCTCATCCTCATAGGGGGAATGGAGAAGTAGTCTTCTAATTAGAACAGCAGGCTGAGAAGCAGAGAACCCATGATCAAAATCCTTGTTGATATACTTTGTGACTTTTCAATTCTTTTTTAGAGTCAGGAGTGATGCCAGAGGACTGGAGAAGGATGCATGTGATCCCTTTACACACAAAAAGAAGTACAATAAGATTGAGAACTACAGGCCAGCTAGTCTGACTTCTGTGGTGAGAAAACTAATGGAAATTTTGCTTAAACAGAGAACAGTGAGGTTTCTGGAATACCACGGATTACAGGATCCAAGGCAACATGGTTTTACTAGAGGCAGGTCTTGTCAGGCAAATCTCATAAATTTCTTTTACTGGGTGACCCAGGAGTTGGACAGAGGGAGAGCGCTACACGTGGTGTATGATTTCAATAAAGCCTTTGACACTGTTCCCCATAGGCAACTTATAAATAAATTGAGCACCAAGGGTTGGATCCTAAAGTGACTGACTGACTTTGGTTGAGTGGGAGTTGACAAGGAGTTCAGGTAGATGGAGCTCACTCTGAGAAGAAGGATGCTACCAGTGATGTGCCGCAGGGATCTGTCCTTGGTCTGATTCTATTTAATATTTTTGTGAGTAATATTCAGGAAGGGTTGTCAGGTGGGGTTTGCCTCTTTGCAGATTATACCAAAATCTGCTATAGAATAGACACTCAGGAAGGTGTAGATAACATGAGGAGGGATCTAGCAAAGATTAAAGAATGGCTGAGAGTTTGGCATCTGAGATTTAATGCTAAAAATTGCAGGCTCATGCATTTGGGCTTCAAAAATCCAAGGGAGCAGTACGGTTCATGGGCAAAAGGCTTCAATCCATGAAAGAAGAGCAGGACCTAGGGTTGATTGATTCTAATGATCTTAAGGTGGCTAAACAGGTAGAAAAGGCAACAGCAAAAGCCAGGATACTTGGATGCTTAGAAAGAGGAATCACCAGCAGGAAGAAGAAGGTGATAGTGGCTATGTATAAGTAAGACCTAATTTAGAGTATTTGTGCAATTCTGGAGACCTCACCTTCAAAAGGATATAAGGAGGATGAAGTTGGTACAGTGGACAAGTGCAAAGTTATGCACCTAGGGAAGAACAACCCAAACTATGGTTACACGATGCAAGGTTCCACATTAGGAACCACCATCCAGGAAAAAGATTTAGGCGATATTGTGGATAACATGTTAAACCCTCCACCCAGTGTGCAGCGGTGGCCAAGAGAACAAATAGAATGCTAGGTATCATAAGGAAAGAAATAGAAAATAAAACAAAGGATATTATAATGCCTCTGTATCGTTCCATGGTGCGACCGCACCTTGAATATTGTGTACAATTCTGGTCGCCGTATCTTAAAAAGGATATAGCATTATTAGAAAAGGTTCAGAATATAGAAAGACTAGGGGACATGCAATGAAAATATAGGGTAAACTATTCAAGACAAATAAGAGAAAATATTTTTCACTCAGCATGCATTCAAACTCTGGAATATGTTACTGGAGGATGTAGTAAAACCTGTTAGTGTAGCTGGGTTTAAAAAAGGTTTGGACAAGCTCCTGGAGGAAAGGTCCATAAACCATTATTAAAAAGGGACCCAATAAAAGCATTGTGGAACCTGTGTCTTTTGGGGAAACTGCTAGGTACGTATGACCTAGATTGGCCACTGTTGGAAACAGGATACTGGGCTTGATGGTCTGACCTAGTATGGCATATCTTATGTTCTTACGTTTGTGAGATTATGCTGACTCAGTCTGTTTAATCCACAGGTACGTTTGCACCATTGAAGGGTTCATTGTTAGAGCTCATTTTGACTTTATTGCTAACTAGTTATATTTTTATTTGGATATTGTTTGAACAGTAGGTATTGCTGAGGCAATAGAAACATAGAAAAATGATGACAGAAAAAGACCACATGGCCTATCTAGTCTGTGCTTCCAAATCAACAACTACAAGAGTCCCCTTTTTTCCTTTAGACATCCTCGGTGTTTGTCCCATGGTTTTATGAATTCAGACACCATCCTCATCTCTACCACCTCCACTGGGAGACTATTCCACGGATCCACCACTCTTTCTGTAAGAAATATTTCAGTGTATCACTCCTGAATCTATCCCCTTTCACCCTCATCCCATGTCCACTCATAGCAGAACTTGCTTTCAATCAAAAGAGGCTCTCCCCCTCTGCATTTATGCCACGGAGGAATTTAAAAGTCTCAATCATATCACCTCTATTCCACCTTTCCTCTAAGGTGTACATATTAAGATACTTAAGTCTGTCCTCATATGTTTTATAATGAAGAGCACTAACCATTTTAGTAGCCACCCTCTGAACCGACTCCATCCTGTTCACATCCTTTTGAAGGTGAGGTTTCCAGAATTGTACACAATACTCCAAATGAGGTTGCACCAAAGACTTATACAGAGGTACTATCACCTCCTTTTTTCTGCTAACCATTCCTCTCCCTATGCACCCAAACATCCTTCTGGCTTTTGCTGTCACCTTTTCTACTTGTTTAGATACTTTAAGATCATCAGACACAATCACATCTAGGTCCCGCTCTTCTTTTGTGGACAAAAGTACATCACCCCCTATACTATATCGCTCCCTTGGATTGCTGCAGCCCAAATGCATGACCTTACATTTTTTTAACATTAAATCCCAGCTGCCAAATTCTAGACCATTCTTCAAGCTTAGCTAGATCCCTCCTCATGTTATCTACACCTTCCTGGGTGTCTACTCTATTGCAGAGTTTGGTATCATCCGCAAAGAGGCAAACCTCACTCGACAGTCCTTCTGCTATATCACTAACAAAGATGTTAAAAAGAATCGGACCAAGGAAAGATCCCTGGGGCACACCACTGGTAACTTCCTTCTCCTCAGAGTGAGCTCCATTTACATGTATTCTTTGTCGCCTCCCACTCAACCAATTTCTAACCCAAGCAGTAACTTTAGGTTCCATCCCTAGGGTGCTCAGTTTGTTTATAAATCGCCTGTGAGGAAAAGTGTCAAAGGCTTTACTGAAATCTAAATACACCACATCTAGGGCTGTCCCTCGGTCCAACTCCCTGGTCACCCAGTGAAAGAAATCAATCAGATTTGTCTTACAAGACCTGCCTCTGGTCAATCCATGCTGTCTTGGATCCTGTAATCTGCTGGACTCCAGAAACCTCACTATTTTCTCTTTCAGCAGCATTTCCAATAATTTACTCATCATCAAAGTTAAACTTACCGGTCTGTAGTTTTCAACCACATCCTTACTTCCCCTTTTGTGTAAAGGGACCACATGAGCCTCTCTCCAGTCCTTTGAATTCTTTGTTTCCCCTATGGCTTTGAGTTGCCACATAGAGGGATGAGACATTATCCTGAGGCTTTTTCTCCCCAATTCAATATATGAATGAATGCTTGTTGCCCTTTGATTGGTTTCCTATATGAGGTTTTGGATCAGTTAAGCTGGCCTTAGTGAATAATTTAGTTTGTGTGTTTTCTATGTATGGAGAGTTGAGGATCTGAGAGTAGTGTGGTGTTATTTATATTTAAACTCTCAGAGTGATAGTTTGTTTTTTATGCATATTCATTAGCAATATCCTGAAAATCTGATTGGTTTGCGGCCCTCCATGACTGTAGTTGGAGATCCCTGCTCTAAGGGGATAGTGAAAAACCTGAATTTAATTTCCTTTTGAATTATCAATGAAAGGCATGAGCAAAATACATAAAACGTAAGATATCTGTTAGGGGGAAGAAGCAATTCCCCCTTGTTCCTGTCCCTAGGCTGCCATTTTGGAATATGACATCTGACACCAAGTGGTGTGTTCTGAAAAGGTGCTAAAGATCAGGACAAATCATATTTTTTTAAATGACAGTGCAGCTTTGAGTGGGGTTTGCTCTTATTTCTGCAGGAAAGCATTGCTTGGTTGTGTTAGGAATTGGAGGATAAGGGAGTCTTCAGAGCTGATACAAGATTATTGGGCATCCTATGTGAACCTTTGGCCTTACCCCCTTCCTTTGAGATTTTGATGATTAAACTCAGCAATCACGATCATCCCAACACCGACACTCCAACAACATCTTGTAAAAATACATAATTGAACTACATACTTTTAAATACTGAAGTTTGCTTTGTATGTTTGTGCGTGCTCGCTCTCCCTGCAGGTTAAAAAATGTGCTGATAGCTCTTTGAATTTGTGTGGCTATCAGGATCTATTGTCTTGCTTTGACAGCTGCTATTCTTTGCTGAATCTCAGAAGCTATTGCCCCTAGACTACGTAATCCTGCCTAATGGTTGAGCCGACTGCTGGTCCCACTCTAATACCACTTGGGTTTTCACTACCAAGAAGCAGAACTTCCTGAGGCGTCCACACTTCCTACAGGTCTTTCTTCGAGGCCAGGGTTAAAAATGAGCCTTTGAAGCTATTTTAATATGCCTCAGTTTACCAAGTTTCTTTGCGTGATTTTGCATTGCAGAAATTTACTAATGGAAAATTTGCATAATCCGTGGCATGCAGCAAACTGCACGTGAATGTTTACTGCCAGAAAGCCTAGCTTTGCAGAGGTACTTCACACTTGTATGTCAGTCTCTTAGATAGCTAAGAAATGATGAAATCATATAAAAACTGGGTTTGGTTGATCTATAAATTATGTGTACATAACTGTATCCATAAACTGGCCCAATGCTGCCCTTATGGAGCATTTAAATGTTATTTCTAGAGATAACTGAATGCATATAGGAATGAATGGAACCATTAAGTTATGGCTGTAGAAATTACTAAAGACTGAATGGCAAACAATAGATAGAAACGAAATAGCTTAAACTGCCATTACTCTCTCTTGATTGAATTTGAGATGTGTTTTTCGGCGGCAGGCAGCAGCAGCAGAGAGACAAAATGCACCCCTTAAGTCTTCGTGCCGGCACACTAAGCAGGTCTGGTCTCTCTGGGAGGGAGCAGATCTGCTTAGCGTGCCGGCGACTTGCTGATCGGACGCGCGCCCCCCCCCCTTCCGCACCCCCATAAAGTGTTTAAATGGAGGTGTGGGAGGGGGGACGCGCGCCCGATGTGCAAGTTGCACAGGGGGCATTTCAGTCTCGGTACGGCCCTGGTAACCATATTAGGTACTTCCCATCCAATGAAAATATATTCCCAGTATACATCTTTATTTAAAAAAATCCCAGTAAATGTAGTGTTCATAAAGGGTGCCAGGCTGACTATCGAAACCGAAGTCTTCCATTCATCCAAAGGACAGGTACAGTATAAGCAATTGGAAAGAATGCTTCTCCAAATACCTTAAAATATAAACAAGATAAATTGAACCCTCAAAAGTTTTTTACAGCAATAATACTTTTTTGTCTGAACCAAGTTTCTGTACTAGCTAGCAATTAGACTAGCTACTCGCAAGATTCTATTTTACTTTATCATCATATAAAAATGTCAGAGATTGAGCATTGTGGTTACATTGTGATTTGAGGACATTGTGATTACTGCAAATTGGTACTATTCCTTTACATTGATTGGAATTTTTATACAGATAATAAAGTAAAATGGAATCTTGTGTTCACTACTCTAATTGCTAGCTAGTACAAAAACTTGGTTCTGACAAAAAGTATTATCATTTAAAAATTTGGGGGAGGGGGTTCAATTTACTTTGGGGTATGTCTATTTAAATGCATTAAGAATGCCTCCTTAATGCACCTTTAAAGCAGGAAAACGGCCACATTAAGGCCCCCTGCATGCAGTAATGGCAAGGTCGGGGAGGAGGCGTTTCTGAGTAAATGACGCTAGCGGTTGGTTAGCACGCGGTAAAATGACAGTGCATGGTATGAGCAGCTAGCATATGGGTTAATGCGCTGAAATAACGCAGGATAAGGGAGCCTATCTGGAAGTCAGAACTGAGGTGCTGAATGAGAGGCAAGGGAAGAGGTGATGGACATGTCACATCCATATGTTCCATACGTGTTAGATAGTGAGTGTGAGGAAAATGTTGGAAGCAGCTGGGCTGTATCAGTGAGGGTAATCATATAATCAAATGTGATGTCAGTGGGTGGCATAGAAGTGTGTATGAGTGTGTCGTGGAGGAGTGACCATGACCATGATGTTGCCATAGCAAAAATGACTGGCAGCAGTGGTGACCTGCACATCAGCTGCAGGTGAGGTGTGAGTGATACGCCCTAATGAGTAAAGTGCCACAGTGTGGGCCAGGGTGTAGCAGCTAAGCAGAAGAATACATGAGTGATCAGGATGGATATATGGAGTGATCAGGATGGATATATGGAGATGGATGGGGGTAGATGAGAGTTGCTGTACAGACTTGATGCCCAATGTACCCCTGATGGAATTCTGCACCCAATATTGTGCAAATGGATGCTTTTGTGGAGAAATTCATTTCAGTCTTGTATGTTACAGTAAGCATCACACAAAAACAATATGCTTTGTCAGTGTGAGAAAGCAAGCATGAAGGTAATGCATTATTCAGGCTCTGACACTGAGCTCTGAAGTTTGTACTCTGAACAGCAGGAAATGGAGAGTGTCATGGTAAGCCCCAGGTCATCATCACAGAAAGGATGGACAGTAATCGTCACCTGACAGATGCAGCAGGCATTGATACAAAGTGCAGTAATGTGTGTACACTTGGCTGGTCTGCAAATGGCTTGGTGACCACCTCAGCACTGATGTGCATGGCAGCAAGAGTAGGCCACAAAAACTGTGAGACAAAAACCATGTGGGGGTAGCAGAAACCACTTCAGTAAGGACAGCTGTAGTAGTGTCATGGTCTGGGAAGCAGTATGGTTATCAAAGGTCTGACATTTTGAATCCCATTGAAACTCACTGCTGACAAACACAGGTGACATAGCTGCTGTTACCAACTGTGGTGTGGCAGCAAAAAGTTCTGCTACCATTTTGATGGTATGACAGCGCCTGACAATTAGACACACATCCCTCAAGGGCAGGAGGTAGGCTGGGGGGGGGGGTGAAGAGAAGGAACACTTACTGTTTGAAGCACTGCTGTACACAAACAGGATCACATGCCAGCAGTAGTGAAGAACAACAAAGGTTTGTATGGGATAGGATGAAAGTATCTGATGAATGCCCTCAACATTTGTAATATGAACAGGGCCCGCATACCACAGGCCCACTTAGTGAAGACTGCACTCAATGGGCAGTGCACAGAGCACTCTCAGATTCATGGTACATATGTTGCCTCAAAGTTCGAAAGAACACACATGAGCCAACCCCGTACCAATACCTCTACCCTAGGTGTAATGTCACGATGTTGCCCCTGCTGGTGCCTTGGCTACAGATTTGCCAGTCATGTCTGTTGCAGTAAACAGAGTTCATAGGTCATGCTACTACAGTGACAGTCATCGCCGCATACCTCAAAGCAGTGGTGGGATCCAGCATGTTCGGCCCAGTTTGCGTGAATTGGTTTGGCCATGGGCCAAATTCACCGAACCAGGCTAAAAACAGTGTCCCAAAGCCGGCGGTGTTCCAGCAGGAATCCCCCACCAGCCAATGAATTGACAGCATTGGGGAACCATGGCAGAAGTCCCCGATGCCATCACACCACTGGTGGGTGGGGGGATTGGACCTCTGGGTCACCAGGGAGTGTTTGCCCTGCAGTGGCTGCCAGTTTGCCAAGTATGCCATGCCAGCAATGCTACCCACTCAGCTTCTTCAGTGGTGGGATCGATCTGAACCGGTTCCTGGTCAGATCAAATCCTGCTATTGCCTCAAAGGATGTAAGTTCAAGACCTGCCACTGGCCATATCAATTGTATGTAAGGCTACCAGATGTCCCCAGGGATGATATCTGATGTCATGGAATAGAACTACAACCTGTCACTTATGTGTAGTGTGGAATGGCAAAGAACCCAGCGTCTGCTGCAAACCCGTCAAGTCCTGTTTTTATGATATGGGAAGGAGAAGATGCAAAAATGACTGTGCATGTCAAAGAAGAGAAGCAAGTAATAACACAAATTGAAGACCGTTACAGCTTAAAACATTCAACTTTGAGTATATATGTTGGTATTTATTTGTCTGACTCCAGAGGCTGTTACAAGCTTTTGCTAATCTCTTGAATGAATGAATGCCACTTTCACTGTCCATTAGGAAATAGAGGCATGTGAACTTCCCCAACAAGGCAGAACCCTGGCCTCTTCACAGCCCACCTCTGTCCTGCTCAGGTATCCCTGATGTGACCTCCCAAATGCAGATAACCTCTATTGTAATGTGTGTGAAAAATGGTTACAGTGCCACAGGAAATGTCTAACAACATCGATTTGGGTTTCAAAGCTGTCTCATCTGCTATAATCACCATACAATCATCCTGACACATTTGCATAAATAACTGGACAAGTAAATTATCTGTGATCCAAGGATATAACAGCCACATATCTCTACAAGCTGCATGCAACCACAAACTGCACCTGTACAGATAAGGCTATGGTCACATCGAGGATGCTCCTCTGACAGCTTCACACTCAGACTGTCTGGTAGAACAAGGTCACTCACATGATGTAACACACCTGTCGTCCACTCACATCTCTGAAATGACGTGTATCTCATATTGCTCATATGGAGTAAGTAAAGAAGCGTGATGATTTGTGCAGGTAGTCATCCCAGGAGTGTGACTTGGCTTCATGTACTGCATATAATAGGTGATGGAATAACTCTATGAAAATTACTCCAAATAAACACACTGCTACAGAATATATAAAAGGGTGAGATCATGAAACTTAATAATCAAATAGTATCCTAGGAACCGTCTCAGACCAGTCGGCTGCCTATATGCTGGGAAGTGAGAATTCAAATTCACCAGCGGCGCCTATAGCATCAATGACTGGTTCCTGGTATTTTTTCTAATTATTGACACCCTCTCTCCACTGTGCTTGTAAATTATGCTTTTAAACAAACGAACAGTCTTTGTGAAAACATGTACTTAACTTCCCAATTTCTGTGTAATTCAGTACACCTTTGACTTGATAGTTTTCAGTCCTTCTCAAAAGCCTTTACTTTGATTGAAAACAACGTGTCTCAGTCTCCCAACGCCTCACACATAACGTTATTTCCACGTTTCTCTCTATGTTTCGAGGTTCTTCAGGGGATGAATCACATTCGGCAAGCTTTTAACTGAAAAGAAACCATCATTAGTGGTCAAAAGGAACCTTCAAACTAAAATTCCCATTCTGATCCAGCTAAAAACATAAAACTTTTTTTTAAAAACTTGAGTCCATTCGGACTACTACAATCATACCCAAATTTGACCGAAACTGCGCATAGTTTGGATGGTAATACTTCTAATGTTCTTCGCGATAAACTCATGTCTCTCAATCGATCTCTTCCAAAAAACGCTGCGCATGTGCAGTTCATATCAAGCAGACCATTATATCCTCCTTCCTGCGTTACGTCATATAGCTGTCATTAATTACACAGGTACACTACCAAAAAACTGCCTCCAGTTTTGCAACTGATTCCTATAGATTTTGGGGTGCTGAATCCAGAAAAAATAGCCAAAATGTTCCATCACGTCACGTTTTCTTGCAAAATTAGATTTCTTACCCATATAAGGAATGTTCACATAATTTCTTTTTAGCCGACTGCAGTTTATTTTCTTGGCCCAAAATAGAGGTTGTAATGGTTAACTAACTAGAAACACTCCCTCATGATATTTTAGAGTGTTTTGTATTCATTTTATACATTAACAGGACAATTGGGAGGCGGGGGGCTAAATCCAGTACTCGCGCTGGCGCATGTTCTTTCCTGTTCGCCTCGCCTCGCTCGCTCGCTCAAACACGGTGTTTGCGACATGAACGTTCCTGTCAAATTTCAGTTTCTTGCAAGTTCATTATTACCTTTTGTTTGCTCAGTCGTAATCCAGCTTTATTCCGAAATGGTTCACTACAATTGTAGTTTGCAGTGCTGTGTATTTGTGATGGCTCACAGAGCCAGAGGTTGCGTCAACTCTCCGGACAGTTTTTGTTTTATTTGTGGGGAATATACCGTGAAAAAGCGGCAGAGGAACATTTCTGCATTTATTAAAAAAGTATATTTCGCCTATTTCGGTTTGAAGTTAGGCGATCAAGACAAACCGTGGGCTCCTCACAAAGTGTGCAAGACATGTGAGGAAGATCTACGCTTATGGATGAAAGGTAAAAAACAAGCATTTCGTTTCAGAATACCTATGATGTGGCGTGAACAAAGAGACCACAGCAGTGACTGCTATTTTTGCTCTTGCATTGTGAAGGGATACAACTTAAAAAATAAGAACGTAATAAGTTACCCCAACCTTCCCTCAGCAATTAGGCCTATGCCTCATAGCAACGAAGTACCTGTGCCTGAACCACCGAAATCTTTGGATCATATTTGTGTGGACGGTTCTGATCATGATGAGACTCATCAGATGGCTTTTCCCGATGAGTCCAGTACTTCCGAGTTTGAAACTGAACCAGATCCGAAACCTGAACTTTTCTCTCAAGCTGAATTGAATGATTTAGTCCGGGATTTAGGACTCCCAAAAGATGCTGCCCAACTGCTAGGTTCTCGGCTTAAACAGAAAAATCTATTGTCACCAGGAACAACGTTTTATTGGTACCGCAACCGCGAGACACAATTTTTGAAGTATTTCAGCAAAGAGGAAGATTTGGTATTTTGCAACGATATATACGGAGTGATGGAAAAGTTTAAACTCAAGTATGATCCTGCTGAATGGCGGCTGTTCATTGATTCGTCAAAAGACAGCATAAAAGGTGTTCTTCTTCATAATGGCAACACATTCGCTTCAGTTCCTATTGCTCACTCTGTTATTCTCCAAGAGAAATACGAGAATTTGGCCCTGATTCTTCAGAAGATTCGTTATGATGAGCATAAGTGGATGATTTGTGGAGACTTTAAAATTCTATCCATGCTATTAGGGCAGCAATCCGGTTTCACCAAATATCCCTGCTTCCTTTGCTTGTGGGATAGCCGGGCCCGCGACCTACACTGGGGGAAAAAAGACTGGCCAATTCGGGAGTATTTGAGACCCGGTGAGAAAAATGTTCTTCATGAGAGCTTGGTACCTCGTGATAAAATTCTATTACCACCTCTCCACATTAAGTTGGGTCTCATTAAGCAATTCATCAAGTCCCTTCCAAAAGATGGTGAGTGCTTTCGGTACCTTTGCTCAAAGTTCCCCCGACTTTCTGAAGCAAAGCTAAAGGAAGGAGTGTTTGTTGGCCCTGATATAAGGAAACTCATTTCAGATGGAGCATTCGCTGAAACGATGTCTGAGAAGGAAAAAGAAGCCTGGGATTCCTTCAAGGATGTTGTTCTCAAATTCTTGGGGAACAGGTGGGATGAGAACTATAAGGATATTGTTGCCAGGATGCTCAATGCCTTCAAAGAACAAGGCTGTAACATGAGCCTGAAAGTCCATTTCTTGCACTCCCATGTGAACTACTTTCCCGAAAACTTGGGGGCGTACAGTGAAGAACAAGGTGAAAGGTTTCACCAGGACATCAAGGACGCAGAGAGAAGGTACCAAGGAAGATGGAACACCACTATGATGGCTGATTTCTGCTGGTTGCTGCTGCGGGAAACCCCAGATGAAAAATACGCCAAGCAGCGCACCAAGAGAAGCATTCAGGGGAAGAAGAAACGGGCCCACCAGGAGATTGATTGACCCAAGAATGACTTTAAAATCTAAACTGTGTTGACAAATATTGTGTTTTTACTAAACTTTGAAATAAAAATTTGCTAGTTATTACCACAGTGTCGGATCTCATTTATTAGAATTTTATTTTCACACCATCGGGTGTTTGTCTTCATGTATTGCAATGGTGCGGTTTGCGTTTTGTATTCTTACATACATACCTGTACAACATTTTTTGCACATTTCTTTGCTTTGCTTTGTGTCTAACCTCGCTCTTATATGCTCAATGTTTGTGCACATGTATGTGGCTGTTTTAAGTGCAGACAATTTTGCTACCATCACAGTGTGTTTTGTTGACATTACTCTATTCTTATGTGCTGCCTTGTTACAATTTTCTTTATTCTTATTTGAATAACTACTAAACAATTAATATAAAGAATTCATCCAAGAAACTTTTATCTCGATCGCACTCAATCTGAAACGTCCACCTCAAACTGCTAACCCAATGTAGCAAAAAATCTGTACGTGATGGAGCAAATTGGTTACCAGATTTGGATTCAGCGCACCAAAAAACGTAAAAATCAATCAAAACATTAGAGGCAGTTTAAAAATTTTTTTTTAGTGTACCTGTGTTATCAGACTGAAGTGAACCCCACTCTATCTCTAAATTCAGCCCCCGAGGTATTAAAGTTTGCAATCGGAAAATCCAACTCTGTTCGCGAAATAATAAAGTTTTCATTAGTGATTTCCCTTGCATTGGGGTAAGGACCTGGTCTATACAGAAGCACTGCAACATCTCAAAAGTGTGACCCATGTCCTGGCAATGAGATACTAGTGGTGCTTGTAATACCTGATGTTTAAGCCGGCTTTTATGTTCAGACAGCCGGGTTTTAAATGCCCGGCTAGTCTTACCAATATAAACAAGAGCACAGGGGCACATTATCACATAGATCACATTTTGTGAGCCACAAGAGGTACGGTGCCGTAAAACATATTCTCTCTGATGATAGGTAAATTTATTCAATTCCTTAGTGATAATAGGTGATGGAGCAACAGATGTGCATTCAAAGTTATTAATAAAGTTTCCACTGGGCGAAGTTGTAGGACCCTTGGTGATATGCTGCAGCAGAGCCAATAAAGTCAGGTGGTCAGACAGATCTGATCACTATGCACATGCTTGCATACCAAATGTTCTTATGTCCATACCATAAGACCTTATGTCAATCCATATGTGTCACTATTTGCGACATATCACAGTAACACAGTAAATGACGGCAGATAAAGACCAGTATGATCCATCTAGTCTTCCCAGTAAGATGGCAAGAGTAGGTGCACCTGCCGCTCCATGCAGGCCACTCCTCCCCAAGTCTTTGTTTAGGGGTGCATCCAACGCTCCATGTAGGACACACCTATTTGTTGAGAAATTAGATAGTTAAGTTTATTTTGATTTTATCCTGTTGCTGTAAAGGGATCCACTGTGTCTGTCCCATGCCATTTTGAATTCTGTCACAGTATTTGCCTTCCATTGGGAGGGCATTCCAAGCATCCACCACCCTTTCAGTGAAAAAGTATTTCCTGATATTGCCTTTCAATTTACCCCCTTGCAGCTTCATGTTATGCCCTCTAGTTTTGCAGGACCATCTCCACCTGACTGGAGTGAGGTCTTGGAAAGAAGGTAGGAAGCACCACTTCCTGGTTGAGATGGAAGGGTGACACTACCTTCGGCAGGAATTTGAGGTGCGTGCGAAGCACCACTCTGTTCTTGTAGAACCTGGTATAAGGCAACCAGGAAAGTCACCTTCCAAGAGAGGTAGCAAAGGTGGCAGGTAGCCAGAGGCTTGAAGGGCGGGCGAGTGAGCTATCCCAACACAACATTGAGGTCCCATTCGGTTGCCGGTTGGGTGAACCGGGGGCTTATATCAGAGTTGTCACAATGGTGCACAGATGCTGTCCTGCTTTTTAAGAGAACAATTTTTGTGCTATATGATTGCAAGTGTTATGCTTCAGTAAATAGGACCATCAAGTGGATTGCTGTGTCGTGAAGTTTCTTTACATGGTGTAATATATGTTGTTCTACATATATGTCTTTTGGACAGTCCTAGTATATATAAAGATATTTGGTACTGGTTTCCCTGTTGAAACATATCAACGCTGTTGGTAAACCATGCACCTTCTTTCCCTCCACATATAGTCCTTCCAGCCTCTGACATCTCATCCATAGTGATAGCTCTGAAGTTCTATATGTGTGTCATGTGTTAGGATGGGTGGTGGGGGAGGGGGGCTTTTATTTATTTGTAATTTTTATACCTCTTTTTCCAATATATCAAAAGTGGTTTACATAGAACAAAATTAGTTGCATGGAACAGCGCAACTATATACATATAAACAATTAACTATGTACAGAGTGCAATTTGCAAGGTTATTTTACAAAAATCAGCGATTAAAAGGACTTTGTAAAGGGGGAAAAGCAGTGGGAGGATTAATTCTGGATAGGGAGAGAGGTATGTTCAATTATTATGTGGTGTGGGTTTGGTCATTGTCTGAGAGATGGAGAAAGACCAAAATGTTGCCTGGATAGGTGGATTTTTAGTTTTTTTTTTGAAAAGCGGAGGGGTCAATGGTTTCTCTTAGGTTAGTTGGAAGGTCATTCCAGATTATAGGTGCATAGTGTGAGAAGGCTCTATTATTTGTTACTTTAATGGATCTCTGGAAGTCTAGTGATATTCTAAATTCATTTTTGTTATTTTCACGCTTTGGGCGTGTTTCTTCATGTAAGGTGATTAATGAGGAGAGATATGAGGGGGCTATTTGTCTGTGGAGCTTGAAGGTTTCCACAATTATCTTGTATTGTATTCTGCTTTGTATAGGGAGCCTATGTAGTTCACATAGTACCGATGTGATATGTTCAGATATTTTTGAATGAGAGATAATTCATGCAGAGGCATTTAGGGCAGATTGAAGTGATTTAATATTTTGTTTGGTTAACTCTTGTAGTGTGTTATTACACTAGTCAAAATGTGGTGTGACTAAGTACTGATCTGAAATCTTGGATGGCTAGTAGAGGGCATAAATGTTTTAACAGTTTGAGTTTGAAATGTTTTTTTTTTAGTTGTGTATTTGATGTGGGAGAGCATGTTGAGGGCTTGGTCAACTATGACCCCAAGATATTTTACTTCATTTTTGACGCTTATGTCTATGTCATTGATTGTGATGGTTGGTGGAGGATTTCTGGTGATCTATAATGCCTCAGTTTTGCTGACGTTTATGTGGAGGTTGTGAGAGGTGAGCCAGGCTGACACCTTCTTGAAGCAATCAGTAATTTGTTGCAGGATAGGATCTGATAAGTTGATTGGAAGATATAACATTATATCATCCACATATATGTGGTATGATATATTGAATTTTTTGAATATGGTACAGAATGGCTGGAGGTATAGGTTAAACAGGAGTGCGGATAGGTCGGAAACTTGGGGTAGACCTTGCTTTTCATTGTATTGATTGGATGTGTGTTGGCCTATTCTTACTTGTTGAATTCTGTCTGAGAGATAAGTCTGAAACAACTTAAGGGTTATATCTTTCAGTCCTATCTGTAGCAGTCGTGAGATCATCAGATTATGGTTGATGCTATTAAAAGCGTCCATGATGTCTAAAAATATTAGAATGAAGGTCTGTTTATAGTTGTCTATTCCTCATATTAGGTTATCAAATAAGGCAATCAATAGGGTTTCCACCCCATGAAAAGGGTGGAAGCCATATTGATGTTAATCAAGTGGGGCATAAGTATCAATATGGTCCTGGGATTTGGGCTGCCTTTTCAATTACTTTAGCCAGGAAAGGGAGATTGGAAATTGGTCAGTAAGCTGAGGGGTTATTTGAGTCGAGAGATTTGTTTTTCAGTATGGGACGAATTATTGCATGTTTTAGTGAGAGGGGCATGTAGCCTTGTTCAAGGGAGTGGTTTGTTGTGATGGTATAGAACTCCCATGTGGCTATGGTCAGTCTATTGTCAATCTCTTTACATATCAGATGACAAGCCCTACTATACAGTTCACTATGAAATGTAGCAGGCACCTAGCTAAGATTACACACTATGAGGAAGCATGTAGCCACAATGTCCTATGTGTATGCCAGCGGCTCATTGCAAACTCTGCCAGAATAGATACCGTAACCACAAATATGCACACAGCCATGCTCTCGGTACATGATGCCTCCAGGGCAGTCTACATGAGGCAGAATCACAAGGCACCATGCTGCAATGTTCGGAGGTGAGTCATGTGTGACATAGGATATAAGATGTAGGCTGAGGCAGCAATATCTTAGCCACATGAAGTCCTGTGACAACACAAGGTTCCCTCCCCACATCTATTTGGTTGAACAGACTCTAAAGGTTCATGCACAGCCACAGAGGAGGCTTCTTGGTGTATGTTTGGAAACAGAATACTGGGCTTGATGGACCTTGGTCTGACCCAGTATGGCATATCTTATGTTCTTATGTTGCCTCTGTAGTGTGGTTCCTGAGATGGCCAAATGGGAACCTTGTTCAGCATATATTATACCAGAGAGTGGCCATCTGTGAAAACTAGGATTTCTAAGATAGGGGCGAGGACTAATGGCCGTTGCCATGTGGCTGAAGTTGCTATCTGTTGTTGCACTGGAATATTTAGGAAACAGCCCAGAAAGTTGTATACTGACCCATACTTCTGGGGTCTGCTGTAGGGACCTGTGCATATGGCCGCTGAGCCATCATGACATATACTTATTGTCAGATCAGGTCTGCTGCTACATTTATGCAGACAACATGGAAATGCTTCGTTGTACTTGCTTGGAATGGCACATGACTGACTGCTTACTGGTATAGGAATATAACCACGCTATTCTATACCATCACAGACTAAGAGCTAAGCATCAAATATGTTCCCATACTTAAGCCACCATGTCTTTGACAATGTCATGCATTCTGTCTGGTTCCTGTTCCATGACCAGGCAAGCTGGGAGATGCATCCCAAACATGAGTGTCACAGGTGGAGGAAGGTAGAACAGGAGCTGTCAGGGGTCTATATCTGTGTTTAAACCTGATATGAGCATGATCAGAGATGCTGAAAGGTATGGAAATGCTGTAACATGGGCACACACAGAAGTGTCTGTGTGCCACACATTTAATGAGCTCACCATGGTTACACAGCTTTAGCATGATATCATCATCTGGTCTTGGGATATAATCATGTGTCTTTCTACTCTCTAGATAATGCTATTGGCTGCTGTGTGGGCAATATTCTCACTGAAAAGCATGACATTGACAAGATCTCATCTGTCACTTGGGCAATGATTGCAAGGGGGTTGTGTTCCCTGCCAGTGGCACTGTCTGAAAATCAGGTATCGTTTTGATGCCTACTTTCATGGATGATGATGTAAGGCCATTATGCCATGAATGATGTGCCTACCACATCACTAGGGGACTCATGAATACTAGCCGTAAAACATTCTCTGAGTGAATGTACATTCATGAAGTGCTGTGACTGGCTCTCATCCCCATAGATAACCAACAGTATCTACCAAGATGCTAAAACTAGGTAGAGTTGAGAGGCACACGCCATAACTGCAAGTTCCACAGTGGGCTACACAACATGTTCACTGCACAGGTGACTAGTTCCTGACTGGAAAAGTTTGATGTGCATGCACTCATGTATGAGATGGTTTTGGAAGGACCTGGTTTGCAGACCTCTGTCAACATGAACCACATACATATCATGTGCAGTTCTCCTGTGATCCTGTGACACATGTGTGCGATGATTAATCTGTGGAAGATGACATTGTCATATGGGTGACATGCAAAGTTATTTAAAAGATGAAAATTGCATACATGATTATGTGGACTGTGAGACATCACCCGCTGGTATGTGTTTGAACAGCGTGCATAAAAGCAATGCATGTGGCAGTACAAGAAGGATATAATGCCATTTGTACTGGCTCCACACAATCTGCATGCCTAGCTGCTCCATGAGTCTTGACAGGTTCCTGGGGAATAGTCCTAGGGACGTGATCAAATGCTACAATAGATAGCAAATGTGGGGTTGCTGGTATAATACTCTTGTTTCCTGCCCAGTATTGTGCTGGGTGGTTCACAACAAAGAATAGAAACAAGCATTGTCTTAAGCAGGGGCGGCTCAAGGCAATCTGCTGCCTGAGGTGAAGTCTCAAATGGCACCCCCTCCCCCCCACCTTAGAGGGTGCGGGGCTTTTTCAGAAATCCAGTCAGAGACTCAACCAAACCAAAAAGCCGATTAGATTATATGGAGAAAATGCAAGATGTTTGCACACAGGGACGTATCGCGCTGCAATCGCACCCTATGCAACTTGCAGCTTGGGTGCATGCCCCCCCTCTCCCCCCATACCTCCGTCCAGAGCTGCCTGCTCTTTCCCTGCTGCTGCTACCCTCTGTTTTTTTCATGGCAGCACCGGCAGCAGGGAAAGAGCAGGCAGCACTGGACGGAGGTATGGGGAGGAGGAGGGGGGCATGCGCCCGATCTGAAAAGCACCGGCACTTTCCCTCCCTACTCTGACATCACGTCAGAGGAGGGAGGGACCAGACCTGCTTAAAGTTCTGAAAAATGGCTTGGGGAGTGCATTTCGGCTGCCTGCTATTGTCCTGCCAGCAGCGGCAGGGCAACAGCAGACAGCCGAAATGCGCCTTCCAAGCCTTTCCGCCCTGTGCGGCTGCACGGCTTGCACAGGTCTAGTTACGGTCCCGTTTGCACATCAAGGAACTAAAAGACAGCAAGAACCAACAGCACAGTTTATAAAACTAAATTATAACTAATTTTTATTTTGTTATAAACTGTGTTATGGTTCTTGCTTTTTCTTTTTCAACATATATTTTGCATCAACAGTAGGTGCAGAGCAGAACCAGGACATTCACCCACAGAACTCAATATTTAAAAAAAAATCTGATTCTGATCATCTCATTAACAACAACAACCACCATTCTCCAGTACCAGGCATATTGTGAACTAATATAAAACTCTACAACAAAGAACAAATCTACCATACCATACCATATCAACACAAAATTCCAAAACTCATATAAGGAGCCCATCCAAAAAAAGCGTCACTGTAAATACTACAGTTGTCCCTGGAACATCCATTTGAAAAGCTGAACAAGTCAAATTACTACAGTATAGTATAGATCATTATGTACAAACTCCATGTTAACAGAACACCTGACATCAGTCACACACTCACAACATCGACCCTCACCAAGTACAGAATAAGTAACCACAATCTAAAGTAAAAATAAAAATATGTAGACAAAATTTAAACTGAAACCCCAAGAAGCCAGAGTCCACATGCAGTGCAACATCAGATAAATAAGAGATGCAGTTCCCCAATACTGTGTAAAATATAAAAATAGCACAAAGTCCAATCACTAAAATGAAATAAAATTATTTTTTCTACCTTTGTTGTCTGACCATTTTATTCTCTGATCATGCTGGTCCCGATCTGAGGCTTCTGCTTTCCTATCTTCTCTTAGCTCTCTTTCTGTGGTCTATGGTCCATCTGCCATTTCTTATATCTTCTTTTGTTTTCTTCCCTTCCTTCCATCAGCCCATTTCCAGTTCCAGTAACCCTCCCCAGTATCAGCCCCCTTTCCAGTCCTCCCCTCCCAGTACCTTCCAATGTCAACCGCCTTGCATTCCCATGACTGCTACTGGTGTCCATTCCCTTCCAGTCCCCCTCCTTCCACACTGTCCAGTCCCTGTCCAGTCCCTTCTAGTTCCCATACCATATAAGATATCAGCTTATGTCCACTCTCAGTGCCACCACCCCAGTCAGCTCCTTTTCAGTCACCCTACCCTCTGTCCATCCCCCTTCCAGTGTCATTCGCATGTCAACCCCCTTCCAGGCTCCTCTCCATTAACCAGCCACCTACCACTCCCATCCCCAAGTGTCAGCTCCCTTCCAGTCCCCCTTTAGTACATCCCAGGTGTCAGCTCCCTTCCTGCCCCCTGGCAGATCCTCTCATTATCCGCTCCCTTCCAGTCCTATTCTACCATTCTCCTGCATCAGCCCATTTGTAGCCCTAGCCCCTAGTTTTCTTCCAGGGCCAGAAGCACTCTCCTCCCCTCCCCCATTAGCCCGTTTCCAGTCCCAGCCCATTTCCAGTCCTACCCCCTTATCAGCCCACTCTAGTCCTAGCCCTACAATCAGCCCATTACCAACCCTAGCTCATTTCCGGTGCTAGCCCCCCATCTGCCCATTACCAGTCCTAACCCTCCCCCCAATAAGTCAATTTCCAGTCCTAGCCCCCAATCAGTGCATTTCCTGTCCTAGCCTCCCTAATCAGCCCATTTCTCGGCCTAACCCCACCGATCACTCCATTTCCAGTTCTAACCCCCCCATTAGCCCATTTCCAGTCCTAGCCCCCTCCCAAACAGCCCATTTCAGTTCTAATCCCCCATCAGCCTATTTCCAGCCTTAGCCACCCCCGAAAGCCCATTACCAACCCTTGCCTCCCTCCCGAACAGCCCATTTCCAGTTCTAAACCCCCATCAGCCCATTTCCAGTCTTAGCCACCCCTGATAGCCCATTGCAGTCCTACCCCCCCATCAGCTCACTTCCAGTCTAACCCCCCCATAGCCCATTACCAGTCCTACCTCCCATCAGCGCATTTCCAGTCCTAGCCCCCCATAGCCCATTACCAGTATTAACCCCCCCCATCAGCATACTTCCATTCCTAAACACAGGGCCTGCCCGTCCATTGAGCAAGAATGTTTTTTGCACAGGGCCCCGCGTTTCAGGGGGCCCCGCGCAAAAAACATTCTTCATCCCAAGTTTAAAAAAAAACAAAAAAAAACCCAGCTGCTTCTGCCGCGGCAGCATCAAGAGTGCCGCCGCGGGGCCCCCCCCTGCCCGGCAGAGCCTCCCTGCATCATAGGCTAGCGTCGAATCCCCGAACGCGGGCTTCTTTCAGAGCTGCGAGAGTTTCCTTTCTCGCGGCTCTGAAAGAAGCCCACGTTCGGGGATTCGATGCTAGCCTACGATGCAGGGACTGGGAGGCTCTGCTGGGCAGGGGGAGCCCCGCGGCGGCACTCTTGATGCTGCCGCGGCAGAAGCAGCTGTTTTTTTTTATTTTTTAATTTGGGCTGATAGGGGGGAAGGGGGTTTAGGACTGGTAATGGGCTATGGGGAGGGAGGCTAAGACCTGAAGTGGGCTGATAGGGGAGGGTTAGGACTAGTAATGGGCCATGGGGGGTGCTAAGACTGGAAGTGGGCTGATGGGGGGGGGGGGGTTTAGGACTGGTAATGGGCTATGGGGGGGGAGGCTGACTGGAAATGGGCTGATGGGGGGTTAGGACTGGTAATTGGCTATGGGGGGGGCTAAGACTGGAAATGGGCTGATGGGGAGGTTTAGGACTGGTAATGGGTTATGGGGGGTGTGCTAAGACTGGAAGTGGGCTGATGGGGGGGTTAGGACTGGTAATTGGCTATGGGGGGGGCTAAGACTGGAAATGGGCTGATGGGAAGGTTTAGGACTGGTAATGAGTTATGGGGGGGGCTAAGAATGGAAGTGGGCTGATGGGGGAGGGTTAGGACTAGTAATGGGCCATGGGGGGGGTGCTAAGACTGGAAGTGGGCTGATGGGGAGGTTTAGGACTGGTAATGGGTTATGGGGGGGGGCTAAGACTGGAAATGGGCTGATGGGGGTTAGTACTGGTAATTGGATATGGGAGGGGTTATGACTAGTAATGGGCTAATGGGGGAATAGTACTGGAAATGGGCTATGGGGGGCTAGGACTGGAAATAGGCTGATGGGGGGCTAGGACTAGAAATAGGGTGATGGGGGGTTAGGACGTAATGGGCTGATGGGGAGGTTTAGGACTGGTAATGGGTTATGTGGGGGGGGGGGGCTAAGACTGGAAGTGGGCTGATGGGGGAGGGTTAGGACTAGTAATGGGCCATGGGGGGATGCTAAGACTGTAAGTGGGCTGATAGGGAGGTTTAGGACTGGTAATGGGCTATGGGGGGAGCTAAGACTGGAAATGGGCTGATGGGGGTTAGGACTGGTAATGGGTTAAGGGGGGGGCTAAGACTGGAAATGGGCTGATGGGGGTTAGGACTGGTAATGGGCTTTGGGAGGGGTTAGGACTGGTAATGGGCTGATGGGGGATTAGGACTGGTAATGGGCTATGGGGGGCTAGGACAGGAAATAGGCTGATGGGGGGGATAGGACTGGAAATAGGTTCATGGGGGGTAAGGACGTAATGGGCTGATGGGGAGGTTTAGGACTGGTACTGGGTTATGTGGGGGGGGGGGCTAAGACTGGAAGTGGGCTGATGGGGGAGGGTTAGGACTAGTAATGGGCCATGAGGGGATGCTAAGACTGGAAGTGGGCTGATAGGGAGGTTTAGGACTGGTAATGGGCTATGGGGGGAGCTAAGACTGGAAATGGGCTGATGGGGGTTAGGAATGTTAATGGGCTATGGGAGTGATTAGGACTGGTAATGGGCTGATGGGGGATTAGGACTGGTAATGGGCTATGGGGGGCTAAGACTGGAAATAGGCTGATGGGGGGGCTAGGCCTGGAAATAGGGTGATGGGGGGGTTAGGACGTAATGGGCTGATGGGGGGGTTAGGACTAGTAATGGGCTATGGGGGGCTAGGACTGGAAATGGGCTGATGGGGGGTTAGGACTGGTAATGGGCTGGGGTGCTAAGACTGTTAACGGGCTGGGGGGGTTGCTAGGACTGGAAATGGGCTGAGTGGAAGGAGGGCTTGAACTGCAAATAGCTGATGGGGACGGGGGCTTGGAATGGAAATGGGTTGTGAGGGGGAGGGAGCTAGGACTGGAAATGGGTGAGTGGGGGGGGGCTAGGACAGGAAATGGGCTGATGGAGGGGCTAGAATAGGACTGGAAATTGGCTGTTGGGGGGGTGCTAAGATTGGAAATGGGCTGTGGTGGGGGTTTGGATTGAAATGGACTCATGAAGGGGCTAGAACTGGAAGTAGGCTCATGGGGGGCTTGGATTGGAAATGGGCTGAGTGGAGGGGAGCTAGGATTTGACATGGGCTGATGGGCTCATGGGGGGCTGGGATTGGAAATGATCTGATGGAGGGACTCGGATGGGACTGGAAATAGATGGGGGAGCTGGGACTGGAAATAGGCTGATGGTGGGTCTAGGATAGGACTGGAAATTGGCTTATGGGGGGCTAGGACTGGAAATGGGCTGATGCGGGGACTAGAAGGGAGCGGATGCTGGGTGGGACTGGAACTAGAATGGAGCTGATGTTGGGGGAGGATTAGAATGGGATGGAGCTGGGAGAGTGAAATGGAGAGGGAAAAAATATTTTGTGTGGGAGGGAAGACAAACCTACAATTGGCCGGATATTGGGAGAGTAAGTGGGGATTGAGAATGGAGGGGTAAAATTTGAGTAGATGAAATAGGAATGAGGAAAGAGCAAAAGGAGAAAGATTAGTATGTTAAAGCAGATGTAGAGAGAGAATGGAAAAAAACTAGAAGAGAGAAGAAAAGACAAATGGACAGCAGACGATGGAGAGTTAGCGGAAGACACAAAGAAACCAGAAGAAAGTGACTGGAGCAATTGCAGCTGAAAAAAAATGCACAAAAGGTAGAAAACTATCTCTTTATTTTGAATTTATTAATTGGAATATGTCAGCTCTGGGAAATGTGCATCATTAACGTCTGCGCTTTGTTTAGTACAAGAGCAAATTAATGTATATTTTTATTTCTACAGTGTTGTACATTCCAAGTTTGGCTTTTGGGATTCCCAGTTTAATTATTGTCTTCCTGTTTCTAAATTGTGATTCCTTGTTTGGTGATGGTGGCTGTTTCCCATCAGCGCCGGCGGACTTAACAGAGCCGCAAGAGAGAAACTCTCCCTTCGCGGCTCTGTAAAGCCGGCAGCACTGAGGGAGAGGGCTCTGCCGGGGCAGCCGCGGGGCACTTTCTTCTGCTGCTGCCGCCGCGGCTCTTCCGATCGTTTTTTTTTTTTTTTTTAAAGGCGGAGTGAGGCGGCTCTTTTGGGAGCATTTCTGCTGCCCCCAAAAGTTTGCCGCCTGAGGCCACCACCTCACTCCATCTAATTATAGAGCCGCCTCTGGTCTTAAGGTAGTTACCCTCTCACATAATGGCTATATATGGGCCACAAGGTTGAAAATACAGATTGTTGTGGATGGAAGAGCGTACAGTATGGCTTGCAGTGAGTCAGTACTTTTCTGCAGTGCAATTGTGTCACATCTCCATCACAAATCTATGTACCTTGTGCCAATCATTATGAGCTTATGCTAGGGATCCTGTGGTGACCAGTAGTTCAAGAAATATCCAGTGGGGCAAGGGTCAAACCCAGGTATCAGAAACATCTCCACAAGTCATAGTATATTAGTGCAATTATAGGGTGAGTTGCTGACATTTTTCATCTGTTGGAGTGTGCGTTGTTTGTGACAGATAATGTCTGCTGCCATTGATACCAATGGGTTACAGTGGCCACATGAGGGCACATTCCCTCAAAATGTAGACAGTCATAAGGGAACAGAGATAATCAGGAGTAATATCTGCACCCAACCCAAATGATCCTGCTTATCCAATATAACATGTAAGGCCTTCCCAAACAGAAATGCTGGTATGGTGTGATATCTGTTGAGGCAACTAAATATTGTATGGTTGTCTGTACCCTGGGTCAGACATTAAAACTAACTGTGGTAGACTCTGCGTAATAGTGTGTGCGCTCTCAGAAAACATCTGTTCATACAATGCGGGGAGGGGAACAATGCAACAGAACTGAGAAAGATTAAAGGCTACCATCGGCAAGGTGGTAAAAGCTAACCTACAGAGGTCATGACATACTGCATATCAAGTTCCTTTTACTAAACTGAATACACTGACAGCCATTACAGGAACATGATGGCATTGGTCCACCTTTCATCCTACTATGATGACAGTGAGAGAGATAGTATGGCAACAGATGTGACCATTAAAAGATGTGTATATTGGAAGATATGTGGGGGTTGTCACTGGTTGCAGATATGCTGAGGAGAAGCAGTTGAATGTACAGACCATAGGTGATGTCTATATAGCTCAAAGGTTGATAGTGGAAGAGGATGCACTTTATTGAAGGCCTCAAATATTTTTAGCCAACTACTTCTTGGGTGTGTGAATAGTGTCCTTTTGCAGATGGTGTAGAGGCGAGGCACATCATACAATCAGGTAGGCAGGGCTAGAAACAGAAAATATAGAGGGTTAACGTGGGCTATGTGTACTGTGTCGGGAATGCATACTGCACATCTTTGGTATAGGACTAAGCAAGACAGGTAGCATCTGCTAACCCATGCTATGTGCAGCACAGCTTCGCTGCATGCATGCTCCTCTATATATCCCCCTGTGCAAGGTAGCCATACAGAGCAGCTGGGTGAAGACACATCCAGTGGTTCTGTAGAAGAGGATTGCTAAGGATTTTGTGGCTGCTGAGTGAAGTGTCTGTGTATAGATGAGAGATGTATAGACTCATCTTCCTGCTGCTGCCTCATCTCATCCAGCATCTGCTGCAGCTCCTGCCCCTTCTTCCACAGATCCTCAAGCTGTCAATGAAAGAGTGCAGAGATGAGTGACATGTTCCTGAAAGGGATGATATCAAGGAAAGGCTACACTTCCATGACAAACCAGGGTAAACAGTTCCTACAATGTGCAAGGGTGGCGGACTAATGCAGATGTGTCATGCCTATGCTACTCTAGCCACATTTGTGTAAGCTTGCCATCACATTACAATGGTGCCGTGTTTTCCTTGGTGCCTCCATGCATCTCAGATGTGACCCACGTCTTCTCACATGTGTTCTGTAGAAGAATATGGGCAGAACATATATTTGCATAACAAGCAAGGCCCTTTGTTCTACAGGGTGGCCCAAAAAAAGTGAGAACATCTCGTAGCATATGTTATTTAAAAATTCAAAAAGACAGATGTAAACGATTGACAAATTAAAAACAGAAAGATGGTGACCGGAAATTGTCGAAAAAAAGACGTTATATAGCTAAAAAAGGTAAATAAGGAAACTATTTAAGCTTTTAATTTACGAGATGTTCTCACTTTTTTTGGGCCACCCTGTATGTCCTACAGCATTCCATTTGTGAAACAAATACATCATGAGGCAGCCACATCTGGGAGAAAGGTGCACAGCAGAGGTGATACAGCCAAGAATTCTGACAATTATGTGGACCTAACTGCCTGAACATCATGCATGTTCAAACTGAAGAGGTGTGACAACTTATGCATGTATATCATGCAGTACAGCAGGACAGACTGTTGGTTAGGCCCACAGGAGCAGGACAGATGCTTTCCACTTCCATTGCTCCAAACTTGTACCCGCATGTTGTGTCCAATGTGAATAAATGCTAGTCATGGCAAGGCATGTGCTTGTCAGAGTGGTGTGAACCTCTGGACATCCAGGGTAGTATCCCAACCACTTTGCCTTCATGGACACCATCTAAGCCACACAGATATGTCCTATGTTACAGATACAATGAAAAGACTTGGCATGAATCTTGTGGGCCTCATGATCTCTAGGACAGGGTGAGGCCATAATGGCCATGGTCACCACCTTGCAGTTATATGACTCACACATATCGGGTATACACATAATGAGCACCATTGACATGACAATTGATAGAAGTATCTTTCCATGCATGGCACCCAGCAACAATTATGTGTCACCTGTGCACATGGTGGGGAATACAACCCACATAAAAGTGGCATGGAAGCATTCTCATTCTGCACATGCAACAGTAACCTCACCACATGCTGGCTCCCCCCAGACAAAAAAAAACAAACAAACCCTGTGATACTAGCCATTTATGTTGTGGCAAGAACAGGCCTAGCAGCACTGTCAGGCAGACTGTGATCACTGTGACCAATATGATGGGAGAATGAATATGCAGGAGATAGGGGGAGATTGGTAGGGGAAAGGATGACATGGTCCACTTGCTGGCATGAAAGGTGTGGGCAATGGGATCCAGCCAGCCAGAGGGATTTACAGGCACACATGGGGTGCTAGCTGTATCCCTAGGAAGGGATTATAGCGATACTGAAGCCAAATGGGATGGAGTGTACTGCTGAGGTTGAGTATGGATGTCGCATAGAGGACTGGGGCTGGGAGGATGTGACCAGATCTTTGTTTGGGAGGAGGCCTGTGGAGACAGGGAGGGAAATGTGGATGCCATACTGCATGGGGGGGGGGGGGGGGGGGAAACCAAAGCAGGGCTGGTGATGGTGGGAGCGTTATTTGATCAAACAGAGGAGTAGCCAACTTCGATGGTGAAGGGGAGGTCCATGGTGAGTTGCATCCATCAACAGCTATTGATACTTTCTATATCAAAAGGCATCATATGGACTGCTTGTTTGGGGGGAGGACAGCTATCTGAATAGAGCAGCAGATGAGAACTGGCTGAGAGTTGAAATGTACAGAAAGGTTGCCTCTGTGCATCTTGGGGAGGACAGGACAGGAGGGACATGGGCAATGCTGGTAGTTCTCAAGCCCACTGCCACCCTAATAACATGTTTGTGGCTTTCCCTTGCAGGACATGCATAGGATGCGCCTTCATAGTGTGCATGTGCTATGGCAGTGCATTCTCTGCTATCATGCTAGTGACATGACTAGCATGGCCCTAGTAGCTTACTGCAGCCACACCCCTTATAGTTATAGTTATTTTTCTTGATATATCGCCTATGGTGGGTAGCAGCTAGGCAGTTAAGAAAGTTACATTCAGGTACTATATACATTTCCCCTTGCATCTATTGTGGCTACTAGGCTCCACCATGTAAAAATGCATGCTAACTGCACATTTGCTCCGTGCAGCTCGCAGCACTTTGGTAAAAATGATTCAGACGTTTAAATACTTAAAGAGTATTAATGAACAAACAAACCTCTTCCAAAGACGGGGAAGCTATAAAACTAGAGGGCAACATGAAGTTGCAAGTGGGTAAACTGAAAGGCAATGTCAGGAAATACTATTTCACTGAAAGGGTGGTAGATGCTTGGAATGCCCTCCCAATGCAAGTGGTGGGGGCAAATTCAGTGACAAAATTCAAATAGCATGGGACAGACACAGTGGATCCCTTACTAAGCGTTAGTAAAAGGGGACCTGTAGATTCTGGTGATCCCTGTCCAGCTGTCCCTCTTTCGGTAACATTTCATCTTCTCCTCTGTTGGAGATCTTTGATGCCTCAAAAAACATTTCTTCGATGCGCAGTAGCTCTTGCTGCTCCAAATGCCTTGAAGCCTCACTACTTCCTCTTCTGATTTCAGGAGGGAACTAGTCCCACACCTAGGTTCAAACTGTCTGTCTAGATGGAGATGAAAACTGTAAGAGCGGCAACATCTTTGGCAACACAATGTTTTTCAGCCATATTTCTTTTTTTTTTAAATTTTATATTTATTGAATTTTCTAATACATATCCAAGCATCACACTTGTTTGGAAAAAGGAACATAGCAAAGAAAACTAATACACAATAGCAAACAGCAACAAGAAAATAAACAATGCTAGATCCCACAAGCCCACAAAACTCAGGGGAGGCCGTGATTTATACATGAAACAAGAAAACCCTCAAGAGGGAATAAAAGTAAAATAAGCGCCAACCTGAATGCCTCAGCAGGCTACTATATAAAGCAGCTACTTCATAAGACTAACTGGTTGCCTAGTGTTAATAAAAATTAACAATTTTGAAGGTTGGATAAACACATAGTTAATTGAATTATATTTAATTAAGCACGTGCAGGTAAATTTTAAAAAGAAAAATGCCTCCATAAACCATTATTAAAGAGGACCCGGGAAATCCACTGCTTGCCCCAATACAAGCACTGTGGAACTTGTGTGTCTTTTTGGGAACCTGCCAGATACTTGTGAACTGGATTGGCTACTGTTGGAAAAAGGATACAGGGCTTGATGGACCTTGGTCTGACCTAGTATGGCATTTCTTATGTTCTTATGTAACTGCAGAACACCCACCTTTAAAAGCAAAAATTACACAGGTACACTACCAAAAAACTGCCTCCAGTTTTGCAACTGATTCCTATAGATTTAAGGGTTCTGAATCCAGGAAAAATAGCCAAAATGTTCCATCACGTCACGTTTTCTTGCAAAATTAGATTTCTTACCCATATAAGGAATGTTCACATAATTTCTTTTTAGCCGACTGCAGTTTATTTTCTTGGCCCAAAATAGAGGTTGTAATGGTTAACTAGCTAGAAACACTCCCTCATGATATTTTAGAGTGTTTTGTATTCATTTTATACATTAACAGGACAATTGGGAGGCGGGGGGCTAAATCCAGTACTCGCGCTGGCGCATGTTCTTTCCTGTTCGCCTCGCCTCGTTCGCTCGCTCAAACACGGTGGTTGCGACATGAACGTTCCTGTCAAATTTCAGTTTCTTGCAAGTTCATTATTACCTTTTGTTTGCAAAGTCGTAATCCAGCTTTATTCCGAAGTGGTTCACTACAGTTGTAGTTTGCAGTGCTGTGTATTTGTGATGGCTCACAGAGCCAGAGGTTGCGTCAACTCTCCGGACAGTTTTTGTTTTATTTGTGGGGAATATACCAGGAAAAAGCGGCAGAGGAACATTTCTGCATTTATTAAAAAAGTATATTTCGCCTATTTCAGTTTGAAGTTAGGCGATCAAGACAAACCGTGGGCTCCTCACAAAGTGTGCAAGACATGTGAGGAAGATCTACGCTTATGGATGAAAGGTAAAAAACAAGCATTTCGTTTCGGAATACCTATGATGTGGCGTGAACAAAGAGACCACAGCAGTGACTGCTATTTTTGCTCTTGCATTGTGAAAGGATACAACTTAAAAAATAAGAACGTAATAAGTTACCCCAACCTTCCCTCAGAAATTAGGCCTATGCCTCATAGCAACGAAGTACCTGTGCCTGAACCACCAAAATCTTTGGATCATATTTGTGTGGACGGTTCTGATCATGATGAGACTCATCAGATGGCTTTTCCCGATGAGTCCAGTACTTCCGAGTTTGAAACTGAAACAGATCCGAAACCTGAACTTTTCTCTCAAGCTGAATTGAATGATTTAGTCCGGGATTTAGGACTCCCAAAAGATGCTGCCCAACTGCTAGGTTCTCGGCTTAAACAGAAAAATCTATTGTCACCAGGAACAAGTTTTTATTTGGTACCGCAACCGCGAGACACAATTTTTGAAGTATTTCAGCAAAGAGGAAGATTTGGTATTTTGCAACGATATATACGGAGTGATGGAAAAGTTTAAACTCAAGTATGATCCTGCTGAATGGCGGCTGTTCATTGATTCGTCAAAAGACAGCATAAAAGGTGTTCTTCTTCATAATGGCAACACATTCGCTTCAGTTCCTATTGCTCACTCTGTTATTCTCCAAGAAAAATACGAGAATTTGGCCCTGATTCTTCAGAAGATTCGTTATGATGAGCATAAGTGGATGATTTGTGGAGACTTTAAAATTCTATCCATGCTATTAGGGCAGCAATCCGATTTCACCAAATATCCCTGCTTCCTTTGCTTGTGGGATAGCCGGGCCCGCGACCTACACTGGGGGAAAAAAGACTGGCCAATTCGGGAGTATTTGAGACCCGGTGAGAAAAATGTTCTTCATGAGAGCTTGGTACCTCGTGATAAAATTCTATTACCACCTCTCCACATTAAGTTGGGTCTCATTAAGCAATTCATCAAGTCCCTTCCAAAAGATGGTGAGTGCTTTCGGTACCTTTGCTCAAAGTTCCCCCGACTTTCTGAAGCAAAGCTAAAGGAAGGAGTGTTTGTTGGCCCTGATATAAGGAAACTCATTTCAGATGGAGCATTCGCTGAAACGATGTCTGAGAAGGAAAAAGAAGCCTGGGATTCCTTCAAGGATGTTGTTCTCAAATTCTTGGGGAACAGGCGGGATGAGAACTATAAGGATATTGTTGCCAGGATGCTCAATGCCTTCAAAGAACAAGGCTGTAACATGAGCCTGAAAGTCCATTTCTTGCACTCCCATGTGAACTACTTTCCCGAAAACTTGGGGGCGTACAGTGAAGAACAAGGTGAAAGGTTTCACCAGGACATCAAGGACGCAGAGAGAAGGTACCAAGGAAGATGGAACACCACTATGATGGCTGATTTCTGCTGGTTGCTGCTGCGGGAAACCCCAGATGAAAAATACGCCAAGCAGCGCACCAAGAGAAGCATTCAGGGGAAGAAGAAACGGGCCCACCAGGAGATTGATTGACCCAAGAATGACTTTAAAATCTAAACTGTGTTGACAAATATCGTGTTTTTACTAAACTTTGAAATAAAAATTTGCTAGTTATTACCACAGTGTCGGATCTCATTTATTAGAATTTTATTTTCACACCATCGGGTGTTTGTCTTCATGTATTGCAATGGTGCGGTTTGCGTTTTCTATTCTTACATACATACCTGTACAACATTTTTTGCACATTTCTTTGCTTTGCTTTGTGTCTAACCTCGCTCTTATATGCTCAATGTTTGTGCACATGTATGTGGCTGTTTTAAGTGCAGACAATTTTGCTACCATCACAGTGTGTTTTGTTGACATTACTCTATTCTTATGTGCTGCCTTGTTACAATTTTCTTTATTCTTATTTGAATAACTACTAAACAATTAGTATAAAGAATTCATCCAAGAAACTTTTATCTCGATCGCACTCAATCTGAAACGTTCACCTCAAACTGCTAACCCAATGTAGCAAAAAATCTGTACGTGATGGAGCAAATTGGTTACCAGATTTGGATTCAGCGCACCAAAAAACGTAAAAATCAATCGAAACATTAGAGGCAGTTTAAAAAAAAATTTTTTTAGTGTACCTGTGTTATTTTAGTTGTTTCTGAGTCTCACGGGTGAGATCCAGGAAGACTCTTACATTACTATCAAGGAAAGGAACTTGACGTTTCTTAAAGAGAAGCTTGAGGAGCCAGTCACGATCAGGCAACAATGCACAGATTACTAAAAGCACTGTTGAAGTAATAGTCTCTGATTGGGAATCTTCAAGTAAGGCAGAAACATTTAAAGTGTCCATTGATTGGAGTTCCCCTGAAGAATCTTTCTTCCCTGCTGAGAGATAGTAGATGCGTGAGAGAGGCAGAATTGTGTCTTTGGACACCTGCAGTACCTCTATTAAATACAGCATCTTCTGAACATCTCTTCAGTGGAGATGACAGAAGATTTCAGAAAATGTATAAACCTTAAATTGGAAGCCAGGTGTGCTGCAGGGGGAAACAATGGCAACAAGCTGACCAAATTGCTTGACTCATCCCCTCCCTTAGAATCTCCTGGCATTAGCACCGGCACTGCTGGCAGCGTGAGGTCTCCAGTGATTGCAGCAGCTGCACTCCCTTGAAGGGAGGAATCCAATGCACCGATATCTGCCAGGAGCCTCCAGGCAGGTCTACCATATTGCTGCTGAACCAGGAGGTGGGGGGGGGGGGGGAGAGAAGAAATGCTTCTCCGTGGATAAGGTGATATCAGCCTACACATATGACACCGGGTCCACTAACCTTGGCATCGACACAACCAGAGCCCCATAGGATCTTGCTGCTGATGGTTTGCCCTTGTACAAAAAGATCCACTGGAGCCTTCACCAGCTTTGTCGAGAGGTTTGAGGGCTCTTTCCCCATCTTAGCCTTCGCCTTACGTTTACCCACAGGACAGCAAAAGAGCAGCAAACCACTCAGGTGGCCATCTTGCCACACCCCCTCTCATCTATATTTCAATTGTACAAACTTTCATACCCATTGAATGAAGTGAGTAAAAACCTATCTCACAATGGCGCTGACTTCAAAGAGTATTTTTAACCTTCCCCTCTATTTGAAATAATGGTAAAAAATGAAATTCCTTAGAACGAACAAACAAGCTACAGTAATTTTAAGAACATAAGAACATAAGATATGCCATACTGGGTCAGACCAAGGTCCATCAAGCCCAGTATTCTGTTTCCAACAGTGGCCAATCTAGGTCATATGTACCTAGCAGTTTCCCCAAGAGACACAAGTTCCACAATGCTTGTACTGGGTCAAGCATTGATATCTTCGGTCACTTCTTAATAATGGTTTATGGACCTTTCCTCCAGGAACTTGTCCAAACCTTTTTTAAACCCAGCTACACTAACAGCCTTTACTACATCCTCCGGTAACAAATTCCAGAGTTTGATTACACGTTGAGTGAAAAAATATTTTCTTTTATTAGTCTTAAATAGTTTACCCTGTAGCTTCATTGCATGTCCCCTAGTCTTTCTATATTCTGATAACGTAAACAATCGATCTACGTTTACCCGTTCCACTCCGTTCATTAATTTATAGATTTCTATCATATCTCCCCTCAGCCGTCTCTTTTCCAGGTTAAAGAGCCCTGACCTTTTTAGCCTTTCCTCATAGGAGTATCCTTCCATCCCCTTTACCATTTTGGTGGCTCTTCTCTGAACCACCAAAATGGTAAGCCATTCTACTATAACCTGCAATGTAGAATTGTAATTTTAAAAATTCCAATTTTTAAAGAATTTAGGCAGAGCACTTGATATAAAAAAGTCATAAAAATTATCTCAGTTTATAATGAGTTCCTTTTGGGATGATATCAGCTACAGGTACCAGTCTATCAACAATGAGCCGCTTGACAGAAGACCGAACACAATTTAGGACAACTATCCAGAGGGTCACCATGAGTCAACACCGACTCAACGGCACTTAACAACTACAAAATGCTGTTAAAAAGCTCTGAAAATCCTTACTCCCATGCAGTCCAGCTAGCTAATACCTCAGAAATACCTTAATTGTGAAGAGTAGTATTAGCCTTCCTCCATTTTGACCTAGAGGTAAAAAAGAAAGATCTACAGCAAACAAATAGTTTCCTTTAAAAAATCCTTCTACCAAACCAACAAAAAAATAACCCAACAGTTATCCCTGTAATATAAAACTGTAATAAAAATTCCCTTTTTACAAGAATTCAGGCAGAGCACCAGATATAAGAAGTCCAAAAAATGATCTCAGTTTGTCATGAGTTCCTCGGGAGTACAAGGAAAATCAGGGCTGTAGAAAGTGTGTGGGGGGGGGGGGGGAGTACCAGATGGAGAGGGTTAAAAAGAAGAGAGAGAGTTCCAGGGGAGGGAGATGGAAGGTAGTGTAGAGTGCAGAGGGGTGGGATGTTTGACGTCAATACAGGCCATGGGAAGTACATAAGGGACATGGGACAGAATGCCTATACGGCAAGAAGCACACAAAGCCCTCTTTACCCCGACCCCATTCTACTCTGCCTCACCAAACACATATACATTCCGCTTCAAGCTCCCCATGTACCTACATCCAACTCTACCTCATCCCTCGCATGCACACACATATCCCCCACCCTACTCCATCCCACACACACGCACCTACAAGCACTACTCTAACTTACCCAATATTCTAACACACAATCCCCACCCTATATGCATACACCTCACTCTCGCCACACCACACACACACACCACAACACTCTCCCCACATTCCAGCACTCTCAAGATAGATACAAATATACAATGCCACTCCCATACACACCTCATACAGTATCATAGCTCCTGCCACCCTAATGAGACATATTTATTATGTCTCGTTCCACTGAGTTCAGCATATAGATATGCAGAGAAAGCACACTATTTTGTCACATTACTGTATAAGCAGGGCCGCTCCATCCACTAGGTGGACTAGGCGGCAGATCTCCATGAGTGGCACAGCACACATGGCATGCTGTCCCCTCCCCAAGCTGAGCCATGCTGTGCCGCTGCCCCCCCATGGCCACTGATTATGGAGATGGGGTCAGAGGGGCATGGCATGCCATGTTGTGTCGGAGGGCTCAGAAGCGTCAGGCCATGTGTGCCTAAGCATATGGCCTGCCACTGCCACTGAGCCGCCCGACCCTGCCACCAGAATCAGTGGCAGCTGGGGTGGTGACGTGGCTCAGCACAGGGAGGGGCGAGAGCAGTGTGGCCCAGTGTGTGTGTGTGGGGGGGTGTGTGGCACGGCCAGGGCTTTTGCCTAGGGGACAGATACCCATGGGCCAGCCCTGTGTATAAGGATGCACTTTAGAAGTTGTTAGGGTTGCCAATTGTCAAGTTTTCACCACATTACCTGCATGAACCTACATGTCCCAGTTGTGCTTTCTAAGAAAAGCAAGAGTACAACTTCATGCAGGCAGTTTGGTAAAAATAGAACTTGGTAAGCTTATCCTGAAAACTTGGAGCCTGTTGGCAGTACTACTCACTTAATGACAAATCAGAACCTTGAAGACTATATATCTCAAAAGGCTTCCTTTAACTTTGGGTTTGTTTTCTGTCTGATCTCAAGTGCATTCTCTCAAGCTCCCCCAATTGGAGATGGTGCCTTTTCTAACTTTGCCTGCTTTATTTGGACTGGCTCCAGAGTACTTTGCAAATAAAATGAGTGAATGTGTCCCTACTCATTCCTTGCATCACAATACCAATAGAATTTGCCAAGTTGGGCCAATACCTCAAAGAATCATTAGTAGGATGGGAACAGCTGGGGGGATGTAGAAAAACAGTGGGCAAAACTCAAAAGGGATATTTTAAGGGCAACAAAACTTTTTGATAGGTAAAGGTAAAAAGCAAAGGAGGCTGCTATGGTTCTCAAAAGAAGTAGCTGAAAAGGTGATGAAAAAGAGGGAGGCCTTCATGAAGTACAAGAGATCACAGAGAGAAGCTAGCAAAATAGACAGGAAAGCAAAGATACTAAAAGAAGAAGAAATAGCCAATGCAATAAAATGGGGGGATAAGACGTTTTTCAGATATGTTCATGAGAGGAGGAAGGGCAAAAGTGGTATTGTCAGACTCAAGGGTGAAGAAGAGAAATATGTAGAAGCTGATGAGGATAAAGCAGAATTGCCTAATAAATATTTCTGTTCTATGTTCACAGATGAAGGGCCAGGAGCAGGACCTCAGAAAACACCCACAAATAGGAACAGAAGTGACAGAGATCTTGAATTATTTTGAGAAGACTGTTCAGGAGGAACTAGCTAAACTAAAAGTAGACAAAGTGATGAGATCAGATGGGATGCATCTGAGAATACTGAAGGAACTTGGGGATATTCTAGTGGCTCCGCTGACTGACCTTTTCAATGCCTCTTTGAATTCGGGAGTGGTGTCAGATGACTGGAGAGAGGCATATGTGGTCCCTTTACACAAAAGCAGAAGTAATGATGTGGTTAAAAACTACAGGCTGGTTAGTCTAACCTCTGTGGTGAGTAAATTATTGGAAATGCTGCTCAAAGAGAAAATAGCGAGGTTTCTGGAGTCCAATGGATTACAGGATTGGAGGCAGCATGTATTCACCAGAGGCAGATCTTGTCAGACAAATCTGATTGATTTCTTTGACTGAGTGACCAGGGAGTTGGACCGAGGGAGAGCCCTAGATGTGGTGTACTTGGATTTCAGTAAGGCCTTTGACACCGTTCCATACAAGCGACTTATCAACAAACTGAGCACCCTAGGAATGGACGTTAAAGTTACTGATTGGGTTAGACATTGGTTGAGTGGGAGTTGATAAAGGGTACAGGTAAATGGAGCTCACTCTGGGGAACCAGAGATGTGCCACAGGGATCTGTCCTTGATCTGATTCTTTTTAACATCTTTGTTAGTGATATTGGTGAAGGGCTGTCAGGTAAGGTTTGCCTCTTTGCGGATGATATGAAAATCTGCAATAGAGTGGACACCCAGGAAGGAGTAGATAACATGAGAAGGGATCTAGCTAAGCTTGAAGAATGGTCGAGAATTTTGCAGCTATATGCACCCACATGCTGGAACGCCCTTCCACCCGTCATTCGGGCCATCACCGACCTCACCCAGTTTAGGAAGGCACTGAAGCACCATCTTTTCCTCCAGCACTATACTGACTCAAATGACATCTCACAACCAGTCACACCCAGGAACCAGGTCGTCATCCCCAGCGCAGCCACCCTGCACGAGTGCAGCCCCACTCTAGATCACGGTACATTCTGCAGGTGGAATGTGTACATATTCTGACCGGTCAATCTGTATGTAGTTGAACAAATCTGTAAATAGTTGCGAGCTGACCACGTCACCTGTGACAGTTAGCTTGCCTGCACATAGCACCCTCGTTTCTCAACACCCTTATCACATCGCAGCCAAATAACAGAAGCAGAAGAACCACACACCTCAATACCCTCATTGTTCCGGCTAGCCTGAGAGCTGTCACTGCAACCACCAGCAACCGAGCATTCTCATTCATAGCGCCACTGCTATGGAACCAACTACCATGCGAACTGAGAGTAATCAGTGACCTGTTGGTATTCAGAAAAAAGCTAAAGACGCATCTTTTCCAGACACACTTCAATCCCACATAAACTCTTTCACCATGCACAAGGAAAGAGCACTACACGTCAAACACCTATAGACTCCGACAACCTGTAAATATGTACATACATGTGTAATCAATGTCTTGCAATCAAGTGTAAACCTGTAATCTGAATGTTTGTGTCCTGTACTGAATCATTATGTATGTTTTAATCCATGGCCTGTACAACCATACTCTTATGTATAGCAAACCGCTGCTGATCGCTGGAAGTAGCGGGATATAAGTGTACACTAAATAAATTAAATAAATAGTTACCCTGTCAGTCCCGTTTAGAAACCCCTGTTCATTGTAAGTCCAGTGTAGGTCCTGTCTGCACTAACCACACTAATTCTAAAGAGTGCAGTATAAAAGACATTAAATTAATAAATAAATAAAATAATGCTAAAAAATGAAGGATCATGCATTTGGGCTTCAAAAATCCAAAGGAACGGTTCATTATAGTGGGGGGTGGGGAGTACTTTTGTCCACAAAAGAAGAGCGGGATCTGGGTGTGATTATGTCTGACGATCTTAAAGTAGATAAACAGGTAGAAAAGGCGATGGTGAAAGCTAGAAGGATGCTTGAGTACATAGGGAGAGGAATGGCCAGCAGAAAAAATGAGGTGATATTGTCTTTGGTGTGACCTCATTTGGAGTATTGTGTGCAGTTCTGGGAACCACACCTTCAAAAGGATATAAACAGATTGGAATCAGTGCAGAGGGCGACTACTAAAATCGTTAGGGATCTTCTTATAAAGCATATGAGGACAGACTTAAGGATCTTAATATGTATACCTTAGAGGAAAGGTGGGATAGAGGAGTTATGATAGAGATGTTTCACTATCTCTATGGCATAAATGCACAGGAGAGGAAAGTAAGCTCTGATACGAGGGGACATAGGATGAGGGTGAAAGGAGATAGACTCAGGATTAATATGCGGAAATGTTTCTTTACGGAAAGAGTGGTAGATGCGTGGCATAGTGTCCCAGTGGAGGTGGTAGAGATGAGGATAATATCTGAATTCAAAAAAGCATGGGGAAAACAGAGGATCTCTAAGGGAAATGAGTTGACTATTGTAGTGGTCAATATGGAATGGCAAACTAGAAAGGCCATGAGGTCTTTTTCTGCTGTCATGTTTCTTTGTTTCTTTACCTGGCTCATGTGATTTTAATAGAATCACCTCAATACACCATTCCTTCAGTGGCTCAACCTCCACACTATGGAACAAGTTATCAGTGGATTTAAAGATGGAGCAAATTTTTCTTTTTTCTGATGTCATTTAAAAACTTGGGCGGGGAGGGGGAGAGGTCGATATTAATGTTAATATTCACTTTATTTGATATATCTCTGTGGTTAAATATAATCCAGATATTCAGTGCCTGCCACTATCTGGTTAACAATATATGGTCTCTACTCAGATAGCCAACCTACATAGCACTTGGGAATCTTTTCTGAAGATTGCTATCTGGATAGTGGGGCTGAAAATGTACACTAACGTGATAGCATACAGCTCTTCCCCAGATCTCCCTGGATTGCCCTGGCACCATCCAAATAGTGCTAGGAGGTGAGAGGGAATATTCAACAGCACGGAGAGAGTCATTGAATATTGCTCTTGCCAACACTTATTTGGGTAGCAAATATCAACCTCTTGGCTTTTTACTCAGTCATTGGCTACTTGAACTGCTGCGGTAGAAATTGAATGTAGTTCTTTATGCTGAATTGTATGTTTCTGTATTGATTTGTTTATTTGTGATATAATTTGCTTCAGTCGTCATCTGATATTCCATAAGATGTCTTGCTAGATGTTTGCTAATAGTAATTTTGTTATTTTTCTATAATTTGTTAATACAAAAGCACATTTTAGAAAGGATGTTTATGTGGCTTCTGCTACATGAAAGTGAAAACATCCACAAAGTGAGGTCAATTTTAGAAGAAAGGGTAAGCACGTATGAGACCAATAGAAAATCAACATATCTACGACACTCAAAGTGGACAAATGTTTTTAAAAAGCATCCATCAGCAAGATACACATGCATGTGCTGCGAAATCACAGCGCATGTAAGTGCCAACCCCACCATGGTATAAGCGCAGCAAAGATGTATAACTCCATTTGAAAATATGGATATATGTGCAGGTATGCCGGGGTGGGAAGGCCCAAAAGTAAGAAGCAAAGAGGCTAGTGGTGAATATGCACATGCAGAAGGATGTATCTTGGACATTGCATGTGTACCTTAACCATGTATGTGCAGGTTGGCAGCAAAATGTACGAGCCCACCTGCATACCACATCCGATGGCACATCTTCCTATATGGAACAGTGTCAACGTGTTTCTGGTTCCTGCACACTGCAGCAGCCACTAGAAGATCACACATCAGAGAGCACCAATATGGTGTCCAGGAGGGAGGCCAACATCTTTGGTGCAGAAATCAATCTCCTGGTGTGTCTAGTGGTCTCTAAGGAGCATAAACTGTACAGGTTCTGAAATCGAAGGGCACCACATGCTGCAGCACAGAAGACATAAGAAAGGATCTGGATGGCCCTGTCTTGTCCCTCACAACTACCGCAACACCTCTTAGTCCACCATCTAGCTCAGAGATGACACCAATTGGTGGCAATATACTGTGATTGCCAGGGCATGCCCTGCAAACTGCCAAAGAGCACACCCTCATACATACACACACACACACACTGCATAGAGCACACCCTCATAATTTCCAAATGCAATGTCATAGTCTGCACATCCTGTAGCCTGTGATTCTACCCAGATCAAACATATGGTAAGAGAGTGAAGTTGCTGAGGACCTGCTCACATGCAGATGGCAGAGTTGCACACTGCCCATGCCACTCTCCATCCCAACAGAACAAGAACAACCACAACAAGGCCCAGAAGATCAGCAAACTGGAATCTCCTTACCATCCCCCCCTCAGGACCAAATGTTTGCAGCAAACAAGCAACAGATCCTTCTCACTATACGCCCCTACAATTTTGGAACTCACTACAAGAAACCATCTGATATGCACAATCTCCTCAAGAAATGAAGAAACTGCTAAAAATGCATCTCTTCATTGAACATTTTGGTCCCAATGACATTGCATAACACTCTATACCATATCCCTTCCACTCACTATTGATTATTGTTTAGCCCCCATATTTAACCTGAAGTTTATCCTCCCATGTTCTATGTAACACAACTCTCTCGAGTTTGTACACTGTCGTTCGATGAAAACCACCTTGGCTTAAGGCGGTATATAAAAACCAGTTAAATAAATAAAATAAATAAACAACAAACATCCCAAATATGCAATGCTGCAACCATATGAGCTATAACCTTCATGGGGGCAGCCACCTGTGACATATTCTCTGCACATGCAGACATGATGGGTTATCGGAGGTGGTGTGCATATATAGGGTAGTTTTCACATTGATCTCCTGTATGTCATGCACATAGTGAAAGCAAACGTTTGTTGTCCTACCTACAGAAGAGGCCACAAGTGGAGATCCATTGCAGGGCAGCAGCGCTGATGCTGGCGACAATGCCACCACAGAGGGGATACCATCACAGGGCGATGCATCTAGGCCAGAAGACGAAGCTTAGGAGCAAGGAGGCCTGCCAGGTGGAATGACTGCATGTGGAGGGGTCTGCTGGTGTCTAGGAAGAGAGTGAGGAATAGGGAGAGATGGCATATATCTGGCTTCCAGAGTCATTTCCTTTGAACAAGGCAGAAGAGGGTCCACCAACAACATTTGCAAAGGATGACACACAGGGCAGTAGGAGGAGCCACCGGTTGCTACGATGTACTGAGTAGCTTCTGCAGGAGAACTAACTTCTTTGGGAATAGAGGCAGGAGAAGATCACCTTGCAACAGAGATTGGTAGAGGTTGAAATGTATCAAATGGCACTGGATGAAAGACAACTAGCTGTATTTAAAGACCCTGCTTGCAGAGGAGCAGGAACTGTGCAGGGATCTCCACCTCAGGAGGGGGAAGAGGTTGCAATAGCGTGGTGGATAGATTTGGATAGGAACAGAATGGGATGCTGGGAAATAGAGGGTAGCAGCAATGACACCTATGTGGACATCAATGACAGTACGGCCAAGAAACCACGCACAAAGTTCCTCCAGTCACTGCCACAACACAACAAAGTCCCATTCCTATTCATGATTTATAGCAGGTTAAGATTGGCACATTCAAAAATTCCATCCTACATGCCACCGGACTATGTGAAATATGTCATTGATGTGCAAATGCTGCCACTGCTCAGGCCAAGCCCTGAGACACTCCTGAAATGCCTCCTGGAAAAACTGCAGAGATCACCGTACCTGGCGGTTATTCCAAGATCACATTTTACATGTGGATGTGACTTTCACACTGTTCTGCCAGTGCATCCACGTTTAAAACCCAAATATGGCTTCCAAAATAACCCTCTTTATGTATTTTATTTGTCCTTTAATTGCTATTTCATTTGATGCCTCTCAGATGTTTGCCCATATCATTTCTTCCATTTGGTGTTCTATATTTTACTATTATTATTGATTGCAATCTGCTCCGTGTATCAGTGGAATGAAAGGGCAAAATATAAATAACGAAATGAAATGAAATGAAACTGTTTTAATTCTAGTGACAGCTGTCCATTCTCTCATAGCTGGGAAGGCATGACACTGAAATAAAATCATTGGGGGTGGGAGGAAATGACATCATCGGCTTGAATGGCTATGTGACTCTTGTGTTCTGTGGACTCCCCGCTAAAACCACATGAATTTAAGTATTACTGATGCCTTCCCGGGCCACTCTTTGCAGGAATATTTGTGTGACAAGCAGAGGCAAACATTGAGATGGCTAACAAAAAGAAGGCCATTGATTTAGAAGAGTTTTGCTACTTTGGTGTGAACCTACCATGGCAGGAGAGTGTGAGCATAGAGGGGAGACCCACCATGAATCATAGAGTTGAAGCTGCAGGAGATCTGGGAAGTAATGCTTGCAAGAAATGCAATTCACAGTTTCCTTATGGAGAACTCCGGGAGTAGGGTTGCCAACGTTTTGAAAGAGAAAACCCCGCCCATGCCCACCCCCTGCCCTACCCACAAAAAATTATTGCAGAGATGGCACCTGTGCAGGCTTTAGCATCTGCAGGCTACTGTATCTCAAGGGGGTACAAGAGATTGGACTCTTCAGCACCTATTTAGCCACAGCCCTCTAAGTTGCCCTATAGTTGGGCTGGCCCTGGAATTAATACGAAAAAGTCATTCAGGACAAATAACGAATCTACCATGCCAGTACTAATTTCCAAAACTCACACAAGGACCCTACCTAGAAAAAGGTAGCACCATAAATATTCCAGTGGGCTGTAAAACAGCAACAAACTTGTTAGGAAAGCTGAACAAGCCAGATTACTACACATTCTTAAACAGAAATTTAATGCTAACAGAATATCCAGTCTTGGTCTCTCACACACACACACACACACACACACACACACACAAGAGGGAAGCATCCGGGAAGCAACCAGGGCAACTGCCTAGGGCACCCAAGCCAGAGAGGGCCTCAGATCTGTCTGAAAATGAAAAAGCCACAGCTTGCTAGTGGGCTGTAGGGTCCCTTCTCAGATTTTTGCCTTGGGCTTGGCCCCAGCCATGTCCTACCAATCCTGACTCCTGGCAGATGTACTTTCCAAATACTGACATTTTCCAGTTACAAAATAGAAAATACATTCTTTTTTCTACCTTTGTTGTCAGATCATTTTGTTTTTCTAATGGTGTTGGCCCCAATCTCTGTTTTTTATTTTCCTCTGTCTGCTCTTAGCTCTCGTTTCATGGTCTCCTCTCTATCTGCCATTTTGTCTCTCTCCTTCTGTCTTCATGAGTGGAGGAGTAGCCTAGTGGTTGGGGCAAGGTACTTCAGGCTGGAAGGTCAAGGGTTCAAATCCCACTAGAGGGCAGCAACCTTGGGCTGGAAGGACTGGGGTTTCTAGTCCCACAGGTGCTCCTTGTGGTCTTGGGCAAGCCACTTAACCCTCCATAGCCCATGTTCCCTGTAAAATAGTTATCTCCAAGTTATAATGCCCTGTTCAATGTAATTTCAGTTTGTTCAACATAAACCACACTGATGCAGAATAGCACCAAATATAAATGTCCTCCCTTATTTCAGTTTTCAACACTGATCTCTTTTCAGTTTTCTTCCATTTATTTTTCTGCTTCTCTATCCAGATTTCACTCCTTCTTGCTAACCGCTCTAAAAATGTCACCCTTTTTACTGTATCTAGCTGTAGTTTTCCATCTCTTTCCCTCACCCTAACCTTCCCATTTCCCAACGCTCTCTCCTTCTTCAGCCTCTTCCTAATATTTCACTAACTCTCATGCTATCTCCCTCATGTCCAGCATCAACCTTTCTCCCCATACTGCTTCCCTTTCTCCATCTGGTATTTTCCTATCCCCTAAATAAAGGCATGGGAAGGGGTGACCTGCACCTACTCTTGCTGCCTTGCTGGGCAGACTAGATTGACCATGCTAGTCTTTATCTGCCGTCATATACTATGTTACTTCGTTCCTCCATGTCTACCATCTACTCTCTGTATCCCTATCTCTCATGTCCAACATCTCCCCTCTTTGTCCCTTCTTCTTTCCCCATGTTCAGCATTTGTCCATTCCCCTCTCCCATGTCCAGCATCCCCCTCTGTCCATATCCCCCCATGTCCAGCATATTCCTTCTGTCCCTATCCCCCCATGTCCAGCATCCCTTTCTGTCCCTATCCTCCCATGTCTAGCATCTCCCCATCTCATCCCACCTCCTCATGTCCAGCCGGCTTCCCCCCAGCACTGCCTGCCAGCCTGCCCTTGCCCCGCTGCCGTTTTTCCTGTTCCATTGGTGGTGGTGGAGCAGACCTCCGATTTAAAAAAATAAAAAACATGGGTCTTTGTGACTCTGCATTTGGAACGATGGTCTGGTCTCGTCCCCTCTGATGCGAACATATGTTAGAAGATAGAGGGACCAGATCAGCCTTGCAAGCACAGAGTTGCAAAGACCTGCAAGGTTTTCTTTTTGGAGGTCTGGCGCCAACATCAATGGAACAGAAAAAGTGGCAGTGGGGCAAGGGCAGGCAGCATGGAGGGGGAGGGGGAGCTAAGGCCAGGGGTCGGCAGAAAACCAGCACTTCATTGGCCGGTTTTACCATCCTGCTGGCCACCAGCCTGCAGCTCATAAAATCAGCCTGGCCATCATAAAACCCCGTCCGGGAGTAGCTCCTTGAAATTAAAGGTGAACTAGTGACTGTATGGCAAAGAGAATACAACAATGACTTCCATGAACCATAAATGGACATCCATCAGTGACCTGGGGGGAGGGGAGCAGTGGAGACAGCAAGGGGGGAGGACTGTGGTGAGTGAAAGGGGTCATGAGCAGAGGGCTCGGTGATTCCCTCTGAACCTGTAGACAGAGGTAATTTATGCTATAAAAATCACTGCTATGAATGTAGCATTGTGTTTCAATTAATAAATAACATTAAATTACCCTGGACATCAACTATTAAATATTCCCTCCTCAGCCTGAAGTCTCCTTCACTCAGTCTCTCTCCTTCCCTAGTCAATCCACAGCACTATCCCTCTTTACTCACTGGCCTCCATGCTTTCCACCACCAGCCCTCTTACCCCTCATGAGCTTATCCCCCAAATACTCTGTATGCTCTCATTCACCCAAGTCAAGCATTAACAGAAAAGAAAATCTTCACTGTTAATTGCTTCCACAGAGACTCTCTCACATAGGCACTCTTACCAAAACTGTGTGAAATAAGCAACCTGAATTCTCTGGTGTGCCTACAGTGAAGGGGTATTCCTACAATCACCCTTTTAGAAGCTTTAAAGTCTCCATTACAGTCCAATGTCACAACACTATGCCAAGTTGAGGTTTGGAAGATAGCACAGGTTTAGTCTAGCATGCAGGAACACAGTCCTCTAATACCATGCTGTAGTGTTGAGAGATAGAGGACTAGGAGTACATTTAATTTATAAAACATGTCTCTCTAAAGAATGGGATTGACAGCCACAACATGGTGTTAATTTTCCCATGGATCTTTAATTTACTTACTGACAGTCTGATGAAAATCAATGCATCTTGATTCTGGTCGTCTTAGTCAACTAATTCTGCTTTATAATTTAGTTTCAGTCATTATTGACTCAAAATCTTCTGCCAAAGTAGTTAGCAGAAGTTTAGAGTTTAGTCTCCACCAGCTATGTCATCTGGAAAAATGCAGGAAGATTCTTTTTGCAATAATTTAAAGCAACAGTGCAGGAAAAGAAACCAGATGTGTGGCACCGTTGTTTAATTAAACCTCTGAATTCATCCTCATAGTCAAACTGGTCAATGAACTAACTCAGTTAAATATTAGCTACCCCCAGCAGGTATGCAGAATTAAACCAGCAAATTATCTAGCTTTAATGGAGAAAATAATTTTAATAGAACAATTACCAGGCTACTCTTCAGCAACTTCCTCCTCCTGCATGGGCTTATGCCACTTCCATCTCTTTGGCCCTCGAAGAGCTGGTATGAGCTGAAGACATCTCCTGCCTCTCTCCAGGCCTGGAAATTTCCAGTACTTAGACTTACTACACCTGAGCACACAACAGTTACTGGAGCAAGGCCGTGTGGGAACAGCCAGTCACCAGAGCAGGGAAGGAAAATGAAGAAAAAAAAAGAGCAGTGAGCAACCATCAAGTTGGAGCAAGGAACCAAGAGCTGATTCACTCTGCAGCAGGCCAAGCCACTTCAGGAGTCAGCAACAAGACACCACAATATACAGAGAAGAAAATAGGAAGAAATGGCAGGATGAAGCACATAGTCAAAGCATCTCTTGGATGTGTTTCTACTCAAAAATGGAAAAACGTGAATGGTAAAGCACCCCATTGGCTCAGTCCTAGAAGCCACACCTGACCCAACATTGCACTTTGTAACCGAACACTGTATAAGAAGCTGCAAAATTGGATTGTCCAGTCCAAACCTGGGCAGTTGGTCACCTTATGCCTAAACGATGTTGAGGAATGTACAGAGGAGCATGCAGAGACACTGGCAATATTTTGAAAACAGTTGGAAAAAATGGAAAAAGAAAAGAGGGAATTAACAGATAAACTACAAGATCTTGAACATTGAAGAGGAGCCTGTAACCTCAGGTTTAGGAGGATTCCCTGTAAAGATATGATTCAGAGGCTCTCCAAAGCTATTCAGATATCATCAGAGCAAGAGTGAGAAGTACTTTTGGTTAAGCTGGAGCTGGCACGTCAGGCACTGAATACTGTGAGATCTAACTTGCTTATAGATATCATAGTGTGCTTTCACAGTTACTCTGTCAAGGAGCTAATTTCAACTAAGGCCATAGGCATTGGATCCTTATTATAAAACTCACATAAAATGGATGTTTTATTGAATAACTCATCTGCTACCTTTTATAGAAGAAAGGAGTTGCATGAAGTCACAGCTAAGCCGTGGGTGGAAAACATTAGGTATTGATGGACATACCCCTTTGGTCAGCGCTATGCAGGAGGTTTGCCCAACAGTTAGAGCTGATGGCGGCAAAGAAATTGGTTCTGAATAAGGAGCACCCAAAGTGGCAGCAGGTCCATCATGGCAAAAGAAGACTGCAGTGCCAACTTGAAGGAATTCCAGAGAAGGATGGTGGAGAGTGATGCCAGGTTCTACAGATTGCTCCTCTTAAGAAGTAAGGAGCTGTGGTTTGGACTGAAGGGTCTGAAAGTCTGGGAACTTTTCAGTGGGGGTGAATAAGAAAGCTAGAGGGAGTAGGAGCTGATTGGATAGGTGTGAGAGGAGTATGTTGAATGGGGTAGTGGGTTCTGAGGGAGGTAAGTGAATGATGATTTGCAAGTTTCCAGTGAGTGGGGTTCGGAGGGTAAGGGTAATCACTCTGGCGGGACAACTTGCAAGGATATGTAGTGGCAGATTTGGGAATGCTCACTGATGGTGGGGGAAAGGAGGTGTGGGGGTTTGAAGCTATTTTTTGGCGATGAGGGGTGCAGTGAGGTAATCGCTAGCCTTAATCAATTTCAAATGGGGGGATAGTGGCTGTTAGAGTTAAAGTGACCTCACTTGATGATAAGGAGTGGAGAAGTAGCCTAGTGGTTAGATCATTGGCTAGGAGGCCAGGGTTTGGTTCCCACTAGCACTCCTTGAGGCCTTGGGCAAATCATTTAGCTCTCCATTATCTCAAAAGAATCCAAGTTACCAGTGTACATTACCATGTTTAAGTTACAATGTAAACTGCTTTGACTAAAATGATAAAGCAGTATAAAAAATCTATTAAATTAATAAATTTGCCCCTTAAGTGACAAATATTGTTAAAAGAGTGCACACATTTGGGTATCTCCATACGCTTGATGTGGGAAACCCACACTTCCTTTAGAAAGAAGAAAAGCTGCTTAAATCCTCAAAGTTTCCTATGATTTTGTACACTTTAGACCAACTAGAGAAAAAGCACCGCAGGGTGGGTATCCTGTTTGCTAAAGAGCTTCAGCCTACTTTATTGGAGCTGGTAAAAATCCAGAGGGAGCTCTATTCCTGCATGGATCTCTTTGAATGTGAATATTTTTAACATTGTGCACAAATATGTCACCAACTCTAATCAAAAAAGCCTCTCTCTCCAAACACACATTTCCAAAACAACAAGATCAGCATACCACAAACTACGAACAATACAAAGACTCAAACCACTCCTAGATGAGAAGAGCTACTGTACCATCTGCCAGGCCATGATTATGCCAATACTGGACTTCTTCAACTCTATTAATCAAGGCTTACTGAAACATAGCACCCAATCTCTACAGCTAGTGCAGAACACGGCTGCAAGAATAATATCTGGGATACCAAAGGATACCCACATCACCCCAACCTTAAAACAATTGCACTGGCTCCCAATCCTCCAAAGATCCAAATTCAAATCGCTTACCATCATCTTTAAGATAATTCACCAAATGGCACCAATCACCCTCCAACCAATGATAGAGAACCAGAAACTAGAAACAGACGATCATCTACTAAAAACCTATGTCTCATACCAAAGCCAAAAACTAAAACAAAACAGATAACCCGCAACAGAGCTCCCTCCCTCTATGTACCATCTCTTTGGAACTCTTTGGAGTGGAGGAGTGGCCTAGTGGGAGTGGAGGAGTGGCCTAGTGGTTGGGGCAAGGTACTTCAGGCCAGAAAGTTGGGGGTTCAAATCCCACTAGAGGACAGCAACCTTGGGCCGGAAGGACTGGGGTTTCTAGACCCACAGGTGCTCCTTGTGGTCTTGGGCAAGCCACTTAACCCCCCATAGCCCATTTTCCCTGTAAAATAGTTACCTCCAAGTTATAATGCCCTGTTCAATGTAATTTCAGTTTGTTCAATGTAAACTGCACTGATGCAGTATATAAGAGAAATGTAAATAAATAAATAAACTCATTTCCTCATTACCATAAGAGCCACCATGGACCATAAAGATGTTTCTATTCTCTGAGCACTATGACGGGCACTACTGTACTTGATGAATATCACCTAGACCTACCCTAAACATAGTCCCTACCACATACCCTCCCACTACTTCTTGGACCTAACCCAAAGATTTAAGCGGTCATGCCGAGGCATGAATAGCAGGGATGGACGTCTCATTGGGATGTCCATCCTGCTATTCGGGGCCCCCTTCCGACCATGACTAACTTCCCTGCTTGTTGTACGGGGAAGTTAAACAGGGGAGTGAAAGGGGTATATTGGGGCAGCTTTAGGGCGGGGAGTGGGCATACAGGACTATTCCAATGTTGGCCCTGTATGTCCACAGCCAGCGGCTTGGATGGGGAATTTATTCCACCTCGGAGGTGGTATAGGTTCCCCTAGATCGGCGGGGCATGGCAGACCTGGGGCTTAGAAAGGGCAAGTGGGGGCAGAGGACATTCCCTGCAGCTCGACCCTGGCCTTGGGAGGTCAGATCAGGGGTTGGTCTGTGGTTAATGAACCATTTTGTCCAGCGGCCGGGGATTTATTTATTTTATTTTATTTTATTTATTTAACAATTTTTCTATACCGTCTTTGTCCAAAGCGGTTTACAAGGAACAACATAACAATTATATAAGAATTGTTTTTACATTAAACAAGGGAAGCCAGCTTGTAGATAACTATGGGGTTAACTGAAGGAGAGACATGAACTATGACCATAGAGAAGCAGATTTCGTATACGGGGAGGGTGAAGTGCAAAAATGATCTGATCAGTCAAATGGGGTAGGATGTGCTAATTGAGTTTAAGTAATGTCATTGAGTCCATGGTATTCACTGAAGAGATGTGTTTTGAGTGGTTTTTTAGATCTGTAATGGATTTTGCTGCTCTTATGTTTTCTGATAGTGAATTCCATATTGATGGAGCATAAAAGGAGAATGCTCTGTTACTGATTTATTGTGTCATTTTGGTCTTGAGTGGGTGAATATTCAGTAGGTTCTGATTGTTAGATCTTCTTGGTCTTGTTGTGTGTGTTGTGGTGATTAGCTCTGTGAGGCAGGGCCCAGAGAAATTGTGCAGGATTTTGAAGGTGGTGGTGATGGATTTGTATTTTATCTGCTGTGCTATTGGGAGCCAATGTAGGTTTCTTAGGATCGGTGTTATATGCTGCCGGGTTGCACTGGAAGTAAGGATTCTGGCAGCAATATGTTGAACTAGTTCAAGTGGCAATAGAGCATTCTTTGGGAGGCCTTGGTAGATGATGTTTCCATAGTCAAGGTGTGGTGTAATGATGGCTTGCAGTATGGATCTGAAATCGGTCTCCTGAAGTAAGTGTCACAGGGGTTTGATGAGTTTTAGCTTCCAGTAGGCCATTTTGACTGTGTTTTTGATGTGTGCAGACAAGTTGAGGTTGGTGTCAATAGTTATGCCTAGATTCTTAATCTCTGTTTTTATTGTTATTATTGTTCTTATCTTCTCTGGTGGCTTGTAGTCAGGATCTCTGAATATAGGTAGAGCTTCTGTTTTGCTTTTATTTACTGTGAGGTTTATTTCAGCAAGGATGTTTGTCACTGTATTGAAGATAGCAGCTATAATTGTGAAATCTGGGTTTGTGGTGTTGAATGGCATGTACTGTAGAACATAATGTCATCTGCGTATAGATGATAGTGCAGTTCAACTTTCTTAGCGGGTCACAGATTGGTTGAATGTATAGATTGAATAATAATACTGAGAGGGCTGAACCTTGAGGCATACCTTGAGTTAACATAAAGGGTTTTGAGTTGGTGGTGCCGATCTTTACTTGCATGGTTCTGTCTGACAGGTAAGAAGTGAACCATTTTAGAGTGTCATCTTTTACACCAATGTTTCTGAGCCGGTTTAACATAATGTGATGTGAAACTGAGTCAAAGACTGTGCTTATGTCCAGGAACATGAGCATAAATCCTTGGTGGGGCTTATCAAGGCCAATGATGAGTCTATTGAATAGGTCTGTTAGTAGAGTGTCAATTCTATGATGTTGGCGGAAGCGATGTTGATGTGGATCTAGCGGGGCATATGTATCCACATGGTCAGGCAGTTGATGTTGCATGTTTTTTTTTTATTATTTTGGCCAGAAAAGGGATGCTCGCAATTGGATGATAAGCATTTGGGTAGGTTTGAATGGGGCCGCTGTGCCATGGCAACTGGATGCTATGGCTCCATGGCTCCATTGAAAAGCCCTGACTGAGCTATTTGGACAAGGCCTGCACGTGCAGGCTGGACTGAATCAGGGTCCCAGCCTGCATATACAGGCCTGGGCATGATTCTCATCCCGCGGGAATAGATGTGCCCCATCCTGGCTAACTCTGTATGTCCAGTTCTGACCAGGCCCACAGAGGGCCGGGACGTCCACATCAGAATCGGGCTCTTAATCTTAATGATACTGTATAATAGTTCACCCAAGTTCATATGTTATATGTATACCTATCCAAGTTAATTCATCTGTTCATTGTAAAAAATATTTAAGTTGTAATGTAAACCGCCCTGAATGGAAGATAGGGCAGTATAAAAAAAACTGTTAAATAACTAAATAAAGAAATATTTTCTAACCTGGAGAGCTAATTGCTGGGCATTTGGAAGGACAAGTGGATAATCTGGACAACTCTAAGAATGTGGCTTATCAGAAGGTTGATAGGGCTACCCTTCGAAGGTTTTCGTAGACCCTAGGGGTGATGAATGTGTGGTGGTACATAATTGATACTCCTGAATTCATTATATCTTTTGGGACAAGTTGCTATTTGAGGGGGTACAGGGGCAGATGTAGAAGGCATAGCCTAGTCGGATCATGCCCCTATATGAGTCGAGTATGTGGGGGAGCAGGTTAAAGAAGAGATTAAATTCTGTAAGCTTAATGATAACTTCTTGGATAGAGGGGTGGTTACTAGTGATATAGGGTAGGGAATCTGATAATACAGATGTCAGTTCCAGGTGATTATTCTGTAATTTGAGTGGAGAGGGAGCCGAACCTCAAGTACCTAGAGACGCAGCCAGAGACCAAGAAAATGTTTCAGAAAGATATAGAAATATTTCCCATCGTATTTGGAGCCATGGGCCTGATTAAGAGGAATTTCCAATTACACCTTGGCTAGTTGCCTATTTAATGTTAAATCTTATGAACTCCAGAGTGTTTTTCTCTGAGACCTTGACAAAGTTTGCGATCATTTTTTCTTTTTCATAGTGAATTGTATACAGCTGAGCACACAGCTAACATTATGGAAATAGAAGTCTACTTGGCATTTGTTCCCCCTGCTGAGCTGGCACAGAAGCAAAAGGAGTTTCTTGAAAGGGAAGTGAATGAGGGTAAGGTAAGATTAGCCATTAAGGTGTTGAAAGTAGGTAAATATCTTTGGCTCGATGGTATTCCAGCCAAGTTTTATAAACAACTTAGTAATATTTTAGTGGGCTTTTATCTGACCTGTTTAACTCAGTGTTGGAGGGGAGAAACAGAAAATGATGGCAGATAAAAATCACATGGCCTACCCAGTCTGTAATTCACAAGAACTACTAGATTCTACTATCCCATCCTCTTCCTCAGAGATCCTCAGTATTTGACCCATGCTTTCTTGAATCAGATACAGTTCTTGCCTATACTATCTCCACTGGGAGGCTATTCCATGCATCCACCACCCATTCCATAAAGAAATATTTCCTCAGATTACCCCTGAGTCTATCCACTTCACCTTCATCTTATGAACCCGCATTCTAGATCTTCCTTTCAACTGGAAAAGGGCCACCTATGTGCATTTATTCTATGAAGTTATTTAAATATCTCTATCATATCTCCCTATCCCACCTTTCCTCCAAAGTATACATACTGAGAACTTTAAGCCTATCCCCATATGTCTTATGATGAAGACCACTGACCATTTTTGTAGCTGCCCTCTGGACTGACTTCATTCTGTTTATATCCTTTTGAAGATGCTGTCTCCAGAATTGTACACAGTACTCCAAATGAGATCTCACTAGAGACTTGTACAAAGGAAATAGAACTACTTTCTTTTTCCTGCTGTTCATTCCTTTCCTTATGCACCAAAGCATCCTTCAGGCTTTTGCCATTGCCTTTTCTACCTGTTTTGCCACTAAGATCATCCAGGTCCTGCTCTTCTTTTTTGCATTGGATTACTCCATTCCTTATATTGGACCACTCCCTTGGGATTTTGCAGCTCAAATGCACGACCTTGCGTTTTTTAGCATTAAATCTTAGCTGCCAAATTCTTGACCATTCTTTAAACGTCACTAGATCTGTACTCATGCTATCCATCCCATCCGAGGTGTCCACCTTGTTGCTGATTTTGATATGATTCTTAAAGAAGCATGCCTTTCCTGACAAATCTTGCGTAATATCACTTACAAAAATATTAACAAGAATAGGACCAAGGACCAATCCGTGAGACACACCATTGTTAATGCCCCTATCTTCACGTATTCCCATTCAGCCATTACATAGTCAATCACTTTGGGTCCATCCCTAGGGCACTCAGTTTATTTATAAGTGTCCAGTTCGGAACAGTGTCAAAGGCTTTGTTGAAATCTAAGTTTACTATATCTAGTGCTCTCCCCCGATCCAATTCTAGCATTTAGGACAATTTGTTTTGCTGTTCTAAATTATGCACATAAGAGGAGAAATGATGCAGAGAGTGACTTGAATATTGCTGTTATCTGGATAGCTGCTTGCACCACCCTCACTCCATGCACGGAGTGCCCCGGCATTATAAAATGGTGCCTTTGAATCTCTCTTTAAGCACCCGTATCCAGATAACCTGCATGGTTATCTGCATATGGGCTTCTGAATATGGCCCTATATTGTTTTTAGTGCATAGCCTCCATTGCTAACTGATTGCAACAAAGCAATAAACTGTGCCCTGAGTCTTTAACACTGCCACGGTGGGCCCATCACCCTTCTCCTTGTATTCAGTGGTTGCTTGGTTTGTTTGGACTGTGTCTTAAATTATACAGTACATTTACCTGAAAGCACACATTTTAAGAAGGTACGTCGACTTCTAAATCTAAGTTTCTTTTATAAGCAGAATGCATTAATAGATCTTTATAAATCCTTACACTTCTGCAAAAGGATCGAAATCTCATGAGCAGCTGCCGAAATATTTCCATCATTTATCTGCCAGATTTTTTTTTTTAAAAGCTCTGTAGAACTGTGGAGAGAATGGTTCTCAGACATTGTTCATAAGGTTTTGATAAGTAGACAAGAACTAAAATAACAACAGTCAAATACCTTTGAACAGAACTATTTTCGCCATATTGTTGGTGTCTGGTAATACCCAGCTTAACAATTTCTCCTAAGGCATCAGTAAATGTTGTGGTTATTATATGCCTGTATGCTTTCTGCTATGTCTTCAGCTTATAGTAGGAGGGAAAGCAGGCGTCCAAGGAACTTTTTCCCATAATACAGAAGAAAGAAAAGAAGCACTGTACTAAGCTGTCAAAGTTAAAGTAGTTAAAAGATAATAACTAAACTAGTTTGATAAAGATAACAACTACCGAAGATGAAAAATGCTTACGTTCCTCAAAGAAAAAGATCTTAGTAGTCCTGATTAATGTTCGCACCAGTCTGCATGGGAGTCCTCTAGCCACACTGCTGAGAAAAAAAGCACGCTATCACAGTAACACAGCTAAAGGACTCTGGGACTACTTGGCGAGAATGCTGGTTGCTACTTAGAATGCTCGTTAGTCTCATAAAAGCACTGGTGTTAATATTCAAAGAATGATATGGTTAACAATGGAGTTAACCTCGTAGATCATTGGCTTTGAAAATCATAGGGTGTTGACCACATAACATTTGGCGAGACATTAAGATGTCCAACCTAAAGTTATAAGTGATAAGTGGCAGGGTAAAAGCTAACCGGACTGACAGCATGAATATTCAGCACTATCTGTTTAAGTAGGACCACATACATAGCTGACCTAACCTAAACAGATAACTTATCCTTTTTAGTTTGGGACCGCATATCCAATGACCTTACTTAAACTGAAAATCTGCTAAAGTAAACCAGATAAGCGATCCGATTAACTATAAGTGGATTTAACCCCACAGAATATTGGTCTCATTATTATTTTTTATTGTGGTGGGGTAATTTCTTTTATTCCAGGTGTTTTCATCTGAATGCTACCTAGTTAAGGAGTGTATCTACACCACTGGACAAGCAGCACATGTCTGCATGCCTTGAGGAAGTGAAAATTCAGAACAAGCTCTGCTACAGTAAGACTGCTCCCTTTTCTCTTATTTGGAATAAGGCCAAGGCAAAGTGTAGATCACTTCCTTTTTATAAAGCCACTCAACAATAAACAAAACTAACTCTGTAAATGAGGTTGACAATACTGCCATTGTGTTGTGCCCAACAAGCCTACAAAAGATCATGTTAGGCAAAATTATAATGCCAGTGAAAATATATGCCGCTTGCATGACAGATAATTACAAGAAAAGCAGCAAGCAGTAAATTCCTTTTCACTTGGAATTCAGACCCAGGAACTAAATGTTGCCTATTATAGCAGTTCAAAGGAGACTATCTTGAGAATTGTTCTTTTAATGTCTGTTGGATGGTTTTAGTTGTTCTTTTCTTGTAGGCGCACAATTGTTTGTCTTGATCTTTGTAATATAAAAGAGCTTTGCTGGAGCTTTTGTAGTGCATCCAGTTGGCTTGGTAATGTGCCCATAGTCAGAATTCCAAAGTGGGAAAACAAAAGCTCGGAAAACAGAGCACTGAGAGATGTTTGTTCAGGGCTGTGGGAATTTATCACAGCCATGTACAATCCACGGGCTCTATTATTACTCACCTACCGTACATACATTTCAGTACAGCCTGGTTCCTTTGAGTGGGGGCTGGGGGGAGTAGCGATGAGGATTCTATTTTTTTCTCAAACCAATTTTTATCATGCTAACAACAGGCATGGTGATTCTAAGTTCCCCAAATATTCTATTTTATGTCCCTCCTTGCTCTAGTTCACATGGATTAAACTGAGCATTATTAATATTACCAATGCGATTTATGACAAAATTTTGAATTTGTAATTTATGTATGTTTAAATTATACTTTGAGGGAATTTACCTAGATGATTAAAGGCATATTCAGACAGATTTCTTTTCCATGCCGTACTATCACATTTCCACAGCATTTTATTGAAGGCTTCAACTGGAAGCTCCATTTTGAGGGGATGAATAATTTAAAAGATTCAAGAGCTGACAGGGAATTGTGAATAAAAAGCTAGGAATTATATTGATGGGCTCAGGTGAGCTTATAATATACTATCAGCGTGAACTCTTGAGGTGCAATTACCACTTTGTAAATCCCCAGGTTCCTATGAGGTATTTTGTACTGCAGTCTATCCTGCCCCTTGAATTGGGTGGGGGGGGGGGTGAGGGGGGAGGGTGTATTGTGCGGCTACTGCTGCTGAAAAAGTTTTCTTTTCATTTCTGAATAAAATCTATTCCACTCCATTGGCCTCTGAAAGTCAAACTCCTGAGTGAGGGTTCATCCTTGCTAAAGTACTGAAAAGGGGCATAGGGTGACTGCACCAAAAACATTTCTGTTGCCCTGTGGCCGAAAAACAAGAGATCTGGGCTGTTCTTTTTTATAGTGGTTGTACTCATGCAATGCTGTGCACTGTGGACACTATGCTCACGTAACCACCTATACTTTACAAAGCTCCAAACAGTGAAGTGGAATTTATTTTTCATATTTTGAAGTAGATTTGGAAATCATTCATAGGATTTATTGTTGTTCGAGCTTGTACGCTTGGTGATTAGGAGCTATATGAAAATCTTCAGGAGGTAAAAAAGGATGTTAAAAATAATAGCACAATGATAAAAAAATTAACGACTGTAGCATATCTACTGCTATTTACTTAGGTTAGATGAAAACAAAGGAAAAAATATTTTTAAATTCTTATTAAATGCTTTTCTGTCTCCTTACTCCTCTTATTTTGATTGTCGGGAGTAGGGCAGTAAACACAATACACCCCCAACTCTGGCTCGAGAACCAACCTCCAGGGTTGTATATCCATGCATGCCCAGCATGGAGAGCACACACTGCCCAGCATGGAGAGACAGCCACAGGCACCTACTGATTATATAATATGTGAATATGTGTGTGTGTGTGTGTATGAATATATGAGAAAAAATTCAAATAGCATCTCCAGCTTTCTAATACCAGGATATGATCAAAATACTAACGTGCTGCTAGATCCTTCAGTCATTTGGTAAGTACCATATGAGTGCTCATATCATACAGAAAGTTTTCCCATCCACATCTAAACTAAGAAAACAGCTGTGGAATTTTTTTGGTTGAGGTCTGAGGTTGATATGGGCCAAAGTGAGGGGACATATTGGTATAAATTTAGAGGGAGGAGTGGCCTAGTGGTTGGGGCAAGGTACCTCAGGCCAGAAGGTCAGGGGGTTCAAATCCCACTAGAGGACAGCAACCTGGGGCCAGCAGGACTGGGGTTTCTAGTCCCACAGGTGCTCCTTGTGGTCTTGGGCAAGCCACTTTACAGTCCATGTTCCCTGTAGAATAGTTATCTCCAAGTTATAATGCCCTGTTCTATGTAATTTCAGTTTGTTCAATATAAACCACCTTGATATCATAAAAGGCAGTATATAAGAAATGTTAAAAAAATAAATGAACAGATAAGACTCAGGTATTTTTCTGCATGAGTAAATTAGATATGAAATCTGAATTTCACCAGGCCATTTTCTCTTCCTTGAATGCTTTATTTTTAACATTCCTTTATGTGAAAACCAATGGGGCCTTTTACTAAACTGTGCAAATCAGTTGCTATAAAATGTCCCCCTTTTTGGTGTAAAGACAATCCTCCTCATCTGAGTTACCATCTGATGTTTGGCCTGATCAAATTCCCCATAGCCTTTCTGTTCTGTTTCCACATTTATGCAACTATTATATTTGTTTAAGTGCTGTCAAGTCAATGCTGACTCCTTACAATCCTCCAGCCCCTAGTATGACCTAAAGGAGATTGCCAGGCCTTTTCTTCCAAGGAAAGGGTAAAGTGACTTTTTCTAGGTCACAAGGAATGTCAGTGGGAATCAAATGCTGATCTTGTGGGTTCAAGAGTATTGCTCTAACCACTAGGCTTCTCCTCTACTCCATGTAAATCATATGGGGGGGGGGGGCATTTTCAGTGGTGGTGTTCAGCCTGAATAACATGGCTGGCACGCCACTTTAAATTAGGCCTGGATATTCAATGCTGGAGTCATATTTGGCCACTGGCAGTGAATATCTGGCATATCTGGTTAACATATCAGCTAACCGCAGGGCCGGCCCATCCATTGAGCAAGAATGTTGTTTGCACAAGGCCCCGTGCTGAGGGACCTCATTCAGGGAGGGCTCTTCCAGGCAGGCAGGGGGGGGGGGGTGTCCGCGGCCGCAGGACACTTGATTCTGCTGCTGCCACGGCGGCAGCGGCAGCAGCAGCAGCCAGGTTTTTTTTTGTTTTTAAATTTCCCTGGGCTGATGGGGGGAGGGGGTTTTGTTTTTAAATTTCCCTGGGCTATGGGGGGGGGGCTAAGATTGAAAATGGGGTGATAGGGGGTTAGGACTGGAAGTGGGCTGATGGGGGGTTAGGACTGGTAATGGGCTATGGGGGGGCTAAGACTGGAAATGGGGTGATGGGGGTTAGGACTGGAAGTGGGATGATGGGGGGGTTAGGACTGGTAATGGGCTATGGGGGGGCTAGAACTGGAATTGGGCTGGGGGGTTGCTAGGACTGGAAATGGGCAGAGTGGAAGGGGGGGGGCTTGAACTGAAAATAGCTGATGGGGAGGGGGGCTTGGAATGGAAATGGGCTGAGTGGAAGGGGGGCTTGAACTGCAAATAGCTGATGGGGGGGCTTGGAATGGAAATGGGCTGTGAGGGGAGGGAGCACTGGAAATGGGCTGAGTGGGGGGGAGCTAGGACAGGAAATGGGCTGATGGAGGGGCTAGGATAGGACTGGAAATGGGCTGTTGGGGGTAGCGAAGATTTGGAAATGGGCGGTGGTGGGGGCTTAGATTGAACTGGAATCATGGAGGGGCTAGAACTGGAAGTAGGCTAATGGGGGGCTTGGACTGGAAATGGGCTGAGTGGAGGGGAGTTAGGATTTGACATGGGTTGATGGTGGGGCTAGGAACAGACTAGAAATGGGCTGATGGGGGGCTAGGATTGGAAATGAGCTGATGGAGGGACTCAGATAGGACTGGAAATGGATGGGGGAGCTAGGACTGGAAATGGGCTGATGGGGGGCTAGGACTGGAAATGGGCTGATGCGGGGACTAGAAGGGAGTGGATGCTGGGTGGGGCTGGAACTAGAAGGGAGCTGATGTTGGGGGAGGATTAGAATGGGATGGGACTGGGAGAGTGAAATGGAGAGGGGAAAATATTTTGTGTGGGAGGGAAAAAAAATCTACAATTGGCTGGGTACTGGGATAGTAAGTGGGGATTGAGGATGGAGGGGTAAAATTTGAGTGGATGACAAAGGAATGAGGAAATAGCAAAAGGAGAAAGATTAGTATGTTAAAACAGATATAAAGAGAGAATGGAAAAAAACTAGAAGAGAGAAGAAAGGACAAATGGACAGCTGACGATGGAGAGTTAGCAGAAGACACGAAGAAACCAGAAGAAAGTGGCTGGAGCAATTGCAACTGAAAAAGAAATACACAAAAGGTAGAAAAATATCTCTTTATTTTGAATTTATTAACTGGAATATGTCAGCTCTGGGAAATGTGCATCATTTACGTCTGTGTTTTGTTTAGTACAAGAGGAAATTAATTTATAGTTTTATTTCTACAGTGTTGTTGCACATTTCAAGTTTGGCTTTTGGGGTTCCCAGTTTAATTATTGTCTTCCTGTTTCCTGATTCCTTGTTTGGTGATGGTCTATGTTATGTATGTGTAACTGAGCTGAGGTATTCTGTTTATGTAATTCCTATTTGACACTGCCACTTGTTCTCTTTCCCCAGTAGGTCATGTATTGTTATTCTCTGGAATAAAATGTGTCATCAAGTTCCCTGGGATGTAACAGCTTATAAGTATTTACTAATGCTAACTCTTCTAATAGAAAATTCACCCCTTTTCTCGCAACGTCCCTGGCTAGAGTCCTAGGCAGCTAACAGTCTATTTATGGGTTGCAGGTGGTATTAAAATTGCCCCATAATCAGTTGGTAATCTGCATACTCATGTAGAATAGCCATTAGATGAGAGAAGAATTTATGGTGGTAAATGCTAGGTGCATAGACATTGCCAATACTACCCTCATTCCCTGCACTAAACCTACCATCACCACAGATCTTGTGGGTCTTGTGTCGATTTGCACAACTCAAAGGAGAATTGTTTGTGTAACAGCATGGCACTCCCCTCTACCGACTGATGTAAGATGAAAGCACATTTTCCCAATCCAATTGGGTTAGAGTTTCCTGCGCTCCACTGTGTTAAGGTGTGCTTCTTGCCAAAAAACCTATTCACCCCTTCTTTTTTGAGATGTCAAAGGTTTAGGGGTATGTTTACTAAACCGCGCCCACGTGCGCAGCGCACAGTAGCGTATGCTAATGATGCACTTAAGTGCTCTTAAGTGCCCCGTATGCGTGCGCGTCACATTAAGGGGCCCCCGCACACGTGCGCCTCACACTGACGGGGCCGCGCAAGTGTGCGGTGCGCTGATGTGCGATAGAGGCGTGGAAAGGCATTTCGAGGGTGGAGGAAGGCTCCCGAGGGGCGGGGGGACGGGGTAAATGGGTGGAGAGTGGGAGGGGAGAGGCTCCACGCACAGGAGCAGGGCTGAAATTCGGCAAAAAAAATACCGCGAGTGAAACCCTCGCGTTAGAGCCGATTTAAAGGGAAGGGAAACCATTTCCGTCAGCAATGTACAGCAAAACCGGGGAAACCTGAAAAACGTGAGCAGTGTGATATATGTGCACAGAACAAAATAGCAAATATAAATTGAAAATGACCACAACAAATTACAAAAAAATTATAAACCAGCTGGGCAACAGTTATATTAATGGGCAACCATAAAAAAACACTCCCAGGAAAGCTCCAAAAAAAAAGAAATGATTTTTGGAAGGGTCTACGCTCCGTAGACTCTTTCAAAAATCACTGCATTTTATTGGAGCTTTCCTGGGAGTGTTTTTTATGTTGCCCATTGATATCACTGTTGCCCAGCTTGGTTTTGGTTTTTTTCCCCTTTTTTGGAGGTCATTTTTGAGGTTTATTTCCATCTTTGTCCCCATACAAGGTAAAGGAGCCCACAGTAAAACTGCAGAGCAGGGTAGCTGACTCGTGCGGCCAGGTTTCCTATCTCCAGAGACTGCATTGTTCCTGTCTCCACAGTGTGGTGCAGCAGACACAGCCAGTGCCTGTAGGACCAGAGGGTCACAGGTTCAAATCCTAGCTGGGGCTCCTGCCAACCCAGTCCCCTTAGTTTTACCCACCACTAAACAGTGATAGTACAGACACTCCTTTATTGCAGAGAACATAAGCATGGTTCCAACACCTAAATTTTACCCTACACCGCACACAAACCATAACAATGGGCATTACCTACAGCCGAGTCCCCCAAATTCAGTCCTGGAGTGCCACAACTCAATCAGGTCATATGCTTTTTCCCAGATAGGGACATGTCTGCATGTTAGCAGAAGGGTACAGGTGGTGGAGGGGGCAGTGGCTGCAAGCCACAGCAGACAGTGGCCTAGGCCTGCGCAGTCTGGCACCGTCCACAGCAACAGACAGGATCTGTCGGATGTACAGTTATGGACTCCCCAGGGACTGCAGCATATCTGTGGCAACAAGGTGTTGCAGTGCACACAGACAGTGTGTGCAGGAACAAAAGGTCACAGGTTCAAAGCCCAGCTGGGGCTACCTCCAATCCAGTCCACATATTTTTCCTACAACTAAACCGTGATAGTAAGGACAAACCTTTATTGCTGAGAACATACGCATGGTTCATACGCCTATATTTTACCACACCAGACACAGACACCATAAACAGCCGCATTACCTAGAGCAGAGTCTCCCAAATGCAGTCCTGGAGGGCCCCACACTATTCAGGATCCATGCTGCCTCTAATAAAAATGCCTGTGCTGCATATCTATGCACCACCCCCATGGTATGCTGATGTAGCTCATGCATATTTATGAGGGACAGCATGAAAACCCGAACACTGTTTGGAACACCAGGACTGGAGTTGGGACACTCTGCCGTAAAGCAGCAGCCAACAGCGCCAGACACCCCCACACACACACCCACAGGCCCCATTGGCCAATGCCTCCTGGAGAGGCAGGACATTGGGCCCTGCCTGTATCTCCCAATACCAGCAGTTGCATACCTGGGTATATGGTACACAGCTATCAAATGTTCCCCATGATAACTGGCAGATGTCAATTCCTACGTTAAGCACATTTTGCTCCCTGGGCTCCACCATAACAATCATTCTGATGTCTGCGGTGTGTGCTGCAGGTCTGGTCTCTGGCAGTGTTTACCGCCCTGGGGAGTGACCCCCAACAGTATTGCGTACCATATCCATGCCTGTACTGTGCCCAGGACTGGTGTGGTGGGTATGGCTGCTGAACCTCTCTATAGTTGCACAATGCTGGCATAGGTGTGGGGGTGGCTGTCTGTCTATCCAGTGTGTGGTGGCTGCAAACACCTTCCACAGCCCACACTACCAGCAATGTTGCCAGTATTGGGCTGCCAATGTGCATAATGAGGAGCAAGGTACCATGGGTATAGGCCGGACAGGGTGGCCTGGCCAGGGTGCATCTGCACAGGGCATAGGGCACTGACTGGGACATTTTAGTGCCCGGCCACCACCTACACGGACAGGGTGACCTCAGTATGTCCTGCTGAGAGATCACTCTCACCCTGACTGTGCAGTGACCACAGCATGGCTAGGCACCCCCATAGTGCCATATAGTATTTCTCTCATGTGATAGATATGGGTTTTCTTTTGGGGCCCAGTCACTGATTTATCTGCTTGCTGTGTATGCTGACATCCCAGTTCTGGGTGCATGCATCTCCACTGGGAACATGCACTGTGGACTAACTAGCATGCTGTTTGCAGCTGGTATGTGTTGTGATGGAGCAGGGTGCAGTGGTTGATGACTTGCTGCAGGAGAATATCAGATAGTGGTGGTGTGCAGTTCACCATATCTAGGCCTAATGGCTGTCTGCTATTGTGTTATGGATGTGTATAGAGCTGCATTGACTGCCCTGTGGGGTGTCTGCTCCTCAGCAGGACTGGGGTTGATAGACTCCTCTACTGCCACCTTTGCAGGGAGGTAAAATGTGGATCTATTGATGGGGGGCCCTGTTTGCCACCCTTGGCTGGGGGGGGGGGGGGGGGGGGGGGGGTGGTGTGGTGGTGCATGGCCCACCTGGGGGTCCATGGGGGCTACACCTGATTGAGTCAGATAGAGATATCCAAGGTGTTTGTGCAGGAACTACTTATCTCACACATTAACACTGCTTTGGACCTCCAGCATGGCTTCTTTCAGCCATGGAAGGTGTTGTGGACCTGGTCCTGGGCGCCTCATTGCACCCTCAGGGTGAGCACAGTACCCACACAATGTGACGGTGTGTAGCTACTCTGTGCTAGTAAAACACACGGTCAGTACCCCCTACCAGGCCGAGGTGGTGTGTGGGTGCACATGGTCACTTCCCTCTACCGGGCCGAGGTGCTGTGGGGGTGCATTGCCCATCTTGTGTTAATCTGTGGACAGCTGATTTGCATGTGCAGTGCATCATGGGTATGGGTGGGCTAACCCTATCCTGGTGACCACAGCAGACTGTCTGTGTGGTGACATACATGCTCTCTGCAGCCAGCCAGGGGCTTACTAGCAGCTATAGAGTTGTAGCCCAATGGTTACTTCACTGCCTCTGAAGCCAGAGGTCATGTTTTCAAACCCACAGTGGGGTTTTTTGATAGGGTTGTCCAACGCATTTTTTTTAATGTACATATTTTGATGCCAGCAAAAACACCCTTCAGCGTACTGTACCCATAAGGTGCCTCTGAGGGTGCTTTATAGGGCGCCCTATAGGGCACCTTATGGTTCCCGTCCATATAAGGTGCACTATACAATATCCTGTGACGCAACCTATAGGGGACATTTTAGGGTGCTGTGGCGGACAGTGCAATTTATAATTTGCTCTATGGAGTGCTTTATAGGGTGCCTTATACGGCACCTTCCATTACGGCACGTGAGGGCGTGTTTGCTGGCAGCAATTAATAACATAAAATTAAAGTGCTGCAGGGCAAATTATGTACAATGCAAAGCTGATGCCACAGCCAGCCTTACATATTAGGCACACTGGGGAGCAAACTCATGACCCCTGTATCAGCAGTCAGTGCCTTAACCATTGTGCTCCACTGCTGCTCCTCCTTGCCTGTCAGCACACCTACGTATGCTTTTCATTCCTTAAACTGCACAGTGCTGCCATACAACACAGTACACTGACCTTGCGGTACCTCATACGGCACCCTCTAAAGCGCCCTATAAGCAACATTCTAGGGTGCCTTGGCTGACAGTGCACTTTAAAATGTGCCTTAGAGGGCACCTTATGTTAACACGCTTTGGGAGTGTGTTTGCTAGTAGTGATAATTAGAATATGAATAATATGCCTCCTTAAGCAATCATCCCCTTAATATGTTCTGCCTCAGCCAGCTTTGTTCAGTGGGCACTTTGGGGGATTGAACCCCTAATCCCTGCACCTTTGGTCAGTGTCTTAACCAGTGTGCTGTGGCTCCGTTCCTGTGATTGCACATCAGCGCGGCGCCTTATGCCGCCCAGTATTAAAGAGCCTCCTAAAACATTAGCGCACCGCCTTATAACCATCAGCGCGCCGCCTTATACCGCCCATCATATAAATGCCTCCTAAAATAATGCCTCTGCCAGCTGTCTCCATTGGGCACTGTGGGGGATTGAACCCCTGATCCCTGCACCATTGGTAATTGCCTTAACCATTGTGCTGTGGCTCTGCTTTTCTTCTTGCACATCAGCGCGCCACTTATACTGCCCAGTATTATAATGCCTCCATAAACATCAGCGCGCCGCCTTATGACGCCCAGTATTAATATGCCGCCAAAAACAGCGTGCCGCCTTATGACACCCAGTATTTCTGTGCCTCATAAATTAACACCTCAGCCAGCTATCTTCATTGGGCACTGTGGGGGATTGAACTCCTGATCCCTGCACTGTTGGTCAGTGTCTTAACCATTGTGCTGTGGCTCTGCTCTTTTTCTTGTACTTCAGCGCGCCACTTATTCCTCCCACGCAGCTATCTCATGCGCTAAGGTGTGGGGCGCCGCGCACCTTAGCGCATATGTAAATTCCGGCTTTTCTTTTTCAAGACGGAACGCCCACTCCTTATATGGCACACACACACTACCGCGGCACGCACTTTACCGGGGTTTTAGTAAACATACCCCTTAGTGTACTTTAATGGTAAGTATATCTCAGCTATATTCAATGTCATTATCCTTAAATTAGTCATCCCTCCTCTTTACTTTCTTGTCACATTCAGCATAACCGACATCTAGTAGTACCCCCCTCCCCAGGTCCTCCCAGCATAGCACCAAAGAGAAGACTTTTCCCCTTAATATTCCCAGGTGTCCACTACCACTTTTTTGAGAATAGCCTGATGTCCCTTTCCCTCCCCCTCCTCCCTTCCTTCCCATATGAGCATCCATCCCTTCCCAAACATCCACTGCCCCTTAAAACTAATTATTGCTCAGTCAACCACCATCTCCATTTCCTACCATTCAACGTACCCCATCCACTCTTCCACTCATCCTAACTCCCCTCCACTCAGCCCATTTCCAGTTTTCCCTAACTTCTGTGCATCTCTCCCCTTCTCCCCCACTACCCTTGTTCTCCTCTCTCATCTCATCAGATCCATCATCCCCCATCATTCTCATGAGCTCCCTCCCCCTCTAATCAATCATACAATTCTATTTGCACAGCAGCAAAATCTGCAGCTTGATCATTGCACTACCATTTACTGATAAACAATTATGTCCCACTCTTGCCATGACTTGTCTCCGATGAGTTTTTCTGGATCCAGTTGAATTCTGTCCTGTGCTGTCAAAGGTCTCTCTTCTTGATGCCATGTCTCCTATTCTCATCAACCATCCAGATACCAAGCAATGAAGATTAAATAATCAATCATGTTCATTCCTATTAGGTACTCAAGTTAACGTATCGTCTACTCTTTGAAACCATCTGCCTCTGAAATCTATTTCAGTTTTTATTCAGATGCTATTCATCTTTCCATCACTGCTTCATAGCTCAGCCATATCTTTTTTTGCACATATTATAATAGCCCATCAACCTCTTAACTTGTAATTGTGCTAGTCCAACAAGCCAACATGGCTCTCAGCCATATCCCTCTTAGGTAGTTGAGCTCAGTGAACCTGTTGCCACCTTCAAGTGAGTAAACCATATATTGTTACTGTCTTTTCCTTGTTCTTTGGTTTTTCCCCATGCTGCCACTACAAATGATCTCACTGCAACCACCGCCTTCATGGCAGTCCTTTCACGAACGTTTTTAGCCATCTTGAAGAATCATCATCACCATCACAACCAATGGAATTTGAAATGCAAATCTTATCTCTTTTTTTTACCAGAGCGGTACAATAAGGCACCATGACCTGCTGTCTCTTTGTCGCCTTTCTATTTACTGTATATGAATTCATCAACTTGTGTTTTTCCGCATAGTTCAAAATGCGGGCAACTACTTGTCTGGGCTTCTATGCATTGTCCTTCCTAGGCCCCACTTGATGTACTCTCTCTATATACATCCAATCTCCTTTTAGTTCCAGGCCCAGTGCAGCCAGTAACCATTACTCTCTTATCTCCCACAACTCTCCTCCTTCGACTGACTCAAGAAGGCCAACAATGTAAACTTTGCACGTTCAGGCTCTATTTTCTTGATCTTCAATCCTGTCCAGTAAAACTTTGTATCTCTGTTCTAAGCTATTCCATCTCACTTCCATGGTATCCACTCTGCTTTCTTCAGATCCTAGCCTCTCCTTCATCTGTTGCAGTCTCACTGACTGGGCTTTCTTCCCCTCTTTTATTTCATTGATAGATGCCTGTAGATTAGACAGCCTGTCATCCAAAATAGTGGGGAAACCTCTTGTCATCTCTCTCCTTGTCTCATCATGTAGCATCACTTTTGGGAGCCTTGGTTCTGCCACCATCTTTGATTCCTTCTCTTTCTCATGCTGCCCTTTGGGTGTCTTCAGCAGCATGGTTTTAGGGCTCTCACTCCGCTTACTTGCCACATCAAGAGCACTGCAATCTGTCCCAGCACTTTTACATTTTCATCTCCGCTACTTATGGTTTAATTATAAAGGTAAATTGCAGATCTTAATGATAATATTGGGGGTATGGAGCAGAACTCAGCTCTGAGACACCCATTCATCTTGGTCTCATCACAAAGTCCCATGTTTGCATTTCTTTATAAATTGAAATAAAAAATGGATAATATGGTTTTAGGACTGTCTCACTTTGTACTTGTATTCTGATCTCTGCAAATTCAGCAGTTTAATGCAATGCCTGTATGTACCATAAGATAATTTATATAACCTCATTGTAAAGCGTTTTATGTAAACAAAGTTCTGTTCTATGTAAACCACCTTGAGAATCTGAAAGGCGGTATATAAAAATGTTAAATAAATAGATAAATAAATAAATAACTTGTATAATCTCCTACTTACTCTACCCACCCTCTGATTTTTGCTGCTCCACAGTTCCATGTAAACCATTTAACAGTTGTGTTAATTGTAAACCACTGTGATTAGTAGATACAAGGTGTATCGAGACTTGTGTAGCTGTATAACAATACATCGCAACATGATGCAATTAAACATGCAGTGATCTAGTTGTGTGCTCTGCATGTGCAAGTGTAGCATGGCCGCAGCACACCTGTACTTTTTTTAATCACATGATGTTTGGTATCGTATAAAAGCAGTTCATCAGATTTGCGCTGAGTGAAAAAATTGAATAGTGAATTTGCATTAAATTCTGCCAGAAACATGGAGATTCGTGCAAAGAGAATTATGACAAATTGCAGCAAGAATAGAGCGATGAATGCATGAGCCATCCTTGAGTTTATGACTGGTACAAACATTTCCAAGAGGGCTTCCAAAGTGTTGACAGTGACGAATGTTCTGGAAGGCCATCCATGAGCAGGAATGAAGAGAAAGTTGAAGCAGCGCGTGCCACAATACTTTTAAATCAGTGATTGACTATCAGGGAGCTTGCTGAGGATATGGACATCAGTTTCGGGTCAGTACAGTCTATTCTTACCATCAATTTGGGGATGAGACATGTGTCTGCTAAATCTGTGCCAAAACTCCTGTCCTCTGACCAAAAAGAAGATCAACTGTTTGCAACCAGTTGAAAATGATTCTGATTTCATCCAAAAGATTATTACTGGTGATGAATCATGAGCTTATGGTTATGACCTGGAAACTAAGGCTCAATCCTCACAATGGAAGGCTCCAAACTCTCCCAGACCCAAGAAAGTCCGTCTGGAGAGGTGCAATGTTTTCTTTGGTTATCAGGGTATTGCTTATCATGAGTATGCTCCAAATGGCCATCAATAAGGAGTACTATGTTCAAGTTCTGACTTGTTTGAGAGATGCAATTCGTCATGGCCAGAGTTGTACAGGAATAGTAAATGGTTGCTTAATCATGATAACACCCCAGCTCACACATCACATCTTGTCCAGCAGTTCTTGGCCAAATACCAAATCAAGCAAGTCTGCCAGACCCCATACTCACCTGACCTCACACTCTGTGACTGTCTCTTGTTTCCAAAACTGAAATTACTACTGAAAGGAAGGAGATTCAATGACTTGGAGACCATTAAGTAAAATTTGACATAGCAGCTTCACAGCATAATGAAAGCATTATGGTTTCCAGCAGTGGCAGGAATGCTGGAGGAAGTGTGTTTTACTGGAAGGGGACTATTTTGAAGGAGACTTGAGTGCAATATACAAGTCTCAATACCTTTTGATTGTACTTCGTATAGTGGTATAAAAAGTTGCTAAATAAATAGGATTTTTCAGTCCAATGCATTTTGAATAATAATGATCTACAAAGTACACAAATGTATGCAAAGAAGCCATTATTATGCAAAATGAATAACTCAGCTTCTGTTAAACCTTGCAAGCTGCATTATCCATGGAAAAATGACATTTCAAGAGGCATTATCTTTCCTTCCCAGGAGCATTGGGTCGCTAACACATAGCCGAATGCTCCCATTTGGAGCCTGCTATCCTTGCAATGCTACCCTCTAGGTCTTTCTTTCCCCTTTCCAAAACAACATCCAGCATGCCTAGTTCCCTTTCTGGAACCCACTCTCTCCTGCAACCTTCCCTTGCACCTACTGCAAGACTACTGCTAGGGGAACTGAGGCCAGGAGCCACAAGGACAGGAGCATTTGGGAATAGGTCTTGCCCCCCACAAGCCACCAGGGATACCCCCTGCAGATGCTGGATAGGTGCAGTTTATGAAAGAATTCGAGGGGGTTCTTGAAAGCGATTGTTCTGATAATAGGATTGATGGAGGGAGGTTCTTGAAAGGGGATCAGCATTCTTGAAAGGGGATAGGGAGCAGAGGTATTTTTTGTAAGCATCAACCCTATCCCTTCAATAGATAGTGGGCCCAATAGATAGAGGACCTTCTATCTTTGTGTCACAAGGCTGGGACCGTACAATATTTTCAGCTGCAGCAACATAAAGGTGAGTTTATCATGGAATTCGCTAACCTGCGATACTGAGGTTCTGCTGTGTAGGGGATCCTGTGGTAAAGTTTTTCTTGGTAAATAGTGTAACAATGCACTATTTTCCCATGGGTTAGTAAATAGAGGCCTCCATTTGTTAACTGCCCTTTATGACTGGCTCTGATTTGGAACTTGCATGACTGCTTCCCGGTTTCTTTATTTTTTAAAATTATATCTTTTCAAAAGTATCTCTCTCAGTCTTGCATTTAAAGAGTTGCCTCTGTTAGAATGGCTGTAACAGTATCTCACTCAAGGAAACTAGTTCTGTCTAACTTTGTACCCTTAGATTTACCGGTTACTGACAGTCAATTCAAAGAAAAAGGAGAAGCACTGCTCTGAAGCACCTACCATGATCAAATGCAAGACAAATGCAAGAATATTTATTCTTGTTTGCACGACATGCACCAGTTCTTTGAGCCCGACCTCAGGTTGTTCTTAAAATGGACCTGCAAAGGAAACCTCTGCAAAATAGGCAAAAGAACCATGCGTACGCTATATAGAAATAATTTATCATGATCAATCAACTCTTTGCGGTACTGTACAGCAAACTGGAAAATAAAGATTTATCGCCAAACATATTTTCACCATCTGGAAATCTACTCTGACTTTGTTATATTACTGACAGTATTTTTAAAGATTTCTTATTAAATTTAACAATGTGTAAGTTCCAACAAAGAACAATGACTCCGACATAATGTTATAAACTGCTATACGATTACAGAGACTGCAAACCGTAGGAGTTTAGGGATTAGGGAGAGGCATCAGGTGTTACTTTGGAATTAATGCATTTACAAAAGCAGCAAAACAAGTTCATAGCCTGCACTTAAAATTCATCTGAGTAAAAGCGGTGATATTAGGTTGTTCTTACTATGGCATCTTGGTAATTAATGAAAGCTTTGTCATAACTTGATGAGACGGTTTTCATGGATTTATCTAACTTCCTTAGTATGACTTTCGTAAGTTTCATCAGACGCATATAATTTGTTTTACTACTGTTGTAGTTTATTATGCTATAAATTGTCTTATTTTAGTCTCTGAGGGCAATTTTATAACAGGACACCTAGGTAGGAAAGGCACAAAAGCGAATATTGTAGGTGCTGCCTATTCTATAAAGACTCTAAATGTCTCAGGTTAACCAACGCCGATTTACTAATATTTTTGGGACCCTTGGAAATATAAACTTCTCATTCAGCAATTCATATTCACCTATGCGCCTTTACAAATCTACTGTAGCCAAAGTAGGCAGGTGTAATTGTGTGCATGCATGTACTAGTAAGAATTTGTGGATACAACCACCCTCATCAGTCTCTGAATGTCAAACTCCTGACCAGTGTTTCCACCATTGCTGAACTATGGACAACCATGTAGGGGTGTAGGGTGAGTTGGTTGTGCACCAAAAAATGTTCTTCTGCCATGTACTTAAAAATCATGAATTCTGTATGTGCGTGTGCATGCATGTATGTGCTGGTAAGAATAGATGCATCCATGCAGGTTTTTATAATATACCTTCATAAGTGCCAATTCCATCCAATTCTGACTATTCTCAACTCTATGCCTATGCATAGATCATGTTGAAGTAGGCTTGATGTTTTGGGCACCTTCTTTCTATGCATATACACCTCCAGGTGTAAGTCTCTTGTAAAATTACCTCCTTTGTCGGAAGGATCATGTTATAAATTTAGCTTTTGCATTATATGCCAAAATTGTATGTGTACATTGAATGACCATGTTATTTTGAATTTTGTAGAATATGGGGGGCATTTTGGAAGCCCTATTTTTGCTTCGGATGTAAGAAAATTGGCATAGAGATGTACAAAGTACAAAAGTATCTCCAGAGTCATTTTAGAAGCCTTCTATAAGAACATCCAAGTCTGAATGGGGGCACAGTAGAGGTGTGGCTGGGGCATTCTCAGGAACCTGGATGTCCCCACCTGATCTCTAAAAGTTTAGACATGCTCCAAGCACCTGAAAAGTGCTCATTTTGGCACAAAAACCTCAAGATGGTGCAGAGAAGAAAGCACTCCGTCATCCCCAGTATTCAGCATAATATCAACATGCTTAGGTTCTGAAATATGGCTCTGGGGATTTCTATTTAGATGTCCCTGCAGACATCCATACTGTATCAGACACGTCCATGTTTGTGAAATCCTGTTTGCATCTGCACATGCCTACATTTTTTTCTGACATTCTGGTTTAGACATCTCAGATTGCATTTGACGCACCTTCTAAAATTTCCCTCCACGAGTTTTATATTACATGAAATTAAATAGATTGAATTTAGTAGTTCAAAACTACCTTGCAAAAGAGTTAAGTATGTTAGCGAGAGGAGGAAGTGCAAAACTAGTATTGTCAGACTCAGGGGTAAAGGGGAGGGATGTGTATGTTCACAGATGAAGGACGAGGAGCAGGACCTCAGAAAACACTCCAAAATAAGAACAGAAGTGAAGGAGATCTTGAACATTTTTCAGAAGACTGTGTTCATGAGGAACTGGCTAAACTAAAAAGTAGACAAAGTGACTGTGCTGGATGGGATACATCCAAAAATAGTGAAGGAATTTAGGGATGTTCTAGCATCTCCACTGTCTGACCTTGTCAATGCTTCTTTACAGTCGGGAGTGATCCCAGAGTACTGGCGAAAGGTACATGTGGTCCCTTTACACGAAAGTGAAAGTAAAGATATGGTTGAGAACTACAGGGCATTTAGTCTGACCTCTGTGGTGAGTAAATTAATGGAAATGCTGCTGAAATGGCGGATAGCGAGGTTTATGGTGTCCAATGGATTGCAGGATCCAAGGCAGTATGGTTTTATTTGAGGCAGGTCTTGTCAGACAATCTAATTAATTTGTTTGACTGGTCGAATAGAGAGTTGGACCAAGGGAAAGCCCTAGATGTGGTGTACTTAGATTTCAGTAAAGACTTTGACGCTGTTCTGTACAGGTGATTTATGAATAAATTGAGCACCTTAGGAATGGACCCTAAGGGTTAGAAATTGGTTGAGTGGGAATTGACAAATGGTACAGGTAAATGGAGCTTACTCTGAGGAGGAGTATGTTACCAGTGGTGTGCCTCAGGGAGCTGTCCTTGATCCGATTCTTTTTAACATCTTTGTTAGTGATATTGCTGAAGGGCTGTCAGGTAAGGTTTGCCTCTTAGACACTCAGGAGGGAGTAGAAAACATGAGGAGGGATCTAGCTAAGTTTGAACAATGGTTGAGAATTTTGCAGCTGAGATTTAATGTTAAAAAATGCAGGGTCGTGCATTTGGGCTGCAAAAATCCAAGGAAGCGGTACTGTTTAGGGGGTGAAGTACTGTCCACAAAAGAAGAGCAGGACATGGGCATGATTATGTCTGATGATCTTAAAAGTGGTTAAACATATAGAAAAGGCGATGGCAAAAGCTAGAAGGATGCTTGGGTGCATAAGGAGATGAATGGCCAGCAGGAAAAAGGAGGTGATAGTGCCTCTGTATAAGTCTTTGGTGAGACCTCATTTGGAGTCAACAATTCTGGAGACCGCACCTTCAAAAGGATATAAACAAGATGTAGTCAGTGCAGAGGGTGGCTACCAAAATGGTCAGTGGGTTTCATCATAAGGCATATGGGGACAACTTAAAGATCGTAATATGTATACTTTGGAGGAAAGGCTGGAGAGAGGAGATATGATAAAGACATTTAAATACCTCCAAGGCATAAATGCACAGGAGGAGAGCCTCTTTCAAATGAAAGAAAGCTCTGCAATGAGGGGGCATAGAATGAAGGTGGAAAGGAACAGACTCAGAAGTAATATGCAGAAATATTTCTTTAGTGATAGATGCGTGGAATAGTTTCCCAATGGAGGTAGTAGAAACCAATGGACGAACATAGAAAATCCCATAAGGGGAAAAAAGGGAATATAGTAATCGGTATGGAAGGGCAGACTGAATAGGACATATGGTCTTTTTCTGCCATCATGTTTCTATGGGATGTGTTTACTAAAGGTTAATGTTTGTTAAGAAAGTTAACGTGTGTTAAGTGCCACTGCACCCATAGAAATAAAATGGTTCTAGCACTTAATACGCATTAAGGTTATTAATGTGGGTTACCTTTATTAACACACGTTAAATCTCGTTGTAGACATGCCTCTATGTTTCTTTGTTGTTTTACCATAAAAACCTTGCTTAAGGAAAAACATTTTCTGTTTTCTTGCTCCCCACATACACAAAAATGTAACAGAGCGAAAAACTAGAAGAATTAAAATCAGCTTAGCAAAATGCAAGGAACTTATTTTTCACACAGTGGTAGTTTCATTTTTAAGTGTGCTTAAAGCATTTATATCAACCAGATAAGCAAGTTCCTGAGGGACAAGGACTGATGGTACTGTGTCTGCCAGGATCCAGTGGAAAATAGGAGCTGTCAGATGGAAATGACAAAAGCCATACCCCATCCCTCTAAAAGAACACTCCATCTTAATGAACAAACATACTGCTTAGCTAAACACTTCTGCTCTGAATAATATGTGCATACTGGGTGACATCAGCAGCATCCAAGTGATACTGCTGATCAAATAATCGTAGAAATATATGAATCATCTAATTTTATTTTTAAATTTAATTTAAAAAAATAAAAAAAATATTCTGCCACTTTAGTCAAAAGACTGGGCAAAGCAAATCACAATGAAGAAAGAATAGCATGAAATTCTCACATAGCAATACAGAATATATTTTGATTTTCAAAGTGTGCCACAGTGAAGAAACAGAATCCAGTGAACAGATGACAGGGTCAGGCAATGGAAAGAGTCTGTGAGGAGCCACTGGCTGACATTTTAACACTGCTTTGATTTCAAAGGACTGGCTTGTACAAACATCAACAACAACAACAACAAAAACCAAAGTAACGGGAAAACAATGCTATTGAAAGTCTATGAGGCTTGTAGTGAAACAGGAGCACAGCAAAAAAACACCATTCTCTTCCAGCTGTGACCCATGAACCTTTTATTCTCTTCCCCACTGTTATGTGGAAGGATCAAGTGACCTTTGAACTCCAGCTCCAGTGAACACTAAATACTATAGAACTACACTGACTAGGGACAGACAGGAAGGAATTAGTAAGATTTTTGCAAGGACAGAAGGAACAAGAATCTACCGTACAGACAGAAACCATAATGATGTCGTTTTATGAGTAATTACTTTTCAGCATAATGATAGCAGGTTGATTCTGAATGCTGTCTAATTCCTTAAAGAGTGGTCTTCTCTTTTTAAATGCCTTTGTGGAGTAGAGGCATGAGCCTACGAACTGCATTCATGCTACGTTACTGGCTTTGTTTTTTCTCCCAACTCTCGTTTTGTTTTATCCATCTTTTCCCCTTTTCTAATTCTTTTCCTTCCATTGACATTTTCCTATGACTAGCACTCCATAAGAATAGCAATTGCCTCTCTTGTCACTTTTATTTTGTCAGCTCTGAAGGCGAAGCCTTGTGTTTGCCATTCTCAAGGTCTCTTTCATTCCCTGAAATGCAGCTGGTGCTTCAATCAGGCGCTCACGCCGTGAAAAAGCTGGCAGTTCATCCCCAGCCAACTATGTGGAAGAGATAGATTTCACAGTACACTGTGGAATACCCAATTCATTTTATCAGTAAGAGAAGAGCATATCATTCTAAGGTCCAGTCTACAAAAACATTAATAATGCTTTCCTCTCCTAAGGGAAAGGGGTGTTCAGGGGATCTGAACTACATTGACCATCTTAACAATCCTAGCAACTCTGGTTTTAGGATTTCTTACTATCGTTTAAAGGAGGACATCAATAAGTTTATCTGGCTGAAAACTGAGGAAGTAGTGCAGCATTCCAGTGGCTATATTAGTCCTGGAGAAGGCTGAATTTCTGGCAGGCTTTTCTTCAGAACAAGAGTTACCCAAAAATGATGCTGCATAATGGACTGTCCGGCTCACAAAGGATCTTTTGAGGGTAATTTTATAACTGAGCACACGTGGAAACAGTACATGCATACTTTTCCATGTGTACTGGCAAATTTAATGTGCATATCTTCATTTTGAAAATTACGCAAGAAAATGTTTCTGCATCCCTAAATTGACCCACGTTTCCTGAATCGATTTATGCGCATGCCCATGTGTTTTCTAAATTATGCACATAAATGGAAACCCTTTCCTGGCCCCACCTGCGGAGATAAAGCCACATGTATACACATGCCATATATGCTTAATTTTATACATACTGCATTAATCTATGAATCATTGCACATAAAGTTGATTAACTGCATAACGAACGTTTTAATGTGTTAAGGCATTCAAAATTACCTAAATTAACTGAAAAAATGTCTGAGAACAGGGGAATGTCCAAAAATCACCTGAAAATGAACTGAATCTTTTTTGTGCACATCTCAAATAAGTGCCTAGTTTTGTGCAAAAATGGATTTGGCTTTTCAGAAATGTGCACAATATATAACCATTCAAGTGGCTCCAAAAAAGTCTAGTGATTTATATAATGAATAAAAAGAGAACATCCTTTCTCTTCACATAACATTGACATCATCATTTAAAATAACCAGAAGGGAGTAAAGTCTCTCCCTTGTCTTTCCAGCTAAAGCACTAAAGCAAGACAAATTTCTGTGTACCCAGGGGAAAGATGAGAGCAGAGAAAAACAATGAACAAAAGGCATGAGAGTTATTGTCATGTGTGGTCATATATGATCCAGCAAACAGCCTGATAGTTTGAGTACCCACAGGCAAAGAGGAGACGGGAGGAATTTCCTATTCTGCACCCCACTTCTTGCCGCGACACAAATTCTCTCCTCAGCCTCCCCGTTCCTCACCTTCCTGTCAGTGTCCCTTTTCTGTGCTGGTCACAGCAGTATCATCCCCCAATCGAAACCTGAGTGTGAGGGCTGTCCGCTTTTGTGCTCTGATAGGCCCTGCGATGCCCCGCCTCCTCCCCTTCCCATTACCATGGAAACCCATGTGAGAGGCAGGGCATCGCAGGTCCTGTCAGAGCACAAAAGCAGGCAGCCCCCACACTCAGGTTTTGATTGGGGGATGATGCTGATACTGCTGCATCCAGCATGGGAAAAAAAGGACAGGTGTGGATGAAGGCACAGCGGCAAAACTCTGGAGCCTATCAAAATTTGGCACCAGAGGCAGTTGCCTATGTTGGCTATCCTTAAATCTGGGCTTTCCAATAAACATTTGAAATACCTTACTTTTAAATTTGGCCATCTTGGAAAACATATCATCTCCACAACAATAGCTTTCCTGAGCATTTAATTAGGTCACCTACAGGGGTTATCTTTTACACTCTAAAATTAGTTTTGTGGCAGATACTTAGGAGAGCAATTAGTGCTCATTTTATTAACATTGAAGGTTAAAGCTGCTTTATTTTTCTTATCAGAGGACACCATCTTTCACGCTCCATGGCTCCAGATTTCACAGTCAGCTGCCCTGAAAAATAAAGCAGTGTGTTGGGGGGGGGGGGGGGGGGGGGGGGGGTCATTGGTAGAGGGTGTGAGGGATGAAAAAGCTAAATTAAATAAATATCTATGTTCCTTCAGCTTTTCCATTCAGTGACTCTGACAGAAACAGCTTGGAAAACAGAAACATGGCTGTAGGGGGCTGGCAGGCTATAATTAGACCTAATAAATTCCTTTTATTTCAATTCTGAACATGAGGTTTTAAAAGAACAGAGGGATTTCTGTGAAATTTGAAACACAGCCTTCTTCATTTGTTGCTGACTGTTAAACAAAAACTGCATTTGTTAGTCCTCTAGCTGCCAGGTTTTCATTTGTTTTTACTTCTTCATATGAAATTCTTTGTATCAGTCTGGAAATAATGCTTTTACAGCTGTGGACAAATGTGCGAAGGTTGCAGTTCATGACTAAATTGTTTTGGCGTGCCATAGCAAGCAATCAAAACTTTTGGAGAAACCAGTGAAGTCAATATTCAGCAGTATGGCCGCCATGTAAAGATGAGCATACCACTAATCCACTTATCTTCAGCAGAATTTCAAGCACATGATGTGGACAATTTTATAAAGCAGCTCTTACACATACAGTACGTTTTACCAATGGAAAACAGGCTTTATAAAATTGTGCAGGAATACAGCAATTAAAAAAAATAAGCATGCATGTTGACAAGAGCATAGAGACTTTTATACAGACTACACTCTCAACTGTTTTCTCACCACCTCATTCCAGTTTTAATACCTAAGCTACAGTGGGAGACTTTCCCACAGTGACTTAGGTAGCCCATTGTGGGAATGGAGGGAGCTGTGGAGGGGATATTGGCACCACTTCATCCACAGACACCTCACTTGCCTTCTGATGCTGCTTCTCCTGCCTCTGCTGCATCATCTACAGCAGATTGGGCTGGTAGACCACTAGGAGAAACCAGAGTGTTGTTGCAAATGTTAACCAGCTATGTCTAGCTTCCTTCCCCATGAACACAGAGCACCACCATAGGGTTATCCTACATACTTACCATAACACCCCTTTTGAATGGAGCGTCACTTTCCAGAGATGACGACGCACTGAAATTCTGCATAAAGCTAAGTAGATTAGTGGACCATTTCTGTTTATGTGGTGGCCATACTGCTCAATATTGATCTCACGGTCTTTTCAAAAGGTTTTCATTTATGGCAGTTGTAACACACAATCTATAAATATTGAGCCTCCAGATCAGGCAAAACCCTGAATACACATCGGAAGCTAATTGAGACTTGTTGAGAGTAACCAAAACTCAACACCAGTTCTGGTATGGTCCAATTTCTACAATGTGGTCTGGGCTCACCAGCCACTCCCTTCAGGTAGGGAGGGTTTGGCCAATGGTATAGGATACACTGAGGATAGGATACCAGAAGCAGAGGTAGTGGCACAAGCGTTGTAAAAACTCAAGTGCAAGTGAATGATGCTAATAGGAAACATAAGCACAAGAGAAAAGCATAAGTCAAGAGAAAAAAGACATTCAGTAGTTCCAGAAAAGAAGCTGCAGACTAAGCAAGCCTGATGGGGGAGAGGCAGGGTGGTGCATCCCATCCTGAGTGCTCCTGTCCTGTTTATGGGAGATAGTACCTAAGTTAACTAGGAAAAAGATCAGGAAGAAGAAATTCATTGACATCTTTAAATTACTGGAGGGCAGGAGAAAAGAGACGATGAAAGGGAAGGATAGTAAATATGAAGAGTCATGGGTAGACTCAATGGCACTCCTACAACGATCCTGAATTGGATGATGCCTTTCCACACATTATAGATGTAGCTGGGTAGGGTAACCCATCACACTGCAGTCCCATGCTTGTCTATGCTTGCAATATTTTACAAACCTATACAACCAGGGCATTTATTTATTTAAAACATTAATAGAATACTAGTAGAAAAACTATCAAAGTAGTTTACATAAAAATGATTAGCTGCTCTTTGTATTACCAAGACAATCTCATCTTTTTGGCATATATTTTAAAGAAACTTCTTTCAAAATGTTTTTTTTAAATTTTATTAAATTTTATTGCTTTTAGTACATTATTATTTCAAATTGATTTATTAATAAATAAGAAGAGATCAAATTTGGCTAAAAAGTTATCATTTTCCATTCGATAACAGGGGTGTACTGGCCAAAATTGTTTGTTTTGTTAGTTTCCTATGGGATATTCCTTTTTTTTTAAAAATTTTTGTTTCAGGGAGAAATGTGATCAACAGCATGTACTATCGCTCAGTAGTGTACACTATTGGTGAATAGAGCATTCTGTGGTTCAATACTGCATGCTTTAGGTAAATAGCGCACAATAAAGAGCGACAACATGCACTTTCCACCAATAATGCACGCTAATTATGGCAGGCAGAAAGTGGCAATGTACTTAACTGGTTTTGATCCCACCTTTTTAGGAAAATGTTTCACATTTGTGTTCAAATCTCATCCTCTTACCAGACTACCTCTTGCAACTTTAATTCAGGTTCTAGGGATCAACATGTATATATATGCTGATGATCTTCAACTGCTCATAGCTAGCAAACATTGGGACACACAATTTACTTCAGACCTGCAAAGCAATTTAGAGTAAATAAACGAGTAGATAGAAGCTAACAGACTGATCTTTAATACAAAGAAAACTGAAGCACTTTGGATCTCTTCAACAGAAAAATCAGTTCCCACTTTACCACAGGTGAGGCGTATCTCCATTGTCACCAAGGATAAGCTGAAATCCTTGGGAGTGATCTGGGTTAGTAATTATTTTGTATACCCCAAATGTGTCGCACAGTTCATCTATCATATGCTGTACTGTGAAGAATAAGCTCACTGAAACCTTTCCTGGATTCAAGAGGCTTGAAAACCTTTATTAACGCTTTAGTAATCAATCACACTGATTGCTGTAATTCTTTACTCTTGCGAGTTCCTCATTATCAACTAAAAAGACTTTAGCTAATCCAAAAAATGGTTGTTAACTTATTTATAATGCCAAAAATCATGACCATTCCATGCCACTCCTTACAGAACAACATTGGTTTCCAATTAGTTTAAAATATTAATGCTCATCCATCGTGTATATTTCCAGGGACTCCCTCTGTACTTAAATTCCCTCTTATTATCTTATTGTCTCTCCTGCAGTCTCATGTTATCACAAGCAAACTTCTTAACCATTTCCACTAAAACAAGACTAAGGGGTCTGTTTACTAAGTGGAGCTAGTGGCTTCCATGCAAAATCAGAGCCGCGGCCCCATTGATTAAAATGGGGCCGTGGCTCTGATTTTCAATGGAAGCCGCTAGCGCTTTTTAGTAAACAGACCCCTAAAAGGCTGCTTTTAGCTAGTTAGGAATCCAACTTTTGAATTCTCTTCCCCCAGATTTGTGACTGAAAAGTTCATATCTAAAGTTCAAAAAAGGAGTAAAAATATGATTGTATTCTCAGAAATTTAGCTAGAACAATATTTCCCATGTCATTTTTCCACTGCCTCATCTATATGTCTTGGATCATGTTGTTGTTCTATATTCATCCCTTTCTTTTGTGTCATAGTCTGTATGTTTTTATTTTTAACTACATTTTTAAAATATGTATTTTGATATTATTGTTTTTGCTATTGTATGTTTCTACTACCACTGCCTTTGGACCTTCTCCATGTTTGTAAACCACTATGATGTACAATTCAAATGATATCAAATCATTTAAAATAAGTCAATTTAGGAAATGCTCTTTCAAATGAATGCACATTGTGGCGCTGCACCCCGTCTAGGCGGTTGTCTATAGGAGGCAGTGTGCCATCTAATGTCTCTTTTTATGCTTTAGCCCCAGAGCTAAGGCTTCTGGAATTGTAGTTGTGGGCAAATAAAGCAGTCCGAGTGGTTTTAGAGGCGAACACAGGAAATTTATTCTTTTTGTGGTTTAAACTTTGCAAACAATTCTTCTTGGGAAGTTTGAACAGGACAACACAAAGAAAGGGTATTTCTTCACCCAAAAAGGTATCATACAAACATTGCAGTGACAAATTAAACTTGCTTCCATCAGCTTACATAGAACAGAAAAGTATTTTCTTTCTTCACCTGCCACAGTTGAAACCAGTGCTTATTGCTTCCTATTACCGTCTAGCACATTTCAGTTCCTTTCAACTGTTCAGGGTTTTTAAAACAGCCTTTTTCCTGCTTGTCTGTATTACAAACAGCACAGCTATTTCTTCAACACATTCACTTCACACTTGAACATTCCTCTTAGCTTTTTCATTAGCAATTCTCTTTACCTCCCGGGTTTCCAACCCTCAGAGTATCAGGACCATTAATTGCTTTGGCTCCTGGTTTTTCTGGCTTAAAAACCGTTGGCCCCCTTTCACTCTGACTTTAGACACAAAGAGCAATCCATTAAAGAATCAGCAGAGTCCTGCTCCACTATACTGGGCTCCGTTTCCATATCTTCATAATCAGGCTCATAAGTTTCTGGGTTTGTATCTGCTTCTGAGAATTGCGGCTTAACTTTCTTTAAAAGTGTGAACAACTTTTCCCAATGAGATTTCTTTCTCTCCTCTGAGTTTCTAAAATGGCTGCAAGGCTTTTTACCTCTGAGTAAAACTTTCAAAGGTTCTATCTGTCTCACCTTGCTTCTGGGAACAGGCCTTTTAAAAGGTATAATTTCTCCTTCAGAGTCTTCTATAGCTGCCTCTGTGTCTGAGCTAGAATTCACAGCTCTCCCAGGGCTATCCCTCCTATCTTCAAACCGTGCTGCAGTGTCTCCACAGCAGGGGCTCCACTCTGAATACCAGCTGCTTTGAGAGTTTCTCCTGTGTCTGTCCCTGGACACTCTCTGCCTTTCACTCCTGAAGATTCTGTTCTCTTCAGCCTGGTTTGTGAGCTTTCTTTCCAGCTGGTCTATAGTTCGCTTCCTTAGTCCCTCTCTCTTGGACGGCTCGTGACTGCTGCTGTGGCTGGCTCTGTTCCCGTGCCTTGCACTGTGCTTTGCTCCAGCCCTGTGCTTTGCTGCTGCTCCCGCGCTAGCACTGTGCCTTGCTCTATCCCTCTCTGTTTCTGAGAGCTTAAATGTGTGTAAGCTTCCTCCCCTTTCTGGCTCCACCCACCGGTGCTTCCTATCTCCACCCTGTGTTGCCATGGAGCCTGGGTGTGGTCTGAACTCAGTAGTTCTGCTAGTGTGTTTTTTTCCTCTGCCTGCAGTTTTATACGTATGCCTGGCTGAGCTATTCCTCCACTCAGATGAAAAGGTTTCATTTCTGGCTATTTTTCCAGGTCCTGCTGCAGCCTCGTCACCACAACATTCATAATTAATAATGGCTTAATTGCAATACAAGAAGCTGTTTCTTTGACTATTAAAAAACACAGAGGAATGCTATTTAGTGTGCTAACATGTTTCACTTAGCGTACGTTTGGAGCAAAAACTAACAGACAGTAAGTGCAACAGCCCCCAGCAACTACTGGGGGCATAACCATCATGTCCATCTGAAGTTATCACATGAAAAGGTAGCCTACAACGCTAACACTGCATTTGCAATTAACATATGTTCACTTAAAGGCCAATTCCGAAAACATGCACGTCCAGGCAGCGGGCACGTCCAAATGGAAACATGCAGAAATAGACCTCAATTCCGCACACTCGGGGATAGACACAGTTGCGTGCACAGAATCACCCACATAGACATGGCCCACATACAGTGCTACTTTGTACGAAGATGGGTATATGCCAACAATGGCTTTGTACATCCCCACACTTACCAGGCTGTAGGCATGGACAGAGCTGTTCTGAGGCTGAATGACAATGCAAGATGGCGAGATGCACTGGTGGATGCAAGTTAGACAATAAAAGCCAGTCCGTGGGATGCCCAAACCACTGCACAGTGTACTGTACTGTAGCAGGAAAATGGTTAGTGAACCTACTGGCACAAGATGCAGTGCAGCACTACAGACATAGCAGTAGACACCCTCCCAAGGTATGTTTATTATATTTGATATACCACCCTTCATTAAATAAAAACAGAGCGGTGTACAATTATATATATAAAAAAAAAAGACACGAATGGCCAGTGGCCAAGAAAATGAAAAAAAAATTACAATGTAAATAGGACAGTGGATAGTAGACCATATATACCAGAGAGGGGAAGTAGACAACACTGAGGGACAGAAGAAATGCAATCACATAGGGGGAGTAGGTAGGTAAAACGCAGAGGAAAATAAATGTGTCTTGAGACGTGTTTTGAAGGTATGGTAGTTTTGTTCAAGTCTGAGAGAGGTAGGTAGTGAATTCCAGAGGGCGGGTCCAACAAGAAAAAAGCAGAAGTGCAGGTTGATTGCAAATGGGCACGGGAGGGAGAGGGGAGCTGGAGACGATTTACGTGGACTGACTGGAGAGTGCGACTAGATGTGTGAGACTGAATAAGGTACGCCAGATATTGTGGGGTGTGTGTGTAAATGACCTGGTGCACAAGGGTGAGGAGCTTGAAGCAGATATGATGGTCAATGGTGAGCCAATGAAGGTGAAGAAGAAGAGGGGTTATGTGATTCTGATGTGTAGAGTAAGTAATAATGCGCATTGCTGTGTTTTGGATACGTTGAAGCCTATATAACTGGGATTGTGGAATACCGGCAAGGACAGAGTTACAGAAGTCAAGGTGTGAGATGACGAGGGACAAAGTGAGGGTCGTGAGAGCCTGAGGAGTGGGAAGGGTCAAACAGCATGGATTTGATGGAGGTAAATGAAGGAGGTTTTAGTGACATGAGAAATATGATCATGGAAGGAAAGATCGGAGTCAAGGAGAACACCAAGGTAATGAAAACAGGATACTAGAGGAATCAGAGAGGCAGAAAAAGATGAGTCTAATTGGGGACAAGGACTACCATGGGGGAACCAAATAGCAAGAATCTTGGACAGATTTAGGTGTAAGCAATTGGTAGTAAGCCAACTGGCAACAGAGAGGAGACAGGAATTGAGAGGGGAGAGATCTGGTAAAAGAGGGGAAGTGTGATGAAGAAGAACAAGGTCGTCTGCATAATAGAAAGCAGGTATCCCAAATTGCTGAATTTGAAGGGCAAGAGATGCCAGGAAGATGTTAAATAAAAGAGGTGCTAGCACTGAGCCTTGAGGAACACCACAGTGCAAAGGGTAAGATGAGGCAACCGAAGGGGAGTGAGAAAGGACAGTATAAGATCAAGAGAAAAGATAGGAGTGAGACCACCGATAGACCATACCTTGATGATTGGCCTCACACAGACGTGAAAGAAGAAGAGAGTGGTCTACAAGGTCAAAAGCCACTGAGAGATCCAAAGATACCGCCACTGAAATGTCACCACGGTCGTGGGCAGTGCGTAATTCATTGAGGAATGCGAGGAGAACTGTTTCTACGCTATGGCCAGGATGAAAGCCGGATTGACAGGGTAGAGAAAGTTGATAGTGTCCAGGTGATGGGATAGCTGAGCGAAAACTGCCTTTTCAAGTACCTTGGAAAGAAAAGGAAGATGCAAAACTGGACAATAGTGAGCAGGGACAAGAGGGTCAAGTGAAGGTTTCTTAAGAATGGGGCATATGAGAGAATGCTTCCAAGGGTGAGGAAAGGTACCAGTGGAGAGGCTAGCATTGATCATGGTGAAGATAGAGGGAGGGAGAGAAAGAGAAGGCGTGAGGAGCCATGATGAGAGAATAGGATCAAGGGAACAGGTAGTCTTGTTTGAAGAGGAGATAGATTTAACAAGTTCAGAGATGGTGAGCGGATGAAACGAAACCCAAATGTGAGAGAGTGAAGGAACGGGGGTGGAAGAGGAGAGGATATGGGAGGGGGATAATGTGGCACAGATGTCTGAAGATCCAGGATGTTGTGAATGGCTCAGGAACATGATTGTACAATGCTAAGTAAAGACATGATCCCAGAAGAACAGGCCCCCCCATAGGGAACTACACAAATACTTCCCTTGCACTACTAAAGGGCCATTGGAATAGCAGTCAGCAGTGCAAGCACCACACAGACATGCTCAGAGACACCATCGGCACTCCCTACAAATGTGCACATTTGTAGAGACTAATGCTGGTGCACCTGGGAATAGCATACTGAGCTTTGCACCATTACATGTCCACCCTCTGAGGTCCCCTAAGTAGTAACAGGGAAGTGTCTGGACAGGGCGGAACCATCCTGCACACTTCTGCCTGTATGCACTGGCATCTGGTGAGGCTGCAGAAAGCCCTATGGTCCAGGTACCTGCCAGGCATACCTGTCCCCCCCGATATGTGGATGAGCAATCTAGACCCCTCCATGCACACACACGCACTCTCACTTGCAACCCCACAGAAACAGCCATCTGCCAAAAGAATGCCGAGCACCGAATATCTTAGTTGATGGATAGGGAACCATAGACATATTTAAGTTGTCGGATGTTTCTGTTCCATGTGAACCGCGCTGATTGCAAATAGTGCGGTATATAAGAAATATAAATAAATAAATAAATAAAATAAATAGCAATCAGTATTTCCAACCCAGCATCATACCTGCTCACTACAATTCTATTTGGCTTGCTACATACACAATAACCACAATGGTGGACCTCAATCTGCTACAGAGCTGCAGTAGGCCCAAACAGCCCTTCCAGTATATCTGCCTCAAGTGTCAAACCCTGTATGCACATTCTGTGATACCTGTTTAAGTGCCATGTACATGTAGGACTGCAAAGGTTCAGAATACAGTTTTGGACATTTTCACGAGATACACGTTGATTCTGCATGTACAGGCAGCTTATTCATATTTCAGAATGATCCCCTTAATGTCCCCATTGAGGCAACATTAAGTGCATCCATCCTAACTCCAACATTGACAGCACACATTAATTACTCCTGCACTAAACACAATGGGGGTTATTCTGTCCCTCAAATAGTGGGGATGAACGTCCGGTTTGGTCGTTCAACCCCTGCTATTCGCAGGGACCCAATTCAGGCCATAGAGCTCCTCGCACGTACAAGGCCTTTGTGCGGGGAGCTCTAGACAGGGGCGGGAGGGGTTGGCAACAGGGTGGGGAGTGGGTGGAGTGGGGGTGGGGCGCTCAACCCGGACATACAGGGCTGATTCTGGTCACAGCCCTGTATTTCTGGGGGGGGGGGGGGTCAAGGATGCAGGGGGAACTTATTCCATGGGGAATGTATTCCACCTCAGATGTGGAATAAGTCCCCCCGACATTGGCGATAAGCGATGGAGGTACCTGTTGGGGAGGTGAGCAGTGGCAGGGGGTTCCCCACAGCCTGAACCTGGCTTTGGCAGGCCCCTCCAAGGGTCAGGTGGCAGGGAAAAGTACGACATCCCGGTGCCATGGTGATGGGGTGCCATGGCACCGAGGCTCCATGCAGGAGCATAGGGTGCGCTGGATGAGGTGATTGCTGAATGTCCAGGCCCACTGAATCGGGGCATGTCTGGCATGTGTAAGGCCCAATTCTGCTCCTGCAGGAACATATAGCTCCTGCGAGTACAGAATCAGGGTCTAAACAAACCCATCTAGATTTTGGACATGCCCCGAGCAGAATTAACCTCAATGTGAAGTCAATTGAACATTCCATATTGGGTTAGACCAAAGGTCCATCAAGTCCAGTGTCCTGTTTCTAACAGTGGCCAATCTAGGATACAGGTACCTGACATATCCCAAAAATAGCCGGTTCCATGCTACTTATCCCTAAGGATAAGCAGTGGTTTTCACTTGGACTACCTTAATAATGAGAAACTCTGGGCCACATTAAGAAGCATAGGTATACCAGAACATCTGATAATTCTGCTGCACAACCTTTACTTTGATTAAGGAACAACAGTTGAATGGAACAAGGAGAACTGGAATGGTTTAAAATCAGGAAAGGTATATGACAAGGCTGCATGCTTTCCCTCTACCTATTTAATTTATATGCAGAACAAATCATCAAAGAAGCAGGACTTTATGAAAACAACCGAGGTGTGAAGATTGGTGGAAGACTCATCAACAACCTTTGCTATGTTGATGATACCACAATACTGGCTGAAAGTGAAGATAATCTGAAACATTTTCTTCTCAAGATCAAAGAACATAGTCTTAAAATGAGCCTGTTCCTTAATGTAAAGAAGACAAAGATCATGACAACTGGCAAAATCAATAAGTTCATTATTGATAGAGAAGAAATTGAAATAGTAGATAACTTTAACCTGCTTGGATCATTAATCAATAAACACCAAGCAGTCAAGAAATCCAACGATGCATTGCTCTTGGCAGAGATGTCTCTCTCCATGTAAAGTTTCGATTTGCCCAAGCCATGATATTTTCAATAACATCATATGGATGTGAAAGTTGGACAGTGAAAAAGATAAATATGGAAGAAAATTGATTTGAATTATGGTGCCGGCAAAAAATGCTATGTATACCATGGACTGCCCGAAGAACAAACCAAGCAGTACTAGAGGAGATCAAACCTAAACTTTCTTTAGAAGCTCAGATGACAAGACTTTGATTTTTATACTTTGGACACATCATGCGAAGAGAGAGATCATTAGAGAAAGACATCATGCTTGACAAGGTTGAAGGTAAATGCAAAAGAGGAAGACCAGCAATGAGATGGATCAATACAATAACAGCAGCTACAGATGCCACTCTATCAATAATAAACCACCTGACTGAAGACCAAACACAGTTTAGGACAACTATCCAGAGGGTCATCATGAGTCGACACCGACTCAACTGAGCTTAAAAATAATGACAACACAATACCTGCTCTTATCACATCCACTGGCAATGAGTTCCAAAATTTAATTATAGGTTGGGAGAAAAAAGTATTTTCTCCTCTGTTTTAAATATTTATTTATTTAACAGGTTTTATATACCGCTTTATCATTTCAATCAAAGTGGTTTACATTGAAACTTAAACATGTACATTAAACAGGGACATTGATAACTTGGCTTTTTCTGAGGCAATGGAGGGTTTAGTGACTTGCCCAAGGCCACAAGGAGTGCTAGTGGGAATTTAACCCTGGTCTCTGGGTTCCCAAGCCAGTGTTCTCAACCATTAGGCTACTCCTCCACTCCAAATATATTACTTTGTAGCTTCATGACATGCCCCCTAGTCCTTGTATTTTTTTGAAAGAGAAAACAATCAATTTGCATATTCCTGTTCCACTCCACTTAGGATTTTATATACCTTTATCATTTCTCCCATCATCTGTTTCTTCTGCACAGCCCTAACCTCTACAAGTCTTTCCTCATAAAATAATCATTCTGTCTCCTTTATCATTTTGGTTGCCCTTTTCTGTACCTTTTTTAATGTCGCTATATCTTTTTTTGAGATGCAGAGACCGGAATTGCATTCAGTACTAAAGGTGCAGTCAAACCATGGAGGCAGTAAAATCTCTCTTGTTTTATTTTCTATTCCTTTCCTAATGATTCCTAACATTCTGTTTGCTTTTTTGGCTGCTGCACACTGAACAGACAATTTCAATGTATTGTCTACGATCACACCCAGATCCTTTTCTAGGTTGGTGACTGCTAATGAGGAGCCTAACATTGTACATCTAGTTTGGGTTATTCTTTTCTACATGCATCGCTTTGTGCTTGTCCACATTAAACTTTGTCTCCCTTTTGGATGCCCAGTGTCCGAGTCTCACAAGGTCTTCCTGCAGTTTTTCACAATCCATATGCAATTTAACATCTCTGAATAATTTAGTGTTATCTGCAAATTTAATCACTTCATTTGTTGATCCCAATTCCAAATCATTTATAAATGTGTTAAAAAGTATTTGTCCCAATACAGATCCCTGTGGTACTCCATTATTCACCTTCCTCCATTGAGAAAATTCACAATTTATCCCTACTCTCTGTTTTCTGTCTCTCAACCAGTTTCCAATCTACAATAGGACATCACGTCCTATGCCATGACGTTTTAATTTCCTCAGGAGTCTCTGATGTGGGACTTTGACAAATGCTTTCTGAAAGTCTAAATACACTATATCAAATGGCTCACCTTTATCCACATGTTTATTCATGTCTTCAAAGAAATGGAGCAGTTTCGTGAAGCAAGACTTCCCTTAAATAAATCCATGTTGACTTTGGGGCATGTCTACTAAACCATGGTAGGATTTGGCAGCTATTGTTTTGCGTTAGCTGCAGGGATGGCCCAAGGGTGATGTGGGGCCATGTACGGAGAGTTATTGAGAGGCCTCATTTGCAGAAATATTTACATATCCATTGGGCATCATTTGCATAAATGTAATTTAATTTATTTTAAAATGTATATGCTGCTCATCTAAAATCCTAGGTGGTTTTCAAACATAACTATGCAATTTATTAAAACAGATGTTACAATAAAAGAAACATAACAAGAATCATTAATCAAATTTAACTTAAATCCATTTTCACACATTCACAAAAAACAAACCACTATAAATATCTGCAAGCTGGATTTATTTTGCTATGACCAGCTTATTGATGAGAAGGGAAGATATAAAATGAGAAAAATTAATCTTGGTAACCATGAATTCAAGGTCATAGTTCCTAGGCTGGATGGGACCGTGCTAGAGCTGAAAAAGCCCAGAAATCAGTAGCTGTGAAGATATCAGGCTACTAAACATAATTATTTCTAAGATTTTTACTATTAAATCAAGAAAGTTTACAAAACATTCTTGCAGAAAAAAAGAGCAGATACAATTAGAATAATCCATATATCAAAAATCAAACACAGTAATTCAAATGAAACAATATATCTGCTCACCCTAGCCCACAATATAAGGGGAGAAATACACTAATTATCATCAAACAAATACGTGAAGAAAACAAATGCAGCTAGCAAACTCTGGCCATCAAATTATGAGAGTTCAGGTGAGGCACCAATAGAGGACTCCAAGTGCCAAGCATTAATGAAAGCTGTCAGATGAGAGGGCTCATAAAAAATATAAGAAACAGCATTATATTTCACTAAATATTTACATTGATGTTTAAGAAAAAAAGCCCCTCCAACTGTAGGATACCAGGACGTAACAGGAGAAATTCCCTGTGACCTCTCTGAGTTTCCCTAGCTAAATCCAGATAGATACGAACCATTAACCCTCTAAATGGCAAATTTTGTTTCTTAAAGAAGAGCTTTAGGAGCCACTCTCTATCAGAAAGTAATGCAAAAGTAATCAACAACGTGGACAGATCTGGCGTCTCACTTTCTGAATGCTCCAGCAAATCCATTACATTCAAAACATTTCCTTGACCCTAGTCCCCCCCTGAATTATCCATACCAGATACTAGTTTAGCTTTAGGCAAATAATAAATCCTAACCAACGGTGGTATTAATTCAGGGGAGACCCCCAATACATTAACCAAGTATTGCCTAAACATTTCTCTAGGAGACATAGTTATAAGCCTAGAAAAATTAATTAATCTTAAATTACTAGCTCTAGACAAATTGTCCAACTATTCCAACTTAGCTTGTATAGGGGAAATGTTCTTCCTAAATGCGTCAGATTGGTCTTCCAAAAATGATACTTTTCTCCGAGACTCCACCAGTTCAGATTGTGTTGCCACAACTTTCTGTTCCAGCTCCTCCACGGCAGCCATTGAGTTATTCACTTTCTGCTCCACCGATGTAATCTAAGGTACCAACGATTCTCCCAAAGAAAGGATTGCCTGCCAAATCGCCTCCAGGGTAAAATTCTCTGAACGCTGAAGAGAAAAGGCCAATCCAGGAGCAGCAACTGTTGACAAAGCTTCCATTTCTGCTACCAGCGTCTGACCTCATCGCGCCACAGGAACCTCCTGCCCGGGAGGGACCTCACCAATCAGCGCCGATGATGTAAGAGAGTTGTGCAGCCCAAAGACTGCACTCTCCTAGTTCCGCAGACCCTCCGCTCCTGACCCGCTCGAGCCAACAGCTTCCCTCAACTTCGGGGGGGGGGGGGGGAGCCCAGCTCCAGGAAACCCTCAGGCAGGGACTGATCCCGGAACACTTTCGGTGCCGGGCTCGCTGGGGATACAGATGCAGCCAAAGCAGTCGCCGAGTCACCTGACTCCGGCGATACTGCAGCTCGGCATTCCTCCCCATTACCAGCTGGAACCCGGGCAGCGCGCAGCACAAAAGCATCCAAAGGTCCTACAGGAAGCGGCGTAGAGGTAAGGGAGGGGGGCTGAGAGGGCAACAACCCACCTTTTCCCCTTGCTTTTCCTACCCATACGGGAGTAAAGAAAATAATGCGCTTACTCCGAACAATCAGCTGCCGCCATCTTAGTTCCCGTCATCTTAGTTCTACTGAACACAATTAAACTGAGACATTTCCTTACAATTTGTGATTTCCTTGAGTATGTACCCTACAAATTATTTTCAATTTCAGAATGGCAGCATCAAGAACACAAAACTGCAAAATCTCAAAGACAATCCATATTCCACTATCCCCCAAACAATACTCTACAGTTTGCTACACACCAAGGACCCAGAGTACAGGACTCATAGGGCACATCTACCATTTCATAACAGCACTAACTTCTAAAACTTCCACACGAGGAGCCTATCCACAAAAGAGCGGTCACATAAATATCGTAGTGGAACCTAGAATATCCATATACCTACTAGGAAAACCGAACAAGTCAGATTCCTACATAGAAACTGCATATTAACAGAATACCTGGTCTCAATCACACACTGAGAATATAGATAGACTATCATTAAATACAGAATAAGTGACCACAATTTAAAAATAGAAATATTAAACTGAAACCCCAAGAAGCCACACTCTCCATGTAATGCAACACCAGAGAAATAGAAATATGCATATAATGAAAGGACATGTAAATTCCAAAACCTGATATATTCCAATCATTAAGTTGAAAATAAAATACTTTTTTCTACCTTTGTTGTCTGGTCATTTTATTTTTCTAAATGTTTTTTAGAAAAATAAAATGACCAGACAACAAAGGTAGAAAAAAGTATTTTATTTTCAACTTAATGATTTGTTTTGGTTCCAGTCTCTGGTTACTACTTTCGTGCATCTTCTCTTAACTCTTTCCAGGCTCTCAAGTCCATCTGCAACTTCTCTCCTCTATATCCATCTCTGCCATTGATCTTTTTCTTTTCAGCTTTCTTCCATGGATTTTTAAAATCTCTCTATGGATTCACATTTCTCTCTTTCTTACCATCTTGTCCCCGGTTTGCTACTTTTCAAACTTAATAGCAACCTTCCATTCCCCATCTGTCTCTCTTTCTTCAGCCTCTTATTTCCCAGTCTATCACTAATTCTCCCTTTTCTCTCTTCCCTGCTATTTCCAACATCTCTCCCCTCCCTATCCCTACTGTCCAACATCTTTCCCTTGCCTCTATCCCCACTGTCCATCTCTCCATCCAATATCTGCCCCTCTCGTTCCCCATCAGCATCTCTATCTCTCTTTTACCCCCTATCCCCCAACCATATCCAAAATATCTCTTCAGGTCCAGCATTCCCACTCATCTCCCTATTTCCTCCTATGTCTAGTATCTCCATTTTCCTATATACTATCAAGTTGATTTTCTCCCCACTGTGACTGGACACCCTTTCCCTCGTGTCCAGTATCTTTGTATGCCCCATGTCCAGCTACTCACCTTCCTCTCACTCCTTGTCATGTCTAGCATCTCCTCTCCAGCTCCCTATTCTCACATCCTCATATCCAGCATCATTCTCTTCTCTATCTCCCGATCCTCCCACATGTCCAGCATTTCTTCTCCATCTCTTTATTCCCCTTCCCCTGTGTCCAGCATCCCCCTACTTCTCCCTACGATCTCCCCCAGTGCCCAGTATTACCCCTCCTTCTCCATATCCCCCCCCCCGTATCCTGTAGAACCAGTATGGTTTCCCTTTCCAGCTATATGGCACTGCATGCCCCCTATAACCCAACCCCCCTCCTGTGCAACATTCTCTTCACCTTGATCATGATATCACTTTGTCCAGATGGGTATCTTTCTGAGGCTTGAATCACTGTACAGCTCTTCTGGGCCTCTGTCCTGGCATAATCAGCCTGGCTCCTCCTCTTCCTCTGACAAACAAGGGAGAAGGAACCTCCAAAATACGAAGCAAACCAGGAGCAAGTAAAAATGGAGGTCAACGCAAGGCACAGCAAAGTCCATTCAAGCATTTTATTACAAAGAGACCCAACTCAGATGAGTTTCGGCAACTAACCTTCATCAGGGATCTAAAACATAAATATACACATAAATCAATTTCAAATTAAAAAGTAAAATAACACATATGATAAAAAATCAGACATTAACATGTATGAAGATATATGTAATAACATAGACAAAAATATACAAATGGACTGCAGAAATAACTGACAAGGCAGAAACATAATGAGTTCTAATAATGCAGTAAACGGCTGCTACCATTCCTATTACTACTATTAATCATTTATATAGAGGTACAAGGCGTATGCAGCGCTGTCCAAACATGTATAGAAAGCAATCCCTGATCATAGAGCTTACAATCTAGTTAGACAGCAAAATAGAAGAGAAATAAAGGGTTCAATAGGGAGGGGAGACACAAGGGATTAGGATCCAAAAGTGGCCTCAAAAAGGTAAGCCTTTAGGATGGATTTGAAGAGAGAGAGAGATGAGGCTTGGCATAAAGGTACAGGAAGTTTGGTCCAAGCATAAGGAGCAGCAAGATGAAAAGATCGAAGTCTAGAGTTGGCAGTAGAAGAAAAGGGCATAGAGAGAAGAAAGTCAGAAGAGGAGTGGAGTTCACAAAGAGGAGTGTAGAGAGAGAGGAGAGAGGAAAGGTAATGAGGTGCAGTAGAGTGAATGCATTTAAAGGTTAGAAGGAAAAGTTTGAAATGGATATGGAAATGGAAGGGGAGCCAGTGAAGTGATTTCAGAAGAAGGGTTATATGAGTGTATCGGGGCTGGCAGAGATTAGTCACGCAGCCGAGTTCTGAATAGAATGAAGAGGAAAGAGATGACTCTGAGGGAGACCAGCAAGGAGGAGGTTGCAGTAGTCAAGATTGGAGGTAACTAGAGTGTGGACAAGAGTTTTAGTTGTGTGTTCAGAAAGGAAGGGCACATTTTGTTAATGTTATAGAGAAAGAAATGACAGGTTTTAACAATCTGTTGAATATGTTTGGAGAAGGAAAGGGAGGAGTCAAAGAAGACCACAAGGTTGCAGGCTGAGGAAACAAGAAGAAGAACATAAGAACATAAGATATGCCATACTGGATCAGACCAAGGTCCATCAAACCCAGTATTCTGTTTCCAACAGTGGCCAATCCAGGTCACAAGTACCTTTCAGTTTCCCCAGAAGACACAGATTCCACAATGCTTGTATTGAGACAAGCAATGGATTTCATGAGTCCCCTCTAACAATGGTTTATGGACTTTTCCTCCAGGAACTTGTCCAAACCTTTTTTAAATCCAGCTGCACTAACAGCTTTACTACATTCTCCGGTAACGAATTCCAGAGTATTGTCAACAGTGATAGAGAAAGGAGGAAGGGGGGGGGGGAGGTTTAAGGGGAAAGATAAGAAGTTTGGTTTTAGCCATGTTCAATTTCAGATGGTGGTGAGACATCCAGGCAGCAATGTCAGATAAGCAGACAGAGAAACAAGATTGGAGTGTAAGAGAGATGTCAGTTGAAGATAGATAGATTTGAGAGTCATCAGCATAAAAATGAAACTGAAAGCCATGGGAAGAGATGAGGGCACCAAGGGACTGGGTGTAGAGAGAGAAAAGAAGAAGGCCTAGAACAGACCCTTGGGGTACACCAACTAAAAGAGAGATGGCAGTAAAGGAGGAGGAACCACCAAAACAAACACTGAAAGAGTGATTGCAGAGATAAGTAGAGAACCAAGACAGCACAGAGCCCCTAAAACCAAGAGAGGATAATGTATCAAGGAGGAGGAGGTGGTCAATAGTATCAAAAGCAGCAGAAAGGTCAAGAAGAATGAGAACTGAGTAAGGGCCTTTGGAGCAAGTCACTGGAGACTTTGGCAAGAGCTGTTTCAGTGGAATGAAAGGGAAAAAACAGACGAGTGGATCAAGGAGGGCATGAGAGGAAAGAAATTTGAGGCAGCCATGGAGAACAGCATATTCAAGAAGCTTGGAAATAAATGGGAGAAGGGAGATGGGTCAGTAGGTCAAATGAAGTTTTTTTTGAGGAGTCAGGTGATCACAGAATGCTTGAAGGCTGCAGGGAAGGTTGCAGTAGAGAGTGAAAGATTGAGAATATGTGAGATGGAAGGGATGACAGAGGAGGAGATGAAGTTAAAGAGATGGGTGGGGTTAGGACCAGAGAAGGAAAGAAGGGAGGTTTCCTTTTTCGAGATTATAGAAAAGGATGAAAGGGTGGTAGAAATTGAGGGGAAAAATTGGTATTGGAGAGGGGGAGGAGGGGTGAAGAAGAATTAGTAGAAAATTGAAGAGTAATCTTATGGACCTTGTCATGGAAATAGTTAGAGTTCAAGCATAGAGAGAAGGAGGAATTGGAGACAATGGTGCCTTAAGAAGGGAACTGAGAGTAGAGAAGAGACGGTGGGGGTTAGAGGCAAGACAGTTATATGGATAAAATAGTTTTGCTTAGTGAGTGCAATGGTGGACTGGAAAGAAGTAATTATGAATTTTAAGTGAAGAAAGACAAAAAGGGAGCGGGATTTGAACCAAGTGCGTTCAGCTGAGTGGGCACAGGAGCATAGATAGCAGGAAGTTGAAGACAGCCAGGGCTGAGGTGAAATGCATCTAACAGGATATGCTATGGACGGGCAAGAGTGTGTTATAGGTAACTATGGGCTCATCAACAGACTTAGAGGACAAAGTGGAAGAAAGAAGAGACAGTAGTGGATAGAGTCAGTGGATCAACAGCATGAAGATTTCTAAAAAGGAGGAGATTGAGGCAGGGAGTGATGAAGAGTGGAACTTAAGAGGTGGTGGTCAAATAAGGAAAGAATTGAGGTGCAGAAATTAGAAGGTAAACAATTAGAATCAAAATGAGATCAAGGCAGAGACTAAGCTGATGAGTGGGGGCAGAAGAGCAAAACTGGAGGTTGAAAGAGGAGCTAAGAGAAAGGAGTTTAGAGGCATAGGGGTCAGACAAGCTATCAATATGAAAATTAAATTGACCAAGAATAAGGGATGGGGAGGAAGAATCCAGGAATAAGGAGAGCCAAGAGTCAAAATCAGTGCAGAAGGTAGAAGTGGACTTGTCAGGGGGTCTATAGATAACAGCGATCCAGAGAGGAAGGGGATTAAAAAGATGGATGGAGTGGACTTCAAAGGAGGGAAAGGAATCAGACTGAGGTAGAAGAAGAGATTGAAATTGGCAAGAAGGAGAAAGTAAAAACCCAACACCACTACCATGGCCAATAGCACAAGAATGGTGGAAGAATTGGTAGCTGCCATGAAAGAGGGCAGCAACCGAAGGAGCCAAGTTTCGGTAACAGCAAGAAGATGGAAGGCACGAACGATAAAGAGATCATGAGTAAAGGGAAGTTTATTAGAAATGGAATGAGCATTGCAAAAGGCACATGAGAAGGGAAGAGAGGAGGGGGATATGGATGAGATTGGGTTGGTGGAGAGAGAAAATTAAAGGGGGGCCAGGATTGGGATTAATGTCACCAAAAGACAGAAGGAGAAGGAGAAAAAGAGTACGAGGGAGAGAGAAGAAAGCACAGCGGAAACTAGGATGAGGTTGTATTAGAGAGGAAGGAGAGGGATGAATGAGAAGAAGGAGAAGGTGAAGCTCAAGAGCTAAAGAGAGGGTGAAGGATAAGATGGGAGAGGACATAGGAAAGGTGGAGAGAGAGTAAGAGAGAAGAGGGGTATTGGGTTGGTGGAACGAGAGAAGAAGGTTAGGGAAGATCAGAAAAAGGAACAAAGAATGATGTGGGGCCATAAGAAATGGCAGAAGAAGGAGAGGGATAATAAGTTAATAAGTGACTAAAGATAAAATAAATAAATGAAAAATAAAATAAAATAGAATAGAATACTCATGGAATACTTCTAAAAATATAAAAGATGAGCACAAGTAAAACATTGGTAAAAACCAAGAAGCACAAAAATATTTTATATAAATATTGGTCAAGCAAAAAAGGTGTGTAAACAGGAACAATAAAATGTTCCACTCAGTGGAGACTAATAAAAGCTAAACATATATATATATATATATAATATATATATATATATATATATATATATATATATATATATATATATATATATATATATATATATATATTTTGGTTCTATAAATTATACTCCTTCATTCAGGTCTCTGCAGTGCTACCTTTCTTTCTCTGTGATGCTGCCTTTCTCTCTATGCTACCACTGTCTCTTTCTACCTGGCGGCAGCTGGTAGGAGGAGCCACTACTCGGGAGCTAGGAAAGAAGCCCCCCACTGTGTGTCGATGCTGCTTCTGAGTAGATACAGTGGCAGCGGTGCTACCGGCCTTGTAGTAGCATGGGATGATGCATCCTAGGGCATTTCCGGCTGCCCGAGAGCTAGGAGAGAGGCCCTGCATTGTGTGCTGAATTATAGCTGCAGCACCAATGTGGCTGCTGAGTAAATATAGCAGCAGTGGCAGCAACAGCATGGGGCATGTAGCAACGTGATGTCAAATGTGGGCAACATACCTGCACATGCCTAGGGCCAGCCCTGGTTAGCTGCTAAAATCACATGGTAAAGAAAAACAGCCCTGTGGTATCATCTGCAGGGGGTGTTCCTAGGTTAGCCCCTGAAGATACTGTGGTAGTTCTGGATTCCCTCGGCAGATTTCGCGGGAAAAGTCCCATGGTGCTTACCGATGCAGTTACTGCAGGTCCGCATGGTAAATCTGAGGGGAGGGCTGGTAGCAACTGGGTACACAGAGCTGTCAGTATCCCTATTCCCCCATCGTCAGCGCCCCCCAACCAGCACTGACAATATAAAAAAAATAGTGCTGGCTCCCCTGCAGCACTGATTCTCCTTCCACAGCTCCCAGTCCCCACCAGGAGCTGCCCAGGGGAGATCATGCACCCCCTGTGCCTTCAAAATCCCAGCTAGTCAGTCAGCAGAAGTCTCCTCCCTTCCCACTCTCCTGATCCTCTAAAACCAGTCCTCGCTAGCCAGTCGATGTCCCCCTCTGTTCCATCTAAATTAATTATCTGGGCTAGCCATTGGGCAAAGGGGGGTCCTCATGGTTCCCCTGACCCTTTCACCCCTTCACCCTCCCAAAGTCATATCTTACATAATCCTGGTGGTCTAGTGGGACTACAGGCCAAAGGTGGACATCTCTACTTCTGCCCCCATCACTGGGCCATTTCAAAATGGCCACAATAATGGGGTGCTGCCCTCATGCTAGAGGGCAGTACCGCAAAATTGTAGCCATCTTTGTGAGGTCCTAACTTCCTGAGTATAGAGCACATTTGGCAGGGCCTCCCTAAACTTTGTAATCAAGTATGTTCCTAGTTTGTTAATCTAGCCCTGCCGATGGCAACAGAATTATTTGCAAGTACACATAGCAACCAATAAAAAAGCAGTAAAACCAGTCAGCTTTCACTATAGAAATAACAGCAAAAAATGAAATATATATGTGAATAATTTTGTGAGTGAGTGTTTTTTTTAGGAGTGGCGTTGTGTGCACACTGGTGGGGCAGTCACAGCATGGTAGTTTTTTTGGCGGAAAGAAGTTTCTGAAGGGGCAGTTGTGGGGTATTTTTTTTTTTAGGAATAAAGCACTTAGAGGGTGGTAGGGAAGTGGTGAAGGGTTATTTTTTGGGGATGGGGCATTTTGCAGGATAGTGGGGAAGTTTTAGAGGATATTTTTTAGGTGGAGAAATTTGCGGGATGGCATGGCATCTGCAAAGAAATATTTTTTAGAGGTAGAGGCTGTGTGTAGGTTGGTGGGACAGTTCTGAGCAGCTAGGTTTTGGGGGTAAGGCAATTGTGGACAGTATCTTTTGGGATTGGGGAAGAGTGCGGGATGCTGGGGCAGAAGGAGGGACAGTTGGCAAGGTGGTGATACAGTTGCAGGGTAGTTGGCGGTGGAAGCAATTTGCGGGGTGTGGGACAGTGGGGGTATTTTTTAGGAATGGGGCAGTATGCAGGGTATATGACAGTTTCAAGAGTGTTTTTTAGAGGTAAGGACAGTTGTGAGGGTATTATTTCAGAAATGGAATAGTTTGTGGGTGTTAGGGGAGTTATAGGGGGTAGGATTTGAGAGTGGAACAGTTTTCAGGGAGGTGTGACAGTTGTAAGGGAATATTTTTGAGGGATGGATCATTTGTGAGTGGTTGTTGGGGTAAGGCAGTTTGCAATGTGGTGTGGTGTGGTAGTTACAGAGTTGTAATTTGTGGGGGTGAGGTGGTTAGTAGGGTGGTGAGGTAGCTGCAAGGGAAAGATGGACAGTTTATGGCTTGGTAGGGTGGTTCAGGGTGTATATTTTTTCAGTTGGGGCAGGGTGGGTTATTTTTGTATGGTGATGATATTTGTAAGATTGTTAGGATAGTTAAAAGGAAGTATTTTTAGGGTTAGGGTCAGTTATGGGGAGCGGCAGGTTTTGGTGGAGGGGAAGTTTAGGAGCATAAAAAATAGGGAGAGGGAGTTTGAAAGGAACAATTCCTTAACTGCTATGTTTCACTGTATATAAGTTTCTGTGCTATAGAAGTTAGAACTCCTTCTCCCATAGAAATACATTGGGAAATTTTATGGGGAAGCTTATATCTATGGAACTCCCAATCCAATCTGGCCCTTTTTCAAACTCGATGTGTCTTTTTACTAGTTTTTCTCACATGCCAAGTTTCATCCCATCCTGTTAAATTTTCAGAATTATTTTGCCCCCCCCCCCCCATCTGAAAGACAGATGGACAAGCAGGCAGACAGACATTCTCAACCCCCTTTTACATAACTCTTTCCAACATACACTGGGTTGGAAAGAATAAAATTGTTGTACAATTTCCTGTTACTGTTCCATATACTGCTAGCAAGGTAGACTTGGGGAAAACCACCGTTTACCATTGGGGCTAAGCAGAATGGAATCTATTTATTCTTTGGAATTCTGCCAGTTACTTGTAACTTGGATTGTCCACTTGATGGACCTTTGCTCTGATCCATTTCTTAAGTTCTTATGTTCTTTCTTAATGTGAGAAATGCCCCAATCCTCTTTCATTCTTGGCCTCCTCCTTGTATCTTCTCTAGCTGCATCACATCCTTTTTGAAATAGGGCAACTCTAGGCATAGTTGCATAAATATATTATCAATACCTTCATGAATTATCTGAAGAGATGGCTGGCTATGTTGGCTACTGCTGTGCACTTTGCAATAATTTAAGCATTTGGTCCACAGTAATTCCAAGATTCTTATCTTGATAGTGGTTTCCAAGAGTGAACCCCCAGCAGTATGCACTAGTAGGTTGGGATGTTTCTCTCAGGGTGCATCACTTTACCTATATTAAGGGAACGGTTCATGAGCTGTGCCCCCAAGGTAATGTCTCAGCAATGAGCTGAAGCCCATTCTCTACCCTTCTCCAAGTGTTATCAATATCAAGGGACACTACCCTGCTCATCCTGCCTTACTTATGCTGCTGGTATTTTACTATCTAACCCAAGAGAAAAAAATGCAGGAATTTATTAATTCAGTATTATTCTGCAATATGTTCTCTTAGGTTATGTGCATTTTATGTGGAAGAGAAGTGGATCGTTTTTGGTATTTTACTATCTAAAGCAGCAGTTAATGAACACAGCATTTGTTTGTCTTAGATTTAGTCTCTAGTCTTTGTATCCACTTATCTATATTCACAGCACTGTTAATGATTAGTATGAGGTTGACTTCATAATGACTTATGTGGTTAGCATCAGATATTTGAACATTTTCACCGGTCAGTGCACAGCTTTTAGCTGGATAACTTCATGTCTGACTAAAGTTATTCACTAAAGAAACGGAAAGGCAAAGGGTGAACCAAAATGTTATCCAGCTAGTGACAATATTTAGCGGCCGAGTAACTTTATTTATTTGATGGGACCAAATAGCACAAATACATAAACAGAAAACGCATATCCATTTAATTTTAGAATCTTATATCTAGTGGTCCTATTTAAACAGATAGGCCAACTGAAAGTTGAGCATGATGTCATCTGTTTATCATTATGGAGAGACTGGATAGCTGAATATTGCCCCCTATATTTATGCATAGGAATTGCAAGTTTTTTTTTTTTTAAATTTGATTTCCAAAATTTAAAATACTTACAGAGCAAGTATAAAGAAAACATGACAAGATACAATCATAAAGGTTATCAGCAACAAGGCAAATTTTTTACATCCAGTAATCCACATCTCGAGGAGAAAACAAATATAACAAAAACAAACTAATAGCTAAGAAAACAAGGAGCATAACTCCATAATTATAGCCTAAATAACTAACCACCCGTTTACCTCACCCAACCACCACTTGTTTCTCTCTGTCAGCAAGGAATGCCTCCAATTGCAGAGTCCATGAAACTAAACCTAGATCTTTGCAATGTAACTAAGCAACAAAAAAGATGCTCCAAGGGTCAACCTCCGCAGCTTGAATGCAAAAAGACCCTTCTTCAAAGCTGAGTGGCCCTTGGAACGTCAGGAAATAATTGCAACCTTGCTCCACAGAAAACAACAGCATTGTTCTTAAAGTAGCTTTTGAAAACAGAGATTTTGTCCTGTTTGAAAGAAAAGTAGCTCTGGTGGTAACAATATCCTGAGAATAGTTTAAGAATTGTGTCAAATTGATATCAGATCGTGGTTGTGGAACATCAAAACCCTCAGAGGATTCTCCAGAGATCCTCCCACTAGGCACATAATAAACTTTAGAAAATACCATTGAATCAGCACTGGACAAAGCCAGTGCCTTTTTGAGGTACTTTCGAAGCAAGACCTCCGGGGACAATAATTGACAAAAAGGAAAATTTAAGAAACAAATATTCTTTACACTTAAATTCTTTCATACATTTCTATTTTCCAGTGAATAATAAGACTATCTTTAACAGTGGAAGCACTAAATGTCTGCAGAGCAGACCCCTGATTCTCACACTTCAGAACCTGACTAGTTAAAGAGTCCACCTGTTCCTCGGCCTTCCATAGCCTCATAACTGTCTCTTGTGAGAATCCACAAAGCTGGGAAACGGTGTCAACTAGAGTTTGTTCGGTCCTTGTGACTACCCTCCAAATATCAGCCAAGGAAACCTGAGAATCAGGTAACTCCCTGGTATCAGATAACAGGGGAGTCCAAGAGACAACTTTAAAAGATCCCGAAGGAATAAAAGGAATACTCTGTTGCAAAGGCCAGCGAGCATTCGCTGGATCAAGTGGAATCACAATTGATGGTGGAGGGGGTGGAGTTAGATCCGGAGACCTCAGGGATGCACCCAGGATCACTGCAGAAAAATAATTTGTACTTCTTAGGAGATTACTCTCCTCCTTAGCCTTCAGGTCGTTATCCATCAGTTTTGTAACAACTCCCACGGAAACAAGCTTCTTCTTACACTTTTCCATGAATTCCACAGCCAGGTTAAAGGAGCGCAATAGTACTCCAGGGGTGCTCCAAAGAGGCCTACAATGCCTCTTGTATCATGCCCCTTTGGTTACACCATGGCTGCATGCCTAGGAACTGACAAAGCTATATCCAAGCCTCCGATGACGTCAGGACTGTCCAGGGACCAGCCTGCTTCCTCCGCTGCTGCACGGCTGCCATGAAACTCCTCCTGGTGAGTCTCACACCGATGTTTTTTATCCAAGCCTCTGATGACGTCGGGACTGTCCGGGAACCAGCCTGCTTCTTCCACTGCTGCATGGCTGCCACAAAACACCTCCCCAGGTATTACAAGTTAATGGTGATTTATGTTATTTGTTATTTTGTGAGTGTATTTTTATATGTATGTTATTTTAAACCACTTTCACTCTCATATGAAGTGCTTTCTCTAACAACTTGTTCCACAGTTGCAATCACATTAGTGATACACTGCATCCCCAAAAGGCTTCTCCAAAATTGTTGCCATTTTTTATTTTAATATTTGACAGTTCCTCTGTGGAGAGGAAAGAGCATTTGAAATAATGTTGGGTATTTTGCCAAGTCTGTCAAATGAGTAACACTTCCACTTTCTCAGCTCTGTCTCATTAAAATTGTATTCTAATTCCATCTCAGCTTGGTCTCTTTGCTTCATAAGTCATTGCCTGCTCATTACTTGTAGTGTGAGAGATGAAATTTATTCAAACCTGATAGCTGGGATAAAGAATTGAAAGGCAGACAGCCTGGAAAAATGAAATTAGCTTATTTTAAAGCCTTCTCTAGCAGATTGCTTTCATAGCCACGGGTTACTCTATGCGTCACTTTGGATATGTGAAGCTCAATGTGTGGATTTTTTTTTTTGGAAGATACAAATTTGAATATAAAAAAAAAATCATTTATTCCCCCACCCCTTCTTGTTTTCCAAACAGCGTATATGCCTGAACGAAGAACTGTGGACACTCATGCTGATGGTAGTCTGTAATTAAACACGTTAATAGTATACTAAATTATTAATCACGTTTTTAAAATGGCACTTTAATCCTTTCTGTTGATAATATTTACCTTGTAATAGTGCACAGCTTTTCCCATTTCAATTTTGTCAGGAGAACGCTGCCATTATTCCTTCTTTGACTTATTTTCTGTTGAGAGGATACCACATCATGTGCAGGCCATTTTATATTCGCAAACGCTCTAAACAGGCACATATTTGCAGCCTTTTCTGAAGTGATAGGATTGTAAAACCATATGTATTTTTAATTTTGTATTACTTTACTAATATAGAGAGCTGACTGTGATAATTCAGAATATTTTAGATGTTCAGAAAGGTAATTAATGGTAGGTGAATGAGAAATAAAGAAGCTGGCTTGCTTTCTTATACAAATGCCATAGGCATTTTTTTTTTCAGAGAATAAACAAGGGGAGCCGAAATCTTTTTAAGAAAGACTATTAGAAATAAATAGCTGAAATCCCAGGACTCGGTTTATAAAATGAGTAAAAGAAATGTTGTATTCTTACATTATGTCAGCCATTTACTTGATCATATTTTCTGAGAGAGCAATTCACCCAATTCAGAACTTAGAAAGACTTACAAGTTTGTTCTTACCAGGGACTCATTCACTCTTTGGGCTCCTTCCTTAGTGCATAATGTTGCACTTGTCCACATTAAATTTCATCTTCCATTTGGACGCCCAGTCTCCTACTTAGGGAAGAAGAACCCAAACTACGGTTACATGATGCAAAGTTCCACATTAGGAATCACTATCCAGAAAAAGGATATGGGCATCATCGTGGATAAAAGGCTGAAACCCTCTGCCCAGTGTGCAGCTGCGGCCAAGAAAGCAAATAGAAGGAATCATAAGGGAAGGAATGAAGAATAAAACCAAAGATATTATGATGCCTCTGTATTGCTCCATGGTGCTTCTGCACCTTGAATATGTTCTGCAATTCTACAGAATTGGAAATGGTACTACTGAAGAGGGCTTTAAACTAGATACACTGGGGATGGGTGAAGAAAGTCCCCAGGTAAGTGAAAGCCCCCAGGTAAGCGAAACATTAAATACCTTTATGGAAATATGTAAAAGGGGCAACATATGGAAAGCAGTATGTATAAATGCCTAGAGCATGGGAAATAAGATCCCAGATGTTGAGGATTTAATAGGAGAGACTGACTTGGATTTAGTGGCAGTAACAGAGACATGATTCATGGACAACCATGACTGGGATGTAACTATACCAGGCTATACTTTATTCAAAAAGGACAGGGTAGGAAGAAGGGGAGGAGGAGTGGCACTATATCTAAAAAATAATATTAAAGCTTTGGAATTACAGAGCTTAAAAGGAGAGAGGAGGCACTGTGGGTTAAACTAAAAAGAGGGAAAGAGAAATCTATTTGAATTGGCATGATATACAGACCTCCGTCACCAGGAAAAGAGGTGGATGAAGAGTTAATTGAAGACATACGCAGCATTGTTAGAAAAGGGGAAGTGCTACTGATAGGGGATATCAATATGCCAGATATTGATTGGCACATTCTTGCTGCACTATCATGTAGAAGTAAGGAGAACAATTCAGGCAATTGATAACAGACAACACATGTGAAGGGGCCATACTGGACTTGGTGCTTACCAATGGTGAAAGTGTTTCTAATGTTATAGTGAGGGATAATTTTCCATCCAGTGATCATCAGATGGGGGGGGGGGGGTTTCAGTATTAGGACTAGGGCTGCTAAAATCCATTCAAAAGGGAGGGTCTTAGACTTTAGGAAAACTAACTTTGCCAAGATGGGCCAATACCTCAGGGGGGTACTGGAACATCTGGGGGGTGTAGAAAAACAATGGGCATAACTGAAAGGGGATATTTTAAAGGCAACCAACCTTTTGGTTAAAATGGTAAATAAAGGTAAAAAGAAAAGGAGACCGCTATTGTTTTCAAAAGAAGTAGCTGAAAAGGAGAAGAAAAAGACGGAGGCCTGCAAGAAATGCAAGAGATCACAGAGAGAGGAAGACAAACATCTATATTTGGAAAAACTTAGAGAAGCTAGAAAAATAGTCAGGAAAGCAAAGATTTAAAAAGAGGAGGAAATATCCAATGCAATAAATGGGGGGGGGGGGGAAGACATTTTTCAGATTTGTTATTGAGAAGAGGAAGGGCAAAAGTGGTATTTTCAGACTCAAGGAGGAATATGTAGAAGCTGATGAGGATAAAGGGGAATTGCTTAACAAATATTTCTGTTCTGCATTCACAAATGAAGAACCAGGAGCAGGACCACAGAAAACGCCCACAAACAGGAACAGAAGCGAAGGACATCTTGAACAATTTTCAGAAGACTGCGTTCTTCAGAAGCTAGCTAAACTTAAAGTAGACAAAGCGATGGGATCATATGGGATACCCCCCCAGAATACTGAGGGAACTTGGGGACATTCTAGCAGCTCAACTGACTGATCTTTTCAATGCCTCGTTGGAGTCGGGAGTGTTGCCAGAGGACTGGAGAGAGGCATATGTGGTCCCTTTACTCAAAAGCGGAAATAAGGATGTGGTTAAAAACTACAGGCTGGTTAGTTTAACCTGTGGTGAGTAAATTATTGGAAGCGCTGCTGAAAGAGAAAATAATGAGGTTTCTGGAGTCCAGCGGATTACAGGATCTGAGGCAGCATGGATTCACCAGAGGCAGGTCTTGTCAGACAAATCTGATTGATTTCTTTGACTGGGTGACCAGGGAGATGGTTCGAGGGTGTATTAGATTTCAGTAAAGCCTTTGACACTATTCCTTACAGGCGACATATAAACAAACTGAGCAGCCTAGGGATGTTACTGCTTGGGTTAGAATTTGTTTGAGTGGGAGGCAGCAAAGGGTACATGTAAATGGAGTTCACTCTGAGGAGAAGGAGGTTACTAATGGTGTGCCCCAGGGATCTCTCCTTGGTCCGATTCTTTTTAACATCTTTGTTAGTGATATTGCAGAAGGGCTGTTGGGTAAGGTTTGCCTCTTTGTGGATGATACCAAAATCTGTAATAGAGTAGACACCCAGGAAGGTGTAGATAACATAAGGAGGGATCGAGCTAAGCTTGAGGAATGGCCTAGAATTTGGCAGCTGAGATTTAATGTTAAAAAATGCAAGGTCATGTATTTGGGCTGCAGCAATCCAAGGGAGCGATATACACAAAAGAAGAATGGGACCTAGGTGTGATTGTATCTGATGATCTTAAAGTAGCTAAATGGGTAGAAAAGGCAATGGCAAAAGCTAGAAGGATGCTTGGGTACATAGGGAGAGGAATGGCCAGCAGAAGAAAGGAGGTGATAGTGCCTCTGTATAAGTCTTTGTTGCAACCTCATTTGGAGTATTGTGTGCAATTCTGGAGAACACACCTTGAAAAGGATATAAACAGGTTGGGGTCAGTACAGAGTGTGGCTACTAAAATGGTCAGTGGTGTTCATTATAAAGTATATGAGTATAGACTTAAGGATCTTAATATAAATACTGTAGAGGAAAGGCAGGATAGATGTGATATAATTGAGATGTTTAAATACCTCTGTGGCATAAGTGCACAGGAGAGCCTCTTTCGATTGAAAGCAAGCTCTGCTATGAGGGGACATAGGATGAGGGTGAAAGGGGATAGACTCAGGAGTAATATGCGGAAATATATTTTTATGGAAAGAGTGGTAGATCCGTGGAATAGTCTCCCAGTGGAGGTGGTAGAGATGAGGACAGTGTCTGAATTAAAAAAGCATGGGACAAACACATAGGATCTCTAAATGAAAAAAGGGGACTTGTAGTGGTTGATATGGAAGGGCAGACTAGATAGGCCATGTGGTCTTTTTCTGTTGTCATGTTCCTATGTTTCTATTGAAGAGCGACCAAACTGGTAGTGGATGGTAGTTTATTCCTGTGAGAAAAGGCTTAAAAGGTTAGAGTTCTCCAACTTGGAAAAGTGATGGCTAAGAGGAGATATGATAAAATAATGAATGGAGTGGAACGGGTAAATGTAGACTGATTGAAAAACTAGGGGACATGCAATGAAGTTACAATGTAATACATTTAAGACTAATTGGAGAAAATATTTTTTCACTCAATGCATAATCAAAATCTGGAATTCGTTACCAGAGGATGTAGTAAAAGCTGGTAGTGTAGCTGGATTTAAAAAAGGTTTGGACATGTTCCTGGAGGAAAAATCCATAAACTATTATTAAAATGGACTGGGGAAATCCACTGCTTAATGCTGGGAAAAGCAGCATGGAATCTATATAACTTTTGGGAACCTGACAGTGACAGGTACTTGTGACCTGAACTGGCCACTGTTGGAAACAAGATACTGGGCTTGATGAACCCTTGGTATAACCTAGGGCAGCTTCTCCAAATGGGTCCATTTTGTGCATATCGTGACAATCATGAATCTCTACTTCTAAGCCGGGGTATATGTAGTATGATCTCAGTATCTCAATTTTATCTTTAATGCTTGGAGTAGTACTTGCATCATGCCAAAGAGAGCTTCCTTCTGGAGTTCATAAGATGTAACATGTATGGGTAGTTTGTCAAGGTGTGCTTGGAAGGTCTTTTTTATCAGCCTATGGCTCCCAATACAATGGGAAATATTTCTGTATCTTTCTGCCACATTTTCTTGGTTTCTGACTGCATTTCTTGGTACTTCTGGATCTTCTCCCTCTCCACGCGATTCACAGAATAATCACTTGGCACCTCCATTATCAATGCCGTACTGGTGTTTTTCTCCTTTACCACTATGTTGGGTTTCCTCGCATCCAGTTTCTTATCCGTTGGAATGGAAATGTCTCAGATAATCATAACCTCTGCATTTTCTGTAATTCTCTTAGGATCATGATCCCAGTGCATTTTCAGGGACAGTGATGTAGTGTTTACAGAGTTTCCAATGGATAAGATGTGCTACTTTGTTATGCCTTTCTGTATAGACATTTTCTGCCATTAGAACTTCACAGCCAGCTCTTTTTTTACAGAATCTGCAACATGTCTGCTTTATCAGTTTTTTCAATGCTTGCTATAAACCATGTCATCCATAATCCACTGTCCTGGGCTGCAACTATCTTATGTTCTTATATTATGCTAGGTATTCATATAAGCCTTCCTGTCCAAGTTCCAGAGATGTTTTATTTATTTATTTATTTATTTGCACAGTTTTTATATACCGCTGCTTCCAAGGATCAGCAGCGGTTTACATTACAACAAAAATCAAACAGATACATATAACTTTATGGAACTATATTACAATATTACATTATAACAAGAATTATATAGTACTAGAATTACAAATTAGAATATAACAAGAACATTATTGAACTATATTACATTAAAAGTGTATAACAGGTATAAGAGTGAATGTTTCCTCAAATGATATATTATTGTAAACCGCTCTAATGCTTCGGCCTGAGCGGTATATCAAATTCAAATAAACATAAACATAAATAAACATAATATAGGAGATTACACTGATTTTTATAAATGTGTGATGAATCATTATAATGTTGGTTAGCACTTACAGTAGTGTTGTTTCTGTTGCATATATACATTTGGATGGGGTAAGTATATTCAATTTATGGTGGTTGGGAAGCTATACTTGTTTCTCCATTGGTGTAGGGTTGTCTGAATAGATGAGTTTTTAGTTCTTTTCTGAATGTTTGTAGTTCTTTCGTTTCTCTTAACTGATCCGGGAGATTGTTCCACCATATTGGAGCTACTAGCGAAATGGCACTGTTACTTGTTGAATGTTTTGTTTTCCTTATTAGATCTGGGACTGCTAATGTGTTAAGGTTTTTTCTCCGTCTTATCCTATTTTCGAGTGGGCTGTGAAGAAGAGTAGTTAAGTATGATGGGGCAATGTTATTAATTAATTTGAAGGTGGTTAATAGTATTTTGTATTGGATCTTACTGAATATGGGTAACCAGTGTAGAGTGTATAGGATAGGGGTAATATGGTCAGATAGTTTGGCTTTAAATATAACTCTTGCCGTTACATTTTGGGCCATTTGCAGAATCTTGATGTTCTTCTTAGTTATACCATGTAGTATGCTATTACAAAAATCGAAATGTGGTGTTATTAAAGCTTGTGTGACTGTTCTGAAATCTTCGTCTTGTAATAGTGGTCTTAGTTGTTGGATAGAGCGCAGTTTGTAATAAATTGTTTTTGTTAGTTTCTTGATGTGTGTTGTGAAACTGAGAGTTTTGTCAATGATAACTCCTAAGTATTTTAATTCTTCTTTGATTGGAAGAGTCGCATTAAGGATTTTAATGTTAGATGGGGGAGTATATTTCGTGTTTTTTGTTGCAATCAGGACTTCAGTTTTTTTGATGTTAATAGCTAAGTTGTTTAATCGTAGCCATTCTTCAGCTTCTGTAAGGCAATTTATTAGTTTGTTGTGATTTGGGTTAATTATGCTAAACTCAACACCTATAGATCAGCAACAAACAATGCCAAAAAACAACACCATGCGAGGATTCTAAATAAAGCCATTAACCGCCCTAGAGAACTGTTTGAAATAGTAAAATCTCTATCAAAAGCTCCAATAGATAATCATCAATCAGCTTCAATTAACATAAAAGATATGGCAGACTTTTTTTGCTAGCAAACTTAAATAACCAAGGCAGGTCGGACCCGGTGGCCCCCGCTTCTACCCCCCCCCAACCCTCCACCCCTTTTATTTCCCGTCCCGCCAAACACTGTCCCCATAAGAAATACATATACACTGATCTTTTGGCTCAAATGGTCGCAGCTTTATTAATTTTTAATACAATCCAAACATTGTTTTCAACATCCAACTTCTTAATATCATACCAACTCCCGAGCGGAATGAGCCCTCAACCGCCATACCACTAGCAAGGTGAGCTCATTCCACTCCCGCCGCGGCCGAGCCAGCGGCAAATCCAACCCCCCTTTTTCGCCGGTCTCGCCATACTACTAGCAAAGACCGGCCAGGGGTCACCCGGGTTGGGGGCACCCGCCCCCACCCCCATTCCAGCTTAAGGCTCCGGACCCCGGAAACCTCCGGGATCCCGCCACCCGGCGTAGGGCAACATACGCCCGTGCGCCGCCCCCCCCTTAAAGCTGCGACCATCGCGGTTCCCACTATACCACACATTCCAAGGCCTCCTGCCAGTCATTTAACAGCAGGTCCACTCCCACCTGCGATAAATGCACACCGTCCTGGCGATAGAGTCCAGCACAATCTACATCTACCCAGGAGTGCATAATCTGATACCCCCCATGCTGACATGCCCACCGCCCAATCTGGCGATTGACCTTCGCTAACCCCCTGGACCATCGCCTCTGCCCCCCCCCACCGGCCTTGGAATTATGTCAGACCACATTATAATAACCTGAGGGAACATCCTCAGCACTTCCGCCAAATCTCTTTTTGCTGCCCGAATGAGCTGCTTACAAGTCCAACTATTTACATCGTTCCCTCCCAGATGCAGCAGTATTACGGCAGGCTCCGCTCGCACCCGTCGATGGTGCCGAAGCAATGGTAAAAGCTGCTGCCAACGCAACCCCCTTTCACCAAGCCATAGAAGAGACACCACTGTCGGGTCGAGCCCCAAATTAGGACCCAACGGTCGTTCAGCTGCCTGCAGTCCCGCCCAATGTACAAATGAGTGCCCGATCATCCAGCACCATTGCGGGCACCGCACAGCATCTGAAAAAGAAAGCAAACATTATTCCCCTGCTCACCCGCTGTCTCACAAGCGCACATAACCCTTGAAGGCCTGTGATCTCCACCTTCCAATGTTCTGAATAGCCTCAGCTGACATCCCTGCCGCCGCCGCACTTGTCGCCGCACCTATGCGGAAAGAGTGCGGCGCAAAGCGCTTAGGATCCAGGCCCAGATACCGTAAGGTCAACCGGAGCACTGCCGCAACTTGAAAACGAGTCACCCAGCCTGCATTCTTGTGCACGAAGAAGAGGGAACCAACCGCCGGGCGTAACGCCAAATAGGCCCGCACGGCCTCCACTGGGCACGTCGGCAGGGAGTCTACCTTATGCAAGACTACCCAAAGGCCTTTGCCCAACTGGTCGGTCTTCGATTTAGCCAACTTGACCCGCAGCTGACCACCTCCCATTTGCACATGACCCAATAATAAGCCCGCAGCCTGCACCTGCCGGCCCGAACCAGCGACCAGCTCGCCGACCCGAAAAGCCCCGAAAAATGCCAAGCAAAACAACGCCTTAAACAGCACCGCCTCATAAGCGGAAGCCGCCACATACGGTAGTGCTGCACTGAGCCGCACCAAGAGGTCATGTGTCACAGGTAACCGCGCATCTGGAAGCGCAGGACACGCTCTATCCCAACCCCTCAATAACTTCTGTACCAAGAACCCCGGCCTTGCCAACCCCCAACCCGCTGCCTTGGCAAAGAAAGCAAATCCAGCCAACTTCGTCCGAACCGAAGCCCTGGACATCCCCGCACATTTCGACTCCACTATATATTGCCCCAACAGGCCATCCACCTCAGCTCCCGGCTTCCAGCCTTTCCCTTCCAAGTACTCCCCTACTGCGTCGAATCCTTTCGAGTATGCCGACCAGGTCGTCGGGGCCAGAGAGTTCTTCAACAAGCATACCATTTCTGCAGGCCACTCGTCCATAAATGCTCGGGCACTTCCTTGCCTTCCTCGCTCGCCTCCGGCGCCAGCCTCCGGAACAGGTCCCACTTGAAACGAGAAAGCGCATCAGCAATTCTATTAGTGCAACCTGGGATGTGCCTAGCTTTCACTGCGACATTTAAACGTAAACAAGCAAAAACGATAGCTCTCATTAAGCCCGCCACTACCGCACATCGCGGGGTGTACCGGTTGACTACCGCAACCACAGCTTCGTTGTCACACCACCAGATTAATCTGCGGTTCCTCACCCGATCGGGCCAGATATGCAACACCACTAATAGCGGAAACAATTCCAAGAACGTAATGTTCTTCGTCAGCCCATCCACGTGCCACGCCTGCGGCCATTGGGCCGCACACCAATCCCCTCCAAAATAAATCCCCAACCCCCCACTGCCCGCTGCATCCGTAAACAGCTGTAAATCAAAACTGGACACCTCCGCCTCCATCAGCACCGATACCCCGTTAAAATCTTCTAGAAAATTCTCCCACACTCTCAGATCAGCTTTCATGACCCGGGACATTCTAATCCGATGATGCGGTTTCCGAACCCCGACCGTGGCGGCCGACAAACTACGCATGAAAACTCGGCCCATGGGAATAACTCTGCATGCGAAATTCAAGGATCCAATGAGTATTTGCACCTCCTTCAAAGATAACTTATCCGAGGCCAGCCCGTTCGCAACCAAAACGCGCAATTTTACCACCTTCTCGAGAGGGAGGCGCGCCACCATCTCGACTGAGTCGATTTCCACTCCCAAAAACATGATACAAGTTGCCGGGCCCTCCGTCTTGTTAGCCGCCAACGGAAGCCCACACTCCCTAGCCATGCCTTGAAAACCATCCAGCAACTGTTGACACTCCTGAGAATGTGCCGCCCCCACGAAGAGGAAATCGTCGAGATAATGCACGACGTTCCTGTTACCGACCCGTTGCTCTAACTTCCAGTGCAAAAATGTACTAAATGTCTCAAAGTAGGCACACGACACGGAACAACCCATGGGCATGCACTTGTCCACATAAAATTCCCCTTCAAACGCAAAGCCCAACAAATAAAATGAAGCAGGGTGAACGGGTAGCAAGCGAAACGCTGATTCAATATCAACTTTCGCTAATTGGGCCCCAGGGCCACAACGTTTCACCAAACCGACCGCCTCGTCAAAGGACGCATAACGCACCGCACACAACTCTCTGGGAATATGCGCATTCACCGACTCACCCAACGGAAAGGAGAGGTTATGTATCAGCCGAAACTTCCCCTTCTCCTTCTTAGGGATTACCCCCAAAGGAGACAGCACCAACTCCTCCAATGGCGGTTCCACAAATGGACCGGCAATTCTGCCCACACCCAACTCCACTGCTAACTTCTCGCGAACAACCGACGCCAAGCGCCGTACCGAAGGGGAATTACGTGCCACCTTACCTACTATCGTACCTTGCACCGGTATACTAAACCCCTCACTAAACCCCTGCACCAACAGCTCCCGTTCCTTCTTCCGCGGATAAGCCCCCAACCATTCCTTAATCACCGCCAGAGAGATTGGGGTGGGAGCCAACTCCATCCACGCCATCCTACTTGGGGACCGCCGCAGGGGGGGCCCACTGCCTTTTTTGAAGCATTTAAGTGCGGAATGCCCACCTCCGCAGCCCGAGCACGCGTGCCGGAACTTGCAATCGGGGAACGGGCACGAGGATCTATTGAAACGCCAACAGATGTCTCCCATAGCCCCAGACCCTGCTCTCTGCGGCAGAGAGCCCCCGTTCGCCCGAAAGGACCGCCCCGCACCTGCAAAACCACCACCCCCAGTACGCACCGTATTTCCACTGCTCACACCCGCACCCCCAGACATCTGGGTTAGCCACAAATTAATGTCCTGAGTGCCCCAGGACAACCCTTTACTCTCCTCCATTTTATCACGAAATTTTTCATCATAATTCAGCCACGCAAAGCCGCCATGCGTCTGTGCCGCTTCTAAAATGGAGTCAGCATATGCCAAGAGCATGCCATAATCCTCTGGCGCCTGCCGACCCCAAACACTAGCTAACCTTAAAAAGGCTCGCACCCAATTAAGCACATTCCGGGACACCTTCCGGACACGACCCGCCTTCTCATCCTCTTTACGCTTTTTCTTACTCTCTCCCGAGCGCCGTCTGCCTTCCAACAATCGGAATATATCGACATAGCGCCGCTTACATATCTTACGCCGTAAGTGCCGTGGGACTCCTTCCCACAACTCCGTGAACGCCACAACGTTATTAACGCCCTTCGCGCTGACCGGCGCACCCACACCCGTAACGAGACCTGTTCCCGAACGAGCAGGCGCTATCGAGGATGATGAGGAGGACGAAGAGGACACCGAGGAAGAATCCGAACTGCGCCGACCCCGCCGCCCGTGCCGACATTTGCGCTTCGCCTTACGCCCACCCGTGTCCGTCCCACCCACCGGATCCACCCCACCCCCTCCTGCCACGTTGCACACGGCCAACTCACCCATGTCACTTCCGCCGCCCGCCGACAGCTCCGGTGGCAGGACTGCTGGATCTCGCACCTCTAGGCCGGGTGCCTGTGCTCCCACCGCGCTCCCTGCGCTGGCCTCACTCCGCAGAGGGCCCTCGGCTACACTCCCAGGCACTTCCTCCATAGCCGCACGCTGTCCGTCGGGTCTCTGCGCCGCCTCCCGTGCGTCTCTGTCCACCTGCAAAGACAAAGCAGAAACAGCGGGGGGAGAGGGGACAACCGGGGGGGCACAATGCGGCCAAGCAGACACCCACTCTGCACGAGAAGAGCCCTGGCCTCCGCCCCTCCAATGCTCCCATGGCGACGCTCCCAATGGAGACCCCCCACTGCCTGCTGCTCTCCCTGGTACCCAGGGGCCAGGCCCGTATGTGTGAGCCCCAAACCATGGTGTAGGCCAACCCGTCCAGCCTGGCCCCCCTCCCCCCACCCCCCATCTCCTGTCCTCCACCCCATCCCCCTATCCCGTGTCCCCCCCCCACCCCCCCCGTCCCTTGCCCCCCCCAACTGCCCCCACTCGCCTCTGGCAGCCCACCCTCTGCACCCCTTCGCACCATCACCTGCCCGGCCTCTCCATACCCCCCCGCCCTACTGCTCTCCCCATCGGTTGCCCCGCCACCCCCTAATCCACCTGGAGCCGTTCCCCCCATAACAGACTCCCTCACCAGGCCACCCACCCCCCTGCCCCCCCTTGCCAAAGACCTCCCTCTATCTTTGCCCCCGGCGCCTACCTCATTGCCCCTACTCCCTCTGGCCCATCCCCCTCTGCCTACTCGGTGTCCTCTGGCCCCCATCATCTGCACAACTTCTCCTGCAGCCGCCCCTCCCGACGTCCTCCCATTCCGCCCCTTTGCCTGTTTTCCTTGCCTTCCTCTCCGCGGCGGCATCTCCTCGCGGCAAGTGCAAGCAGCAGCTCCGGACACAACCCTCCCGAAACTAGGCCCTCTCCGCCACCCAACCCAGCAATCAACAAAAATTTTATCCGGAAGCCGCTGAGCCGCACACACCCCCACTCACTGCGCCGGACCTCTCCTCACCGACGCACCGCGCTGAAAGACTCACTCCGGTCCTGCAGCCGCTCCGGACAGAAGATGCCGTCCTCCTCCCTCGCTACCGGTCTCGTAAAGGGACCGCCGCCGCCGCGCGCTCCTTTTAAATCCCCCCTTTCCTGTTTCCTCATTGGCTCGCGCCCACCTCTAGATTCGGGGCGAGCCAATGACTTTAAAATTGCTCTCCTGCCCCCGCCCTCCTTCCACGCCGTGGGCAGGGTCCCGCACCGGGCCGCGCGCCTGGTTAACTACGGCCGCTAGGGACCCTGCCCCGCGGCCTCGCCATTATCAATAATACCAACACCTTTTAACACAACTCCACCAATTAATAACCACACCTGGAATGCTTTCCAAACTATAGATAAGAAACAGCTAATCAATATAATATCAAAAATCAATTCTACTACATCCATACTTGATCCCTGCCCAGTTCTTTGGATCAAACAAACAAAGCAGGAACTAGCACCCTTTATCCTAAATATAGTGAATCAATCACTCTTGCAAGGGGTATTACCTAAAGAACTAAAACTATCTGCAATCCGCCCCATATTAAAAAACAAGACGTTTTCTGTTTTGCTCAGTTTTCCTCTAAGAAAGGTTGCCTTGACATTTTTGTCAAGGCCAAGAAACATCTTGATGTCATCTGAAAAGCCTTTCAGGACACGGAGTTGTTCCACTAAGTGTTTGCCAGTGGAACTGTAGAGCCAAGAAGATGAGGCGTCCTAGGTGAGCCTCATTCCTTGCGGTCCCACCCCCTTTGGGGCACCCATTGCTGCAGCTGCCTCTCCTCTCCAACAGGAAATCGGCATCAGGCGGTCCAAGGGGGAGGAAGCAAACTGTCCTGTGGTAATGAAGTTTAAAGTAAGCACCGCGGGGCTGTTTCTAGCCCTTGCCGCCGCTGCAGGTTCTGGAGAGGTTATGGCCTTATTCATCTTACTTATCATATTTCTAACTTCTGATGTTAAATTTTGCTTAGTTACTCTTTCTGTCACCTGGAACGCAGCATACTTATAACTCTTTTATTACAGGTGGGAAGCTCAATTGCTAATTCCTCCACCTCTGAGTCCTTCTCTTGCCTTTCTTCTTCCACTTTAACCAATTCCTTGGCCTGCTCATTATTTCTTCTGCTCTTTTGTGTTCCTGGATCTCCTATTGCCACCTGTGAGGGGGGTATTTCTGTGGGGGTATGGATGTTTGTAAGTGGGGGTTGAGTGGCTGTGAGCAGTATGGGGTTGTGTAGGTATGTAGATATAAAGAGTATCTGTGTTTGCCTGGGTATGTTTGCATGTCAGGTGGTGACTTGAAAAGTGGGGGAAGATGGCTTGAAAATCACCTTTTGGAGGATAATTGCATAACAGATAAAAATATAATAATGGATAAATCAAATATTCAAAAATCAATATTTGCTGCTGTGCTGAAACTCCTACCCTGAACACACAAGTCTAGAAGCGAAGTTTGACACTGATTTGCAAATGCTATCTCAAAATATCTCATGTAGTTAAGACATATTTTTTTTTATCTTTGATTGATTCACCAACTGTGTCCTTTTCTATAATATGGAAATTTTATGTTGATACTGTCATTGAAGTTATCAAATTAATATCACTGTAATTCTTTATATCATGGTATAGCTTTGACAAGCTTGCAAAGATTACAGTCAGTTCAGAATGTGGTTGCTAAATTGTTACTGAAGAAGTGGAAATCAGACCATGTAACTCCTTTGCTGAAGAAACTCTAATAGTTGTCTATTGAGGCTATAATGCAGTTTAAAATTATTTGTGTAAAGGCACATTTTACATAGGTTATGGAGAAGGGAATTCCCATATCCAGATCAGAATGTGGAGAATCTCCATAATATTTCACAAGGGGATGTGAGTAACCTAGAACCCCTTGTAAAATGTGTGCAGTAGTGCACATGTATGGCTCTCCACATCCCGCAGGAACTACGATTTGAAGAAGCTGCACCCAAGGAAATAAGAGTAGCACCCCCTCCCCCTCCCCACAAACATATATATTAGGAGGAATTTCTTAAAATCACTGCTTCTGATCTCTATGTGCATCCTGTTGAGCACCACTGGTTCTGTCCCTCACAATACTTCCCATAGACTGGCAGTCTCACCTGTGTCTCCTTCTCCCACAACCATCCAACTCCCCCTAAATCTGGGGACCCCCCAAGGTTATTGATCACATCCCTCCACCCCCGGAGTTCCCCAGACTTACTGGGGACCCATGGTACTAGTGGAAGCAGGAGTGTTGCCCACTCACTCCTGCTTTACATGCAGCTGAATCCAAAATGGCTCCACATGCAATTACTGCATGATTGCTACTAGTGGTCATCAACACAATTTTGGATTCAGCTGCATTCAAAGCAGGAGTGAGTGGGCATTGCTCTTCTTCCCTCAAGCACCAGGGATTCCAAGCAAGCCTGAGGAAGGTATCACGGGGTGGGGGTTATGAAGATGTAATCAGTGACTTAGGGGTGCAAGATTTGGAGGGGTTTTGTTAATGTCACTAGACTTGTCCTCAGTGGTGTAAATGCTGCCCAAGTAGCCCCCACAATGCGGAGGGATACCTGGGCAGAAAGGGGGTCCATACAGTGGTGGCAGTAGCAGAGTGGCGAACTTACATTATCATGTTTGACGTGCTGCTCCACTCTTGTAAGTTCGCCACAGACCCAGAGGCTGTTCTTCACCGGCTGAAGTCATGTGATAACAGCCAGACCACAAGACTTTGGCATGGTGAGGAACAGCCACCAGGCCCACAGCAGACTTACAAGAGCAGAGCAGCATGGCAAACACGATGAAGTAAGTTTTCCGCCACTGCTGTTGCTGCTGCCACCACATGAGGGACCACACATGGGAGGACCACATGATGGAGGGGAGCGCAGTATCACCACCGCTGAGACAATGGGAGGCCTTCAGCAAAATGTTTCTTGGAGGCCTTTCATTGTAACTTATGCCACTGCTTGTCCTTATTGATGGAGATGGCTTGAGGGTGGAGGAGAGTAAAGGACTGGATGCTTTGTGAGGGGGGCATGGGTGGTAGATGTTTTGGGAGGTGTAGGATGGGGACATCACAGTGCAGAGGAGGTACAGTTGTAACTATCAGTCTGAGAGGGCACTGGGGGTGAAAACCTTGACTTTTATAGTTGTTCCTGCCAGCAGACACTTATTTGTGCCTAGGGGAAGGGATAATTGCCAATGTTTAAAATTTTAGCCATCGACATGGATTCCTTGTGTGAAATAAGGATTCTATGTCTACAGTAAAATGAAGACCCATCCAAACCACTTCCACCCCATGGCTTTACCATGTCTCCATGACAGTTAGCATCCCCACAGCTAAAAGGCCCCTGTTCTGAAAAGGCATTTGCACGTATACACCAATCTGCGCATAAATATACTGGGCCCGATATTCAGCGGTGGCTGCTGTAGACTGTAACTGTAGACCCACCAGCATTGAATATCCAGGTCAGCTGGATAGCGGATTAGTGTGGCTGCAGCTAATTCCAGCCTCTGACCAGGTGCTAGCTGCACTTGCCATGCTCCCACATGCCAGCCACATGGTTCATGTGTGAGTGTTAAGAAATATGACGGGTAGGAGGAGAGCTAGCACATTGGAACAATAAGGAGCCAGTAGGAGATGGGAAATGAATACCAAGGTGCACACCTAGGCCATAGTTTTGGGGGGTGCTGCATTTTTCAGCTGACATGGTAGTGGGGCTGACCTCTTGTTTGGAAATCAATAAAATTGTCCTTCCATGGTGCATCTGCTGTCCTGCCCCTTTTGTTGTGCCTTTTGATGTTGCAGAAAGGGTGATCCCCTTGTTTCATGGTAGTGGAACACACCAGCTTGGCAACCTCCACACCTGATCCTTTTATGTACTTCCTTGTCACTCCCCTAGATGTATTCTTGTCCTCAACTGTTGTTTATCCATACTAGACTGTAAGTGCTGATGAGCAGGAACTGTCTCTTACATGTGTCTATAAAGCACTGAGTAGACCTTGTTTTTTTTGGGCCATCAAGTCAGTGTTTACTCATAGCAACCCAGCTACCACTGGATTTTCTTGGCAATGTAACACTAGAAGTAGATTGCCAGCTTTTTCTTCTTAGACAATGGAGGGTAAAGTGACTTGCCCAAGGTCACAAGGACTGCCAGTGGGAATCAAACCCTTGATTGTCTGTGTATTAGGAAGTTGCTTTAACTACTAGTCTACTCCTCCACTCTGAGTATATCTTGTAGCACTATGCAAATGATCAGTAGTAACAGTAGTAGTAGCAACATCAGGGTCTGCGGTCACCCTGTTGGAACAGTGGGCAAACATCCATGGACAAAGCAAAAGCTGTCCTGATGGACTGCAGTTCACATCTGCATATGCACTGAATAGGTTCCAGAGAGCTGCTGTTGTTGTGTACTGTGGAGGTCTCAGGAGATAGAGACTGTGCTCTATGCAGCACTCAGTATTTGCCTCAGAGGCAGAGTTTGAGCCAAAAGAGTATAGTGGGGTCGGGGCATGCAAATTAGGTGATGCACGTGTCTGACCCCCTGGCCCCTGTGCATGAGGGTGCATGTGGCAGTGAATACATGTACATGAGGGGGCCATGGCACTGAATCATCTCTCTCCCTTTCAATCTGTTCAAATCTCTGCTGCACGTCTTACCTTCCACCAGTGTTGCTATGTTCATGTAACCCCTTTTCTCAAGTCACTTCACAGGTTCTCTATCAGTTTCTGTTTCCAGTCAAACTTCTCCTAGTGACCTACGAGTGCATTTACTCTGCGGTTCCTCACTACCTTTCCTCTCTTATTGCACTTTACACCCCTCCTTGGGAATTCCGCTCCTCTGGCAGATCCCTCTTATCTGCACCCTTCTCTGCCACTGCCAACTCCAGACTTTTGTTCATTACATGTTACTGCTCGATATGCCTTGAATAAACTACCTGAATCTGCGTGTTGGCATACTTCTCTAGCCCTATTCAAATCCAGGCTAAAAACCCACCTCTTTGAAGTTGCTTTTAGATCCTGATACTACTTACTCTCTGTCCACTACTTATGTGTATCTTTCCATACTCTAGTCCCTGGTTTCACTAAGGGGATCATTCCAAACAGCGATTAGTGGGTATGTACTTCTGGTTTGGACGTACATCCCCCGCCAACTGCTTCGGGCCGATTCTGTCCCCAAAGCTCCCTGCATTTACAGAGAAGATATGCGGGGAGCTCTAGGTAGGGGTGGGAGGGGGTGGGCCGGAGGAGGAGCGTGGGCGGGCCCATGACCCTGGATGTATAGGGCTGGTTCCAGTCATGGCCCTGTATGTCTGGCTTGGAGGAGATAGAGGGGACTTATTCCACCTCAGAGGTGGAATACGTCCCTTCTGATGATGGCAGACAGCGCTTGAGAACCCCTCTGAAGTGGTGAGTCATTGTGGGAGGATTCCTGCCACCCAATTCCGGCCTTGGCAGGTCCCTCTGGAGGTCAGGAGGTGGGGAAAAGCACTTTATATGTTGTGCGGGGCATGGGGCTCCTGCATAGCGTCCCAGTGCCATGGTGATGGGACGCCACAGCACTGAGGCTCCATGCAGGAGCATGAGGAGGGTTAGCCGGGGAGTCCATTGCATGTCCGGGCCCGCAGAGTCTGGGCCCATCCAAGTGGGCTTGATGGACATTGGTCTGACCCAGTATGGCATATCTTATGTTCTTATGTTCTAAGTGCTCCGATTCTGCTCCCTCAGGAACGTCTAGCTCCTACGGGTGCAGAATCGGGGTCTAATCCCACCCATCCAGATTTTGGATGTCTGGATGGGCCGGATGTCCCCCAAGCAGAATTGGCTTCCATGTGTTTGATCTTGATTAGATTGTAAACTCAGATGAGCCGGGACTGTGTCTTACATCTGTTTATGCCTTGTAGTACTATACAAATGATTAGTAGTAGTAGTATTGATAACCCCTCACTGAGGTAGGATGTGGCTGAGGCCTACCAACTCCGAGCAGCAACATAACGTTTCTATCACTGAATGTGGGTTTCCAGTGTTGGAGCTCGCTAATAAGTGTCTCCTGCCTGTTCTGCTTGCACTGGGATTGCAGCAATCAATGGATCTGGGGGGCTCTTTTGATCCTTCCTAGTCTGATGGCCATGATTGCTGGGGTGCTCATCCTGTGACCTGTGTGGAATACACCATCTCCATGTGGTGGACTTCCAGAGCCCCTCCCAGAAAGAGGGGGCATGGGGGACCTCTGTAGGTGGAGGGGGTCAGCCATCTTCCTACAGAGGATGGCTATGGGGGTTCCGCTTGACGCTATGGCCCTCATGTGCAAGCTGCCCTGAGTGAGTGTGTTGATTGTGCTTAGTCTCCAGACTCGCCTGGGCCTTGCATTCCCCCTTCCTTCAACACTGGGGAACTCACAGGTGCTGCCCAAGCAATGACCAGAGGGGGGAATGAGCTGAGGAGCCTATCCTCCACCAAAAGCCTTGTACTGTGTTTCCTGCAGCCTAGGTAAACCGCCTCCCCATGATGGACACTGTGGACATCCTGCCCAATCCTATACATGGCCCCTGCATCTCCAGATGCCATATTTTCACCCTGTCACCTACAGTTTGAGATGTAGCACATACTCCGTTCATGTATTTTCTTTGCTGATTTGCATTCCTTGCCCCCTTGTGCTTTGGCCCATTGCTCTGAGCTGTGCTGGAGGTTCAGCCCACTCCCAATCATCACTCTGTTCTGGACTGGCCAGTTGCTACCTTCCTGTATGGGTGCTAGGGCACAGTTCTTACTGTCCACAATAAATCCAAGACCCACAGATACTGCAGTATTGCGCTTGTAGCATTCTATTTTCCAACACACCTGGAGATTGTGTGCACTGTGTACATCCACTAGGCCAAGCATTTGCTGCTACCGAGCTAGTGTTGTGGCTAGCATGGTGGTAGTAGCATGCTGTGGCCATGCCTCTTTGTTTACTGCTACCACTGGGCTCTGGCACGGTACTAACACACAAATTCTACACATTAACCCCACACTCCCTACCACACTATAGTAGACATGCTCCAAAGTTAGGCTAGTCTTTTACCTGTTCGAATTCTATGCGCTTTGACAATCTGGTTGGTGGGTGAAAGTTGCCACTGACTGGATAGTAAGCGGTACTGCCCCCACTCTGCCTCCAGACCGTCCCAGCATTATCTTGATAGTGCTGGATGTTTATCCCAGTTAAGTGGTCATATCCCTCAAGTGGCATTTTGACAACGCAGGGCTGTTTGCTTCAGCCCCCACCAAAACCGACTTCCTTTTTTGCATGGGGCGGAAGTAAGGAAGTTGGCATCGGGTGTCAGTGGGAGCATAAGCAAAGAGCCGCATGGCACTGAAGTTTTGAGGTAATCACCGTGGGGCTGTTTCAAATCACTGCCACTGCTATAGGTCCCGGCGAGGGGCAACAGCGGCAGCAATAGGGGACGGGGCACAAGGGATGAAGTTCGCCTAAGACACCTCATCTCCTTGCACCGGCCCTGGTGACAGTAATGGATTTAGAAAAAAGAAAGCATGTTTCTCATAAAATGTAGAAAGCCATGCACCGAAGGCTAACGTGTCCGATTTGTATGTCACAGAATTATCAATGCTAGAATTACATGCATTTAGAGACCCATTCATCATATATCTGATAAACAAGAAATTCCATCAAAGCCTTTATGATGCAAAATTGCAAAAATATTGTATAAGTGGAATAAGCTAAAATTATGGGAAATAGTGAACTATAATCCCAAACAGATGTCTTTCTGATGTGGTTATGTTGCAACAAACCATATGTTGACTGCATTGAACTGCTGAATATTTTCTAGGGAGGTTTATTGTTGCAGATTTTATTTGCATGATTCTTGTCCCACCATAATGTTTACCATCATGTTCTTGTTGCTCTTGGGTTCTCAGAAGGTTGTTAGTTTTTCAGTTGAGGAACAAACAAGTTGAAAATGCATACTTACAGTACAACAAAATGGTGTGTATTTCTTCCCTTCTTTTGCAAACTCATTCAGGATTGTCTGTGGGATTCAATGGAAAGATATGGTAAAGTGTGTCTTGGTAGGGCAGTAGGGACAATGTGGCTATATACGGGCTATATCTTGTATATCTGTGTCTATCTTGAGAGTGTAGGTATAAATCTGTGGGCATGTCTTTGTTAGGGGGATGTGTGTGTTTGGAGGGTATTGGAGGTGGGGGATAAGTTGTGTAAGAATGTTGGAGGTGCTGAATATGGGTCAAGTGTGTACAGTGTGTGTGTGTCTGTGTGTGTGCACATGTGCTTGCATGGCAGGGTATAGAGGTACATGTGGGATAAGATAGGGTGGCAGTGTGTGTGTATGTGGGTGCTTCTTGATATAGACCTTTTTCTTCCCTTCCCTATGTACTCACTTCCTCATCCTCCCATCCCCTTGAACTCTTCCATCTCTTCCATCTCCTTCCTCCTTACATTGTTTCTCATCCATTTTTCATTCCTCTCCCCCTCATGCTCTTTATTCCCTCTCTTCAATTTCTCTTCCCTTCCCATTCTTTAACTTTTCCCTTCTATTCTCTGATCTCTTTCTTCCATCTTCTTCCCACTACCACTCAGCTTTCCCATTCCCTCTATCTTCCTCATTCCTTCTTACCCCATCATCTCATTCTCTTCATTCTCTCCCCTCTTCTCCCCCTACCAATCCTCCTTGCATTTTTATTCCTTTTCCTATTCTCCCAATCTCCCCTCTACTGCCCCCTCACTCACCTTCTCTTTTTACTTTCTTCTGCTGTCAGGAATTGGGCCACCGGAGGCAATTGCTGTCCATGCCAAAGTCTTGGCTCTCCTCTCTTCTGCCAGCAGGTTTTGGGTTCCCTATCAGTACCGTTTCACAGCTAGGGAAGGATATTTTTATTTTTTGGTTTTGTGCTACAGGGTGTGAGGTGCCTGCAGTATTAGCTTCTCTTCTGGTCAGAAGCATTTCTTCCCCATCAACCTGTTGTCTGATACAAGCTCCATCTGCTTCCCTTATAAAGTGCAAACGTCTGCCTTCAGATGGATGGGCAAACAGACAGAAAAACAGACAGATGGATGAACCCTTCACAAGATATGCTATTGCTTGAGCAAAATGTGCCTAAAAATATAATCAGTGACACATGGTAATTAAAACTAGAGGAAAAGATTTTAGCCCAGCAATATCCAACTCATGTGGACCTCTTTGCATAGACTTCCATCATCAATAATTAGGGACCATCACAAATGGTACACTAAAAATCACAATAATGGGATACAGATGAGATAGTGAGCATACAACAGTAGCATGCAGCTACAGGTATTCTTTATTAATCTTTCTACATATTCAGCATGCATACTATTTTTTTTACCACTGAGCAATAGTGGTAAAAACATAGTATGCATGTTGAATATTTAGTAATATTAATAAATAATAGTGTAGCTGCATGCTACTGTTGCATGTTCACTATCTCATTTATATTCGAATGCTTCTGTCTATTCAATTTGTATGCAGGGATACCTTCAGGCAATTTTATCTGAGCCCATAAAATGCTGTTTTATATACTCAAGTCCCTTATAAAATTACCCCCAAAGTGCTAGATTGGTTGGCATCATTCTTGATAGACCACACATATTGAATTGAAACCATGTATACTCATGACATACTCTCGAATTTCGAGTGCCCCAGATGTCCATTTTGGCCCCACTTCTGTTTAACATCTTCATTAGCTTTCTGGCCACCCTAGTACAGTTATATGGTTATATGCCGGCCACATCAATGGGCTCCCCCGATTGATTGGAGTCGAACCAGGCCGAACAATGACGTCACCTCAACTTCCCAATCAGAGGGTTCTACAAATTTTAAAAGAAGGGTGCCATTGGGTGCATCAGCAGATGCCGGCCACATCAACGGGCTCCCCCGATCGATCGGAGTCGAGCCGGGCTGAACAACGACGTCCCCTCAACTGCCCAATCAGAGGGCTCTACAACTTTTAAAAGAAGGGTGCCATTGGGCATGCCTGTGCCTGAGGGCCTCGCCAGAAGGCCCTTTGGTGTGGCCCTTAGGCAGGAGCCCCAAAGCTTAAAACAACATTCAACACAAGACCAGCACAATAAGTCAATATAATCTCCACAATGAAGAACAACGTGATACCAACTCTCCAGACTAACAACAAAAATCCCCAACCAACTGTGAGTAACTCATCCCACAAGGTGGACACTAACATGGAAAATCAACACCTCCACGCTCGCAATAAACTCCTGTACAGACAGCAAAAACACAAAAGAACGCTCTTCCAACAAGTATATGCTGTTATACTAATTTTTACCCTATACTCTTACCAAACAAATGCATTCTACTACACTACCTACTTTACAGCCTTACAAGTTCCCCCATATATATATCATACCTCCCTACCACACACCAACCTATACCTGCATCTGTGTACTACAAACCTCCAAACAAAAGACCTACCAGATACATTCCAACAGAACCATGGTCACGAACACACATACCTCAATCACACACTAAACATACCACCCACATAAACATAAGCCTGATAAATGCAAGATCAATATACAACAAAACAAACATTATTACTGATTATATCCATGAAAACAACATTGATGTCCTATGTATTACTGAATCATGGCTCAAGAACACAGACCAGGTAATACTGAAGAAAATAATACCACCAGCATTCACAGCATACAACTGCCCCATAACCCACAAACGAGGAGGCGGAGTACTAATACTTGCTCGAATAGACCTAAGACTCAAGACAGCAACATCCAAAAGCTCCGAATAATGTGAATTCAACAACACTGAAAACAAAAATCTATCCATCTGCCTGATATACAGATCCCCCAATGCCCCAACAGAGGACACATCCAGCATCCTTGATATGATATATGCAGCTAACTCACCACACAAGACTCTCATTGTGCTAGGAGACCTAAACCTCACATCTGCCTCAACAACAATTGAGATCGCTTTTCAGAAAGCTATGGAATCTTTTCAACTCAAGCAAGTCCTATCGAGTCCATCCCATCGCTCTGGCTCTACACCAGATCACATATTCATGCCAACAATCACCCTAAATCAAGGTCTCATGACACCACCTAAAACTACACCAATACCATGGTCAAATCACCATGTCATATCATTTGTGCTCCACCACAATACCCAAAAGACAGCCTGGAAAACAGAACAGACAACCAGACACTTCAAAGCTTTTAACAAAGAGCACTTCCTCAAAGACACCGTACAGTCCCTACCCCAAAATATCACCGACCTGGACGAAGCTATCAACACATGGAACACCACCATCTTAGCCGCATCTCAACTCTCACCTCGAACAAATTCACACCACAACAAAAACAGGCCCAGATCTACACCATGGTACTCCAACACAATAAGAGAATCCAAAAGAAAATTAAGAAAACTGGAACGTCGTTGGAGACGTAACAAATCAGAAACTACATTGAAACAATACCAGGAGATGCAAAAAGATTACAATAACCTAATAAACAAACATAAACAACAATACCACACAAGCCTTGTACTAAAAGCCTGTAATAAACCTAAAGAACTCTTCAATATTGTTTGTACCCTAACAAATGACATAAGCATGAAAGACGAATGCAAGATACACCCACAAACCTAATCTAATAGCTACTGTAAGCACAGTACTACCACACCCCAAGACAACATCTATCTTATGGACACACCAACTACAGATAGCTCCACAACTACCAATCAATGGAAGAATTTCAGCATTCCATCAACTAAACAAATAGAACAAACCATCACTGCTCTAAACACCACCACTTCTCCATTGGACCCCTGCCCAGTGACTTGGATTAAGTCCACCAAAGAAGAATTCAACACATTCATCCAAAAGATAGTAAGCACCTCTCTTACTCAGGGCTATATGCCAAAAGCACTCAAGCAATCTACTATCCACCCCATTCCTAAAACCACCTTGTCCAACAGCACCAACCCTTCAACCTACTGACCAATATCCAGCCTCCCACTTCTGGCCAAAATAATGAAAAAAATCATACAGAGACAACTACAAGATCATATTGATGAATTTGCCCCACTAGACCCCCACCAACACGAATTCCGTCCAAAACATGGCATTGAGACACTCCTTATACAGCTATTCAACAACATAATCAAAGGAATAGACAAGATAAAGCAAGGCTTCTTATTAATATTTATAGATATTTCATCAGCCTTCGATACAGTCTCCCATCACATCTTATTGAAGCGACTAATGGAGATTGGCCTGCAAGATACTACTATTAAATGGTTTCAATCATACGTAGAAGACAGACAGCAGAGAGTAAAATCTGGAAACCTCACCTCAGTACCCTTCAAAACTACTCAAGGAGTTCCCCAAGGCTCATCACTATCAGCTCTTCTATTCAAGATCTATATTCAGTCTATATGCAAAATATTTAATAAATACAAGATACAATACACCATATACGCTGATGACATCATGGCATATACCCCTATTCAACTGGACTCCCCAGACTACACCACTATGTCTATCTGCATTCAAGAAATGTCAACCTGGCTAACTAACAACAACTTAAACATCAATATAAAAAAATTGGAAGCAATCATCATAACGAGAGACCTGACATTCATTCATCCTACCTCTATCAACATATCCAATACACCAATAACAATAAAAGATGAAGTCAGATGCCTTGGAGTGATTCTAGACAAGCAACTCACCCTCCAACCACATATAAACAAGATATACAAAACAGCATTCTTCAAACTTGCAACGCTCCGGAGACTAAAACCTCTCCTCAACAAAGAACATTTCTGCACAGTATGCCAGGCTATCATTACACCTGTGCTCGATTATTGTAATATACTATTCCATGGTCTACCCAAACAAACCACCCATCCCCTACAAATAATACAGAACACTGCTGCCCGCATCATTGCTAGCGCTTCAACACAAGACCACATAACTCCAATACTACATGATCTGCACTGGCTACCAATATCATCATGGGCAAAATATAAATCAGCATTTACCATCTTTAAAATTAAAAATGACATGTCAGCAGAAATACTACAAGAACTCATCTGAACTAAAACAAGCAAAAGACCAGACAGAAACAGCACCAAATACAATATACCAACACCTAGGGGGATGTTTACTAAAAGCCGCAAATGTGCGCGCCGCAAAATAGCGCACGGAAACGCGGCACTGAAACGCGAATAAACGCGTTTAAACGCCCCGCACACGTGCGTGTCACCCCCGCACAGGTACGCGGCTCACTAACGGGCCCCGTACAAGTGCGGGCCCGCAAATGTGCGATAGAGGCGTGGAACGGCGAAAGGAGGGCGGAGGAAGGCTCCGGAGGGGCGGAGGGACGGGGTCAATGGGTGGAGAGTGGGAGGGGAGAGGCTCCCCGCACAGTAGCGGGCCCGAATTTGCATGTAAAGCATTTAAAGGGAAGAGAAACCATTTCCGTCAGCAATGTACAGGAAAACCGGGGAAACCAGCAAAACGTGAGCAGTGTGATACATGTGCACAGCACAAAAGTGAACATAAAAATAGAAAATGACCACAACAGAACTATTACAAATAGTAAGTCAGCTGGGGAACAGTTATAGTGATGGGCAAATACAGAAATCACACCCAGCAAAGGTCCAGAAAAAAGAAATGAAGTTTGGAAGGGTCTACTGAGAGGAGACTCTTCCAAAAACCATTTCCACGTTATGGAGCTTTCCTGGGAGTGTTCGCTATGGTTGCCCATTAATATCACTGTTGCCCAGCGTGGTGATATTTTGTCCCACAGTTCCCGTGGTCATTTCTGGGGTTTATGTGCACGTTTGTCACCAGACAGGGTGCATATGCCCACAGTAGAATTGCGTAGAGCAGGGTTTGTGACTCCATCCTGCCAGGCTTACTGCCTCCAGGGGCTGCACTGCTTCTGTGGCCAAAGTGTGGTACAGCGGACAGAGTTATTACCTCTAGGACCAGAGGGCAGAGGTTCAAAACCCAGCTGGGGCACCTGCCAGCCCAGTCCCTATATTTTACCCACCACTAAATAAAGATAGCGCAGACACCCCTGTATGCATGGGGAAAACACCCATATTTTACCCAACACCGCACACACCCCACAACAATGGGCATTACCTACAGCCAAGTCCCCCAAATGCAGTCCCATACTGCCACATTGCAATCAGGTCAACTGCTTTTTCTGAGAGAAGTTCATGCCAGCATGTTGGCGGACATGTACATGTGGTGCAGGGGGCAGTGGCTGCTAACCACAGAAGACAGAGGCCTAGCCATGTGCAGGCTGGCACAGTCCACTGCAACAGACAGGTCCTGCCGGATCCACAGTCATGGACAGTCCAGGGAATCCAACCAATCTGTGGCTACACAGTGGTGCAGTGCACACAGACAGTGCATACAAGAACAGAAGGTCACAGGTTCAAAGCCCAGCTGGGGCTACTGCCAATCCTGCCCACATATTTTTCCCACAACTAAACAGTGATAGTAAGGACACACCTTTCATGGCGGGGACATATGCAATGGTAAGACATCTATCTTTTACCCCACTGAGCACAGACACCATGAACAGGGGCAGTACCTAGAGCAGAATCACCCAAATGCAGTCCTGGTGGGCCACACACCAGTCAGGTTCCATGCTGACACTCATACAAATGCCTGTGCTGTATATCTATGCACCACCCCCATGGCATGTAGATGTAGCCCATGCATATTCATGAGGGATAGCAGGAAAACCCGAACAGTGTGATGCAAACCTGGACTGGAGTTGGGAATCTGTGCCGTAAAGCAGCAGCCATCAAGGGCAGACACACCCACACCCACAGGCCCCATTGGCCAATGTCTCCTGGAAAGGCAGAACATTGGACCGTACATGCAGCACCCACAACGAGCACTTGCATAACTTACCAATGTCACCGTACACCTGAGGTATACGGTACACAGCTCGGAGACGTTTGCTAGGAGCACAGGCAGGCAGTTATCCATACGTTACGTACATACTGCTAGTTGACCCCATCCAAACAATCTGTTAGGTGTTTGCGGGGCATGCTCCAGCCCTGGCCTCTGACGGTGCTTACCACCCTGGGGAGTGACCACCAGCTGTAATGCGTACCATATCCATGCCTTGCCGTGCTCAGGACCGGTTTGGTGGGCAAGGCTACTTACCCCCTCAATCGTAGCACCATGATGGCAGAGGTGTGGAACTGTGTGTCTGTCTATACAGTGGGTATTGGCTGCAAGCCCCTTCAACAGCCTGCACTGCCAGCACTGTTGCCAGTATTGGCCAGTCAATGTGCATAATGAGGTGCAAGGTACCATGGGTATAGCCAGGGCAGGGTGACATGGCCAGGATGCATCTGCACTGGGCATAGGGCCCTGGCAGGGACATTGGCTGGGATATTGTAGTGTCCGGCCACCACCTACACAGACAGGGTGGCCAAAGCATGTCCTTCTGGGGGATCACGCTCACCCTGACTGTGCAGTGACCACAGCATGGCTAGGCCCCCCCATAGTGCTGTATAGTAGTTCTCTCATGTGATAGATATGGGTTTTTGTTGGGGCCCAGTCACTGATCTATCTGCCTGCTGTGTATGCATCTCCATTGGGAACATGCACTATGGACTAACCAGCAGACTGATGGTGGCAGACAGGGATATCCATGGTGTTTGTGCAGAAACTAGCTATCTTACACATTAACACTGCTTTGGAACGCCCGCTTGGCCTCCATCAGCCATGGCAGGTGTTGTTGACCTGGTCCTGGCCACCTCATTGCACACTCAGGGTGAGCACAGTACCCGCACGATGTAACGGTGTGTGGCTACTCTGTGCCAGTAAAACACCCGGTCAGTGCCCCCTACTAGGCCAAGGTGCTGTGTGGGTGCACCCGGTCACTTCCCCCAACAGGGCCGAGGTGCTGTGGGGGTGCATTCCCCATCTTGTGTCCATCTGCGGACAGCTAATTTGCATGTGCAGTGCATCATGGGTACGGGTGGCCTAACCCTATCCTGTTGACACCAGCAGACTGTCTGTGCGGTGACGTGTAGGCTATCTGCAGCCAGCCAGGGTCCTGCTTACAGCTATGGAGCTGTAGCGCAATGGTTACATCACTGCCTGTGCAGCCAGAGGTCATGGGTTCAAACCCACAGTGGGTCCCTTTGGTAGGGCTGTCCACAGCTTTATTTTTATTTACTGTACATATGTCTATGCCGGCAAGACCACCCTCAGCTTACTATACCCATTAGGTGCCTCTGAGGGTGCTTCATAGGGCGCCCTGTAGGCCACCTTATGGTTGCCATCCCTATAGGGTGCACTATACATTATCCTGTGTCGCAACATACATGCTGCCCTATAGGGGTCATTCAAGGGTGCCTTGGCGAACAGTGCACTGTAACATGTGCCTTATGGGCCGCCGTATGGTAACATGCTGGGAGAGTGCGTTTGCGAGTAGTGATAACAAAATATCATTATACAGCCTCCTACAGCACTCCTCAACATAATACATACTGCCTCAGCAGGCATTTTTCACTGGGCATTGTGAGGAGTTGAACCCCTGATCCCTGCACCATTGGTCAGTGTTTTCATCATTGTGCTGTGGCTTTGTTCCTGTGCTTGTGCATCAGCGCGCCGCCTTGTGCCTATCAGCGCGCAGCCTTCTGCCGCCCAAGGGGACCAGTGCGCCGCCCTCTGCTGCCCAGAAATAACTGTGCGCCGCCTTATGCCGCCCAAAAAGCACTGTGCGCCGCCTTCTGCCGCCCAAAAATGACTGTGCGCCACCTTATGCCGTTCCAAATTAATTTGCCTCCTAAAACAATGTTAATCATTACAGTTACTGCCTCAGCTGACCTTTGTCGTTGCGCACACTGGGGGATTGAACCCATGGCCCCTGCACCATTGGTCAGTGTCTTCACCGTTGTACCACGGCTCTGTTGTTTTGTATACTCAGCAGCGCGCCACTTTGCCTTTCCACGCGGTAATGTCGACCCCCGCACATTAGCGCGACGCACACACGTCCGGTTGCTTACTACCGTTTATTTTCTATTTTCTGCCTGAACCGCCCACTCCTTATATGGCACACGCTCACTAGCACGGCCCCGCACGTTAGGAATGTTTAGTAAACATGCCCCCTAGTCTATTCACAAGAACCAACAAATCCACATCCATGAGAGCCTTCTCTCTTGCTGCCCCCGCTATCTGGAATGTCCTCCCAGATAAACTAAAATCAACAACAGATATAAAAGAATTCAGGAAACTACTCAATACCACCCTATTCATGGAACAATTCAAAGAAGACCACCAATGATCCTAATCACTACACAAACCGACCTAAGACATGACACACAAACAATACAAACACCCGATTACTCTCATTGAGATGTATATAGTTTAGATAATAATACAAGAGACTACTCAGGTTGTTGAAGTTTGTGATAAGGAAGCTTATCATAGCTCAGGTAGGAGCTATAGAAAAGATGATGTGACTCTGAACAAGCAACCTGTCAGTTTTGGTAGAAGCAAGAAAACAGAGTTTTCACATAAAAGACTACCAGTCCCAGAATGCACCAGATTTCCAGCAGCCATGAGAGGGGCTGAAGTGAGAAAATGTGTGTGCAATCAAGAGAGCTATGAGGTAATCCCTAAGCACTCATCTCAAAGGGCAGGGCCTGATTCAACACAGCTGCACTGTGTTAGGGAGGAGCACACATTAGAACAGAATAAGAATAGAGCTTATTCTTCAGATAACAGCTTCAGGAAGAGATACAGAGACAGAGACAGCAACCGCTTCAAGCTCAAGCACCAACATCATCTCGAGAAGCAGAAGCCAAGCCAAGCGGATAGAGAGAGAAGGAAACTCTCTGGAAGGAAGAGAAGAAAGGCCATTGGAAGGTCTGGGAGATTCCAAGGCAGTACCTATACTGGGAGGTATTCCAAATGCCAGCAGAGTCCATTGGACTGGAGTCAGCCAGAGGAATGGAATGGCAGAGATAGGAATCACCAGTGGCTACCTGGAAGAGAGAAGACTGCGCGTGGAAAGGACTTTCAGACCTATGCCAGAAGGTATGTGAGGAAAGATCCAGTGTCCAGGGATCAAGATTGGAAGGCTGGACATCAGAACTGGATTACATACTGGCCAGGCTATACAGAGAGGAATTATGATAGCAGGAGAGGCTCAGGTATGAACACTGATCCAGACCCTATCTATAATAGAGAATGGCAGCAAGGGAATAAGCATTCTCATGATAGTGCCTTAATGAAAGACTCGTCTGTGCCAATGTATGATAGTGACCCTATGCAGATTGATGAAAGGGGAGATACAGCAGATGAAACTATTACTTACATGGACTGTTCTCTATCTAAATGCTATTGCTAGCTTTCTGTGAGCAAACACATCAGCCATCACAAAGAAACCTAACTTTGTTCTTTATTTCCACTGCAAACAGCTCTTAAAGCAGGATTTGGGTTCACTCAGTAGCAGCCAGCCAGCTAAAGGGTTTCAGCTGGTCAATTGATAGTAATTAAAGCTGCACCTGATTGTGTGTGTGAGCAAGGGAGAATCACTGCTGGGATCTGCGTGGAAAATAAGCAGAAGTTAACCTAACAAGCAAAGTTTATTCATTTCTTTGTGCCTTTTTATTTGGTAATTATTTGCTAAGAAAACATTAGCTAATTGCCTGACAAGTTGAAGGTTGTTTTCTGATTTGCTTTGTGACTTTATGTTATCCATTTAAACACTGCAAGCAAGTAACCTCATTTATATTGCTACCAAGCATATTTGTGCCGGGTGAATTAAACCCCATCAATAAAAGAAGTATTTTATTGGCCTTACCACTGGTATCACAACTCAATTATTGTCTTCAGCTGTGTTTGGGAGTGAAAGAACTACATTACCCACAATACCTTGCAAGAATCATATGAATATATGCATCGTCAAGATTGTGTAAGTTCTCACCCTAGGCAGCCGTCTGACAAATGGCGTAGTTTTTCGGATTGCTTTTGCACCAAGAGGATTTACTTGTTGTGGATTACAAATAAAATTCAAGTTTGAAGCTGAAAGAAGATTTTTTCCCACATCTGCACTTTGGAGGAGAAGTGGTTGTTCCAGGAAGCTGTCCCAGAGGAAAAGACCCTGTGCAAAGTGGGATTCATCACTGAGACAAGGTAATATGTACCTGGGCATGTCTAGTGGTGGATGTGTGTAAGCACAGGGGGTAATTGAAAAAAAAAAAAAAGTTGAAAAAAAACACACCTGGTTGGAAGGTGCTGCACTTTGGTTTTTTTTTCTTCTTCTTTTCTTGCAGAGGTCAAGATGGATCCGAGGGAGATGGCTCAGTGGATGGCAGCCCAATTTAGCAAGCAGCAGGAGCTATCACAGCAGGCCCAGGACACTGCTATGAAGGCCTTAATGGAACAGCAGAAACCAGTGCTTGATCTGGTACAAGCTCTAGTTCAGCTGCAGAGCCAAAGTGGAACAGATGCAAGACCAGCAGTTAGTACTGGTACACCACATGTGGACAGTGTGGGACTCAATCAAAGGATTGGGGCATTTAATTTTGGGAAATTAACTCCAGATGATAATGTTGATGATTTTCTAGAGTCTTTTGAAAGAGTGGCACAGGCTTTAGCATGGCCAGAGACCCAGTGGGCAGTAAGGCTGGCAGCCTCATTAACTGGAGAGGCACTTGCAGCTTACAGAGCAATGCCAGCAGCCCAGGTTTTGATTTATAAGGATGTAAAGGCAGCTATTAGAGATCGCCTAGGGTTGTCTATTTCAGAGTATAGGCGAATGTTTAGAGCTGTTACATTGAAAGTGGGTGAGACACCCAGGGCTCTGAGTCAGAGAATCAGACGTTTAGCTGTAAAATGGTTGGAGCCTGAGCAAAAGACAGTAGAAATGTTATTAGATATTATAATGCTGGAACAATTTATGCTTGGGGTACCTAAAGATTTGAATGTTTTTCTTATACAGCAAAATTGCCAAAATCTTGGAGAGGCAACCATGCTAGCAGAAAGATTCTTGGAAGCCACGCAGGCTTGCCATAGAATGGGTGGCCCTCTAAAGATGGATGCTGAGGCTAGATGTGCTGTATCAGAAAAAGGAATAATTAAGAATGTTTCTGAAAATGAATGTACTGTATCAAACCAGATGACACAGTGGAATAGAAAGAAATGTTTCAAGTGTGGAAAAGTGGGACACTTAGAGAAGAGATGCCAGACACACACTAGTTTAATGGGTCTGGATTTAAAACAGCCCAAGGAAGGATTTCTTTTGATGGTTGATGTGCAGGGAATTACCACAAATGCATTATTAGACTCTGGGGCAGACCAGAGTATGATGTCAAAAAGGCTTTGGAAGAGGATAGAGGCCCAAGAAAGATTTGTGCCTAGAACCCCTGAAAGCCAAGTTCACATCAGATGCATTCATGGTGCTGCATCATCATATCCCACCTATAGGCTAAAGGTTAAGTGCCTAGGGAAACAAGAGGAAGTCCTGTTAGCAGTGGTGCCTAGGCTACCCTTTGATTTGGTTCTAGGAAGAGACTGGCCAAGATTTAAGCAGGGTCTAGTGGAAGGACTAGGAAAGAAGGAGGGAGAAGGTTTAATGGTAGTAGCTCCCGGGCCTTTATTTGGAAGTCCTCAGACCCCAGCTAAAAAGATGGTTAAGCGTCCAGAAGACCAAGCTACCCCAAAGCAGATATTCGTCCTAAAGTACCATAAGGTCTCAGAGAAGGCCCAAGCTCCTAAGCGGGCAACCCCTCAATCTGCTGGGTTTGACCTGTGCAGCATAGAAAATGTGACTGTACCTAGCCAAGGGAGAGCCCTGGTTGACACCGGTCTCCAAGTGGAAATACCAATTGGATGTTATGGGAGAGTAGCCCCAAGGTCCGGATTAGCCCTTAAATATTTCATCGATGTAGGTGCGGGAGTAATTGATCCCGATTACAGGGGCAATATTAAAGTTCTGTTGTTTAACTTTGGACAGAATGAGTATCACGTGAAGACAGGAGACAAAATTGCCCAATTGATCTGTGAGAGGCTGGGTTTTCCACCTGTGGAGGAGGTCACATCCCTAGAGAATTCTGAACGTGGAGCCAAAGGCTTTGGTTCTACTGATGTCAAAGGGGTTAAAAGCTTAGCTGCCACCTGTGCCCGAGAGAGGGAGGTGAGTGAAGAGGAAGATTTGGGACCCCAGGTATCTGATTGTAAAGAAAAATCAGAGCCCCAAATAGGTGAGGACCTGACAATGGTACAACAGGAAGAAATTAGGAAGTTGCTTAAGGAATTCCCAGATGTGTTGACACCCATACCTGGGGAGACCCATTTGGTGGCCCATGAAATAATAACTCCACCTGGGAAATTGGTTCGTCAAAGGCCATACCGCTTGCCTGAAGCCAAAAGACAGGAGGTAGTGGCACAAGTCCAGGAGATGTTGGATATGGGGGTAATAGAGGAGTCAAAGAGTCCCTGGAATAGCCCCATAGTCCTGGTGCCGAAGCCTGATGGATCCTTAAGATTTTGTATTGACTTCCGGCAGGTAAACGCCATATCAGTTTTTGATGCATATCCAATGCCAAGAATTGAGGAGCTGTTGGACCAGCTGGGACAGGCTCAATACTTAACCACCCTTGATATGACAAAAGGATATTGGCAAATCCCTCTCACCAGGGAGTCGAAGCCGAAGACTGCGTTCAGCACCCCCGTTGGCCTTTTCCAGTTCAAGAGGATGCCTTTCAGACTGCATGGAGCAGCGGCTACCTGCCAAAGGTTAGTGGATCAGGTACTTCGACCCCACCAAAGTTATGCTTTTGCATACATGGATGATGTCATAATCCATAGTAACACCTGGGCGGAGCATTTGAAGAGGATCAGGGCAGTCTTGTGCTCCATGAAGCAAGCGGGAATCACTTTAAACCCGAAGAAGTGTACCTTTGCAAATAGGGAGGTAAAATACCTAGGCCACCTAGTGGGAAGAGGAAAAATTAAACCTCTATTAAGCAAAATAGATAGCATCAGGAATTTTCCTCCTCCAACAACAAAGAAACAACTAAGAAGTTTCTTAGGACTTATTGGATACTACCGCCGGTTTATACCGCAATTCGCAGAGAAAAGTGCCATTTTCACGGATATGCTGCGAAAGAATTGTCCAAACCAGATAAAGTGGACACCAGAAGCTGAAAAAGCGTTTTCAGTATTAAAAGAAAAATTGTGTACAGGACCGGTACTGAAAGGAGTAGACTTCAAGAAACCCTTTCTGGTTCAATCCGATGCATCGGATGTAGGGCTAGGAGCGGTCCTATCCCAGTGCCATGATGGGGAGGAGCATCCTGTGATGTACCTGAGCAGGAAGTTGTCACCGGCTGAACAAAAGTATTCCACGATAGAAAAAGAGTGTTTGGCTATCAAGTGGTCAGTGGAGGCGTTAAGGTTTTACCTTACAGGGAGAAAGTTCCAGTTGGTCACGGACCATGCCCCACTTAAGTGATTGCAGCAAATGAAGAACCACAATGCCAGGTTGACACGCTGGTACATGGCCTTACAGGCGTTTGATTTCCAAGTTGAACATCGTGCCGGGAAGTTACACAAGAATGCGGATGCACTTTCCCGTATTACGGACTGTAGAGAAGAAGTTTCACCAGTAGAACCAGTCCGTAATAACTTAAGCAGGGGGGTATGTGATATGGATATTTACAAGTTCTTTATAAAGGTTGACATTTTGCAAGTTCTTTGCATAAGTTAACGTTCTGCAAGTTCTCTGTATAAGTTGAAGTTTATTGTAAACTGCCTTGATTGAATGAAAAGGCGGTATAGAAAAACTGTTAAATAAATAAATAAAATAAAATAAATATGGTGCCAGCAGTCGTTATTATGCTGATGATATCCAATTAGTTGCTTGCATTCATCCTAACACCTTTGACCTTTTGGCTTTGGATTCTTATTTGGAAATCTTTGCACATTGGCTCAAAACCAATAAGCTAAAGCTTAACCCTCCATAATCTCACATAATGTATATTACTATCAACATTACTGGATCTTGCTCCAAACCTGCTAGGGCATTCAATGTTACTTCAGAAATCTTTTCCTCACCTAAACTGTCATTTTGACTCTGAATTAAACTTTTAAACCCTAGATTTCATTGATCATGTGGGCTAGTTACTTTGCCCTGCACAAATTTGTAGCATTTGATCAGTCTTGGAGATCATGGACTTATGGATGCTCATACACACAGTAGTATTATGCTCCATTGACTACTGCGACTCATTCTGCAATCACATTAAATCTTCAGCCATAAAAAAAGACTTCAACTCTTACAAAATGCAGCTGTTAGGACGCTGCACATCATCCCATTATTAATAACCGAACATTAGCTCCCTGTGTTCATTCAATTGAATTCAAAACCTTATTGCTCACTTAGGAGGAACTATTGAAGAGAATCCCAGAGTATTTTTTCAACCTATTAATACCCTATATTCCTTCTAGACCCCTTTCTTCCTTGTAGAAAATCTTTCTTACTGTTCCAACTTCTACGGGAGTTCAATATGAGACTACTTGTCCATCAGCATTTTTTTTCTGCTACCAACCCTGCAGAATGCCCTTCCCTGCTACTTGAAAGCAGAGAGCTCTGTTGAGAGGTTTAAGAAAGGACTGAAAACCTATTTCTTTGAACTCACATTTGGTAAAGCATTGGAGTGAGGATGATGTTCAAGAGCTTTCACTCAACTCTGTTTAATCCCACTGCTCTAAATCATTTTTACACTCCTTTTAATCAATTCTCCATCCTCTTATTCTGCATATTTTGTGATTGTGTTTAGCTTTGATGTTGTATTGAAAGGCAGACAAAAAATGAAATAAACATAAAAAATGTGCACTTCCGTGCAACGGGCACGTCCAAATTGAAACGTGCAGAAATAGAGCTAGATCCCGCATCATGAGGGGGTAGACGCAGCCGTGTGCACAGAATTGCCCACATAGATGTGCTAGGGGTGGCCCACACACAGTGCTACATTATACGAAGATGGGTGTATGCTGACAATGGCATTGCACATCCCCGCGCTCACCATATACCAAAAAGATGTACATCTGTGACCCTGCCCGTCTCCATGATATACCCACGAACGGCCATACCCCACTTCAAAACGTGCATCTTTTAAGTAGCTGTGGCCATGGATAGTGCTGTTATGAGGCAGAATTACAATGTAAGCTGATGATACCCATAGGAGGATGCAAATTAGATGATAGAAACTAGTTTGTGGCAAGCCCAGAACACTACAAAGCAACTGCAGTGCACTGCAATGTTAAATATAATATAAATTCCTCCAATATACTCTTGGCAATTTCCTCAATTAGTTGTAGAGTATTTTAAAAAAAACTCCTTTTTGTACTCATATCACATTTGAGTTATATGAACTGGGTCTCAGACTCCATCAGTACATGTTTCGGGATTGGCTCCCCGTTGTACTATTTTTGCATCAACGACCACAGCTCATGTAAGTTATCACTCTCATGCATTCAAATCATAACTATAAACTTTCCCAACGTTATTTTTGTAACTAGAAAATGAATGCTATAAGGCAGGATAACTTATCTTGTTGTTAATCGTGTCACAATGTTTAACTTGATTTGCCCCGACGCCACCATCCAGCACTGCATTTGCGTTTCACATGTGTTTCATCAGGGGTTCAATAAAATGCTTATGAACATGCGGAGACAACTCCTGCTCGCATTTCCCAGCGTGTATGATGTTGAGCTCATCTGCTTCAAAAAAACGCCGCGCAATGTAGCAAGAAAACAAGTAGAGAGTGATCCATCTGGCACATGTAGCAGTGCAGCACTAAATACATGGCAGTAGATGACCTTCCCAGGTATGCATGATGTGGACATCTCAGAAACACATCTGTACAATGATAAGTTCTTCAACCTCGTTAAATCCCTCACAAAAGATACATCCTCACACATAATCTTTGTGTGAGGCCTTTGCTAAATACTTTCAAAGAAAAACCACCTTAACAATGCCCCATTCAGATTGGTCTGACCTTAACAACCTACCTAGGCATCTCCCCTTTGCCAATGACACACTCATATCCACACTAGAGGCCTTTTACCCATACTCTCCTGAACAAATAGAGAGGATCATCTGTGGAATCAACACCACCACCTCCCCAACTGACCCATGTCCAGAATTTTGGATCAAGCAAGCACGATCGAACCACAGCCCAGTCATTGCCAGAATCATTAACCTCTCACTGTCTGAAGGCTTCCTCCACCTCCCCTCAAAACCGCCTCCATCAGACCACTGATAAAGAATAACAAGCTTGACCCATCAGAGATCAATTCCTACAGACCCATCTCCAACCTCCCTTACCTAGCCAAAATACTTGAAAAGATTATCTACCAACAAACCCAGGACCACATTGACTCCTATGCACCTCTAGTCCCACAGCAGCATAGGTGCCGACAGCATCACGGTATGGAAACCTACTGACAAAACTCTCCTGGACAGACTCCACACAGGTTTAGACAAGAAGAAACAGGGATTCATCCTAATATTCATGGAAATCGCCTCTGCTTTCAATTCAGTCAACCACAATCTCCTACTTACCCACCTACATTTTATTTAATGTCTTTTTAATTTAATTAACGTCTTTTTTTATACTGCACTCTTTAAAATCAGCACGGTTTACAGAAAACAAATTTGTGCAGTGCAGGCAAGACCTACACTGGACTTACAATGAACAGGGGTTTCTAACAAGGCTAACAGGGTAACTATGTACAGACAAAACTGGCTGTCACTGACTATGTGGGCAGCTCACAACTATTTACAAATTGGCTTGATTATATACAGATTGGCAGTACGTATACATTGTTCCTGCCGGGGTATTGGAGTCTAGAGGGCAGGGATGCAGATGGGCATAGTGGATGCTTTGGCGATGTCTGCCTGGTTCCTGAGTGTGACAGGCTGTGAGATGGCATCAGGGTTGGTGAAGTGCTGGAGGAAGAGATAGTGCTTCAGTGACTTCTTAAACTGGACAAGGTCGGTGATGGCATGGATGACCGGGGGGCAGAGCATTCCAACATATGGGTGCATACAGTGCAAAGGCTCTGTTTCTTGTTGCCTGAGAACATTTCGTAATCGCCTTCGGGAGTATCAGAGTATTGGCGGCGGCTGATCTCCTAGCTCGGTTGAGGGGGGTGGTCTAGATGAGGTCTGTGAGGGAGGTGGAGGAGCACTTGTTGATGGCTTTGTAGGTCATCAAAAGAACTTTGAAGGAGAGTCTACAGTATACTGGCAGCCAGTGCAGATGTTTCAATATAGGGGCTATGTGCTCTCTCCTGGAGGCTCCGTGCAGGACTCTGGCAGCTGCATTCATTGCCAGCTGCAGAGGATTCAGCGTGTTCTTCGGGAGTCCGTGTAGTATTGCGTTGGCATAGTCAAAATGTGGGATTACTTGGGCATGATAGACTGTCCGGAAGTCTTCTGGCTCGAGTAGCTGTTGCAGGTGGCAGAGTGTCCGAATTTTGTGGTAGAATGCCTTGACCATATAAGGAACATAGCCCTCAACTGGTTCAAATCATACTTGTCTGATCACCGGCAACAAGTCCGCATAGAAACACAATCATCCAGACCATTCCAGCAGACGCAAGGAGTCCCACATAGCTCATCCCTCTCTTCAACGTATATATACAGCTGATCTGTGCCATCATACGATCATTCAAAATTTACTACCACATGTAAATATTTGACTGATGTAAATAGTTACAGCTTATGTATGATTATATGTTCTATGTTATTGTTCATGAAAAGTTAATTGTACATAGTTTGAAGAAAATACGAAGTTCCATGTAAAACCATGTTCATTATGTTAATTGTAAACTGTTCATTATGTTAATTGTAAACCGCCTTTGATCTTGGGAAAAGGCGGTATAGAAGAAAAGCATAAATAAATAAATAAAAAGCATAAATTTATGCCGATGACGTCTTACTCTATGCCCATTTCTCCACAGACAACCCTGACTACTCTTCCATCGCAGAGTGCTTCAATGCAGTCTCAGATTGGCTCGCTTCCCACAATCTGATGGTTAACAGCAGAAAGTCAGAGGCTTTATTTATAACCAAAACCATACTTTCACCCCACCAACTTCCCTCAGGTTGAAAGACATCTATCTCGTGGCTAAGCAAGAAGTACGTTATCTGGGTATCACATTGTACCAACATCTGAATTGGGAAGCCCACAAACAAAATGTCACCAAGGTAGTTTACCATAAACTGAGAACCCTCTGGCATCTACGCCATCTATGCCCTCAGATTTTTGCACAGTTTGCCAAGCCCTCATCTTTCCTCACTTGGACTGCTCCAACATAATTCTTCATGGCCTCCCAAAGCACGCTCGCCAACCATTACAACTGGCCATGAACACAGTTGTCTGAACACTGCTGTCTGCATCCAGATATGAACACATCACGACCCTCTTGATACAGCTCCACTGGCTCCCTATAACAAGTCGCCTGATATACAAAGCCTTCCTACTTACCTTCAAGGCTCTTAATGGCATGTCTGTGACCTCCCTTGCTGAACTCATACAACGGACCCTGGAGACCAGAACTAGGAAGTCATGCATGGTAAACTCACTCATCATCCCTTCAGCAATAAGGACTTGTACCCAATCTACTTGGAATCGTGCCTTATCCTTATTTGTACCAACCCCCTGTAATGCCCTACTTTCAACGATCTGAGACATCCCAAATCTGACATCCTGGGGGCGGAGCCTGATGTCCAGCGGGATGGTCGCATAACGCTGAGGCTCCCGAGAGGCCTACTCAGAATCCTGAATTAACACCGTACATACTTGGAACTTCTACTCTGATCCTGCCGGGGCACATTGGTGAGATGGCGGGGACCAAACCCACGCGCCTGGAATTTGGATCTCCAGCGGCTTCTCACGGCAAACGATCCAAAACTGAACCTCCGTCCCCGCAGAAGGGGCTGGCCTTGCGCGAGGGCCCCGAAATGCAGCAGGAAATCCTCGCAGAGATTAGAGGGGTCAAAAACCTCGTGCAGTCAAACGGTGAAGCACTCCGAGCGCTGCGGGAAGATTTTGGTGTGCTGCAAAGCAAGCTAGAAGGGCTTTCTTCGCGTCAGGACAAAATGGAGAGCATATTGGACTGCCATGCGGCCCGGTTGTCCAAACTCGACAAAGTTGAACGTCAGGTGTGGGCCTTGCAGAAAGAAGTGGAAGATGGCAATAATAGAGCGCGCCGCAACAACATACGACTCGTGGGCATACCGGAGGGAGCGGAATCGGGAGACATGAAAGAGTTTTTATGCAAAATCCTCCCTTCCCTGCTCCAAATCACCTTTACCAAAGATTTGGAGATCGATCGCGCTCATCGTGTACCCACAAGCATAACGCTCAACAGGAAGACCCCGCGGCCTATCATTTTTCGACTTTTGAGATATCAACACGTTGAGCAAATTCTAAGTGCCTCTCGGGCAAAGGGCCATATGGAGTTTGAGAGCCACAAGATCTCCTTCTATCCCGACTTGGCTAAACCCACGGTCGACCGCCGAAAGCGCTTTCTGGAATTCCGGCCGAGGCTTCAACATCTACAAGCACGCTATGGCCTGATGTACCCGGCCAAGCTCCGAGTCACGCTTCACAATCAGACAAGAACATTTGAGGACCCTGATCTACTAGCGGAGTTTTTGGATTCCAAAGAAGCCGACTTGATGCGCTGACTTCCAGAATATTCCTGCAAGTATTCTCATATCCGCTGTACCCGCCATATTGGATCTGCCGCAGCCCAGCAAAGAGTCTGGCGAGGGCAATTTGTTGCCTTACTTTTGATGATATCTGTGACCCGACTCCATCTACCCACAGTAGCCTCGATGAGTATCAGAGACAGTGTTAATTATGGACTCTGGTGTTTCTTTTCTTTTTTTTTCATGTCTTTCTATTTCCTCTCTAGGGCCTCCTCCCGCAGACATATGGTCGCCATATTCTTTGGGGGTTTTGCTTCTTCTCTAAGATACTTTGGTACATACTTTTCAATATGGGGTGTATTAGCCAGAATACTCGGTGATTATGTCATTGTTGCACAGATTCTGATTATGTTGTATGTTTTCAAGCGCCCTTACCTCAAATGTCTATTACCGATTGATGGCACCATGTAAGATTTTCTCATTGAACGTAAAAGGAATCAACAATCCGATAAAACGGAAGAAAATCCTAAGCTACCTAAGTCAGGAAGCTGCGGATCTGATTTTTCTCCAAGAAACGCATTTAAATTCGAAGGAAACTCTTAAACTCAATATTAAACCTTACATGGTGGCCGCCTATTCCCCAGCCGTTTCTAAGAAATGTGGGGTCGCCATACTGGTTAGGAAATCTTTGCATGCTACTATTATTGCGACTAGCTCAGATACAGAAGGTAGATGGTCCAGAGTTCACCTCAAGATAGGTAGCCTTGAAGTTACATGTATATGCCTTTACGCTCCTAATGTGGATGACCCTGCCTTTTTTGCTACCATTGCTCAGGTTGCGCAGGCCTCTGCTAATACTTCATTGATAATTGGGGGGGATTTCAATCTAGTCCTTGATCCCCTGATTGACAAACAGCCGCCTAGGACAAGCGGTCCCCCCAAGAGTCACACCACGCTTACCTCCCTGATCAAAGATCTTGCTTTAGTTGATCTATGGAGGTTACTACACCCCAATGAGCTTGACTTCACCTTCTTCTCTTCCCCTCATAAATCCCAGTCTCGCATAGACTTCTTTCTAATATCAAAACTGTTAGTTCCTCAGGTGGACACTGCAAAGATTCACTCCCAACATATTTCAGATCATGCCGCCATTTCCTTTCAATTACACACTACTGCACCCCAAGGGAATTCGGGGGCCTGGTTCTTTGATAGAGCCCTGTTAACTCAGCCAGAGTTCCAGGTAGAAATTCGAGCAGCCATACAGGATTACTTCCATTTTAATCTACCCCAGGATACTGCGAATTGGGCTTGGTGGGAGGGCTTCAAAGCGGCCATTCGAGCAACGATCACTAGCTATCAAATCCGCCTGCGGAAACAACGCAAACAGCAGCTACTCATACTAGACCAACAAATAAAAGCAGGCGAACGAGTTCTAACTTCACGTACTGATCCATGTGTATTAATTCGATTACAGCGTCTCCGTTTTCAATATAATTCAATCCTCTCAACTGCAGCTTCTAAGAGTATTGAGCTTCAGCGAGGGACATATTATCGTGAAAATAACCGAGCCGGTCGACTCTTAGCCAACGCCTTGAAAGGTCAAAAAGAAGCCAAACGCGTAGCGGCCCTTCGAGCTCCACAGGGAGGGGGCATAGTGACCACAGACTCCGACATTGTAGAGCTCTTTCGGGATTTCTATATCCGCCTATATCAATCTGAATGTGAGTTCTCGTCAGAGACATTCGAGCGATTGCTTTCTGGCATTCAGCGGCCGACCCTCTCTGAAGATGATAGGGATGCGATGGATGAACCCTTCTCTACTTCAGAGATCCAATCTGCCCTAAAACGAACAGCCTCGTGCCGTGCCGCAGGGCCCGATGGTCTCCCGACCGAATTCTACAGAACGTTCAGTGCAGATTTAGTTCCCTTTTTAAAACTCTATTTTACTGCCCTTGCGGTAGATACATTCTCTTTGGGATCCTTTTCTGCAGCTAATGTGGTAGTCTTTGAGAAAGAAGGCAGAGACCCGCTACTAACCGCCAACTACCGTCCAATCTCCCTACTTAATGCCGATTATAAGATCTTCGCAACGATCTTGGCCACCCGGCTATCTGACAGGATGGCCACCCTAATTCACCCCGACCAATGCGGTTTTATACCCGGCAGATCAACTGCTGACAATGCTCGGACCTTGTGCCATGTGCTATCCAGTGCTGCCAATCTAGATCTTCCATGGGTGGGTCTTTCCCTGGATGCCGAAAAAGCCTTTGATCGCCTAGAATGGCCTTTCTTATTTGCAGTTCTCCGATGGTATGGCTTTGGGGAGGGCTTCCTCCGATATCTCCAAGTCATGTATACTCAACCCGTCGCCAGTATTTGTGTTAATGCCATCAAGTCTCAGCCATTTAATCTCCAAAGAGGCACGCGTCAAGGTTGCCCCCTATCACCAATGCTCTTTGATCTAGCTCTTGAACCCCTAGCCCTCCTTATTAGACAGTCCGCACGTATTCGAGGTGTCCCCTTCAGTCGTAGGGAGATTAAACTCTCTGCATATGCAGATGACCTTATGCTTTTCGTATCCCTCGATTCGGTTCCAGCTGTCTTGGATCTGATTGACGGATACTCACAATTATCGGGCTATAAAATTAACTGGACCAAATCTGTAGCATTCCCACTGAACCGCTGGGTACATGAGGCTGACATGCAGGCCTTTCCCTTCCTTTGGCAATCCCGCATGGTGAAGTATCTCGGGGTCCATTACTGTTCTCCTTTAGAAGACACTATCAGTTTTAATGCCAAAGAGGTAGTCTCCAAAGTCCGTGAGCTCACGAATCGTTGGTCTCCCTTATCTCTTACATGGTGGGGCCGCTTAGAAACTGTGAAAATGATGATAGTCCCCAAAGTGAATTACATTTTAGAAATGCTGCCATGCTTACTCCCGCTACATACTTATAAAGATATTGAGGGCCTTCTCGTCCGTTATCTCTGGCAGGGCAAGCCACCAAGGATAGCTAAACAAAAACTACAGTCTGCAAAGGAAAGAGGGGGTACCAGATTTCCTGATTTTCTTAGATATCATCAAGCCTTCCTACTCAAGCAAGGTGCCCGATGGCTAGATGCCTCAACAGACAGCAGACCAGTTTGGCTTGACATAGAAGAGGAGCTTAGTAGCCCAATTCCGTTGACCCATCTCCCCGGTATGTCCTATCAAGTAGACACCCGCCATCCACCAATGATTGTCGATACTCTTGCGGCCTTTAACACTCTCATTCTATCACTGGGCCCGAACGTATGTCCTCAGGACGGACTCCCGCTATGGAATAACCCCAGAATTCAAGTCCTAAATAGAACGATAGCATGGAAACCCTGGTACTCAAGGGGGATCTGGACACCCCAACAGCTTTTCTCTGCAGCTCGTTGGAAAACCTTTTCTGATTTACAAAAGGAATTTGCGTTACCAGCGAAACACTACTTTCAATTGATGCAGCTTCAACACTGCCTCAAAAGTGCTCGAATCATGCCGCCCTCTGCCCCTACTGAGGACGGGCTATTAGAGATAGTTCACTCTATTAGTAGTACACATGGGGTAGCCTCTAACTTTTATAAAATATTATGTCAGGGTACAGACACGGCCACTTTTAGAGCCCAACAAGCCTGGGAGCGCGAACTGCAAACCACTTTAACCCCTGTGCAATGGAGCGTTTTCTGGAGCAAAGTAGTGCGGGTTTCCCGGTCTGCCTCTGTTACCCAAACTCTCTTCTTCTTTGCACACAGATGCTTTTATACCCCAGAAAAAATAGCCAAATGGAACACAAATGCTAGGGACCAGTGTTGGTCTTGTCATACTGCTGTGGGAACCCTCGCTCATGTTATTTATGAATGTCCTCAACTACAGGTTTATTGGGGACGGGTCTGGGGTTGTATTCAATTTATCTTACACCTTCACGAACCTCTCTCTTGGAAGATCGTGGGACTCCGCTCTGTGGCGGAGATCCCCTCTCTTCCTAAGAAGGGTCACTTTCTCCTTGATTTCATGCTGGGTATAGCCATATGCTTAATCACGAGGAATTGGAAGGATAGCTCTCGACTTACTGTCAATGAATGGTGGAACCTCGTCTGCTTATATAGTAAATATGAGCAGATACCTCGGAGAGCTATTCCCCATGCCCAACCTCACTCTCGCTTGTCTAAATGGCAGATGCTTAATGATTATGTACAATCTGCTCATTGCTCCAACATGCCTGTATAATGTGCACTCATCATGTTTCAGATCACCGTTAGGTTTTGTAACACAATAATGTAAGTACACGCCCGCTTCGGGAATGATTAGTTTTCTAGAGAAGAAGCAGGGGGGAGGGGGGTGGTAGGGGTTTACTTTGGTATATGTATTACACTTTTTGTATCTGTCTTTTAGCTGTATGTCTTCCTTTTCCTTTGTTGTTATAAAACGAAAATAAAGAATTTAAAAAAAATAAAAAAAACCAAATCTGACATCCTTTAGGAAGGCATTAAAGACATACCTGTTCCAATTAGTCTACAACCAACCACCCTAAACAAGTCCTTATCTTTACTGCCCAACCTGCCTCCAATCCCAGTTCATCTTCCCATATTAACACTTATTAAGATCAGATAGCTACATATTACTTTTATTTTTACTGTTCCATTTTTTTAGTTAAATTTTAAACTGTTCTGTACAAATTTGTTCCATGTAAACTGTTCCACTGTTATCTCCAGTTCAATGTAAACTGTTTGATTGCTCATGTTATATGTAAACCACACTGATTTCAAAGAGTGTGGTAAATAAAAGCAAATAAATAAAAAATAAGTAAGCACATTAACCCAGGCTCCCCATAGTGAACCAGCCAAACATTTCCCTATCACTAATAAAGAGCCAGTGGAATGATAGCAGTCAGCAGTGGAAGCACTGCACAGACATGCCCAGGGACACCAACGTCGTTCACTATAATGATACTCTTGATGTAGAGCACTGCTGGTGCACCTTGGTATGACATACTGTGTTCCACGCCCACCTGCTGAGGTCCCCTTATCAGTGATAGGAAAGTGTATGGACAGGCACATGAATGTGGACCTGTCCTACTCACTCCTGGTTGTTCTCACTTGCACCTAGTGATGCTGCAGTCAGCCTTATGGTCCAGGTTCCTGCCAGGCATACCTGTTTCCTACCTCCCCCCTCCCAGATATGTGAATGTGCAATCTAGATCCCCCGGGCAGCTCTCAAACCATGCACTCACATGCATGCTCACCTGCAGTCCCACAGAATCAGATGTCTGTCAACAGCATGCCCTGCACCGCATAACATAGATGATGGAATGGAAACCATGGCTATCCGTACTTCCATCCCATCATCATAGATGATCACTACATTTCAAAATGCATACAGACATACATGATACCTACACACGTGGACCTCAAACAGTCACAGAGCTGCTTTAGGACACAACACCCCATCAAAAATATCAACCTCATGGGTCAGATCTCATATGTGCATTGAAAATCATAGGCCCCCATATGAAACCAACCGCAACAGTGACCTGTGCACACAATATCTGCCATAGGGCCACTGTCATAGACTTTCCCCATTATTGTGTTCTGAAAAGTTTACATCTGACCTCTGCATCCAGGGACTATACACATTGCATAGGGCATATTGTAAAGGTCTGCTGTGTGGAGCGCAACACTCCAGCTAGCAGGTTGCTGCATGTGGCAGGGATGTCTGGGCTTACATTTTCACGTGGGGTCCTAGGGCTCCATCACCAGTATCATTTTGAGGATGTGGGCATTATTAGGGGACCCAAGCTTTGCCACTTTAACTCATTCAACAACTGCCAGCATGACTGGCAAATGCACCTGTGCTCTTCCCCATACATTTGTGGGGGTGTTTGCTTTTGGAGTGGAGGAGTAGCCTAGTGGTTAGAGCAGTGGCTTGGTAACCAAGCAACCAGGATTCAATTCCCACTAGCACTCCTTGTGGCCTTGGGCAAGTCACTTAACTCTCCATTGCCTCAGAAGAAGGGCCTGACAATCTCATTCCAGTGACACTGCCAAGAAAACCCAGGAGCTTCTGGGTCACCAGGAGTCAGGACTGACTCAAAAGCACACATTGTATTATTGCTTTTGTTACTGCAACCTCAAACCTCCCTCTCCTTTGCTTTCTTTTCAGGAATACTGCATGCTGTGGTTTCCCAGCCTGCAGACACAACAGTGCACAGCATAGGTTACACATCCACTCACCACTATGAGCTGCGGTGAGGTGCAGGGCAGAAATATTTATAAGTCCTACCTTTATTCCATCTTTCAGCAGGTATAACCTGGATGTCTGTGGGGACAACTCTGGACGTGCACAAGTAGTGCCGGAATATGCCTTCTATGTCCCTGTGGCTGGCCATGACCCTGTTATGCCCCCTCCCACTCACGTTCTGGGATCCCCATTTATGTCATGTACGTGCAGGGCCATGTGTGTGCAGAATATGGTTTTAGACGTTTTCGCGGGATACACGTCTATCCTGCATGTGCAAGTGGCTTATTCATGGTTTAGAATGACCCCCATATGTAAATGGCCGGAATAACTTTCAAAGGATAAACTACTCTTTTAAACATGGATTTTCATCAATCCTACTAATGCATCACTGAAAATCTGCATAAATGTAAGGGGATAACTTCTGTTTAAAATTAATCAGCACTTATATAGTTGAAATTGACCTCTATCAGCCCGATATTAAGGGACATCATCTGCTATCTGGATAAGTACCGCTGATCATGCCTATCTGGACATTTTCAGATGGTGCCCTGTGCTAAGAGCAGGCCTGACAGCATGTGCAGTCGCTGTCAGTGCTGGCCAGATCCTATCTTCCCCCTGAACCGACTACTATCCCACCTCAACCTGTGGGAAGTAGTTAGCACTGAATTTTACCATGCAACTATTTTCACCACGAGATAGCTATTAGCATGGCCCCATGTTATCTGTTAGTGCTCCCTAAAATCTGCACTAACTACCTATTACGCTTTAGTAAACATACCCCTTTGTCTTTTGCTATGCTTGTGAAGGTGTTTTAAATCGTATTATGGTTTACAAGAGTGGAGTGAGAAGCCATGATTATGGAGGAAAAAATATGCAGGGAGTCCAAAAACGTCCCTGTCCCTTGCAAGTGCATAAATCTCTCCACTTATAGCTGATAAGATGAAGCGGATGTGGTGGTTTTACAGACATTCCCCAACTGGGGCATCTTGCAAGGAAGATAATTTCTATATGGCAGGTAAATTTATAGATTTATTTTATTTTATTTAAAACCTTTTATATTCCAACAACTCCCTACAATTCTAGATGTCTTACAATAAACAATAGCTTTTAAGACAAAGATACAAAATACAATAAAAGCAACATAAATTAAAAGCTCAGATACACAAATAGGTCTTTATCTTTTTTCAGAATGCTAAAAACCCCAATAAAGATCTAATCTCATTTGGTAACAAGTTCCAAAATTTTGGGGCAACTACTAAGTCAACTTTAGCAAGACTGAGATCCTTCATGATCTCCGGGAACAAGCAGGAATGAGTCTTCACATATGGGTATCGTCGGTACCGACGGAGCCTGCGCGGGAACGCTCCCCAGCGTCCAGTAAGAAAGCTTTTGGGAGCATCCCACAGCACCTGCGCGCTGCCTTCCCGCCTTTCCTAACCGTCTCGCTCCAGTTCTTCTTTTCCGTGGAGCCAGCAGGTCGTCTTCCTGTCACCGCTGAAGAAGTTCTTTATTTTTCTTTGTTTCTTTGGTCGCGCGTCTGCCTTCTTCGATGTCGGACCGGTACCGCCGGTCTTTTCTTCTTTAAAAAAAAACAAAAAACTACCGTTTCCCACTTCTGTGCAATTTTTCCTTTTGAGCCTTCGGCCTAGAAAACGTTTCCTCATGGAAAAGCCCGCTTCCGGGTTTAAAAAATGCACAAAGTGCAGCGGTACTCTTTCTATCACCGACACCCATGACTGGTGTCTAAAATGTTTGGGTCCTGACCACTCCATCAACGATTGTGAGTCCTGCTCCATGATGTCTAAAAGAGGTCGACAGAATCGAGCGGCAAAGCTCAGTACCCTGTTTCCCTCTGATGCAGCTTCGGTGGCATCGACATCTTCCAGGGCTTCTTCGTCCTCCCATGGATCTCAGGTAACCAAACATAAGTCCAGCCGGTCCTCGAAGGGTAGATCTCCCTCTAAGTATCGAGATGCCTCCGGGCTTGCTCTCGAGGATCCTGCACCGGCAAAATTACCCCGGCGGGAAGCTCCGGCTTCCAAAGCTTCATCTATGGGGTCACAGGTTGACATCGATGGCGTGGCCTCGACCGATCACCTGTTGCCATGTTCTGGGGTACCACTGGTACCGACATCCAGACATTGGTTGCGTCGATGGATCAGAATATTCTGACCATGCAGCGTGCCATCACGGCATTCATACAAGCTGCGATGCCTCCGGTACCGCAACAAACTCCGTTGTCGGTACCGGTTCCGGCATCAGCACTGATATCGGTTCCAGTGCCGGTACCGATTGCATCGACATCGGCTTCGGTGTCGACTGCAGCGGTACCCTGTCCTGTGATGCCCATCGGTACCAAATCGGTACCGATCACTCCCGATGTCGATACCACTCGGTACGCGTATCGGGCTCTGCAAGAGCATCCAGACAGGCGATACTTCGATTCCTCCGAAGACTCTGATGAATCAGAGGCTTCTCTCTAAGCATCGGTACTCCTTCCTCAGGAGCCCTCTTCTCCAAAAAGAAGAATGTCTCCTCCAGAAGACTTGTCTTTTCAAGACTTCATTAGGGAAGTGGCCAGGGGCCTCTCTATTTCAGTGGCCCCTGAACCAGAGCCTAGAGCCAAGAAATTAGATATTTTACAATATCCTAAGGCTCCTAAAGAGGCAGCTACTTTATCAATTCATGAGATCCTTTATGATCACATATTGGGCATATGGGAGACACCTCTTACTACCTCCCCTCATTCTCGCAGGTTGGACACCATGTACCGTGTTCCTCCTTGTCCTGGCTTTCATAAGACTCAGCTTCCTCACCACTCTATTGTGGTGGAGTCTGCTATGAAAGAAAAGAGTGCAAAAAGACACTCATCTAATCCTCCAGGAAGAGAATGCAGAACCTTGGATGCTTTTGGCCGGAGAATTTTCCAGGCCAATATGCTTACTGCCAGAATCAACTCCTATAGTCTCTATATGGGGATGTTTCTAAAGGAAGTTACAGATCATCTGCAAACTTTATCTCCTTTTATCTCAGAAGATAAAAGGGAGGAGTTTCTTACCTGGCTTAAACATGCCCAGGATGTTTCCAAATTTTCCAACCGTGCAGCCTTTGACTCTTTTGAGTGTGCCAGCAGAGCCTCGGCTATTGCCATAGGTGCACGCAGACTTGCTTGGTTACAAGCTTCTGATTTGGAACCCTGGGTCCAGGATGGATTAGGGAATCTTCCTTGTATAGGTGAAAACCTTTTTGGCAAGGATTGGCAAGCAAAGGCCACTCAGATGGTTGCTGAGAATTCTGCCTTAGATAGACTTTCAAAGTCTACTTCTGCTCCTGCTAGAAAACGGTTATTCAAAAAGGCTTTCCCAAAAAAGGGAAATATTATCCTGGTTATGGTCACCAGGCATCTTCTGCAGGTCGTTTTGCTGCAAAGCATCAGCAACAACCTAAACAAGCCAAGCCTAAGGCTGCAAGGACTGCTATGACCCAACAGCCTCAGCCTCCTCAGGGCCTTTGACTTACAACTAGAGAACTTAGCCTTTCTGGCTCTAGAAGAACCAGAGCCTCTCACCATTCCAGGAAGGTTAGCTCACTTTGCTCCCAGATGGGAACAAATCACAGCAGAGCAATGGACCCTCTCCATCATAAGGGAGGGGTACAAGCTTCATTTCTTAAACCTTCCTCCTCACACCATGGTGAGACAGTTCAATTCTTCAACATCTCTCCTCGACCTTCTGGGTCAGGAGATTACTACCCTTCTTGCCCAAAGGGCAAGAGAAGAAGTACCCCTTCTTCAACAGGGTTCAGGGTTCTACTCCCCCTATTTTCTTATCCCAAAGAAAACAGGGGGCTACAGACCCATATTAGATCTCAGAGAATTGAACAAGTTTCTATGCAAGGAGAAATTCAAGATGATTTCTCTCGGTGCTCTCCTTCCATACTTTCAGAGTCAGGATTGGCTTTGTTCTGTAGATCTCAATGATGCATACACCCATGTCCTCATCCATCCAACACACAGAAGGTTCCTTCGGTTCCTTTATCAAGGAAAGCACTACCAATACAGAGTGCTTCCTTTCGGTCTGGCCTCTGCTCCAAGAGTGTTCACAAAATGCATGGCAGTAGTAGCTGCATTTCTACGCACTCTAGGAATATTTGTATTCCCATATCTGGACGACTGGCTCATCCGAGCTCCATCCCAGACAGAGGCCCAGGCTTCCCTAGCCTGCACAAGGTGTGTTCTTCAGTATTTGGGACTGGTAATAAACATCCCAAAATCACATCTCACCCCTACTCAGTCATTAGAGTTCATAGGGGCCTTGCTGGATACCACAACTGCAAGGGCCTATCTTCCCCAAGCTCGTTGCCTACGATTGGTGCAGTTAGCCTCACAAGTTCAGTTAAAGTCCCATTTAACTGCTCGAGAGATGTTACAACTGTTAGGCCACATGGCATCCACCGTGCATGTGGTTCCTTACGCTCGCCTTCACATGCGGGCAGCTCAGTGGACTCTGTCCACCCAATGGACCCAGGCATCAGGATGCCTGTCAGACAAAATAGCAACCTCCAGTCGCCTCTTTTGGTCTCTCCAGTGGTGGAAGTCCACTCAGAATCTGTTGCTGGGGTCCCCCTTTCAACAGTTGCTACCCCAAGCAACCCTCACAACAGATGCCTCTCCAAAGGGTTGGGGAGCTCATGTACAAGATCTCTCCACCCAGGGCATCTGGTCTCCACAGGAGACATCTCTACATATCAACTTCTTGGAGCTTAGAGCAATTTTTCTAGCTCTCAGGGTCTTCCACACCCTGCTGAGCTACAAGACAGTCCTCATCCACACGGACAACCAAGTAGCCATGTTCTACGTGAACAAGCAGGGCGGGACTGGCTCTCTGGCGCTTTGCAACGAAGCTTTGAGATTGTGGGCCTTTGCCAGAGAGCATCAAATTCATCTCATGGCAGTGCATCTTCCAGGGGTTCAAAACTCTTGGGCAGACAGACTCAGTCGAGTTCTGCTTCCACACGAATGGTCTCTCCATGGGGACCAGATAGCCAGGATCTTTCGAATTTGGGGAACCCCGGACATAGACCTCTTTGCAAGTCCGTGGAATGCCAAACTTCCCCAGTTCTGTTCCAGGATTCCGTGTCAGGGAGTTCAGGCCAGGGATGCCTTCCTCCTCCATTGGGGGCAAAACGTCCTCTATGCCTTTCCACCCATTCCCCTAATTTCCAAGACACTGTTCAAGCTTCAGAGAGACAAGGGGTCTATGATCCTCATAGCACCACGTTGGCCACGCCAAGTGTGGTACCCTCTACTTCTGCATCTCTCTCAAGCTCCCTCCCTGGACTTGGGATCTGCTCCAGACCTCCAGTCCCAGGAGGAGGGAACGTTGTGGCACCCAAATCCCCAGTCTCTTCATCTCAGGGCCTGGTTGCTGAAGGCCTAGACCTTCAAGATTTGCATCTTTCTCAGCATGTGAAGGATATCCTTAATGCTTCCAGAAAGCCTTCCACTAGACGTTCCTATGCTTTTAAATGGAAAAGGTTTACCATTTGGTGTGCAGAGAAGGGTCTTAACCCTCTTGCAATACCTCTGAATTATTTACTAGAGTATTTGCTGCATTTATCCCATGCAGGCTTTAAAACAAATTCAGTAAGAGTCCATTTGAGTGCTATTGCAGCATCCCTTAAGCCTCTCAATGGACAGCCTATTTCCTCTCATCCTCTTATTGCAAGATTCATGAGAGGCCTTCTTTTAACTAACCCTCCCATTAGACCACCTCCAGTGGCATGGGATTTGAATTTGGTTCTTGGCCAGCTCATGAAGCCACCCTTTGAACCCTTAGCTACTACCTCCTTGAAATTCCTTTCCTGGAAGGTTATTTTTCTCATTGCAGTCACCTCAGCTCGCCGAATCAATGAGCTGCAAGCCTTGGTGGCTAATCCTCCTTATACAAGGTTCCATCATGACAAGGTAGTCCTCAGAACTAATCCACACTTTATGCCTAAAGTGGTCTCACCTTTTCATCTGAACCAGGAGGTGTATTTACCTGTCTTTTTTCCAGGACCTCATGCATCAAGTGCAGAGAGGAATCTTCATACCCTGGATTGTAAGAGAGCACTTGCTTTTTACTTACAAAGGACACAGCAACATAGAAAGTCCTCTCAACTCTTTGTTGCTTTTGATCCCTCTCATTTAGGACTTCCAGTCTCTAAGAGAACTCTGTCCAATTGGATTGCTCAGTGTATTTCTTTTGCCTACCAGAGTAAGAACCTTTCTCTGGAGGGCCATGTCACAGCTCACAATGTGAGGGCCATGGCAGCCTCTATGGCTCATCTAAACTCTGTGTCCATCGACCAAATCTGTCGAGCGGCCACCTGGGCCTCGGTTCATACCTTTACAGCCCATTACTGCTTGGACAAGGACTCCCGCCGGGATGCCTTGTTTGGTCAGGCTGTTCTCAAACACCTGTTCCATACCTAATCAACTCCTTCCCCCCATCCCTGGTTGGATGCACGAGATCCATGGGGTGAGGTAGAACCCTTCTCAGGGACTCACAACTTTGGAGATCTCCCTGGCATCTCTTGCTGGGGAGTCCCCATATGTGAAGACTCATTCCTGCTTGTTCCTGGAGATAGCACAGTTACTTACCTGTAACAGGTGATCTCTGGGAACAGCAGGAATAAGTCTTCACAACCCACCCACCTCCCCTAGGAGTTATATCTCTCTATCTATCTTTCTTTTCCTCTCTCTCTCTTTGTCTCAGCTTTAAAACTCGAACTGGAGAGAGGCGGTTAGGAAAGGCGGGAAGGCAGCGCGCAGGCGCTGTGGGATGCTCCCAAAAGCTTTCTTACTGGATGCTGGGGAGCGTTCCCGCGCAGGCTCCATCGATACCGACGATACCCATATGTGAAGACTTATTCCTGCTGTTCCCAGAGATCACCTATTACAGGTAAGTAACTGTGCTTTACCAGAGACCCCAACTTCATACCACCTCCTATCCTCAAAATTGAAGACAGCGAAATATAAGTTAAGTCTCAGATCAAGTACCTCGGTGTCATCCTGGATCAGCAACTGAATCTCCAACCCCACATAATGAACACCACCAAGAATATTTACTTCAAACTCCAAACTCTCCGCAACTTATGCCCCCCTTCTCTCTCCTGACAGCTTCCAAAACTAACTCTCTCCTTTCTCTTTCTCTCTTCTGCAGTTCCCTGTGTCCAGCACCTCTCCCATTCTCTCCTGCCCCATCTTTTTTCTCTCCCTCTCTCACCATCTAGCACCTTTCCATTTTGTCTCATACTATCCCCTCCATGTCCAGCATTCCCCCTCTCTCCCTCATCCCATGTCAAGCACACCCTTGCTTGACTACTGCAACTCTATCCTCCAAGGACTTCCTAAAGCTACCATTTCCCCTCTTCAGCTCACCCAAAACATTGCAGCACACACCATAACCAGAGTCTCCAGACAATCCCATATTGCCCCTATATTGAAATCCCTCCACTGGCTTCCTGTTGCTTCCTGGATCTAGTTAAAAAAAACATCTCAAGACTTACCTCTTCGAAGAATACTATGGTGCTTCCCTTGCAACTATCTCCCAGCAAGAACATCCCTCACACTCACATGTCATCCCCATTTCTCCATCTCCATAAACACCTAAAGGCCGTCCAGCCCTCACTTTTAAGCTTTACCCCATCCCCACTTCATCATAACCCCACCTGTACAAACATAAATACAACTTAAGCTTACCATACTTCATGCCCCTCACCGCTTCATAAGATCTTTGTAACATAGTTCTAAAGTTATACTGCTCCTGAATTTTCCCCCCTCCCTTTATTATTTGTTGTTTCACTTTGGAGGTTTTCTGTATAACCACATGTTTTACTTGTTCTATGTAAACCGTTCCTTATGTTCTATGTAAACCGTTTAAATAAATAAGAAGTATATAGACCATAAAATTTGCTTACAAACCTTAAAGGAGGAAACACAAAAATATCTTTAGACACATTCAAGCAGGATGATCAGATTGATATAGCGAGAGCCGATCCCAGAGATGACTGAAGGTGTTGGAATCTATTGTTTAGCTTTGAATGCCCTGCTCTTTACTGCCCTCCAGAAGCGGATGACCTAGACAATTGCCTAGTCTGCCTACTGACTGGGCCATTCCTGGATATAGCTATAATAAATATGCTAAATCAGATGACAATTCTTGAGTTACCTTAAACTGTATAAGTAATTTACATTTAATTCAAATAAGAGGTAAGAATAGTTTCAGGTAGCTTGGATATTGTAATGTTACAATAATTAAAACATGGACACAGTAATATTTGAAATATTTTGTGAAAATCTGAGTTATTGATTTAAGGTCACAACCCTCACAACATACTGTTGAAGCCTCAACTGGGAGGAGGCTACTATTATACCTAGATAAATAATCTCAGAATAATTAGCAGCAATACATCATAACGTTTCACCATAGAAGGGCTTTTTAGGGTTATTTTGATCTGGTCTGGCTATCAATTTTAACAAAACTGAAACCTTGAATATTGCTCAAGGTTCCACTTTTAAACAATGGCCTAAAAATATGATACAACAGTGTTTGATTGAAATACAGTTAAAATTTAAAAAGGAACATAAATCATGATATCATCAACGTAGAAATGACAATAAATTCTAACCTCATTAATCGCGGTCACCAGGATATTTAGCAGTACTAATGCGCTTAACATAAGAACATAAGATATGCCATACTGGGTCAGACCAAGGTCCATCAAGCCCAGTATCCTGTTTCCAACAGTGGCCAATCTAGGTCATATGTACCTAGCAGTTTCCCCAAAAGACACAGGTTCCACAATGCTTGTACTGGGTCAAGCATTGATATCCTGGGTCCCTTCTTAATAATGGCTTATGGACCTTTCCTCCAGGAACTTGTCCAAACCTTTTTTAAACCCTGCTACACTAACAGCCTTTACCACATCCTCCGGTAACAAATTCCAGAGTTTCATTACACGTTGAGTGAAAAAATATTTTCTTTTATTAGTCTTAAATAGTTTACTCTGTAGCTTCATTGCATGTCCCCTAGTCTTTCTATATTCTGATAATGTAAACAATCGATCTACGCCCCTCCTGCTTAGTGCTGCTGAATATCCCAGGGTGCTGCCACTTCATGCCTCAATGCCGGCTGGCTAGCTAGCATCAGGGCATTCTGACAGGAGGGTAGGGGCAGCACCACAGCTGAACCAGGCAGAAGCAATATTCATCCTCTGCCTGGTTACCCTAACCAGCTAAAGTTAGGACAGCTGGATGGTTTTGCAAGCCAGCTGGTGGCTGAATATTGCCACCGGCAGCACTGGATACTAATCAGCAACCATGACTTAATGACCATCACCACATTAACATTGACCACATCCCTCCTTGATCCATGTCCAGTGAGCTGGATCAAAGCATCCAAAGAAGAACTCAGTCCAAATCTATTGAGGATCACCCAGCTCTCTATCCTACAGGGCAACACGCCTAAACAGCTTAAATTCTCTTCCATCCGCACCACCTTGAAGAATACGAATCTTAATCCCACTGATCCTGCAGCATATAGACCCATAGCAAGCCACTATTGTCCAAGATAATTGAAAACATTATTCAGCAGCAACTCCAGGATCACCTTGACAACTATGCTCCTCTGGACCCCCAGCAACATGGCTTCAGGACAAACCATGGTGTGGAAACCCTACTAACTTCACTTCTGAATACTCTAATAAAAGGAACTCAAAAGTCAAACCAAGGTTTCATACTAATATTTCTAGACATCTCAGTCTCCTTCGACACCATCAACTACAGCATCCTACTACACAGACTCCAATCCATCGGAATCCAAGACAATGTCCTGAGTTGGTTCCACTCAGATCTTAGCAGTTCTACTATTCAACATCTACCTACAACCTTTATGCTCAATCATTTATTTATTTAAACCATTTTTCTATATGCCCCTTCCAGAGATCAGCGGCGGTTTACATTGCAACAAAGTTTTTACATGGAACATTAGAACAGTTTTATGACAATTAACTATTTACGTTCAACTATATACATTAGTATACATTTCCAGGGATTGTTTTGCACATGAATTTATCAATTGTGGACTGGTTATGATTATAATCATCCACTCACACCATATCCACTTCCATATCTATACAGGTGATATAATGATCTACGCTCCATTTATCACCAGCAACCCAACACATAAAGGAATAAAAAACTGCTTCATAGACATCTCCCTATGGTCTACTAGCAGCTCTCTAAAAATAAATTACAAGAAGACTGAAATACTATTTTTAACAAAAGACACCAGTTTCCAACCACCAACCTCCATAACCCTTAATGACACAAATGTGAATGTACAACCAAAGGTCAGGTACCTGGGCATTACTCTTGACCAGCATCTCACCTTTAAACCTCACATAAGCAACTTAACAAAACAAATATATTGCAAAATCAGAGCTCTCTGTCATCTCCACCTCCTATTGGACTCATCCAACTACTGCTCTGCTTTCCAAACAATTATAACATCCCACTTTGACTACTGTAATTCAATCTACCATGGGCTGCCGAAAACCACTCTACTTCCACTAAACACTGCCTCACATACAGCAGCATGCACAATTCAAGGGGTGTCAAGGTGTGTACTGTGATGAGGAGAGTATGGCTGAGTCCATGGAATTGGAAGAAAATCAGTCATTTACCTTTAAAGAAAGGGACAGGCAAGGAATCAGTAGCTCTCAAACTGCAGGCAGAGAAAAAAAACACGCAGCTAATGAGGACAGGACACTCCCAAGCTCTGCTAATCCAAGGGCAGGCTTGGAAATTAATGAGGGACACCTGGGTGAAGGGGAGTGCACGGTAGTTCAGAGACACTCTTATAAACCCAGGGAAATATTGGAGGAAAGGATGGAGAGAGAGAACAGCCAGAGAGAGGGCAACGGAACAGGAGTACCAGGACGAGGCAGCAAACGCAGCAGCACGCTGGAAGGAAAGATACAGGAAACCAGCACTCGAGAGAGCTGACCAGGGAGAACACTGGAGAATTCAGTGGGGAGAGAAGCACCAGAGAAAGGCCCAGAGAGTTCACCGTGGAGGAGAACGGTGGAGACTTCCAAGGGAATCTCAGAGGTGAAAGCCCTAGTCAGAAGGAAAGCCAGGATTGCAGGGAAACTGCAATTGGTTTTAAAACTAGGAGAGCTGTGCCAGAGAGAAGTGCTGATAAGGGTCAGGCTGCAGTGCCAACCGTTCCTGAACCAGCTAAAGAGCTGCAACTTCCAAAAAGGTGCGTGAATAAAAAGGTAGCCAAAAGTGCCGTGAGCCAGTTAGAGGCATTGTGTCATTTGATGCAAGGAAAGAATCTCCACGTTCCTGGTGGAAATCCTGTGCATAGGGAAAAGCCTCAGTGGAGAAAGATTCTATAACTTTTAGAGAATATTAAGCCTGAAGTTTTTCATGTTTGCTTAAAGCCAGATTTACCGGACACAGGTCCTGAGGAAATGCAGATAGACTATTATGAATCTGATGAGGGGTCTGAAGATTCAGTAATGGATTGTTCTCTGTGCCAGAAGGCAGAATAAAAAGTTATTGGATAAAAGAAGGGAAAAGCCTATAACCTGAATGTCCTAGAAGGCCGTGTGAAAACAGGGAGAAATATGTTTAGCTAGGAATGCTAAAGAACCCTGTTGCTGAAGAAAGGATATTTCTTTTGGGTTTGAAGAGAAGAGAAATCTTGCTGATTGCTGAATGGTTTTGAAAAACAGTGACACATGTTAAAAAGCTACATAAAGCAGTTTCATTGTTTGGTTTGGTATAATTGCCTATGGATTATTGTTTGGAGAAAGAATCCTGTTTGTTTTCTGTTGAGCCTTAATGCTTTTTAGAAAAATAAATAAATTCCTGTGTTTTGCCTTGTAAACCCTCGGTCTCCACACTACTGTTTTTTTTCTAAACAACACAACTACAAATCCCAGCATCCCCGGCACTGGATGAGGAAGAAAACTCTATAATTAAAGGACTAACAAGTGCAGCCCTAGGCTTATAGGCTGTTGCTTGGGCCAGGGGCCCCCACAGTACATATAACCCCCATACTCAAGCAGCTCCATTGGTTTGCACTACTCAGCTGCATACCCTTCAAGATCCTACTCCTGTCTTTCAAAATCATCCACAATCAATCCTCTCATTACCTTCAATCACTCCTGAAGACCACTAACCCCTGCAGGACAAAAAGACAAAACACAATAAACATGTTAAGAATACTTCAAGAAAAAGCCAAAAGCACTCAGTACACTTGCAAAAGAGCATTTGAACTGTATGCACCATCCCTCTGGAACTCTCTACACAGAAACCTGTGATCCACAAATGAACTGTCCACATTCAGGAAACTCCTCAAAACTCACCTGTTCAACAAACATTTTGGTCCCATTAAATAACCTCCCCCCTACCGCATCTCCCCACAGTACCAAAGAAATAGCAGTCTATTATGTATCTAACCTATTATGAATCTATTCTGTTGCTCCTACTGCCTTTCTACATCCCCCTCCCATTTACCCTCCATGTATATTAACCATACCGCTCTATGTATCAACCACTGCATATAGTAATACGTCTTGTAAATCCTTTCCACTGTTCTATGTACCAATTACTGTTCTAGGTACTTAATTCTGTTCTAAGTATCAATTACTGCTCACAGCAATACGTTTTGTGAATAAGTTCCACTGTTTTATGTGACATTAGTTGTTGTAATGTACACCACTTTGCCATGGTGAAAAGCGGTATAAAAAACAGTCAAACAAAATAATAAATAATCCTTGAGCTTGGTCCGAGGCTAGTGTTTCAGACCTGGATCTGAAATGCCCTTTGGTTCTGAGATCTTTTTTTCTCCCTGTGTAAGTACGCATGCAGCACCAATTGTGTTTAGTTGTAGAATGAAGCTTTTGTTTTGGAGGCCTGGATATGGCCTATGCATTGAATATCTGAAGCAAAGTTAATGAGGCGACAGCCAGACGCTTAAATGTGCTGGCCGCCACCACTGAAAATCCCCTTCTAAAACTCTTTATAAGATCACCCTTAGGCTGTACATATAAATTAAACAAAAGAACTAAAAGGGCTGAGCCCTGAGGCGTGCAATGTCATATCACAGACCAGTCTGATACATTAGATCCTACTCTAAGTTGCTGGATATGCCCAGATAAATATGACTATAATCATACAAAAACAGTGGATCCATTTCCCAAAAACATAATTGCTGGAGGAGAGTATTATGATTAAGAGCATTAAGAAGATGATTTTATAAGGAGTACTTAGATTACTTTGCTTTTTTACAAGCATATTTCACACATTTTACAAAGTAAGGTATGTGCATTCTTTATAAAATAGGGAAGCAAGTGGTCAAAAATGTTTGTTCATTTAAGCCACAAGCACTTGTGCCAACCCTATGGTTGGTGTAAATGCCCATGCCTAGATTTTTCAACAACACGGGTGAATTATAGTATTTTTTTCACTTTATTACAAATGAAACAATCAAAGAAAATCAAGAAATAGAAGAACACATCAAAAGGTACCTATCATAACATCAAAAGTAAATAGACCACATCTTCAGAGGGATACAAAGATACAAAAAATATTCAATCCACCATCTGGTGTCCACAAGAAATAATTCATCCCCATTTTTGTTCCAATTCAACCTGAAATAGCATAGGAATCAAATATTTTTAGACTTCAAGAATCTTCCTCCTCCTCCTACTACTATTATTCATTATGGGAGCTATTCAGAACCACAAATACATCCCCAATATTCGTCCAAATGTGGCTGCTGAAAAAAAGGCTCCTCTTATGTACATCTGAGTTGTACGGGGAACATTAGACAGGGGCAGGGGGAGGGTGGAATGAGGGTGGGTCATCTCTCCAGACATACAGGGCCTATTCTGAGGTTGTCCCTGTACATACGGGGTTGGCAGGGTATACAGGAAACATACTCCACCTCAGAGGTGGAATAAGACTCCCTGGAAGTGGGCTTTTGGTGGTGGATGTAAGAGACAGGTGAGGGGGGAAGTAAGTTCCCTGCAGCCGGATCCTGGCCATGGGAAGCAGGATTGAGAGTCCAGCTGCGGGGAAAGGACAATTTCAGTGGTGGCCAGGGATCGCGGCTCCTGAATGGAGCTGTGGTACCATGGTAAAGGGGCGCCATAGCAAAGCGGCTTCAGTTAGCTGGGTAAGCGGCTGGATGTCCGGGTGTCTGAATAGGGGCACGTTCCAGACATCCAGCTACTGTGCTGTGATTCTGCTCCCATGGGGATATCTAGCCCCCATGAGAGCAGAATTAGCTATTTCTCCCGGCCATCTGTATGTCTGAATGTCCGACGGCCCATAGATGTTCAAAGCACAATTTATCTCCACTTGTATAGCTCTACAAGGTATACATAGCATTGTACATGTACAATTATGAGACAGTCCCTCCTCATCAGACCTTATAATCTAATCAGGACAGACCATGCAACAACTGGAAGCTAAGGTAAATCAAGTGGAATGGCAAGATACAGATAGGCAATAAACAGGAGAATAAGGGGATCAAGATCCAAACACAACCTTGAAGAGGTGAGTTTTTAGCCTGGATTTAAATAGGGACAAAGAAAGAGCCTGGCATACTAACTCGAGTAGTTTGTTCCATGCATATGGAGCAGCAAGGTTGAATGAATGAAGGCTGGAGTTGGCAGTGGTAGGGAAGGACACAGATAAAAGGGATTTGCCAGAGAAGCAGTTCCTGAGGAAGAGTGTAGGGAATGATAAGAGAGGAAAGGTGGTCAGGAGCTTAAGAATGAAAGCACTTACAGTATAAGTCAGTAGGAGAAGATTGAATTGAATGCAGAAACGGATAGAGAGCCAGTGAAGTGACTTGAGAAGAGGGGTTATTTGAACATAGCAAGACTGGTGAAGATTAGTCGTGCGGATGAGTTTTGAACAGGTGATTCTGAGGGAGACCAGAAAGCAGCAATATAGTCTAGACGGGAAGTGACTAGAGAGTGGATAAGGGTCATAGTAGTGTATTCAGAAAGGAAGGGACACATTTTACTGATGTTATAGAGAAAGAAAAAAATAGGTTTTAACTATTTGCTGAATGTGTGTAAAGAAGGAGAGAGAAGAATCAAAGATGACCCCAAGGTAGCCAGCTGAGGTAAAAAAGAGAAGTGGAGTGTGTGGTGTAGAAGGTCCCTCAGATCCCTTAGAGAGTGATAAAGTACAGGATTTAGCTTCAGTTAAGGAAAGTAAACAAGTGCACATGGCTCCTGGTTTCCAGGGAAACCACAGACAGAGCTGATTAGAGGAGAGGAAAACACGCCCCTGCTGCAGTTCAGCTCAGCAATCACGAGCTAAGGCTGGACACCTGTTGAAAGGAGTGGTTAGGTTAAACCCAGAAAACCAGAGATTTAAGAGAAGCTTATTAGGAAGGGAGCAAGCACATGAGCAGGCAGATCTGGAAGCACACTTGGAAGCAGAGTTGGAAGGCCAGCTGAGAGCACAGCCATGAGGAAAGCAGTCACGAGAAACAGAGGATTTGCTTGAGAGTGAAGACACAGAGGAATTCATGGTAACAGAGGATTCTCTGACCTTTAATTCAGAAGGGGAAGTCAGCACAGGAGAAGAGCAGAGAGTCCGTGCAAAGGAGCAAGGTACAAACAGCCCAGATTTGTTGCCGTGGGTAAAAGGCAGCCATAAGGGGAATGTACCAAGAAGGCAGACTTGTGTGCACGTAGAGACTCCAAGGCTTACAGCTGTAGCTGATCCTGGAAAGCAGAAAGAATCTCTCATAAGGAAGCCAAGAGGTAGGCTGAGTGACTGGTATAAAAGTAAAGCTGTTTTTAAGAAGTGCTCTGCTATTAACCCAGAAGGGTGGGGCTTTCCATGTGGTGAACACTGTGGCAATTACAAGCCGTGTGTAGCAGAAGGCTACGGGGAAAGGTCTATTGCTGAAGGAACAGGTGTGTGCTTAGAAACACCTTGTAAGCAATTGCAGACATTTCCAACTGAGAGTCAGTATGAACCGATGGAAACTGAGCCATCTGTAGAATATCTGCCTATTGAGTCAATGGACTGTACAATGTCTGTGTCTGAGAAGATAAAACCTGTATAATAAGTTTAAGCTGTGCAGAGAGAGAGAGTTGCCGGTAGCAGCCAAAGGAAACAGCACCAAAGGTTTTGGAACAGAAGTGCTCTTTATGTTGGATTATAGTGATGCTGATATTAGAAGCTGTTTGAGTTACATTTCTTATATTATTTCATGCCAGAAGTTGTATGGCTTTGTTCTTTATTTTCCATTTGTAAAACCATTTGGGAAGGGGAATTAAAATCCTGTTATTTGCCTGAACACTCGAGCTCCACAATTCGCCTTATTTCAAATAGTGAAAAAACTTCAACTCCCAGAAGGCAGTGTTTTCCCCAAGCACCATTTTACTAACTGAATAAGGAATCAGGCTGCTTAAATCCACAAGCTCAGGCTGTGGAGTAATAGCAACATTACAGGTTGGCGTAGTTGGCAGGATTTTGCATGGATTACAAAGGACATTTGTAAATGAAAAAAGACATCACTACGTGGGCAAGGAAACTGCTGAGCAGAGGGACCCAAAATCGCCTTGCAACCGGTCAGTGGGATTAAAGGCAACTTTCTCAGTGCTGGACTCTGCATTGTGCTGAGGTAACGGTAGCTGGGCACAGGTGTGGGAGGATAATTAGGGAGAAAGGGAGCCACTAATCTGCTGCAGCAGGGAGCCATTGAAAGAAAAAAAGGGAAAAGTTTTTTTTTTTTTTGGTTTGTAGGACCGCACTTGGTGTGTTTTGTGTTTTTGTTTTCTTGCAGGAAGAGTTGTTTCCATGATGGAGCCACAAGAGTTGCTTAGGTGGATGTCAAGCCAGTGGGACAAACAACTGGAGCTGACACGCCATACCCAGGAACAGACTGCAGCTGCCATCTGTTCACAGCAGAAACCTCTTATGGAACTAATGGAGGCACTGCTCAAGAAACAAAGAGAGCCAGAACCACCTGTACCCTCATTGAACCAGGGGGTAGGACTGCCTAATGGTAGCGCTATGGCACTGGGACAGTTTACTTCAACTGACAACTTAGATGATTTCATAGAAGCGTTTGAACGCATTGCAGAGGCTATTAAGTTGCCTGAGGAGCAATGGGCGGTGAGATTCGCTATGTCACTCTCGGGTGAAGCCTTAGCAGCTTATAAGTCTATGCCTGCTATGCTTGCATCTAATTATAATGCAGTTAAGGAAGCTGTCAAGGACAGACTTGGCTTAACCCCTTTATTCTATAAGCGCATGTTCAGGGAGGCTAAATTAAAGCCCAATGAAACCCCTAAAATGCTGTTCCATAGAATAAAAGGCTTATCATTGAAGTGGCTTAGGCCAAGACAGAGGTCTCAAGAAGATGTATTGGATACAATTATACTAGAGCAGTATTTGAATGCAGTACCGGCAGATGTAAAAACCTTTCTGATGCTCCAAAGTTGTAAAACTACGGAGGAAGCAGCTAATCTCTCAGAGAGGTATTTTGAAGCCGAATTGGCTAGGGCCTCAAAACCAGAAGCTCTGAAGGAGATGAAAACCTCCTGCTTTAAGAGATCAGAAAAGTTTATAAGGAATAAGTTACCTGATGACAATGTTGTACCTGTGATGAAAGGTAAATGTTTCAATTGTGGCGAATTGGGACATTATCACAGGGATTGTGCGCTGCGCTGTGCACAGCGCTAGTGTCTGGGGGTGTGAAACAAACACGTGAGGGATTTGTGCTACAAGTCCAAGTAGAAGGCGTTGAGGCCCATGCACTGCTTGACTCTGGTGCTGACCAGAGCATGGTTTCCCAAAGGCTCTGGCAGGCCATCGAAGTCCTCCTGCCCTCAGCACCGAGTCAAGCAGTGGGGCGGGTCAAGATACGATGTGTACATGGAGCAGCCTCATACTACCCAGTGTATAACCTAGCAGTAAAAGGGCTGGGAGCAGAAAGAGAGGTAAGGGTGGCCATAGTCCCAAAGCTCTTATATGACATAATCTTAGGGAGAGATTGGCCTCCATTCAGCCAAGGGATAGAAAAGGGCCTTGGGGAGAAAAAAGGCTTGGTATCTACCCGGTCTCAGGCTGGAACCTCTACTGCTAATGTTGACCCAGCAGAAGAGCTAGAAAGTTCATCCCAGGAGGGGGAGGACTCATCTGAGAGAGAGGTGGAAAGGGAAGAGGGAGTAACAGACACCCTACCTGTGCATGATGATCTGGTACAAACCTCATCAAAAAGGATTAGGAAAGGGAAAGCTGAGAGGAGGCAAGAAAGGCGGCATAGAACCCAAGGGAGGGCTGGATTAGAGGCCGGAGAGGGATTACCCTGGGTTCCGTCAGAACTTGTTAAAAAGTTCCCTTCCTTTCCCCAGGAACAGAGAGATGACCCTGCTTTGAAACGTGCCTTTGAATATGCACAAGAGGACAGGAACATCCTTCCTAGATTTCTTTTGGAAAAAGATGTGCTTTATCGGGAGAGTAACAACCCACATACAGGAGCTGTGAGAAAACAGTTAGTGGTGCCAACCACGTTTAAGGCCATAGTCATGCGGTTGGCCCACGACCATCCTATAGGTGGCCACAAGGGGATCCAGAGGACATTGGACCAAGTCTTGGCCCATTTTCACTGGCCAGGGGTCTTTAAAGAGACCACTCGCTACTGCGAGTCATGTTCCATGTGTCAACGGCTTACTGCCTCTAAACCGAAGGCTGTACTCCTAATATCCACACCGATCCGCCAGATGGCGATGGATAGTATAGGACCCCTAGTAAAGACTCCCCGGGGCGTACCCCAGTTTCTCAGAGATTGGAGGAACCGGTTAAAAGGAACGTCCCAAATCTCCGTAGAGAATCTGTAGGCTAGTCAGATTCGTCAAAAACAGTATTATGATGGAAGAAAGAAACCTCACCAGCTGAAGGTGGGGGATAAGGTCATAATATTGGTGGCTGATGTGGGACCCAAGTTTGAGTCTCATTGGAAGGGCCCATGTACAGTTGTAAAGAAGGTAGGTCCTGTCTCTTACACTGTAGAGAATGATAAAGGGCGCCGCCAAACATATCATGTGAATGTATTAAAACAATGGTTAGAGAGGTCAGCAACAGTGAGGTTAGCTACTCTAGAAAAACACGTGAACCCAGTATCAGGGATTACGTGCTGTCCGTTAAAAAATAAGGCAGCCCGTAATATCTTAAGGGGGGGATATGTGGTGTAGAAGGTCCCTCAGATCCCTTAGAGAGTGATAAAGTACAGGATTTAGCTTCAGTTAAGGAAAGTAAACAAGTGCACATGGCTCCTGGTTTCCAGGGAAACCACAGACAGAGCAGAGGAAAACACGCCCCTGCTGCAGTTCAGCTCAGCAATCACGAGCTAAGGCTGGACACCTGTTGAAAGGAGTGGTTAGGTTAAACCCAGAAAACCAGAGATTTAAGAGAAGCTTATTAGGAAGGGAGCAAGCACATGAGCAGGCAGATCTGGAAGCACACTTGGAAGCAGAGTTGGAAGGCCAGCTGAGAGCACAGCCACGAGGAAAGCAGTCACGAGAAACAGAGGATTTGCTTGAGAGGGAAGACACAGAGGAATTCATGGTAATAGAGGATTCTCTGACCTTTAATTCAGAAGGGGAAGTCAGCACAGGAGACGAGCAGAGAGTCCGTGCAAAGGAGCAAGGTACAAACAGCCCAGATTTGTTGCCGTGGGTAAAAGGCAGCCATAAGGGGAATGTACCAAGAAGGCAGACTTGTGTGCACGTAGAGACTCCAAGGCTTACAGCTGTAGCTGATCCTGGAAAGCAGAAGGAAACTCTCATAAGGAAGCCAAGAGGTAGGCTGAGTGACTGGTATAAAAGTAAAGCTGTTTTTAAGAAGTGCTCTGCTATTAACCCAGAAGGGTGGGGCTTTCCATGTGGTGAACACTGTGGCAATTACAAGCCGTGTGTAGCAGAAGGCTACGGGGAAAAGTCTATTGCTGAAGGAACAGGTGTGTGCTTAGAAACACCTTGTAAGCAATTGCAGACATTTCCAACTGAGAGTCAGTATGAACCGATGGAAACTGAGCCATCTGTAGAATATCTGCCTATTGAGCCAATGGACTGTACAATGTCTGTGTCTGAGAAGATAAAACCTGTATAATAAGTTTAAGCTGTGCAGAGAGAGAGAGCTGCCGGTAGCAGCCAAAGGAAACAGCACCAAAGGTTTTGGAACAGAAGTGCTCTTTATGTTGGATTATAGTGATGCTGATATAAGAAGCTGTTTGAGTTACATTTCTTATATTATTTCATGCATTTCATTTGGGAAGGGGAATTAAAATCCTGTTATTTGCCTGAACACTCGAGCTCCACAATTCGCCTTATTTCAAATAGTGAAAAAACTTCAACTCCCAGAAGGCAGTGCTTTCCCCAAGCACCATTTTACTAACTGAATAAGGAATCAGGCTGCTTAAATCCACAAGCTCAGGCTGTGGAGTAATATCAACATTACAAGTGTTTTCCACAGAGATAAAGGATGAAGGAGGGAGATGCTTTAGAGGAAAAGATAAGGAGCTTGGTATTAGCCATGCTCAATTTCAGACAGCCAGGCAGCAAGATCAGATAAGCAGGATGAGATATGGGCCTGGGTACCTGGTGATATTTCAGGAGTAGAGAGGTAAATTTGAAAGTCGTCAGCATAAAGATAATACTGAAAACCATGGGAGGAGAAGAGTGTATGAAATCCTCTATCACCGCCTTCCTCTCCTGTTCTATAGGAAACCTGTCTCTTAGTGACAGAAGAGAAGAGAACAAAGACTCCTTCTTTCTACCTGTGGGAGATGGGAAACCTGTGAGCAAAACAAGAGGGGAAGGTTGAGATTGTGGCCTTGATGCAGGTTGTCTGCCCACAGGAATCCCATCTCCCGTGGGCAGAAGAGAAGGAAATCGCCATGAACATGGCAAAGACTTCTTCTGTCTGCCCACGAGGATTCAATCTCCTATGGGCAGACAGAAGGAGTTTTGTTGTGATCACAGCTATTCCCTTCTCTTCTGCCTGCAAGAGGTGGAAGCCCAATGGGCAGAACAGGAGGGGGAGGCTGTGGGTAGCTAGGGATGGAGTTAAGGTAGAGCTTGGGGTAGAGTCAAGATGGGATTTTGGCAGAGCTTGGGGCAGAACTAGGACCGAGTTTGGGCAAAGCTTGGCCCCCCCATTCATATAGATGTTCTGCTGCCCCTGAATATTACCCTGAAATGTAACCATACATTTACTGGGAAATTTAAGGAAAACGTTATCTCCCAAAATTAAAATTTGAGGTTTTAAAGCCAAGAAAGCCTTTCATCTCACTTGAGTTAGCCTGGAAACATTGTGGAAAAATACTAACTTTGGTCTCAGAAAGATGCTTTCTTTTTTGGAAAATATAATTTTAAAACCTTATTTTTTATCAAGCTCAGAATTAAATAAAAATAATAAAATAGCATGTGTAGGAATCCCATCTTTGGAAGATTCAAGGAAAACAGATAAATCAAGGCTATCCACAGGAGAAATTTGATCTAATTCCTCTGCACTCTCCACATTAATTTTAATGTCTCTAGGGAAATAATACGTTATTTTATTTATTTAACAGGTTTTATACACTGCCTTCTCTTTAAAAAGCAGTTTACAGTACAACTCAAAACTGTTACATTATAACACTTAAATATGTGTGTGTGTGTGGGGGGGGGGGTAACGTGGCATGCAGGGTAACTTAACAAAAGCCTAAGAACTTATACATAAGATGTAAAGAAGTGGATAGTCATGTTTTGGAGTAGTCTTGGCACAGAGGAAGCAGGAAAGCACCATGCCACTGGTTGAAACGAGAGCCTTTATTGAGTTGTATCTTAGGTCAGCCCAACATGTGTTTCGGCTAGTGAGCCTTTTTCAGGGGACAGCGACCTCAAAAAACATGCATATACACATGATATACTAATTCAACAGATCCATTGTCTCTGGATCTCATAAATAAATTTGAAGGGAAGAGGGAGAATGAGGACGCAAAATTAAAAGCAGGTAGTATTAATAGCAGAAAACATATGTGTGACAAAATTAAAACTTGTAATAATTATATAATGTAAATAACCTGATAGATCAGCTGGTCAATGAGTAGAGAAACGATCAAATTTATAAAAATCCAAAGTACTAGATTCTACCTAGGCAGCAAAGCAGGAAGAGAGGGAGTATTATGCCTTCAACAATATTATTCACATTTGGATAATAGATAAAAACACATATGATAATATTAAAGAAGGATGTAATTTATACCATCCAATCATTTAAAGGTAAGGCTGTAAGGAATAATAGTATATGTCATCCTTGACTGGCATGCATAAAAATACTTACTATAAAGTGATATGTTGAGATCATAGTATGCAGTTAAAACATAAAAACAGTAATAACAAAAAGGGGCTAACATGCGTGAGAACAATTTAACTCATTGTGACCTAGATCCTGTGTATGCACCTAATATTCCATGAAGAAATGAGTAAAGAATAATAGTGTCATATGTACTAGGTGCAAGAAACTGACAGAGCCGCAAAAAAAACGTTGTTGGCTATCAGCAGTTTAGAACTGGAAATGTAGAGGATATGTAAAGTTGAAGGCATAAAGATTAAGCTCAGTGAGAAACCTTAATGACAATAACACTCAACTATAGGAAGACAACATATTAAAAATAAACTAATATAGAAATTGAACGTTTAACAGTTGCCTTTGAACCTGCTATTAAATACATAAAATGCATTCTAATGCTGGAAAATGTTAAGCTGAATTGCAAGACCATAAAGAGGAAAACCAGCGAGGGCAAAAAAACACGGTCAAACACTTAGATAAAACCAGGTTTTATCTACAATAAAGTTCCCCTGGTTTTATCTAAGTGTTTGGCTGTGTTTATTTGCCCTCCGCTGGTTTTCCTCTTTACTTGTTTATTGCGGAAGGCCTTCCTCTCCTGCTTTCCGAATTGCAAGACCGTGACAAAAGGAGTTCAATTAACAAATCTCATGAGTTGTGGAGCAACATACCTCATTGCGATTCAATAGCAATGTCAGGGAGTGAAGGGCTGCCCTGATCCTATTTTCGAACTGGAAGTCTGTGACGTCATGATGACATAAGGGTCAAGCAATCTCATGGATCAAAATAGGAAATGGTCGTGCAATAGTTGTAACAATTGACTATTAGTAAGTTTTAAAACAGATCGTGTTAAGACTTGACATGGGTTCTTTTAAAAAAAACCAACACATTGTACCGATCCTAATTAACTGATCATTTTGATGTTCAATGTCTTGGACATTCATTGTATTGGACTGTGTGTAATGAGTAAACTAAATTGGGTTTTTGAAACTATATTTGAATATTGAAGGAAAACTAAACATTGAGAATTCAAAGTACAGCACAATTTATAATATGGCTGTTATTAAAAGGCTTTTAAGAAACCATAAATTAGCTAAAAAACAATTGAAAATGCCACTAAAAGAGATTAGAAATACATTAAGTATAAAATCTAGTAAAAACTAATCATGGCAATAAGATAATCTATAAAAACATTAAAAGTTAAAAAGCTTTAGAACTCATAAATATTGTCTTAATTGTCACCGTAGAGCTTCACTATGCTAATAGTAACTTAAAAACTAAAATAGATAAAATGACTGTATAAAAATCATGAACATCGGAGACCAAGCTAAAATGATAGTATAATGAATTGGACTGAGATTAGAAATGATAAGATCAAAGATAGGTTAACTATAAAGATCATATTAAACTGTGCATTTAAAGGACAACATTATTCAATAAGATGAGATAAATTAAAAAGGTAAAAAGGTAAAGACTGACATCAAGATAGATGGCAACTGATCAATCATAAGGTGCATTATAACTGGAGGAGTGGCCTAGTGGTTGGGACAAGGTACTTCAGGCCGGAAGGTTGGGAGTTCAAATCTCACTAGAGGACAGCAACCTTGGGCTGGAAGGACTGAGGTTTCTAGTCCCACAGGTGCTCCTTGTGGTCTTGGGCAAGCCACTTAACCCTCCATAGCCCATGTTCCCTGTGAAATAGTTATCTCCAAGTTATAATGCCCTGTTCAATGTAATTTCAGTTTGTTCAATGTAAACCGCACTGATGCAGAATAGTGTGGTATATAAGAGAATATAAATAAATAAACTTGTCCTATAAATAAAATCAACTGTAATGATTCATCAAAGGGGCTAATAGGGGATGGAACATGCTAAAAGAAGGGAATTAAAAAGGTTAAAAATGGTCCATTAATAACATTAAAGTAGCAGGCAAATAGATGTCCATATATGGATTGTGGCAAACTGATGTCAGTCTAAAAGGTACAATAAAAAGGGGTTAAAAGGCATTGGTAATTAAAATAAAAAGATAAAATCAATAGGATAAAAATCAAAATAGCAACCATCAAGCAATTTGTTAAAATAAGGATTAAAAATATAAAAATGTATATAATACTTGAATGGAAAGGGGGATAATAGATAAATAAATAAATAATGACAAGACCAGGCATAAAATGGAGATCAGAGGGATGAGCTGACTGTAAAAATATGGCAAGGTCAACATCTTGGTTAAGGCCTGATAGATGAAGAGTATCCATCTCAAAGATGAGCTTTTGCTAAATACGAAGGAGTGTCTTAGTAATATCTGTCTGCCCGCTGGGATTCAATCTCCCGTGGACAGAAGGCGTTTTGTTGTGATCACAGCTATTCCCTTTTCTTCTGCCTGCAGGAGATGGAAGCCCAGTGGACAGAACAGGAGGGGGAGGCTGTGGGTAGCTTGGGATGGAGTTAAGGTAGAGCTTGGGGTAGAGTCAAGATGGGATTAGGGCAGAGCTTGGGGCAGAACTAGGACCGAGCTTGGCCAAAGCTTTGCCCCCCTCCCCCATTTATGTAGGCATTACGTTGCCCCTGAGTATTACCCTGAAATGTAGCCATGCATTTATAGGGAAATTTAAGGAAAAATATCATCCCCAAGGCTAAAACTTGAGGTTTTAAAGCCAAGAAGGCCTTCCATCTCAATTGAGTCAGCCTGGAGACATTAGGGAAAATAGTAACCTTTTGGTCACAGAAAGGTACGTGCTTTGCTTGAAAATATGATTTTCAGACCTTATTTTTATCAAGCTCAGAATTAAATAAAAATAATAAAGTAGCATGTGTAGGAATCTCATCTTTAGAAGAATCAAGGACAACAGATAAATCAAGGCTATTCACAGGAGAAATTGATCTAATTCTTCTGCATCTTCCACATTACTTTTAATGCCTCTAGGGAAATAATACAAGTTATTTTATTTATTTTACAGGTTTCATTCACCACTTTGTCCTCAAGTCAAAGCGGTTTACATTGCAACTGAAAGCTGTTTACATTATAATGCTTAAATGGGGGGGGGGGTAACATGGTATTCAGGCTAACTTAAAAGTATAAGAACTTATTTACAAATTGTAAAGAAGTGGAGAGTCGTGTCTTGGAGTAGTCTTGGGTCACAGTCATGTATTGGAGTGGTCTTGAGTCAAGGTCAGGTACTAGTGCGCTATGTGATATTTCCAAAATGTTCTTTGTAAGGCAAAGTTTTTAACTTTTTCCTGAAATTCTTAATGGCAGGCATGGTTCTGATATCTTCTGGGATGGAGTTCCAGAAGGCTGGTGTGTAAATATGCTCTATTGGATGTGGTCTGTTTGGATTTAGAATAAGCACTGGGTGTAAGGATCATGTTTCTGTTGTTGATCCTTCTTGGTCGGCTGTCAGGGTCTCTTATGATTAGATTTTGGAGGATCTCTGCCGAGTTGTTTTGTAGGATTTTTGAAAATGTTGAGTGTTGTTTTGAACCTGGTGCAACTTTTTATTTGGAGCCAGTGTAGTTGATTCAGTATGAGCGTAATGTTTTCGTGTTTTGCTGATCCTGTGATGATATGAACTGCTGTGTTCTGGGCTATTTGGAGGGGGTGGATGCTTTGCCTTGGTAGGCCTTGGTACAGTGAATTGCAGTAGTCCAGAATTGGTGTAACAATGGCTTGGAGCACCATACGGAAGTCGTTCTGGCTGAGGTGGCTTTAGTTTCCAGAAGATCCTCAGTTTGTGGTATGCATTCTTTGTAGTCATGTTTATGTAGGAAGTGAAGACTGTGTTTCTTGTCTTCTGTTTTTTTGTAATTTATGTTGACGTTGTGGTTGCTGAGCCATGTGATCATTTCCTTGAGACATTTGGTTATACTTGTATAGTCTGGTTTGTCTATGTTGATTGGGGTATATATCATGATGTTATCGGCGTATAGCTGGTAGTGAATTTTGTGTTTTTTAATGATATTGCAGATAGGCTGGATTTAAAGGTAGAGAGCAGTGAGGATATGGCTGACCCTTGTAGTATGCCATGATGTATGCTGAACGGAGTAGATGTGTTCCCTACGCATTTGACATGCTGTTGCCTGTTTTCCAAGTATGTTCAGAATCATTTGATTGTGATGTTGTGCAGACCGATTTCCTGTAGACGTTTCAAAAGTGTGTTGTGTGATACAGTGTTGAAGGCCGATGATATATCTAGGAAATGTAGTATGAAACCTCTTTTTGTGTTGTCTATGCCTTTGATAATGCTGTCAAAGAGTGAAGTTAGCAATGTTTCTATGCTGTGGTTAGGCTTGAATCCATGTTGATGGTGATCTAATGGTGCGTGTGAGCTTACATGATCTTGTAGCTGCATTTGTATCACTTTTTCTATGATTTTGGCCATAAATGGTAAGTTTGAGACTGGTCAATAGGCAATGGGGTGGTTCCTATCAAGTGTAGGATTTTTTAAGTTAGGTCCTATTGACGCTTGTATGAGAATTGTCAGCATATAGCCATGGGTAAGGGATGTTTGTATTATTTTGTGTAAGAGTGGGACAAGCTCCTCCTTGGTTGCTTTGATCCATGGTACTGGGCAAGGGTCATTAGGATTATTTAAATGCAATGCCTAAACATCCTGATTTAAGAACATAAGAGCATAAGATATGCCATACTGAGTCAGACCAAGGTCCATCAAGCCACTGTTTCCAACAGTGGCCAATCCAGGTCACAAGTATCTAGCAGTTTCCCCAAAAGACACAGGTTCCACAATGCTTGTATTGGGGCAAGTAGTGGATTTCCTGGGTCCCCTTTAATAATGGTTCATGGACCTCTCCTCCAGGAACTTGTCCAAACCTTTTTTAAATCCAGCTACACTAACAGCCTTTACTACATCCTCCGCAATGAATTCCAGAGTTTGATTATACGTTGAGTGAAAAAATATTTTATTTTATTAGTCTTAAATAGGTTACATTGTAGCTTGTCGCAACCCCAGCCCCGGAGCCACGTGCTTAAAGGGTCAGGGTGGACATTATTGTTTTCATCCAAGGGTGAAACTTTTCTTAGCCCAGATGCATGCTGGTACTAGTAGTCCCTTTCTTGAAATAATTAGTTGTGAAAGCCATGTGTAAGGTAAAGGGTGAGGTTTATTCCCATAATGCACAAACAAAGGTTCAGCGAAGGAAAACAGGATTCTCACCTCATTTGGATTTTCAAAAAGGTATTTACAGAATTCAAAAGTTAGATGTGCTTCACAGTCTTATTAGCTATGCAGGTGTTAGAACAAACCAGTTGATGCCAAAAAAAGCAAGCTTCTTCGTTTAGCTTATCAAAACTGTATTTTAACGTATACCCTGCGAGCTATACTTCTGCCAAGGATTCCAAACTCCCGGCTAGACAAAGTGTACAATCCATGAGAGAGTCAGGTATCAATGAATCGGGTTCAGCAGGTCTTATTTGCATCTCCTCCTGTTCTGGTGATATATCTGCTGGCCCTGAGCTTTCCTCATGTAATTCTGGCTTCACTTCAGAGTTTCTCTCTAAATCTCTCCAGCCCTGCTCTGCCTGGTCTGGAAAACAGGTAACAGGACTTTTAGTTAGCACATTTGTACAGGTTCCAAAACCTCTCTCCAGCTGTGTTTACTGCAGCTACGGCTCTCTGGCTTCCATGCCTTTCTAGGGCTTGGCCACAGTTCCTGGTTCAGTGTTGTGTTTCTCAGACTCCTTAGCTGGGTCTTGTGCACCCACCTATGAACTCCTTGTAGCTCACGGTCAGGAAAAGAAGTATGCAGGTACCTCTGCTTCATCACAAGCTTCATTGCATGTCCCCTAATCTTCCTATATTTTGATGGCGTAAACAATTGATCTATATTTACCTGTTCCACTCCATTCATTAATTTATAGACCTCTATCATATCTCCCCTCAGCCGTCTCTTTTCCAGGTTGAAGAGCCCTAACCTTTCTAGCCTCTCTTCATAGGGGTATCCTTCTATCCCCTTTACCATTTTGGTTGCTCTTCTCTGTACCTTTTCTAATAATGCTATATCCTTTTTAAGATACGGCGATCAGAATTGCACATAATATTCAAGGTGTGGTTGCACCATGGAATGATACAGCCGCATTAAAATGTCCTTTGTTTTATAATATAGCAGTACTTTTTAAAGATATTTTTGAAATAAAATCAATGGAGATAAAAATCAAGTCATAACAAAAATTCTTAGTCCTGGAGGCATTTTCCAAAGTTTCATTTTGACGGTGCAATAGGAGGCCATCTTTCACAGAGGCCATCACAGAACCTTGAATTGTGGATACCCAAGATTCAGCCTTAACAAGGAAAGATTCCAAAGAACTTATTGGTAAATCATGATGAGAATATTTAGCAATGGATTCATTAGTAAATTCAGAAAATTGTTCCAGAGTTCCAGACAGTGAGACTTCAGTTCTAGAAACAATGTCCGAAATGTCCTTCAAAGAAATATCACTTCCCGAGGCAGGAGAAACTGGCTGTAGGGAAGATATTAAAGAAGTTCCCCAGTGAGGAAACTGCACAATCCTAAGCAAAGAGAATTTAGCGTGATGCACCACTGGAGCAACAGATGACTCAACCTGCTAAGGGGATCAAGTCATAAGCTCCACAGCAAGATTCCAAGATTGAAGGGGTGAGGTCACAACCCCCTTAAAACCTAAATGGCCAGTCTTAGAATCAGTATTCATGGATGCTGGAGATTCTACTTCTCCTTTAGATACCATCTTGACATGCCTGTCCATAGGCCCAAAATCATATCAGCATTAACTGCATTGGTATTACTCACTCACAATTGTAGACTTCTTTCTTTTCCCCATTCCAAAGTTCCACCAATTGTTAAGGCTCCTTCATGTTCCAAAGGGGCTCAAAGGGGCATGACCTGCCTCTTTGGACATGCTCCCATGGCCACATCCTACTGTGGGTGCTGCAGTCTTGTAGGACCCCAGGAATGATGTCAGCACATTGTTAAGATCCCCGCAGGCCAGGACAGCAAATGAGGTACAGCAGAAGCAGTACAAACAAGGAATCCCTCTCAAATTATAGTATGTTATAATTTACATGCGTACCCATGTGATCCACCCATGCTACACCCAGTTCTGTCCTTGTACATTCCTACAGTGAAAGTATACATGATGAGTCTGATGCATGCCCTTTCAGAATAGCCATCATGTCAAAAATGAAAATAAGCGGGCATATAGTATGACTAAAATACCTAGATTTATGCACATAATTGTGTGCAAATCTACATGTGACTTATAAAATTACACACAAAATCTGGAAATCAGCAAAGTGTCCACTCCATAAGCTTTGCAGATATCATGTTGCTGCAGATCCACCAAATAATGGACATCAAGGACTTCCACAAAAATCTAAAGACGTACCACTACACTGAACACTTTGGTCACATCACATATGTAATACATAAATAATGCAACCCACATCATACTAGCATACTTCTGTAAAGGCCAACACACACACTTCATTATTAGTTATCTAAGCTGAGTTATTACTTATCCAAACCTGTTATCTATATTGTATATAGTTTTTTGTTTATAAGTTTTTTAAATTTTACAAGTATGTTACTATGTTATCAACTGTTTTACTGTCGCAGTCAACATTGCGATACATTCTCTTGTTGTCTGAATATATTTTTTGTTTAATGTAAACCGCTCTGAGTGAAGGATAGAGCGGCATTAAAAAAATGTTAAATAAATAAAGAAAATCCACAAAATTTGGAGTTGTGTTAGCACAAGTTCAATTATTTAGTAAGAAAAGGAAGCCTAGATATTGGCTGATATGAACTCAGAAGTGAAGGGTCTAGTGAAGGTTTTCCTTTTTAAATTGGTCAGATGCTAGCCTTCTTTAAATTTGATGCAACAACCCCATCATAAGAGAGACTATCGGTCGCCAGTAATTAACACCACCAGGCATAATCATCTTAATCCAGCTGGTAGGACACAGATCTAATACAAGTGTAGTTGTATTTAATCTGAAAAGAATTTATAAATATATTTATCATCTAAAAGCTGAAATTCAGACCATAAAATTGGGGCTGTAGTACCCTCCGGATCAAAATTATAAATACCGTCTTGCAACTTGTTATAAATATTTTGCACTTTATCCTCAGCATTCATTGATGGTAAAGAATTTTGAGCAAATTCCTACTGAATACTAAATAATTTTCATGGACAATTCAGAGAAATTTCATTTTATAAGAATAATACTGCTTTTTCTTTTCAGCAATTACCTTACAGTAGTCTTTTAATACTTGCTGATATTTTCCCTATTGAATGCAGAATGCTTGCATGTGTCTCTTTCAGCCTTTTTTACAAAGTGTTTTTCTTTGCCCATCAGGCTTTAGGGACCCTGTCAATAAATGCAAAATCACTGACAATAATTTTAAGAAGATATTGTAAGAACATAAAATTTGCCTTACTAGGTCAGACCAATGATCCATCAAGCCTTGTTTCCAACAGTGGCCAAACAAGGTCACAAGTACCTGACAGGATCCCAGAAGGTAGACAGATTCCATGCTGCTTGTCCTAGGAATAAACAGTAGCTTTCCCCACATCCACATTAATAATGGTTTATGGACTTTTGCTCCAGGAACTTATCCAAAAATTTTGAAACCCACCTATGTTAACAGCTTGTACAGCATTGAATTCCAGAGCTTAATTATGGATTGAATGCAAATTATTTTCAAAAGTTTTACATTGCTGAATTGTTTTAAGGTTCTATTTTTACCATTCTGATAATAAGGTTATTGATGCAATGCTTTGGTCCTGAAAGATCCTTGCCCACAGAGATACCACCTTGGTCTGCTTTGTTGCATTTGATCTAATGTCTGTGAATTGATTCTTGTCTCTGACATCTGGCCTGTCTCCCCAAGCAAAAAAAAAAAAAAAATCAAACATTTTGAACCTAACAAAAATCTGTGTTTTCTAATGCATTTTAAACCATTACATTCTGTTGCCTATCACCTTCTGATTACCCTTCCATCTCCCCCCCCCCACCCCACACACACTCCTTTTCCCCTTCAATCTTTCAGATTATCATTGGAATGATTTTATGATTCACATATCTCGTATTCTAATATTGCCATCTTTTTCTCATTCTGTCTTAACTGGGAAAGGGCATTTTAGCTCTAAAAATCTAGTTAAAAATGTTTTTTTTTTAGCCAAATAAAAATGTATCTCTGACAACTACACTACTATAGCCAAGATTCAGGAGGGATAAGTAAGTGCAGATTGGTATACACGTATAACTAAGATTTCAGAAAGTTGTTGCTTGCCTGTGGAGATCCACACCATGCAGAGATTTCAAGGGAGATGGCTGGGTAGGGAGAAGATTTTAACATGTAGGGCCCAATATTCTAATGACATTTATATGGTTTACTGACTTGTAAACTGGTAAATGCCGCTGAACGGTTAGTGCTGCTGAATATCCCCAACTAACACTGCCATATGCCCCGATGCTAGCCGTTTAGCATCGAAGCATGTCATGGGCATTCTGTGGTGTGTCTTGGGTGGCGACAGTTGCTATCCAGATAGCAGCGATATTGCACTACTACCCAGTTAGCAAACTGTAGGTTAAAATAGGTGTAGCAAAAGCTGGCTAACCGGGTAGCGGGAACTAACCAGGTAGTGGTGCAATAACGCTGCTACATGGTTAACTTCTGCAATGTTGGAGGCTATTCGGTGACCCCTGATATTCAATGTCGGGGCTGCATATGACCCTGTCATTGAATATCTAGGATTAGAGGTCAGCGGCCAGGGCTATGCACCGTAGTGGCACATAGCCATCCCAATTGAATCCCCATTTTACAATGACAATACACATATATGGGAATGTATTTCCCTGTTGGGTTTTGCACCAGCTCAAATGCATGCATAGACTTTTTTAGATGCATTTGTTCGGCCAGGGTTTCATTCGAGTAATTAAGGGAAACATTCTTCCTAGTCCTCCATTGTTTATTTCCTTTTCCAATATGAAATTAAATAAAAATTCCACTGTAGGTTTGTAAAATAGGCCAGAAACATGAGGAAGTGTCTCTATTTACATGTGCAACTTCCTGCCATTCATTTCTCCCCTATGTATGCCAACAAATACACAGGTATGCCTGCATGTTCTTAAATGCATTTTACAAAAGGCTCCGTGTTTGGCAGAGCATTTTGTAAAATGCTACTGGGATTAAGCACATCCCAGTTTGGATGTGTCAATTCCGATCTCACAGTTTTGTGTAAAATGAGGTTTCATATGACATAACTACGTGAATTTTTATAGGTGGTTAGCTATAGAGGTATGACTATGTGCTTGCTGTTAACACATCTGCTTTAACACAATAAGTTTATTTTTGAATGATAACGAGGCTGCATTAAATCTTGCACAATTTAACATGCATTGTGAAATTTCACATGATTGTATTCGGTATATTTGCATCTCATCGATGCATTTCCTCAGGTGCTGGCACAACAGTAATACAGGCCACAGTTTGGGTTGACAAAGATGCCTTCATGTAATACAATGCACATTAGGATTTTGCAAACATATGCATTGCCATTTACATGCATTAAGTGGCAAGTTTACTGAAGGCTGCACCAGTAGCACGTAATTGCGGCGTGGTATCAGTGCAGAGGCCTTCAGTAATTTTTGTGGACATATGCCTCCATCCACCATGCGGATAGCACAGTGCGGCATGATTGTAATACACTATCTAGCATATGAGTACACACAAAGTCACCCACTGAGGTGTCATTAAGTGCACTCACACAAACAGCAACAGGCCACGCTGTTATAAGCGATCAATGCTTACATTATGCCCCTAGCCTGCCCTGTATCTACGCACTAACGTGCTAACCAGGTAGCATGGGGTCACCAGTGCAGTACCTTGAGCTAAATGTCAGTGCGGTGCAGGTAGTGCATGCTGAACCCCATGTTACCTGGTAGTGAGCATTAATAAACATGCCGCTTTATGACAAGATTAATGCTATTGACCCCTAAATTTTCCATATGATTTTATTTTGGCTCTGGACTCATTTTTTAAAGAATTCAAGAAGAAAACATCAAATAGACTTGTTAAGGAATATTGGACTACATACAACCAATACCCTACACTCTTTCCCTGTCTCTTTTGTTTGGTTCAAGACCTTGCAGTGTCACTGAGGAGACAGAAACCATGACTTCTGTTCTGTTAGGTTTTCATGAGCATGTACAGGAACACCTTCCTAGTGATGCATCTTGGTGTAACCTAATTTGGCTGTTTCCTTCTTACCCACGGGGCTAGGCAGCATGAGTCAAGTTTAAGGCTGACAGTCCCCCCAGGCAATCTTGACAGTTCCTCCTTCATCTTTATCTGTGGTGAATTTTTCTCCACAAAGATGCTCCTAATAAGTCCCAAATCTGTCTCCCAGCTGGTTTTAATGACAGAATTTATGGGGAGTTGCTAGACCGAAGTGAATAACATCCAGTATGCCCTAATAGTGAAACTGTACCATGCATCTTAAGACTATTTTTCTCCAGGGATATGAGATAATCACTGTTAGGTGACATGCCCCTATCATTTCCGACAAGGGATTTTTAAGAAACTGCGAAGATCTCCTCATTCCATTATTTTCAGGTTTTTTTTAATAAAGCTATTTTATAATAACAATTTAAATAGTAGGGCATACCATTTATTCCTTTGCTGAGGGGGAAAGCTTTTTACATTAGGAGAGACTTTAGCAATCTTCCTGGGTCTCAGGAATTGTCTGAAATTACTGTTCTTAAAGGAGAAAGAGTGTTTACATTTATATTTTCAATGAAGAATAGACAACTTTTGTAGTTTCCGGTAAAAATATGTGGGTTATTTTTTTTGCTCTAGTATTTAATGTGCTTGGGAACAGCCTGAACAAATTATAGGGTCGTCACCCAAATTTGGGACTTAAAATAATATCTGGTCGAAAGATATTAGTTGAGTTTTACAAATATAAGTAATTATATCTTGGGTATAGAATAACATCACTCAGAGGCCCTATGAATCCTAGAAAACTGAATAAAATATATTTGTGGGTCTATGGATGAGGCCCCACTCTGAATTAAGTAAGACCTTTCCAACCTCAGTACAATATGCATGAACTTTCTTGAACGTTTTCCAAAGTACACAGTTACAGTACCTTTGCAATGTCAGAAATGGACATTGAGTGAAAACCACACACTGAGCATTCTCATACCCTGATGTCAGCTCCAACTAAGGATGTTGTTGTTGTTGTTAAGTGCCGTCGAGTCAGAGTCAACTCATGGCGACCCTCTGGATAGCTATCCTAAATTGTGTTCGGTCTTCAGTCAGGCGGCTCATTGTTGATAGACTAAGGATACAGAATCAAAACTTCTTACTGATGCTTAAATCATCTCCCTCATTTTAATGTAGTCAAAACTACCTGCATGGCTTAACTCCATGAGAATAAATGGTGAACATGAATATATATATATTGGTGTAGTCTTGTAGTTCATACTGCACCTCTGGTACCACAGGGGAACTCGGTTTGGTTTCCTGGTGTATCGGGACAGGTTGGGTCTGGGTTTGTCAGAACAGTGGTGCATTTTGGGGAGAGAAGATAGCTGCCACCACTCTGGCATCCTCATCTGAGGCTTTTGTCAGATTAGTAAAGTTATTTTCTGAGGAAGGCATAGAAAACAGACTAATGACATGGTGGGGGCGGGAGGAGTCAAAAAGACCAAAGCCGCAACAAAAGGAACACTACAGTGCAATTCTAGCCCCTTGTGCCAATCTGAAACAAAAGTAAATGTGTTTAAATTTAAGGGCCTAAGGGGTGAATGAAATGCACATATATATTTGGAGAATAAATATTTGAAGGAGCATCTGCATGTGAAAAGCATAAATGAACATGGGTGATCCAAGATGGCAAAGCAAATGGACATGTGCTGCAGAGCTCTGACTTCCTTCTGACTCTGAGACACTCCCAAGTATGGGGAAGCATATCAGGAAATGCAAGGGTAATGCCAAATCTTACCCCACTCTTCCCTCACAGAAGCCTTCCTTAGTCCAGCTATGAATCAGGTTGTGGGCATTGCATGTTCATTTCTATGCGTGCAAGATTCCTTGGCAGGGTTCGGGCAGCAGGTTAAGCCTCCTTTCCAATGGGGGTATGAGATATCACATCCCGCAGTCTCAAAGATGAATATCTTGGTTAATGGGTAGTTTAGCATAGCTCTTAATGGATTAAGAGGAGATTTATAATTTATATCATTTTTAGAGGAAGCTGTCATTCCAGTAATGCAAGGGGAGCAGTTCAATGATGATCTTCCAGTATACGATCAGGTGTTGGCAATGAAGCCTCAAGTAATGAACCTAGATTCACTTTTGTCTGCTATCTTCAGTATGGAAGAAGTCCTGACTATGCATATGAACAGGTTTTTTTTTACCTTTAATGGCTGGAACACAGGCTTTGTAATACCCAAAGTTTGTTATGTGTGCTGGTATTCCAGTATTTGTACCCAGAACTATTTACTCTGGCTTTTTCACATTGAAGGTGTTATGTGTAACTGTAACATTGACTTACACACATGTTGACCCCTGACACAGACATGCTTGCCTAAGCTTGGCCAAGTCAGATTTCTAACAATGCTCATTGAGAGAAGATTCATTTGGTATAGTTGTGGTCCCTCGCCTGTTGTTTTGCGGAACACAGGTCAGACTGAATTTTCTTGATGTAGAGTAAGCAGACTGAACAGTGTTTTCAACACTAGATTCAGCAGGTTACTCAACTTTAAACTTGTAACACTGAGCTTATTAAAGATAAAATGGTTATTTATAATAGGCTGGATAATTTAGAGAACTATTTCAGGAGATTAAATTTCAGATCGTTAAACTTCCCTAAATCTTTGCTATTTTCTCCCCTGGATATGTTAAAAAGGTATTATAGGGAGATATTAAATGTTCTGGAGAATCTATTTCTTCTTTTCAAAATTTTTTTAATATTTGTACTCGTGCTTCTAGGAAGATAGAGGGGAATTTTAGAAGATCCGTCCAAGTGCAATCTGGAAGGTCTAAGACAGAATGTCTAAAAAAATGCAGGCACATCCAGGTGCAGAGGTGATTTCCCAAAAACTAGATGTGCCCGACAGGAACTTCTGCAGTGGAATCTACTTAGACATCTCCCATCTAAAAACTGCACTGAGAACCGTATACACATACCCTGTCTAAAACGTCTCCAGTTCAAGTCCTGATCTTAAAGTATACCCTTAGGGGGATGTTTACTAAAGTGCGGTAATCATGATTAACGCACGTAAAGTATGTTTAACGATCGTTAGCACGTCCGAACGTGCGTTCTGACGTGCTAACGATCGTTAAACGTACTTTACGCGCGTTAACCGCAGTTAACGATCGTAAACCTCCGCGGCGCGTTAAAACAGCGCAGAAGGTGGAGAGTGGGCGGAGAGAAGGGGTCAATGGGCGGAGAGTGGGCGGGGAGAGGCTCCCCTCATACTAACGCGCTGAATTTCTGAGCTCAATTCCAACGCGAATGAAAACCTGTCGTTAAAGGCATATTAAAGGGAAGAGAAACCATTTCCGTCAGCAATGTACAGCAAAACCGTGGAAACCCACAAAACGTGAGCAGTGTGATACATGTGCAAAGACCAAAAGTTCACATAAAACCTTAAGAATGACCACAAGAAACATTGTAAAAAGCACAATTCAGCTGGGCAACAGTGATAGCAATGGGCAACAATGAACAACACTACCTGGAAAGCACCAAAGAAAGAAATGATGTTTGGAAGGGTCTACGCTCCGTAGACCCTTTCAAAGATCATTTCATTGTGATGGAGCTTTCCTGGGAGTGGTGTGTAATGTTACCCAATGATATCATTGTTGCCCAGCTTGGTTATGGGTGTTTGCCCCTTTTTTGGAGGTCTGTTTTGAGGTTTATGTGCACCTTTGTCTCCATACAAGGTAAATGAGCCCACAGTAAATCTGTGCAGAGCAGGGTTTCTGACTCGTCAGGCCGCTTTAACTAACTCCAGGGACTGCACCATCTCTGTGGCCACAGTGTGGTGCAACAGACACAGCCAGTGCCTGTAAGACCAGAGGGTCACAGGTTCAAATCCCAACTGGGGCTCCTGCCAACCCAGTCCCCATACTTTTACCCACCACTAAACAGTGATAGTAAAGACACCCCTTTATTGCAAAGCACATACGCATGGTTAATACGCCTATATTATACCACACCAAACACAGACATCAGAAACAGGCGCATTACCCAGAGCAGAGTCTCGCAATTGCAGTCCTGGAGGGTCCCACACCATTCAGGTTCCATGCTGCCTCTAATAAAGATGCCTGTGCTGCATATCTATGCACCACCCCCATGGTATGCAGATGTAGCTCATGCATATTTATGAGGGACAGCATGAAAACCCGAACAGGTTTGGAACACCAGGACTGGAGTTGGGGAACTCTGCCATAAAGCAGCAGCCAACAGGGCCAGACACACCCACAGGCCCCATTGGCCAATGCCTCCTGGAGAAGCAGGACATTGGGCCCTGCCTGTATCTCCCAATACCTTAGCAATGCCACCCTACACCTGGGTATATGGTACACAGCTATCAAACGTTTCCTGTGATAACTGGCAGATATCAATTTCTACATTAAGCACAGTTTGCTCAGTGAGCTCCACCATAACAATCATTCTGCTGTCTGTGGTGTGTGCTGCAGGTCTGGACTCTGACAGTGCGTACCACCATGGGGAGTGACCCCCAACAGTCTTGCGTACAATATCCATGCCTGAACTGTGCCCAGGACTGGTGTGGTGGGTATGGCTGCTGAACACCTCTATAGTTGCACAATGCTGGCATAGGTGTGGGGGTGGCTGTCTGTCTATCCAGTGTGTGGTGGCTGCAAACACCTTCCACAGCCCACACTGCCAGCAATGTTGCCAGTATTGAGCTGCCAATGTGCATAATGAGGAGCAAGGTACCATGGGTATAGGCCGGACAGGGTGGCCTGGCCAGGGTGCATCTGTACAGGGCATAGGGCAGTGACAGGCACATTTTAGTGCCCGGCCACCACCTACACAGACAGGGTGACCTCAGTATGTCCTGCTGAGAGATCACTCTCACCCTGACTGTGCAGTGACCACAGCATGGCTAGGCACCCCCATAGTGCTATATAGTATTTCTCTCATGTGATAGATATGGGTTTCCTTTTGGGGGCCCAGTCACTGATTTATCTGCTTGCTGTGTATGCTGACATCCCAGTTCTGGGTGTATACATATCCACTGGGCACATGCATTATGGACTAACTAGCAGACTGTTTGCAGCTGGTATGTGTCTTGATGGAGTGGCTTGCAGGGTGCAGTGGCTGATGGCTTGCTGCAGGAGTATATCAGATAGTGGTGGGGTGCAGCTTACCATATCCAGGCCTGATGTCTGTCTGTGTACAGAGCTGTGATGCCTGCCCTGTGGGGTGTCTGTTCCCCACCAGAACTGGGGTTGATGTTCCTCTCTACTGCCACCTTTGCAGGGAGGTAGAGGGTGGATCTATTGTTAGGAGACCCTGTTTGCCGCACCTGGGGGCTATGCTTGACTGCAAGGTGTTTGTGCAGAAACTACCTATCTTGCACATTAACACTGCTTTGGACCTGCACCATGGCCTCTTTCAGCCATGTATGGTGCTGTGGACCTGGTGCTGGGCGCCTCACTGCACCCTCAGGGTGAGCACAGTACCAGCACAATGTGACGGTGTGTAGCTACTCTGTGCCAGTACAACACACGGTCAGTACCCCCTACCAGGCCGAGGTGCTGTGGGGATGCACATGGTCACTTCCCCCTACCTGTGGGGGTGCATTCCCCATGGTGTGTATCTGTGGACAGCTGATTTGCATGTGCAGTGCATCATGGGTGTGACTGGCACGATCCAACCCTGGGAAGATCCAGCGCCTGCTCTCAAGCTCTGATAAACCATAGGCCATCACATGTACATCTGTTAGCATAGTGCATAAGTGCAAGACACCCTAAAGTGTCTGTACTATAAGGTGCCCACGCTGGTAAAAACACACGTACCCACGCAAGATTGTACGCACGTACCAACGCACGTGGCTTCGCCCGTAACAACGCATGCAGCCACGCACGTACCAACGTACATGGCTATGCGCACTGCGAGAGTGTGTTTCACTAACAACTACAGAAAAACATGCCTCCTCATTCCCTATGTAATGTACAGGGTGCTGCCTGGGACAGCATTCTGCGTTAGGCACACTGGGGACTCAAACCCATGCTGCTTGTAACAGCGGTGAGTACACTAACCATTGTGCTACAGCTCTGTTTCAATGATTTGTGTCTGTACGCCTTCATATGCTTAACGCGCCACGGCGCCCTGTAACGCTCGTTAGTTTTTGGAACGCGCGTTAGTCGTTATGATGTCCTGCCCATATCCTTATTTGGCTTTCCTTTCACTAACGCGGCTCCTAACGCGATTTGCACTAACGCAGTTTAGTAAACATACCCCTTATTCTCATTTAATAAGGGTAAACTTTAAGATCAGGACTTGAACTGGGTACCTACTGTACTTAAACATCCTCAGAACCGTGTTTCAGAAGCCAGATGTCTAGGGTAGTATAATGGTTAGTACAGTGGGTTAGGCTGAGTAGCTAGGGTTCACAGGAAGGATACTCTTTTGAGGAAAGGCTTAAAAGGTTAGGGCTTTTCAACTTATGAGACAGCTGAGGGAAGATATGATAGAGGTCTATAAATTAATGAATGGAATGGGACAGTTAAATGTCATCAAAAATAGAAAGACTAGGGACACGCAATGAAGCTACAACATAACTCATTTAAGACTAATAAGAGAAAATATTTTTTCACTCGGCGTTATCAAATTCTGGAATTCATAACCGGAGGATGTAATAAAAGCTGTTAGTGTAGCTGGGTTAAAAAAAGGTTTGGACAAGTTCCTGGAGGAAAGGTCCCTAAACCATTGTTAAAGAAGACCTGGGAAATCCACTGCTTGCCCCTGGACAAGCACTGTGGAACCTGTGTGTCTTTTGAGAACCTGCTAGGTACTTGTGATCTGGACTGGCCACAGTTGGAAACAGGATACTGGGCTTGATGGATCTTGGACTGACCCGGTATGGCATTTCTTATGTTCATATATTCTTTTGTTCAAATTCCACTGCTGCTATATTTGAAGTTGTATTAGGGATGATAGCGTGCTTTCTTCTTTACACCCTCTCGATATTTTTCAGCTAAATGAGCACTTTATTTATTTATTTATTTGACGGGTTTTTTTTATACTGCCCTATCATTAATTTAGGTTGGTTTGCAGAAAACATATCACCAAAACCAAACTTTTACAAAACCAGACTTTTCAGATGCATGTTCATTTCTATGCGTGCCTTGGAACTGGTCTAAAGTTATCTGTGATGCTGGATGTCCATGACATTTCTGCGAACAGGTGAGGACATCCTAGTCCCTGGGAATGCCCTGACCACACCTCCAGGTTCCTGGGAATGCCCCAGCTATACCTTCTCCATGCCCCCATTCAGATTTGGATGTCCCCAGAGCCCATTTCTTAAATGGCTCTCGTGACAGTCTCTGTGCTTTGGACATCTCTATGTCCATTTTCAGGCATCCAATGCATGTATAGGGCTTCTAAAATGATCCCCATAGTGTTAGACAAGGCTATGGACTCTCTTGGACAAGTTCATGGAAATGAAATTTCACAGATATATTAGAAACTAGATGACTGTGTCAAACACTGTTAACAGTGTTTGCTTCAGAACCAGATAAATTATGGATACTGAGGACATTCTTTAAAAATAGAGATGTGCCGCACTTTTGGAGGGCCCTGGCCCTTACCCTATCACCAGACTATCCTCAATGGCTATGGAGTATCCTCAGTCTCCCCGGTGATTCTTCCTTTGAGCTAGCCCGACAGGTATACTACAGGTAGCAGTGAGGAAGGGGCTTCATTGAGCCTATTGTATGGACACCGCCTCTGAGACCGGGAAGTGCTGCGGCTGTCGGAATGCTGGAGCAAGCCAGGACCGGAGAGGTTCTTGACATCTCCTTTCCAGGAGGCGCTCCATTAGCAGTATCTTCTTCCCTCCTGGATGAGGCTATGGGGGTTCCTCAGATGCCCCATAATGTTCTGTGAGCCCCATCACACAGGGAATGGACGAGGCAGTCTCCAGGTGTGATTTTTGTGAGGTACAGAGATCAATGGCTGTGACTTTGGAGTTGCTGTGGGACGTGATCCAGGCTTAACATCTTCATGATTGTTATTTATTTATTAGTATTTAGCTCACACCTTTCCAATCGTAGTTCAAGGCAAGTTACATTCAGGTCCATAGGTTTGATGACTTTTTTTCTGCTAGACTTGTGGTAGACCTGTCCATTGTGTTGCAGTCTGTTGTGGAGCATTCTCAGGCTTTGGACCAACGCTCTATGAGATGGGATGTGCTAAAATTTAAAGTTAATGTTGCTCAGGTTGTGGGAGATGCCCTGAATAAGGCTAAAAATATTGTTCATAGTTGGATGGAACATTTGGAAAACCAAGTGTGCCAGAATAAACACCGTTTATTGAACTTCCCCAGTTCTCCCCTTATTTCACCTATTAAAATGGTAAAAAAATATCTGACTGAGATACTAGGTATGGACGCTAGGTCTCTTTCTCCTCTGGTTATTGAGTGGAATTGGTCCACCCAGAGGTCAGGGGGACTCCGTGGGTCTTAATTTATGGAGTTCTTGGAGTTTTCTCTAGAGGTAGTTACCCAGCAATCTACGTTAATTGTTACATTCACTTAAAATTCAATCACAATACTGTTTTAAAATGTATTTCCATTCAATGAATAAGCTTTTTCTAGGCTCCAAAATATGTATATTTCCTGATTTTTCTAGATCTACACAAAAGCGGCACCAGGTGTTTGTGGCCTTGTGCCCTAGGGTCTTAGCCCTCCTGGGTTTCAGTTTTGTATTATGTTTTCCTTGTGTCTGTATGGTAGATTGTGAGGGGAAAAACTTTATTTTTTTTAGCCTAGACAGCTATATGATTTCCCTCCAGCTTGCAATGAACACTGCTGCAAGAGTACTAACAGGGGCTTCACGGAGAGAGCACATAACGCCAGTACTGATGAACCTCCATTGGTTACCTGTTCAAGCAAGAACCCTCCACAAAGTTCTAACCTTAACTTTCAAAGCCTCAAACACTCTGACCCCCACAGCCCTCAGCAAGATGATACATAAAGTACCACAGAACAGAAATAGAAGATCCATAATGCAAAACACCCTAGAGGTCCCAAAAGTAATAACAAAATGCACGAGAACAACAACAAATAGGGCCTTTACGATTTACGCTCCCAGAGCATGGAATGCTCTCTCTACCTATATTCGGAACATCACTTACCTAACCCACTTCAGGAAGGCAATAAAGCAGCACCTGTTCACTACATACTACCCTGAATCTAGCCTTAGTAACCATACATATGGCCCCCCAGACAATCTCTCATTACAAGTAAACAATCAGACTCAGCATGAAAAAGGATAATCAACTGATCGCTCAGAATGTACCCCAGTGTAAATAAAATGTAGATATGTTCTGCCTGAAATCAGGTACCAGTGTGATACAATGTATAGAATTAAGAATGTACATAGTTTCCCCCAGTTACTTCCAAGTTGATCTCCCTGTTTATTGTAAATACAACTCAAAGTTCCTTGCGTTGTATAGTTGATGTTAAATGTAAACCGCTCTGATCTAAAATAGAGCGGTATAGAAGAACTGTTAAATAAATAAATAAATAAATAATGGCAAGGTAGGAGATTAAAATTTAATTTTGCGCCCCTCAGGCACCACTGTGATAAGCCAGCTGAGAATTGTATTACCAGGGGGAGCGCTCCTCTTAGGAATATGTTTTATTATTCTGTTTATAATATTTCCTGGCTTGGATCTATTTACCTGTTGTTGTGGGCTAATGTTTTGTATCTAATGATACTGAAACGTTTTTGTTTCTGTTGTTTATTTCCTATGATATGTATTTACTGGTTTTTTTTTTTCATTTTATTTCATGAAGTGTAAGATTTGGAAGTTATAGAAATAAAAATTAAAAAAAATAGAGATGTAAGTATATTTATATATTTATGTCTGTTTTCTAACACATCTAAGTCATTTCCAGAGAAACACAAGTTATTTCTTGCAAAAAAGGCAAGAGGTGCTGACTTTAGGAGCCATCTTCAGCCTCAAACATCCTTGTCTTTGTAATTTTACTTATCAGGGCAACAGATGTTCTTTTGCTGTCCCTATTCATCTAAGAATCCTAATAAACCTTTTAACTATCTCCCACTAAAACATTCCAATATCACAGGGAAACAGACATATATTTTTTGTCGGAACGTACACCATGAAGAATAAATCCTCTCGAGGTATAATGTTCCTTTTTATCTTTTATAAGTGGAAATTCCACAAAATAGGCCCAGAGAGAGTGACCTCCCAACACCAAAACAATTATTTATATCATTAGGGCTGGAAAACTACTTAGCTGAGGTAGTCAAACTGCTACAGTCCTTCTCCATATACTCATTCTTCAAGGAGAAAGATCCCAAATAGTCATTGACCCAAAAGACGGTCATGTAGCCAGCCAAAGATGACGCAAATGCATTCCTTCAATCCAAGATATGGCAACAGCATTAGGGAGAATGCTCCCAAAACAGATAACCCAACGTTGCGTTTCTGGCCATAGGCTTTCCTGGCCCTTTTTCAAACCTAGTCGCTCACTTCATTACCGGAAGAAGAATGCTTTTAAAACCCTCAAAGTTAATCACATGATGAGATGAAGGCTCTTGGGAAATGTAGTACCTAAATTTCAAACTATACTCCACCAATCGATAGACTGATTTAAACCCCCCGGTGAGACAGTGTTCAAAGTGTATATCCAAAATTGTTCCCGATAACTCAATAGAGAATCCCTATCTCCCCCCCGAGGTTTTGGAGGGATATGATCCAGAATCCTCCAACGTAAATCACTGAATTGATGATTATTATTTTGACAATGGGCCACCATTGGGGCTGATTCCACCTTATTCAAAATACGTGACTTGTGTTCCTGAAGCTGTCGTTTCATCATCCGAGTAGTCGTCCCGATGTAGATTTTACAACAAGGGCAAATCAAAGCATAAACTACAAAGGAAGTCAAACAATTTGTAGCAAATTTGCTATAAAGACATCGGTTATAGGTTGGGATATCCCAACTTGAACCCTCTATGGTGGAACAACAGAACTCACAAGTAGTGCATGAAAAATGACCCACCGGATTGCACACAGTAGAAATGCCAGAATTATGAATAGTCCAATCCACCAAGTTTCTGCCATGTTGAAAAGCAACCATTAAAGGTTTATCAAAACTTGGATGTAGCGATAAAACTGACCAATGAGATTTTAAAATCTGCAAAACAGTAGTCGCATGGGGCATATAAGGTAAAACCCCCACATAAGATGTTGGAGTCAACTGTTCTGATGGAATTACCATATCAGAGCAGGGCCACCATTCATAATAATTAAATCGCGCCCTACGATACGCCTTATGAATAATAGATGTTGGATAGCCCCGTTCCGTAAACGTTGTTTCAAATCTCTTGCCTGTAACTTAAAATCTTCCAAGGAGGAACAAAGACGTCTCAACCCTATAAATTGCCCTATTGGTAAACCTCTTTTCAAAGGGCCCGGATGGTAGCTCGAATAATGTAATAAAGTATTACGTTGGACCGATTTATGGTACAATGTGGAATAAACTTGTGATTGAACTTTAAATAGCTGTAACTCAAGAAATTCAATTGTAGCCTCATGAAACTTCGGTGTAAATTGTAAATCCAAAGATAGAGAATTGATCCACAAAAAGAAGTCCTGTAACTCTTGTACTGTAGCAACCCAAAAAAAGAAAATGTCATCCAGGAATCTAGTCCATAACCAAATTTTCTGAAACCACTCCGAAGGATAGATGTACCGGGTCTCAAACTCGGCCATGAAGAATGTCGCAATTGAAGGGGCTATCGTAGCCCCCATGGCTATACCATATTTTTGATGATAGAACTTGTCTTCAAATTGAAAAATTTTTTTTGTTAATACTATTTCCAACAGAGACAAAACAAAATCCTTCGGCAATCGAGATGGCAAAACTATAGGGACTCTAAATGCCATATCTAAAGCCGCAAGCTGATTTATATTAGTATAAAGCGCTGTGACATCCAACGTCACCATAAGCCAATCAGATTTATCCTCCGTCACTTCTTGAAGTCGATGTAAAAAGTGAAAAGAGTCTCGTACATAGGAGGAAATAGTTGGCAATAAGGGACGAAAAAATAAATCACAAAATTTAGATAAGGGTTCTAACGAGTCCCGACAGGAAACAATCGGGCGCCCAGGTGGTTTACGGAGGTCCTTGTGTATTTTGGGAACCATATACAACACAGGTAACTTGGGAAATTTTTTATTTAAAAATTGATGTTCTTTCGACGTAATCCAGCCTGATTGTAAAGCTGTCTCTGTCAGAACCTTTATTTCCTAGAGTCCCTATAGTTTTGCCATCTCGATTGCCAAAGGATTTTGTTTTGTCTCTGTTGGAAATAATATTAACAAAATTTTTTTTTCAATTTGAAGACAAGTTCTATCATCAAAAATATGGGGGGAGGTGGTGGGGAGGAGGTGGTGGAGGGGGGAGGGGGGAGGTGGTGGTGGGGGGGAGGTGGTGTGGGGGGAGAGGTGGTGGGGGGGAGAGGTGGTGGGGGGGAGAAATGGTGGTGGTGGTGGGGGGGGGGGAGGTGGTGGGGGGGTGTTTGGGCCCATAGGCAGATTATGTACCACCACACAACCCACCCTCTGGGGCTTAGGGTGGGAAACAGGATCACCCACCAATAGATCCACATTCTACCTCCCTGCAATGGTAGCAGTAGAGGGGACCATCAACCCCAGTCCCGCTGGGGAACAGACAGAGTGGTACACATCCATAACACAATAGCAGACAGACAGTAGGCCTGGAAATGCTCAGCTGCCCCCACCATTATCTGACATTCTCCAGCAGCAAGCCTCCAGCCACTGCAACCTGCAAGGTGATCCAGCAAGACACATACTAGCTGCAGACAGTCCGCCAGCTAGTCCATAGTGCATGGTCCTGGAGGAGATGCATGTACCCAGAACGGGGATGTCAGCATACACACCAAGCAGATAAATCAGTGATTGGGCCCCAAAAGAAAACCCATAAATATCACATGAGAGAAATACTATGTAGCACTATGGGGGAACCTAACCATGCCATGGTCACTGCTCAATCAGGGTGAGAGTGACCTCCCAGCAGGACATGCTGTGGCCACCCTGTCCGTGCAGGTGGTGGCCGGGCACTTCAATGTCCGAGCCATTGCCCTATGCCCTGTGCAGATACATCCAGGTCACCCTATCCAGGCTATTCTCACGGTACCATGCTCCTCATTATGCACATTGGCAGGCCAATACTGGCAACAGTGCTAGCAGTGTGGGCTGTGGAGGGTGTTGGCAGCCACCTCACACTGAATAGACAGACATACACTCCCCACACCTATGCCAGCATTGTGCAACTATAGAGGTGTTTGGCAGCCCAGGCCACCACACCAGTCCTGGGCACAGTGCAGGCATGGCTATGGTACGCAATACTGTTGGGGTCACTCTTTCAGACTCAAGACCTGAGGCACACTCCACAGACATCAGAAAGGTTGTTATGATGCAGCTCAATCAGCGAATTGAGCTTAACTTAGGAATTGCTATCTGCCAGTGATCATAGCAACCTTTTGATAGCTGTGTACCGTATTCCCAGGTTGAGGGTGGCATTGCTAAGGTATGCAAGTGCTAGTATTGGGTGATGCACGCAGGGCCCAACATCCTGCCTCTCCAGGAGGCATTGGATAATGGAGCCTGTGGGTGCGGGTGTGTCTGCCCCTGTTGGCTGCTGCTTTACGGCAGAGGTTCCCAACTCCAGTCCTGCGGTGCCAAACACTGTTCGGGTTTTCATGCTGTCCCTCATGAATATGCATGAGATACATCTGCATACCATGGGGGTGGCGCATAGAAATGCAGCACAGGCATCTTTATTAGAGGCAGCATGGAACCGGAATGGTGTTTGGCACTCCAGGACTGAATTTGGGAGACTCTGCTCTAGGTAATGCACATGTTTATGGTGTCTGTGCTCTGTAGGGTAAAATGTAGGTGTCTTGGGCATGTTTACGTCATCTGCAATAAAGGTGCTGTCTGTATTAGCACGTTGTAGTAGTGGGTAAAATATGGGGACTGGGTTGGCAGGAGCCACAGCTGGGACTTGAACCTGTGACCTTCTGCGTCTGAATACACTGGTTTTGTGCACTGCACCACCTTGTTGTAAACAGGGTAAGTATATTCCCTGGTGATACCATGACTGTTCGTCAGACAGGGCCCATCTGTTGCAGTACACGGCACCCACCTACACAGGGCTAGTCCACGGTCTGCTCTGGGCAGCTGCCACTGCCCCCTCCACCACCAGTATCCCTCTGCCACCATGCTGACATGCCCTTCTGCTGGTGGTGCTGGTGGTGCGCAGTCTCAGGCCATCCAGTGTGCAGGTAGGCGGCTGCCTATGGTGCGGGTTCTGGGGTAGGGGTGCCTGCATAGACGTCCATGCTCCCCCCCAGCCCTGCCTGCCAATGTTCCGTGCCCTTGGGGGTAGCTGTTGGGTACTATCCCCTGTGACACTGTGGGAAACACACTCATGCCCATGTTGGGCCTTCAGCAGTTGCTGTCTGGCTGCTCTGCGGTTTCAGCATTCGTATGGGCCACCTAGGCATCACCCTAGTCCGCACTGTGGCCCAGCTGCACCACAGCATGTGCCGCCTGCGTCCCTCTGTATCCCCTTTTCAGACATGCCCGCCATGATGTTACGGGACATGTTCACGCAATAGGAACCCTGTCCGATGGAGGGTAAAACCCTGAACAGCGCTATTTCACTGTGGGCTCATTCACCTTGTATGGGGACAGAGCATAGACCCTTCCACGAGTAATATCTTTTTTGTGGAGCTTTCTCGGGGGGGGGGGGGGTTGATGTTTTCCATTAATATCACTATTGGCCAGCTTGGTTATGGTTTTTTTCCAGTTGGTTGGGGTCATTTTCAATGTTTCTGTGCCCTTTTGTTCTGGGCACATGTACCACACTTATCACTTTTAGTTGTTTCCCTGCCTATGCTGTACATTGCTGACACTGAAATGGTTTCTCTCTCCGGCAAATGTGCATCTAACGGCAGGTTTTCAATCGCGTTAGGATTCAGCTCTTCAGATCAGCGCGTTAGTGTGAAGGGAGCCTCTCCCCGCCCACTCTCCTCCCACTGACCACTTCTCTCCGCCCTCTCTCCAACTTCTGCGGTGTTTTACCGCGCCGCGGAACTTTACAATCGTTAATTTAGGTTAACGCGCGTTATGTAACATTAACGATCGTTAACACATCATAACGCGCGTTATGATGCGTTAACGATCGTTAACGTTACATAACGCGCGTTATGTAATGTTACCGCAGTTTAGTAAACATCCCCCTAAGAGGGAAGCTAGGAAAGGAGTTATCAATGTGCGAGTATGCTAATTTCTAATTGTGCAAATCAAGGTGCAAGGATTACACTAAGGTATATAAACGTCTAACAATACCAGTGGTCAGAGGCAGTGGGGGACCACAAAATCGGTATAAAAAACAAGCTACAAGACAAATAACTATTATTGGTCTAAAACTGAATAAAACATTCTTAGCAGTGGGATGGCTTATTAAGCAAGGGCACAGAAACCTTAACAAAACAGCACTTGAAGTAGTGTGGCTAGGAAAGTATCATGCCATTTCCCTTCAGCGGGGAACGCTATCCTCAGAAAGCCGACATAAAGCTATATGCTAACATTCTAGGAGTTAGATACATTTTCAGTATGCTCATAACCTGTTAGTCTGCCTGCCAATTTGAAGAAATTACATGACAGAGGTCACATACCTGTAGTGATTATCCAGCATTAGGACAATGCAAGGGAAAAGGAACAGTGGTGCAAGTTTTAAAATCAGGCTTGATGACATCTGAACCTCAGGGTGCGCATAAAAATAATGTAAGCACCTATAAAAACCCTAAAGAACAAATCCAATTTTATATCAATAAATATGTATATATAAAAGAAGAGTTGCAGATATTTAAAAGACCAACAAGACCAAAAAGGAATAAAATGAGGGTATGAAATAAAATAAAATAAAAATAAAGCAAGTCACAAGATAAAAAAAGAAGAACACAAGTCACAAGGTAGAATGGAAGTTCATAGCAATGACATGCATGGTACTGCCAACCATGGTATGAAACTATGGGGTATGTTTACTAAACCGTCTTAATGTGCGCTCTGTGACGTTATTGAGTGATAAGGTACCTTATCGCATGATAATGGCGTTTTACCAGGCGCACAGGTACCTTATCCCGCGATAACGCGTGCAGCGGCGCAAACGAGCGCTGAAGGCGGAGAAAGGCTCCCGGAGGGCGGAGGAAGGCTCCCCAGGGGCGGAGAGAAGGGGTCAATAGGCGGAGAGTGGAAGGGGAGAGGCTCTCTGCACATTAACGCTGTGAAATCAGAGGCTGAAAACTAACGCCAGTGAAACCCTGGCGTTAGAGCTGATTTAAAGGGAAGAGAAACCATTTCTGTCAGCAATGTACAGCAAAACCAGGGAAACCTACAAAAAAGTGATAAGTGTGATACATGTGCACGGAACAAAAGTGCAAATAAACATTGAAAATGACCCCAACAAAATATTAAAAAAACATAACCAAGCTGGGCAATAGTGATATTAATGGGAAACGTTGAAAAACACTCCCAATAAAGCTCCAAAAAAATGATATGAATTTTGGAAGGGTCTAAGCTCTGTCCCCATACAAGGTGAATGATCCCACAGTAAAATAGCGCTGATCAGGGTTTCCCTCTCCATTGGACAGGTTTCCTATGGCATGCACATCTTCCACAACAGCAGGGCGGGCATGTCGGAATGGGCAAATGGACAGATGCTGGGAAAGGGGACACAGAGGGCTGCAGACGGCACATGCTGTGCTGCAGCTGGGCCACAGTGCGGACTAGGGTGATGCCTAGGTGGCCTATAGGAATGCTGAAACAGTAGAGCAGCCAGACAGCAACTGATGAGGGCCCAGCATGGGCACGAGTGTGCTTCCCACAGTGTTACAGTGGATAGTACCCAGCAGGTACTGTGGGGCCTGGCACTGCAGTACCCCCAAGGGCACAGAACATTGGCAGGCGGTGCTGGGGGGAAGCGTGGTCATCTATGTAGGCACCCCTACCCCAGAAACTGCACCATAGGCAGCTGCCTATCCGCACAATGGATGGCCTGAGACTGCGCTCTACCAGCACCACCAGCAGATGGGCATGTCAGCAGGGTGGCAGAGGGGTACTGGTGGTGGAGGGGGCAGTGGCAGTGCCCAGAGCAGACCATGGCCTAGCCCTGTGTAGGTGGGTGCTATGCACTGCAACAGACAGGCCCTGTCTGATGAACAGTCATGGTATCACCAGGGAATACACTGTCTCTGTGGCAACACGGTGGTGCAGTGCACACAGCCAGTGTGTTCAGGAGCAGAACGTCACAGGTTCAAGTTCCATCTGTGGTTCCTGCCAACCCAGCCCCCATATTTTACCCACTACTACAACATGCTAATACAGATAGAACCTGTAGTGCAGATGACGTAGACATGCCCACAACACCTGCATTTTACCCTACAGAGCACAGACACCATAAACATGCACATTACCTAGAGCAGAGTCTCCCAAATGCAGTCCTGGAGGGCCAAACACCATTCAGGTTCCATGCTGCCTCTAATAAATGTGGCTGTGCTGCATTGCTATGCACCGCCCCCATGGTATGCAGATGTATCTCATGCATATTCATTAGGGACAGCATGAAAACCCGAACAGTGCTTGACCCTCCAGGACTGGAGTTGGGAACCTCTGCCCTAGAGCAGCGGCCAAGAGGGGCAGACACACCCGCACCCACAGGCTCCATTATCCCAAGCCTCCTGGAGAGGCAGGATGTTGGGCCCTGCATTCATTCCCTATACTAGCACTTGCATACCTTAGCAATGCCACCCTAAACATGGGAAAACTGTACACAGCTATAAAAAGGTTGCTATGATAACTGGCAGATAGCAATTCCTACATTAAGCACAATTGGCTGATTGAGCTGCATCATAGCAACCTTTCTGATGTCTGTGGAGTGTGCCTCAGGTTTGGTGTCTGACAGAGTGACCCCAACAGTATTTCATACCATAGCCATGCCTGCACTGTGCCCAGGACTGGTGTGGTGGCCAGGGCTGCCAAACACCTCTATAGTTGCACAATGCTGACATAGGTGTGTGGAGTGTGTGTCTGTCTATCCAGTGTGTAGTGGCTGCCAACACCCTCCACAGCCCACTGTTGCCAGTATTGGCCTGCCAATGTGCATAATGAGGAGCAAGGTACTGTGGGAATAGCCTGGATAGGGTGGCCTGGCTTGGCTGCATCTGCACAGGACATAGGGCAATGGCTCTGACATTGTTGTGCCCGGCCACCACCTGCACAGACAGCGTGGACACAGCATGTGCTGCTGGGAGGTCACTCTCATCCTGACTGAGCAGTGACCACGGCATGGCTAGGTTCCCCCATAGTGTGATGTAGTATTTCTCTCATGTGATATTTATGGGTCCCTTTTGGAGCCCAATCACTGACTTATCTGCTTGATGTGTATGATGACATCCCAGTTCTGGGTACACACATTTTCTCCAGGACCATGCATTATGGACTAGCTAGCAGACTGTCTGCAGCTAGTATGTGTCTTACTGGAACACTTTGCAGGGTGCAGCGGCTGGAGGCTTGTTGCTGGAGAATGTCTGATAGTGGTGGGTGGCAGTTGAGCATTTCCAGGTCTACTGTCTGTCTGTTATTGCTTTATGGATATGTACAGCTCTGCATTGCCTGCCCTGTCGGGTGTCTGTTCCCCAGCAGGCCTGGGGTTGATGAACCCCTCTACTGCTGCCATTGCAGGGAGGTAGAATGTGGAACTATTGGTGGGCGATCCTGTTTCCCACCCTGGGCCCCAGAGGGTGGGTTGTGTGGGGGTACATAATCCGCCTATGGGTCCAAACAACCCCCACCCCTCCTTCAACTTCATCATGTAACCATGACACCAACACAGAATATGCACTATTCTGAGTGCATCATAGCCCATAAGGGCTAGACATGACTGAGAAATACAAAAGGACACAGATTTAACCTAGGTGTGTCTGCAGGAACTACCTATCACACACAGTAGCACTGATGGGGACCTACAGCATGGTGTATTTCAGCTATGAAAGGTGCTGTGGACCTGGTGCTGGGCGCCCCACCTCACCCTCAGGGTGAGCACAGTACCCGCACAATGTGACGGTCTGTGGCTACTCTGTGCAAGTACCACACACGGTCAGTTCCCCTACCAGGCCGAGGTGCTGTGGGGTGCATACCCCGTCTTGTGCCCTTCTGTTGACTGCTGATTTGCATGTGCAGTGCATCATGGGTACGGGTGGGTTAGCCCTATCCTGGTAACCACAGCAGACAGTTTGTGTGGTGATGTGAAGTCCTTCTGCAGCCAGCCAGGGGTTTGTTAGCAGCTATAGAGCTGTAGCCCACTGGTTACTTCACTGCCTGTGAAGCCAGAGGTCATGGGTTTAAACCCATGGTGGGGTTATTTGATAGGGCTGTCTGAGGCATTGTCTATTTTTAATGTACATTAGTGCTGCCAGCAAAAACACCCTCAGAGTACTGTAACCTTAAGGTGCCTCATAAGGTGCCCCATAAGGCACCTTATAGGGCACCCTATATGGCGCCTTATAGGGCGCCTTATAAGGCACCCTATCAAGCGCCTTATAAGGTGCCTTATATGGTGTCCTATAGGGGACATTATAGGGTGCCTTGGCGGACAGTGCACTTTATAATGTGCCCTATGGAGTGCGTTATGGGGTGCCTTATGCGGCACCTTAGGTTACGCCACTGTGAGGGTGTGTTTGCTGGCAGCACTAATTAAAATAAAAGTAAAATGCCTCAAAAATCACTACTTAAACATAAAGGTTGATGCCTCAGCTAGCCTTATGTATTAGGCACAACAAAGGATTGAACTCATAACCCCTGTACCATCAGTCAGTGTATTAACCATTGTGCTACACCTCTGCTTCTATGTGTCCTTGTCTGCGCACCTACTTAAGATTATCGCGCGTTAATGTGCTTAGCGGCGTTTCGCACGATAATGTGCGCATCGCGCGTTATCGCGTGATAATCCCATTTTGCTACATTAAGACCGAAACGCCAACTCCTTTTATGGCATCCTGCACACTATCGCCGGGCGCACGTTAAGACTGCTTAGTAAACATACCCCTAAGGCCCTGGGCAATAAAACTGAACAGTTCACAGGGGCTATACATGGAGGACATAAAAGGAGGCCACCTATGTGTCATCACATCCTGCTAAATGCCAGGATGGATATCCTGCTGACAGAGCTCCCCGCATGTATAGGCTGCTTTTGCGGGCAGCTCTGTTTGTGTGCAGGAGGGGGTGTCCCAAGGAGGACCGAGTTCAGGGAGTGGGTGGTTACCTGACCCTGGACGTACAGGGTGAATTCCAAGGTCGACCCTTTATGTCCGGGATCAGCTATGTGGACAGGGGACTTATTCTACCATGGAGGTGGAATAAGTCCCCCTAGATGGGGGCACTTGCAGCAGCCGGCATGGAGAAGCAAGGTGATGGGGTGCAGGGAGTTCCCCACAGCCTGACCCTGGCTACAGTAGGCCCGATCAGAGGTTGAGCTAAGGGGGATGAAGATTTTGATGGTTGGCCAGGGATCGTGCCTTCTGCATGGAGCCGCAGTGGCATGGTAACAGGACACTATGTCATTGCTGCTCCATGCAGGAGCCTGGCTGGGCTAGCCATGCAGTGGGCTGGACATCCAGTGTCCAGAAATGGGCCATGGCCTGCATCCGATTCTGATCCCACAGGCACGTCTAGCCCCCACTGGATTAGACTAGGGTGCAACCATGGCACATACAGATTCTGGGCTCACGCATAGGCGGAGGACGCCCAGAATGGAATTGCCCTCCACGTGTTTCAGCCCTGCTATGACCTCATCAGCTATGGGATTTACAAGTGTCAGAGAGGGATAGGTTACTCTGGCTTTATGTCAAACATTTGAAGAAATGCCTCATGCTGGCTGCTGGTGACCCCTCCTTGACTTCCTCCCCCTCCGAGATTGGCTCCAGTGCATCTGACCATGCATGAGCACACAATATAAATAAAGTTCACAAATGATGATTTGTGAAAATTTTCTGAGCATGCACGCTTGGTTAGTTGACACCGTGACAAACTAAGGGGCATGTTTACTAAACTACGGTAATGTCATTCTCGTTAGGTTCTGCGTTGATGAAACAGATGCCCATATAAAGGAGTGGGCGGGGCAGCACTAAAGCTGTGTCAGATAAGGCGCGTTATAAGGCGCGTTATAAGGCACATAAGAAGGCACATTAGAAGGCATCCTATGAGGCACAGTACAAGGCACATTATAAGGCACCTTATTAGGCACAGTACAAGGCACATGCCTTAACGTGCCTTGTACTGTGCCTAATGAGGTGCCTTATACTGTGCTTCATAGGATGCCTGCTAATGTGCCTTTTTACGTGCCTTGTACTGTGCCTAATAAGGAGCCTTGTAACGCCCTATAAGGATTGTTGCCAACTGTGGTGAGGGTACTATGGGCTGGCAGCACAGATCTGCAAAGATATGACTATCACAGGCAAGCAAAATATCTGCCTTGGACAGAAGGGAACAACAAGGAATTGAACCCATGATCTCTGCTTCCACAGTCATCAAAGTAACCAGTGGGCTACAACTCTATAACATCAAACGCACTGCTGGCTGGCTACAGAAAGACTGCAGGTCACCACACAAACTCTCTGCTGTGGTTACCAAGATATGGTAAACCCACCCGTACCCATGATGCACTGCACATGCAGATCAGCAGCCTACATCTGATCAAAAGATGGGGTATGCACCGCTATAGTACCCCAGCCTGGTAAGGGGAACTGACCGTGTGTGTTACTGGCACAGAGTAGCTACAGACAGTGACATTGTGCGGTTCCTGAGGGTGAAGTGGGGGCCCCAGCACCAGGTCCACAGCACATGGGATGGCTGAGATAGGCTGTGCTGCAGGTTCCCATCATTTCCAGTGTGTGATGGGTAGTCCCTGCAGATACACCTGTGTTTCCCAGTCATGTATGGGTCTTGTAGATTATGATGCACCCAGAATAGTGCATATCCTGTGTGGGTGCCATGGTCACATGTTAGAGAGAACCTCACAGGGAGATCAATGCATATCTGTGCACATCACATAGAAAAGCTCAATGTTCCCCCCCCTCCCTTCCTAACTGATATTCACCAGCAAAGGGCACAATCAGTGTCCACCTGCTGCATCCTGCAAGGTGTTCCAGTCATACACATGCTAACTGCAGACAGTCCGCTAGCTAGTACATGTTCCTGGGGGAACCATGCGCAACCAAAAATGGGATGTGAGTGCACACACCAAGCAGGTATGTCAGTGATTTGGCCCCAGAAAAAGGAACCCAGAAATAACACATGAGAGAAATACTATACAATACTATGGGGTACCCTAGCCATGCCGTGGTCACTGCACATTCAGGGTAAGGGTAACCTGAACATGACATGCTGTGGCCACCCTGTCCATGCAGGTGGTAGCCGGGCACTAGAATGTCCCAGCCATTGCCCCATGCCCTGTGCAGGTGCTACCTACCCAGGCCGCCCTGTCCGGGCCATATCCACAGTACCTTGCTCCTCATTATGCACATTGGCAGGCTAACACTGGAAACAGTGCAAGCATTGTGGGCTTAGTAAGGTGTATGCAGCCACATAACAATGGATAGACATACGCACACTACCACACCTATTTCAGCATTGTGCAAATATGGAGGTGGTTGGCAGCCCTGGCCGCCACACCAGTCCTGGGTGCAGTGCAGGCAATACTGTTAGGGTCACTCCCTGGGGGAGTTAAACACTGTCAGAAACAAAACCTGAAACACACTCCACAGATATCAGAAAGGTTGATATGATGGATCCCTGTCAACAAATTGTGTTCAACTTGGATTTGTTATCTGACATTATTCATAGCAACCTTTTGATATATGTGGAATGTGTTTCCACATTTAAGATGGCATTGCTAAGGTATGCAGGTGCTGGTATTGGTAGATGCTGCTGCGCGCAGGGCCCAACAGCTTGACTTTCCATGAGCCGCTGCATAGTGTGGCCTGTGGGTGTGGGTGTTTGTGCCCCTGTCGGCCGCTGCTCTAGGGCAGAGGTTCCCACCTCCGGTCCTGATGGGCCAAACACGGTTCAGGTTTTCATGCTGTCCCCAATGAATATGCATGGATACATTTGTATACAATGTGGGCGGTGCATGTAAATGCATCTCATGCATATTTATTAGGGACATCCTGACAACCTGAATGGTGTTTGGCCCTCCAGGACTGGGGTTGGGAAACTCTGCTCTAGGGATTGCACATGTTTATGGTGTATGTGCTCTGTAGGGTACAATATAGGCATTTATGGTGTGTTACTTTTATCTGCAATAAAGATTCTGTTTTTATTACAACGGCTTAGTAAGGGTAAAATGAGGGGACATGGTCTGCAGGAGCCACAGCTTGGACTTGAACCTGTGACCTTCTGCCCCTGAGTAAACTGCCCCTGAGTCATACGCACCCACAACGTCAGCTTCCACATCTACGCTGACGATATCATGCTCTATGCTCCCATTACAACCACAAACCCAACAAACACCCACCTGTCAGCATGCTTCACAGCAGTGTCTGACTGGTTACAAACAAACAACCTAACCATCAATATAAAGAAAACCAAAGCCCTCATAGTAACAAAGGACCCAGACTTCACACCACCCACACACCTCAACATAGGAACTACGAGCATCCAAATTCAACCACAGATAAGATACCTGGGCATTATCATTGACCAAGCCCTCACCTTAAAGCAACAGATCACTAAAACCTCCGGAACTATATTTCACAAGGCAAGAACAGTGCAACGTCTCAGACCCCTCCTGGAACATCACGACTTCCGAACAGTGATGCAAGCCATGACACTCCAACATCTAGATTACTGCAACATAATCTACCATGGACTTCCAGCCACACACACCAACCCCCTCCGAACTGCATTAAACACCACTGCGAGAATCATTCAGAGCGCAAAGAAAACCGACCACATCACCCCAATTCTGAAGGAACTACACATTCTCCCCCTTGAGGCACGGACAAAATACAAAGCCATCCTACTCACCCACAAGGCCATCCATCAAACACAAGACAACCAGCTTCGCACCCTACTGACTCGCCCAGCCCACGGCAGATCTACTAGACAAGCCTCCAACGTTTCCCTCACCATCCCTCACAAAAGAACCAAATGCTAGCAACGGACCTGCAAACGAGCCTTTGAACTCTATGCTCCATCTTTATGGAACTCCCTACCGAACTATCTCAGAAACTATACCAACCTGCTATCTTTCAGAAAACAGCTGAAAACCATCCTTTTCCAGGAATACTTCAACTCGACCCCCACCGAAAAACCTGCAAACCTCTAAGCTCACCCACAATGAACCTCTACCTCAAGGCCTATGTCTATGTCCATTGTCTGTCCTATGTCCAAAGTCTATCCTATGTCAGAATCATCAATGTTGCCTCCCCGGTGGTGGCTCTACCCTGTACTTAATTCCCCTCCCTCCCCATGTACCACCGCTTTGACCCGGCGAAAAGCGGTATATAAATACAGCTAAATAAATAAATAAATAAAATAAACTGGTTGTGTGTACTGCATCAAGCTGTTAAAGTTCAAAACCCCAATGCGTTTCAGCGATTGCCTTCATCAGGGGGTGCTGGAGGACAACAAGACCATATAATAAAATAATAAGATCCTATAGAATATGAATTATAAAAACACAAAATTAAAAACATAAAATTTTAAATGATATACATTATAAGAGTGATTATACAAGCATAAAGACATGTAAACGACTATACTTAATATGAAAAAGAACAAACAAATGTAATGTAGCAAAATCATGATGTACTTACAAGTAGCCTTTTGCAATATACTAGATGAAGCGCATAGAGTAGTAAAAATATGGCACAGGACCAATCGTATAGTGGACAATGCTAAAAGATGAGGATACCATTAAAAACATAAATAGATAAATGAATAATTAAAAAATGACAGCAAAATGCTAAACATAAATACCAGCAACGGGAAACCCAAACCCAAGGTGGAGCCATTAAAAACTCTGAAAAAACTTTTACCTTTTAAGAAACCTTTGTAATAGTATCTCCCTAAAATAACTGCATATCAAATTGATAAACGATAAAATGCTAAGATAAAATAACATTCTTGAAATTAAACATGTATTATACAGTCGGGAAGAATAATACCACATAGCTCAATACGTTGAAAATCAAAACGGCTACATACAAAAGTGCAAACAGGCACCTACATTATTGCAAACCAACTAGTACACAAAAATAGGGACTCTAGTATTGGATTAAGCATAAACTAATAACATCTTACCTAAAGAAAACTTGAATTCTTAATAAAAACGATTACCTTCAGCACTGCCAACAGGTTGTAGCAACAATTCTTGGGAACGCTGAAATTGGCGCGCTTTTAAGGTCAAAGGGTGCATCGTAATGAAATACATATGCATGAAGTAACATGAGTTAAATGGGGGTAATAAAACTTTAATCTGACACAATAAAATGCCAACTTTATAAAAAACTTGCATAGACTTTAAAAGGGGGCCAAATTGAAAACCTAGCCCTAAGGCTCAATGGATTTTAAAACAAGTTAACATACATAAAATATTGAAAAAAAGTTGGCTATTTCCAAAAAGCACTGATGATGTTACAAACCATCTAATCTCATAGAATGTTTATTTTGCTGCATTTATATCCTGTTTTTCACTGGGTCAAAGTGGTTGGGGGATACATTTAACATGAGGGGATATGAGACACATATACTAATACTTACAGGGAACATGGGCAATGGAGGGTTGAGTGGCTTGTTGAAGACCACAAGGAGCACCTGTGGGACTAGAAACCCCAGTCCTTCTGGCCCAAGGTTGCTGTCCTCTAGTGGGATTTGAACCACTGACCTTCTGGACTGTGGTGCCTTGCCCCAACCACTAGGCCAGTCCTCCCTCCTACACAAAATACACAAAAAGAAAACTAAAACATTAAATTGAGCACCAAAAACCATCTAAACTAAAAGCTTAAAATCTTGATGAAAGCGATTACCTTCAGCACTGTCAGAAAGTTGTAGCGACAATTCTTGAGAATGCTGAAAATGGCGTGCTTTTAAGGTCAAGGGGTACATAGAGAAAACTGCATATGTATGAGGTAGCCTGAGTAAGGCATCTTAGTACAAAGTGCGATCTATAAGAAAAACAAGTGCCACACATTTTGTAGTAGGCATTTGATTAAAAACTGAAACTGACATAATGTAACACATTAAATTGACTACTAAGGCGGACTTGCAGCAAACTGACCACGGCACTAATTGTTGCAGACAAAAACGATCGCAAAAACAATGTAAATGGCGATCCTTTAGAGATGGTAAAAAAGGGGCATATGTGCAAATTTGATAAAAATATATGTGTAAAAAATGTATATATTAAAATTATTTTGTAGTAGGCACACCATCATAATATTTATAGGGGCAACAATCAATTACTTTTGAGTGTACAAAAAGCAAGATCAAAAAAGTAATAATGCTAATGTAAAGCCTATCCTGCAAAGAACTTGCAAAGGCTATAAGAAAACTGCCAGATTTAAATCCTGATTCAAACCCTGAGGCTCAACAGATTGTAACTCATAAATGAACCGCTGTTCAAGTTTGAGTAAAAGTGAATCTATATTGCCTCCACGCCAATGTGGATGTACAACTTTCAAAACAAAAAATTTTAAGTCAGAAACAAGATGATCCTTTTCCATCCAATGAGCAACCATTGGTTTATCTGGAACACGTCTTCCTAAGCAACTTTTGTGTTCTATAATTCGTGTCTTAACAGGGCGAGTGGTCTTACCAAAATATAGTAACTTACAAGGACAGATGACTACATATATAACATTGCTAGTCATACAATTAGAGTAATGATTGAGAAAAAACTTTTTCTGAGTGATCGGATGTATAAAGACATCTTTCATTGCAATAACATTTAAACACACAGAGCAGCGCCCACATTGAAAATGGCCTTTAACTTTAGTAACCGGTCGCGGCTTAGATAAAGCTGAGGGAACTAAGAAATTTTTTAAATTACGATTTCTTTTATGTGCAATAGTTAAGGATTTATGTGTCAAAGCAGGAAGTGATGAAATCAAGTGCCACTCCCGTCTGAGAATGTTAGAGATATCTTTGGAGAGGGCCGAGAAGGTTAATGCACAAACTACTTGACTCTCTTTAGTTTGTGTCTTCTTCTTAAGAAGTGTATTCCTATCTAAGGTCTTAACTTTATTGTACGCCTTTTGGATAACATGCATCGGATAACCCCTCTCTTTAAACCTAGCACTCATATTTATCGCATGTTTTTCAAAATCATTTTGCAATGTACATAATCGCCTAACCCTGAGAAGTTGACCATAGGGTAGGTTATCCTTCAGAGATTTGTTATGGAAACTATCATACCGTAGAAGGGTATTGCGATCAGTAGGCTTCTGATACAAATCTGTGAGGAATCCATCAGCACCCTTTTTGATGTTAATATCAAGATATTGCAAAGGCCGCAGGGCCACATACCGGCAGGCCGCATCTAACCGGGTGGGCTGCGTGGTGCGTGGCCCCGGCCTTGGGAGAACGGGGGAAGAGGGGGCTGATGCGGCGGCGAGCGGCATTTAATTCCATTGGCTCCTGCGGATGTTGGAGGAACGCAGGAGCCAATGGATGAGGGCAGGCAGGCGGAAGGACTGGCCAAAGGGGGGCGGGCTGGCAAGGCGCCAGTCCGTCCTAGCAGTTGGAGGAGGACGGGCGTTTTTTGTTCGAGCTATGGGCGCTGGTATTGTTGTGCGGGGGTGAGTGTGGCGGGGGTCAGTGGAGCGGCGGATGTGCGCGTCAGCGATGGCAGCGCGAGCGGAGGAGCGGCAGCCGGAGCGGGAGTGGTGTGCGACAGGACTCCCAGCGCGTGCGTCGGATGGCAGCGCGAGCAGAAGAGCAGCAGCCGGATCGGGAGCGGTGTACGGCAGGACTCCCAGCACGTGATCGACGGCTTCAAAGGCGACGGCATAAGCGGGATTTGGTATGGGGGGAAAATTGGTGTTTAGGGTAAAAGGGGGGGGTAATTTTCTGGTGGGGGGGCTGCCCACTGGCACTTCTTGTGATCTTGGGGAAATCACTTTACCCTCTAATGCCTAGCACTCTGTTTAGGTCATAAAAAGGCCAGCAGATTTTTCCCTGGACCGGGGGGAGAAAAGCAACGGTTTGGTGATTGGGTTCAGGGAGGGGATTTGTTGGTGGGGGGATGTCAGCACGGGAGGGCCGGGGGGGCCCGGGGGAGTAGGCTGCCCGTTAGTTTGGGCAGCTGTGAAGCAGAGGAGACCGGATAGAGGAACAAAGGGGGCATCGGGGCGAGGGAGGGGGTCAAAGGAGCTTGGGGGCAGCTTCTAGGGGTGTGTGGGGGGCACAAGGCGGGGGGTCAAGGGGTGGTGGGACCCTCCGGGTTGTGAGGGAGGCTACTGGTATTTCGGGGCCCGTGCATAGGACATTGGGGTAGCAAAGGGAGGGTAATCGGGCAGGACTGGTTGCCGGGGGGGGGGGGGGCCGTGGGTGGGCGGGCCTAGGGTACCTGGGGGGTTGTATCCCGTGGCATGTGAGCATGGGGGGTGTGGTGTGTTGGGATCCCCCAGGGGTCGAATGGTTGGGGGGGCATGGCAGTCTCCGTGGGCTTGGGCAGGTTCCCCCTCCTTTTTTCCCTTCTTGTCTTCGCAGGTGCGGCTTGCTGAGGCGCAGATGTCAGAGCCAGCAAGCAGTGTGCAGGCAGCAGTGGCATGAGCGGAGCAGCAAGAGGCGCTTCAGGAGGATGGCGTCGGCCGGCTTCGGATGGCCGGGTAGGGGTGGTGCAGCTAAAGACTCTGACAGTTGGTGAGTTGAAGGGGGTCAAGACGCGTGTAAGTGTAGGCGGAGATCGCCTCTCTGTCATCGGCGAGGAGGTTTGCATCGGCTTCTTCAAGCTCGGCGGGCAAGGGAGCGAGCATTAGGCGTGGGGGTGGGGGGGGGGGGCGGTAGTCTTCGGCGAGGGCGTCCTTTTCGGCGGCAGATCCGGATGTGGAGATATATAGATATCGTCCGGCTGTGGGGGGCTAGGAAGTGGTCGGGGGATAGCAAACGCAACTGAAGGAGGACGAGAAGGCGGGGAGGGTCTGGAAGGCGTTGTGCTAAGTCATTATTGGTCAAGGGCCTATTTGCAGTTGGCTAGTGTATGGGTGTGGACGTCATTACCTGGGGCAATATGGGGCTGTAGCTCGCCTACGCAAACTCGATTGGGAGGTGACGCGGACTAATTATGGCTGGGCAGGGCGCCATTATGGTGAGAAGTTCTGTGGCGAGATGGCAGAGAATAGGTGGTGGTCTTGGGGAACGCAGGACATTTCACCTGGGGTTGACACAGCTGTCAGTGAGAGGAGGGGCAAGGGTGGGTGGACACAACGGGGGCACCGTTTGACGGCGAGTGCGGGGCGGCCCTTTCAGGGGAAAGGGGCACCCTGGCTGGCGAGATCGGGTGGCGGGGGAGCCGGGGACATCTGTGGGCGTTTTTAATATGCCCTCTTGCTCTTTTCCGGACTGTATGTTTTGGCACAGTGGTTCCGCCGGCGGTGGGGGGGCATTCGGCACTTAGATGTGTCTCGAACGGGGCAGCGATTGCCCCCACACCTACTCCCTAGCCATAGGGACTTGTTGGACCTGGCCCCGACACCTCTTCGCGTTGCGGCGCTTAGGCCTTGGCGGCGGTGATACAGGAGGATTAGGACTGGGGGCAGCTGGAGGGTGTTTTATGTATAGTTTCCCCATACCGGTGGTCGGGGAGGGGGATCCGGGCGGGGCGCACAACTCGTCATCGGTAAGGCTTTTGGTTCATCTGGGTAGGGTGACTGGCGGGGAGCCGGAGTGGGGTAGGTTGGACGGCCCCTTTTGCGGGGCGGCCAAGTGCCGGTGGATTCACAGCTTGTCTGTGGCTGCGTCGGCATATGTTCCCGGTAGGACCGGGTACCAAGGGAGTTGTGTGCCGTGCGTTATGCGCCATCAACAAGGCGGCGGGGTTAGTATAGGGATGTGGGCCAGGGTGTCTGATGAAAAATGTGGCTATCGAATCCGCTTTTCGCCTGTTGCCGGTTCGCCCTTCCTCTTTCGTCTACTGGATTTTGGCCTTCGAACGGCGGTATTCTTCAGTGCTGGGGGAGGATCGGAGGCTTGGGGTGGAGTTGGGGTGTTGCAGCTGGAAGGGGTTGGCGAGATCCCAGAGGTTTCCGGGGACCGGAGCCGGGGGCAAGCATTAGGGGGGGTGGGGTACCCCCGACCCGGACAATCCCTCAGGTTTTTTGCTAATAGTATGGCGAAGCCGGAAGAGGGAGGGCGAGGCAAATAGGGGCCTGTACCCGGCGGAAGCGGAAGCAGTGTCACCTTGCTAATAATATGGCTGGTGGGGTTCGCTCAGTGTGGAGGAATGTAGTTGGTTGTTGTTAGAAGGTTAATTCGCAAAGTGCATGCTGATGGTGGTGCGCTATCTTGTTCTTATGCGGAGAGGTTCAGTTCCTTGGTGCTCGAGGAGGCCTGGGATGGGGGAACGGGGTCCATTATCTGGATGATTTCTTATTCGACGGTGGGGCACATTCGGGGCGCTGTCCGGAGTTGGCTGGCTTCGGGAGATTGACGCAAGATTGGGGCGTCACGTTGGCGGGGGGTACGTCGCAGGGTCCATCGACACGCCTCACATTTTTGGGGGTCGAGTTGGATTCAGGGAGATGGAGACACGACTGCTGTTGGATTAGTTGGCGAGCTTGCGGGTTCTGGTGGCGAATGGGTTGGGGGTCAGCGAACGTAGCGCTGAAAGAGATGCAGGCGCTGATTGGCTCCCTGAAGTTTGTTTGGCGGGTCATTCCGATGGGGCGGGAGTTCATGCGCAGGTTTTCGGCGGCTACCTCAGGCGTTTTTTACGCCACGCCACTGTGTTAGGGTTTCAAGGAGCATGAGGGGACTTGGGGGGCTTGGGGCGAGTTCCTGACGGCTTCAGTGGCATCGCGGTTATGCTGGAGATGGAAACGTCGACTGATGACATACGGATCTTACTGACGCAGTGGGTGGTTTGGGATTGGGTGTGTATTTCGGGGACGCATGGTGTGCGGCGCCATGGCCACTGGCGTGGCGAGAGGTGGGCTTGACCACGGGTGTAGTTTTTCTGGTGTTAGTCCAGGTGCTGATGGTTCTGGAGCTGGGGGCCAGAGGGACTACGCCATCGTCGGGAGATGTGGTGGTCCGATACCGAAGCAGTGGTCACTGTCCTTAACGGATATGCCCCGCTTTGCTCGAGGGTGGCGGCCCTGAGGAGCACTGTTGTGCTAGCCTGTGAGAGGTTGAATGTGGGTGAGGGCACGGCATCTGCCAGAGACTGTGTTAACCGGGTTGCTGTAGCTCTTTCACGTTACAGTGGGGCTTGTACCGGCGTTTGGCGCCAGAGGCGAGCACTGTTGGACTGAGGGTCCCAGAGCACTTATGGTGGATTGGCCTGGGGGGCAAGCTAGGCCTGTTGCAGAGTACATCGCCGTGTAGTGGGATACTGGCGGCCCGAGGTTGGCGGCGTGGTCCTGTCTGGGATAACCTCATGGAATTATACATCAGGGCAGCGAAGGCTGCGGGAGCGGCGTGGACGATGGTGAGGGGCCCATAGCGGTTTTTTTCCTATTTTCTCCAGTTCCTGTTTTGCCGATTGCTAGGGGGAGAGGGGGTTAACCCGCTGCAGGTGGATAGGGGGCGTCCGATCAAGCACGACCGGCTCGGGAAGCCGGTGGTGGCTGCGTCGGCATATGAGGTCACGCTGTTCCAGGCAAGGTTTTGTTTGGCCTTTTTCGGGGCTCTCCTAGCTGGGCGAGGCTGCGGGGGGGGGGGGGGGCGTTTGTTTTTCTTCCTTCATGGGACTTCCAGCGGCTTTATGCGTTTTCAGTTCATGGTAGTCCGTTGGATGGCGGGCTCCAGGTGGGGTTTGGAGCCAAGTGACTTTGCGCCTCCTTCATTTCGGATTGGGGCTGCCTCCGGTGCCGCAGAGGCGGGCTTGCATGAGCTGGCCATTTAGCGGATCGGCAGATGGCGCTCTAATGCATTTTCGGGGGAGGTGCGTTTGTGTGGGGAATTGATTGGACGGTGTTAACTGTGTATTTTCTTTTCGATGTGGGCCGAATGTCGTATAGCTGATGGCTGAGCGGCCATTTGTTTGTCTACGGGGCTGATCAGCAGGCAGCGGTGAGACCTCTCGGGGTGCACAGTGGATTGCACATGGCAGAGGTGACCATTTCTTGGCTAGGCGAGCTCGGCCATTGTGGGCCGCAGCTATTGCCTTTGCTTCGGCCCCATCGGCGTGGAAAGGGATACCCGGGGTTGCGGTGGTTACATCTTGGTGGCAGCGACTTGGGGCACTGGGACAGTTAAGCAGCTGATCAGAGCGGCAAAGAGAGACCTGGACGTAGGTCATCCATGTTTAGGGATGTTGTGTTGTTATGGTTGGATCTAATTCCGAGGCCTGCTTGTGGGGGCCACCGATGGTGGTCTCGTAGGTGGATTAAAGTTAATCGGAAAATTGGCCTCTGGGTTAGTGGGAAAAGGGGATGGCAGCTTTTGCATCCTGGGGTCGCGGTTGATGGTGTTGGCTCTTATCGGCCCGATGGGATGCATCTATCCCTGGTTGGGGTGGCTTTGCTCCTGAATGCTTGGTGAGAGGCCTTGGTTTATGTCGTTCAGGGCAGGGCAGCTGGTCGCAGCTTTGCACTTGGGGGGAGGCTCAGGGACAGGTGTCTCTGAGCCTGTGGCGGGATCCCGTAGGTGTCTGGGGTCCGGAGTCTTGGCAATACGCAGGGCGGGGGTGGGGTACCCCCGACCCGGAGAATCCCTCGGGGCTTTTGCTAATAATATGGCGAAGCCGGAAGAGGGGGGATGGAATTGCCGGGGGATGGCTCACGGCGGAAGCGGGAGGGAACTCACTTTGCTACTCACATGGCTGGTGAGGGTTCGTCCCGCTGCCGGAACCTGAAGGACGCAGTTCCGGTTGATGTAGTTGTTTGGATAATGTTTATGGTTAATAAAGCTGCGACCAGTTAAATGCCAATAAGTGTACCGTGTGGTTATTTCAAAGGGGGGGTAGGTGGCGGAAGGTGTCATTTAAGGGGCGGGAGCACCACGTCCGCCTTACCTGGTTATGCAAAGGTCGCAGGGCCATGTACCGGCAGGCTGCATCTAACCGGGTGGGCGGTGTGGTGCATGGCCCAGGCCTTGGGAGAGGCGGGGGAAGAGGGGGCTGATGCGGTGGCGAGCGGCATTTAATTCCATTGGCTCCTGCGGATGTTGGAGGAACGCAGGAGTCAATGGATGAGGGCAGGCAGGCGGAAGGACTGGCCAAAGGGGGGCGGGCTGGCAAGGCACCAGTCCGTCCTAGCAGTTGGAGGAGGACGGGCGTTTCCCACCCTCCCATCCCTGTGGTGGGCGGTGTCGGGACAGAGGGTTGTTGCAGCTGGAGGGGGGGGGGGGGCGGGATCCCGGAGGTGTCCGGGGTCCGGAGTCTTGGCAATACGCAGGGCGGGGGTGGTGTACCCCGACCCGGAGAATCCCTCGTGGCTTTTGCTAATAATATGGCGAAGCCGGAAGAGGGGGGATGGAATTGCCGGGGGACGGTTCACGGAGGAGGCGGGAGGGAACTCACTTTGCTACTCACATGGCTGGTGAGGGTTCGTCCCGCTGCCAGAACCTGAAGGACACAGTTCCGGTTGATGTAGTTGTTTGGATAATGTTTATGGTTAATAAAGCTGTGACCAGTTGAATGCCAATAAGTGTACTGTGTGGTTATTTCAAGGGGGGGGGGAGGTGGCAGAAGGTGTCGTTTAAGGGGCGGGAGCACCACGTCCGCCTTACCTGGTTAGAAATCTGGACGGAACTGAAGGACCCTTCAAATTGTAAGTGTGCATCTTGAGAATTGAGCCAAAGAAAAAAAGACTGTAAATTTTCTTCTGTACCATCCGAGATCAGAAAAACATTGTCTATATATCGCAACCATAATTTAATGAACTTCTTAAATGGATGATATTGTAAAAATTGGTATTCAAAATTGGCAACATAGAGATTTGCGACATCAGGCGCCATGGACGACCCCATGGCAACCCCTTTTATTTGTTTATAAAAAATTCCCCGAAAACAAAAAAAGTTTTCACACATAACGAGACCCGCCATCTGAGTAAGAAAACAAGTAGGGATACGAGCCGGTGGGCTTTTTTTGATAAGGGTATTGGCAATCACCTCTAAGGCAGCAGCTTGTGGAATGTTAGTGTAAAGGGAATTTATATCTAACATCGCCAAAATCAAATGTTCATGATATCCAGTGAAGTTATTAAAAATATTAATAACGTGTATAGAATCACCAACGTAAGAAGGAATTTGAGGAACAAAAGAACGAAGAAAATAATCCAAAAAATTTGGATAAAGGTTCCTATTGCCGAAATAATCGGTCGTCCTGGTGGATTACTGAGAGATTTATGGATTTTAGGTAAAACATAAATAGTAGGTGTAACCGGATGTGAGACAGTGAGAAATTGAACCTCATGTGTAGTGAGATAACCCGCTTGCTGACCAATAAAAATTAATGTATCTATTTTATGTTTAAGGACATCAGTAGGGTCTTCAAAATTTTTTTTATAGAAAGTTGTATCATTGATTTGTCGTAAAATTTCATTAACATAATCCGCCTTGTTTTGAATGACTAATGCCCCATCCTTGTCAGCTGGTTTAATGACAATAGATTGATCATTCTGCAACTCAAGAAGAGCTGATTTTTGTGATATAGTGAGATTATGAAAAGAACTAGCCTTCCTGGTATACAGGGATTCTACCTGAGATAGAACAACTCTCTCAAAGGCATCTATTAAGACATTGGTGTTACTAGGTGGGACCCATGTAGAGGGTCTACGAAAAAGCGAACAATCTGTTGTAGTCTCACCTTGGTTTTCAAAAAAGTCAATAATTCTCAATTTTCGAAAAAATTTGTACAACTCCACTCGTGTGGCAAATTGATCATGCCTAGTAATTGGCACAAAGGAGAGCCCTTTTTCCAAAATTTCAATTTGGGTATTGCTTAAAACAAAATCTGAAAGATTGAAAATTCCACCTTTGGGAGTTAATCCACAACTTCTTGGTGGCTCTGGCCTCTCCCTCTGCCCCTCCCTCTGGGCGGCAGACTGGGACGGAATTCCCGAACTTGATATTTATGGTATGGAGACCTCACCTGTTTGTTTTGAGGAACATTCTTCCTGCCTCCCCCCTTCCATAGGGAGTCCATGGAAAAAACCGAAGGATGATGGAAGGTTGAATCTGAGGAAAAGAGAGGAGCTGATATATCGTGTTCCTGTGTTTCATCAACTTGACTCCGACTTCTCTTATTGGTCCGTTCTAAAAACGGATCAGGCGAAAAAAGCCTTATCTTAGCCTTATTTTTATTCATATTACCTGGTCCTGATTTAGGGGGCTCAATATCCCACCTATGGGATGTCTTACGTGGTCTGGGTTTCCCATTGTTGTTAATCCAATAATATACTGTGCCATTTTTATAATCACTTTCATTATGCTTAAATTTTTTGAGCTTTCTTTCCTTCACGATTTTACTATAGTCTATCGTATTCTTATCAAATTCCTTTTTCAATTTTTCGAACATATTGCCATTATCCTTCAAGTATTCCATCTTCTGATCAACCTTAATTTTCAGGTTGGCAGATTTACGTTTTGAAGTATTAATTAAAAGAATCATGAGGTCCAATGAGCATTTGTTCAATATTTTGACCCAATCTGCCATAAATTCTTCATTGTCTTTGAACATCCCTGGGGCCTTTTGAACATGAAGGCCCTTAGGGATCATCTTTTTGTGACAATATTCAAGGAGTGAAGCAGCATGCATGTCCTCACGGATTAGTTTCTGAGTCAGCTGGACCGCCTCTCCCCATTCATCCTCAATGTTTGGTGACCCTTCATTCTCCATGGAAAAAGGGTCTTCCGGCAGCATGGCTTGTAAATCATTTTCTTGAAAGCTCAGAATGTCTTTCCAAGGGGAGAACATGCTCTGGTAAGACAGGAAACACAACAGGAGCAACTGCTCGCAAAATTCTCTCAAGAAACACAAAAAGCGAGCAGGTATGGAGGTCACTTGCGCTTTATTAAAGTTAATAAAGCACAAGTGACCTCCATACCTGCTCGCTTTTTGTGTTTCTTGAGAGAATTTTGCGAGCAGTTGCTCCTGTTGTGTTTCCTGCACCAAGCTGTTGCCACAGAAGCAGGCTATTCCCTGGGGATAGCATTACTGTTCATCAGACAGACCTTGTCTGTTGCACTGCACGCCACCCACCTGAACAGGGCTTGGCCTTGGTGTGCTGTGGGCAGATGCCACTGCCCCCTCCACCACCAGTACTCCTCCGCCACCATGCTGACATGCCCTTATGCTGGTGGTGCGCAGTCCCAGGCCATCCAGTGTGCCAGTAGGCGGCTGCCTATGGTGTGGGGTCTGGGGTAGGGGTGCCTACATTGACATCCGCGCTCCCCCACGGCACCGCCTGTTAATGTTATGTATTCTTTGGGGTACCTGCTGGGTGATGTCCACTGGGGCACTGTGGGTCATGTTGCCATGTTTGCCCTTGGTCAGTTGCGGGCTTGCTGTTTTTCTGTTTCTGAGTTCCTATGTGCCACCTAGGCATCTGCCTGGTCCACTCTGTGCCCCAGCTGCCCCACTGCATGTCCTGCCTTCAGCCCCCTGTGCCCCATTTGCAGCCTCACCGTCGTGCCCACTCGTACTTGGCCACTATGCTGCTGCTGCTGCACATGTATCACTACTATCACTTTTATTGGTTTCCCTGCCTTTGCTGTACATTGCTGAGTGAAATGGTTTCTCTCTCCTGCAATTGTGTGCTAACGCCAGGTTTTCAGTTGCGTTAGGATTCAGCCCTTAATTTCTCTGCGTTAGTGTGAAAGGGGCCTCTCCCCGCCCATTCCTCGCCCATTGACCCCTTCTCGCCGCCCTCTCTCCACCCTTTTCTGGCCTTAACATGGCCGGGAACATTAAGGCGCGTTATGTGCCGTTAAGGCGCCTTAACGTTACATACTGCGCCTTAACATAGCCGCTGCTACGTTACCGCAGTTTAGTAAACATGCCCCTAAAAGTCATGATTTTCGTCAATTTTACCTTTCGTATGAAAAGTAATGCAAATGCCTAGGGTCTAATATGTAACCCAACGTTGTATAACTATAGTAAGGATTGTTTTGCAAGGTGTTTCTGTAGTTTCCCACAGTCTGTTGATGTTTTAAGTACTCTATATAATTTTGTGCCATCTGCAAATTTGATCAATTCACTCATGCTCTTTTCCAGATGGTTAATGGATATGTTAAACAAAACAACTGCTAACACACAGCCCTTAAGGCACTCCACTTTACCTCTTTCCATTGGGAAAACTAACCACACCTTGCTTTCTTTCTTTTATCTAGATGCCAATCCACAGTAAAACATTGTCTCCTAGTTCATGATTTTTTAATTTCCTGTCATGAAGGATGTTATCAAACACCTTCTGAAAATCCAAGCACACTATATTGACCGGTTCACCTTTATCGGCATGCTTACCCACACCTTCAAAGAATTCTGCTAGATTTGTTAGGTATGACCTCCCTTGTTTAAATTCATGGTTGCTCATTCCAATTAAGCTTACAGTACTAGTTTAGTTTTACTTTAGTCAAAATACTTCTGTCATAATGTAATTAATCTCTTTACAATTTTATGTTTCCCACTTTGGAAAGCAACGCTGTAATTTCTCACTTTTGAGAATTATACCACTTGATCAACTGTCCAAGGCAAATAAGATGCAATTATATATGAGGTTGTTTTATAATTCAGCAATCACTGGATGAAAGCCAGGGAAAAAGCTTCATAGTTACACTTCATCCATTAACAGAAAACAAGCCAAGGTCAAAAGGACTTTGAAGAACAGGTTTTCCTGTTCTGTTTGTGGTTAGCTGTCTACAGAATCTTTGCTTTATTTATATGTTGAGTGATATTTAATGAATTAAGGGGGTAATTATATGAAGGCTTTTTTTGCAGATAAAAGACCCATTAGAAAATGATCCCAGAGGATATGCATGTAAAAGTATTTGCAGTTCCAAGAAGACATAGAAATTTTGTAGCCCATTTGTAGGCATGTTCTGGAGTGGAGTTTGGGCAGAGCATGGGAAGAGTCATGACTTACACATGTTTATAAAATGCACATGCACGCCCATAGTTTATGTGTGAACATTTATGGCCATACTGAGCAACCTTGAAAGTCTTGCCATGATTTCTGCCTTAGAATTTCATGAAGAAATAAAGGCTCTAATGTGTCTTTATCAAATAGATTTAAAATAGGCACCTACTTGGCTTCCATACATAGATGACATAATATAGAATCGCCTCCGTGGAGAATAATTTTATAAACTGACACCTAGTTAATGCTGTTTTCACATGCATACTTTCTGCATATTTTATAAAGTCAAGTATGTAATTGACTTTATAAAATAAGGCATAAGTGCAAAAATACTCGTGTTAAATGAAGGCCCGATTATACACCGGCTCTAAAGCTGAGGTAAATGCCCGTGCCTACTGTTTGCAAGTATGCTTCTAAATTCTAATATTCTATAGGCAACACACATACTTGTGTGCTTTGCCTACACTCTGACCAAACTCTGTCCATGTGCATGCCCACAGTGAAAGTACAAGTGATGCAAACAACTAGTTGATATTTTGTAAGAGGTCATTTATGCAGCTAAGTGGCCACTTACACATATACATTACTAGACTACTAACATATCAATGCATGCTTGCTGCATTAATCTAGGTGGCTCTCTATAAAATGATCCCCTAAGCAAACATCCTTCACTCAACTTGCCAATTTACTCAGATCATCATTCCTTTCTACCATAGAGACAAAACCACCATGATATCATAAGAGACAGGGCAAAAGCAGAAGCAAAGGGGTAAAATCTGAGACCTCCAAAATTGGGGATGGAGTGAGCTGGCTTACATTTTATCAGACTGATTTCAAGGCTGAACCTAAAATCTGAAAGGATATCAAGAACAAATCTCTGAGGAGCTGAGTGATGCAGCAGCTCAGAGATGAAGAAGACTCCTGCTTCATGATGCTAAAAGTCTCACTGAGAGCCAGATGTTCATGTCATCTGGAGTGCACACAAATTAAGAGGGACATCCTACCACTCCTACCCACAATTCCAACTCTGGCTTCACAGGCAGTCAAGTAACCAGTGGGCTACAGCTCTATAGCTGCTAACAAACCCCTGGCTGGCTGCAGAAGGACTGCACGTCAGCACACAAACTGTCTGCTATGGTTACCAGGATAGGGTTAACCCACCCATACCCATGATGCACTGCACATGCAAATCAGCAGTCGACAGATGGGCACAAGATGGGGTATGCACATCCACAGCACCTGCAGGAGCCCTGCTCTCCTGTGTGCTGTTACTGGCACAGACTAGCCAGAGACCGTCACATTGTGTGGGTACTGTGCTCACCCTGAGGGTGAGGTGGGGCGCCCAGCACCAGGTCCACAGCACCTTTCATGGCTGAAATAGGCCATGCTAGAGGTCCCCATCAGTGCTACTATGTGTGATAGGTAGTTCCTGCAGAAACACCTAGGTTACATCTGTGTCCTTTTGTATTTCTCAGTCATGTTTAGCCCTTATGGGCTATGATGCACCCAGAATAGTGCATATCCTGTGTTGGTGCTATGGTTACATGATGGAGGGGGAGGGGGAGGGGGAGGGGGGGAAGGGGGAAGGGGGGAGAGGGAGGGGGGGAAGGGGGGAAGGGGGGAGAGGGAGGGGGGGAAGGGGGGAGAGGGGGGGAGGGAGGGGGGAGGGGGGGAGGGGGAGGGGGAGGGGGGGGAGGGGGGGAAGGAGGAAGGGGGGAAGGGGGAGGGAGGGGGGGAGGGGGGAGGGAGGGAGGGGGGGAGGGGGGGAGGGGGGGAGAGGGGGGAGGGGGGGGAGAGGGAGAGGGGGGGAGGGGGGGAGGGAGGGGGGGGGAGGGGGGAGAGGGAGAGGGGGGGAGGGGGGAGGGGGGGGGAGGGGAGAGGGGGAGGAGGGAGGGGGGAGGGAGAGGGGGAGGGGGAGGGGGGGAGGGGAGAGGGGGGGAGGGGGAGGGAGGAGGAGGGGGGGAGGAGGAGGGGGGAGGAAGGGGGGGGAGGAGGAGGGGGGAGGAGGGGGGAGGGAGGGGAGAGGGGAGGAGGGGGGGGGAGGAGGGGGGAGAGGGGGGAGGGGGGAGGGGGGGGGAGGGGGGGGAGGGGGGGAGTGGGAGGAGGGGGGGGGAGGGGGGGGGGGGAAGGGGGAGGGGGGAGGGGGAGGGGGGAAGGGGAGGGGAGGGGGAGGGAGGCGGGAGGGGGGAGGGGGGAGGGGGAGGGGGAGGGGGAGGGGGGGGGGGAGAGGGGGAGGGGGGAGAGGGGGAGAGGGGGGGAGGGGGAGGGGGAGGCGGGAGGGTGTTTGGACCCATAGGCAGATTATGTACCACCACCACACAACCCACCCGCTGGGGCTCAAGGGGGGAAACAGATTCACCCATCATTAGATCTACATTCTACCTCCCTGCAATGGCAGCAGTAGAGGGGACCGTCAACCCCAGGCCTGCTGGGGGAGGGGGAGGGGGAGGGGGGATGGGGAGAGGGGAGGGGGGAGGGGGAGGGGGAGGGGGAAGGGGAGGGGGGAGGGGAGGGGGGAGGGGGAGGGGGAAGGGGAGAGGGGGAGGGGGAGGGGAGGGGGAGAGGGGGAGGGGGAGGGGGAGGAGAGGGGGAGGGGAGGGGGGGAGGAGAGGGGGAGGGGGGAGGGGGGAGGGGAGAGGGGGAGGAGAGGGGGGAGGAGAGGGGGGGAGGGGGGAGGAGAGGGGGGGAGCGGGGAGGGGGGAGAGTGGGAGGGGGGGAGAGAGGGGGAGGGGGGAGGGGGGAGGGGAGGGTGGAGGGGGAGGGGGGGTGTTTGGACCCATAGGCAGATTATGTACCACCACACAACCCACCCTCTGGGGCTCAGGGTGGGAAACAGATTCACCCATCATTAGATCTACATTCTACCTCCCTGCAATGGCAGCAGTAGAGGGGACCATCAACCCCAGGCCTGCTGGGGAACAGACACCCTACAGGGCAGATAATGCAGAGGTATACACATCCATATAGCAATAGTAGACAGACAGTAGGCCTGGAAATGCTCAGCTGCCCACACCACTATCTGACATTCTCCAGCAGCAAGCCTCCAGCCACTGCACCCTGCAAGGTGCTCCAGCAAGACACATACTAGCTGCAGACAGTCTGCCAGCTAGTTCATAGTGCATGGTCCTGGAGAAGATGCATGTACCCAGAACTGGGATATCAGCATACACACCAAGCAGATAAGTCAGTGATTGGGCCCCAAAAGGGACCCATAAATATCACGAGAGAAATATTATACAGCACTAAGGGGGAACCTAGCCATGCCGTGGTCGCTGCTCAGTCAGGGTGAGAGTGACCTCCCAGCAGGACATGCTGTGGCCACACTGTCCGTGCAGGTGGTGGCCGGGAACTACAATGTCTGAGCCATTGCCCTATGCCCTGTGCAGATGCAGCCAGGCCAGGCCACCCTATCCAGGCTATTCCCACAGTACCTTGCTCCTCATTATGCACATTGGCAGGCCAATACTGGCAACAGTGCTAGCAGTGTGGGCTGTGGAGGGTGTTGGCAGCCACCACACACTGGATAGACAGACACACACTCCACACACCAATGCCAGCATTGTGCAACTATAGAGGTGTTTGGCAGCCCTGGCCACCACACCAGTCCTGGGCACAGTGCAAGCATGGCTATGGTACGCAATACTGTTGGGGTCACTCTGCCAGACACCAGACCTGAGGCACACTCCACAGACATCAGAAAGGTTGCTATGATGCAGCTCAATCAGCCAATTGTGCTTAATGTAGGAATTGCTATCTGTCAGTTATCATAGCAACTTTTTGATAGCTGTGTACAGTTTTCCCATGTTTAGGGTGGCATTGCTAAGGTATGCAAGTGCTAGTATGGGGAGATGCACGCAGGGCCCAACATCCTGCCTCCCCAGGAGGCTTGGGATAATGGAGCCTGTGGGTGCGGGTGTGTCTGCCCCTGTTGGCCGCTGCTCTTGGGCAGAGGTTCTCAACTCCAGTCCTGGAGGACCAAACACTGTTCGGGTTTTCATGCTTTCCCTAATGAATATGCATGAGATACATCTGCATATCATGGGGGCGGTGCATAGCAATGCAGCACAGCCACATTTATTAGAGGCAGCATGGAACCTGAATAGTGTTTGGCCCTCCAGGACTGCATTTGGGAAACTCTGCTCTAGGTAATGCGCATGTTTATGGTGTCTGTGCTCTGTAGGGTAAAATGTAGGTGTTTTGGGCATGTCTACGTCATCTGCACTACAGGTTCTGTCTGTATTAGCATGTTGTACTAGTGGGTAAAATATGGGGACTGGGTTGGCAGGAACCACAGCTGAGACTTGAATCTGTGACCTTCTGCTCCTAAACACACTGGCTGTGTGCACTGCACCACCATGTTGCCACTGAGACATTCCCTGGGGATACCATGACTGTTCATCAGACAGGCCTGTCTGTTGCAGTGCATGGCATCCACCTACACAGGGTTAGGCCACGGTCTGCTCTGGGCAGCTGCCACTGCCCCCTTCACCACCAGTACCCCTCTGCCACCCTGCTGACATGCCCGTCTGCTGGTGGTGTTGGTGGAGCGCAGTCTCAGGCCATCCATTGTGTGGGTAGGTGGCTGCCTATGGTGCAGGTTCTGGGGTAGGGGTGCCTGCATAGATGTCCACGCTTCCCCCCAGCACCGCCTGCCAATGTTCTGTGCCCTTGGGGGTACTGTAGTGCCAGGCACCACAGTACCTGCTGGGTACTATCCCCTGTGACACTGTGGGAAGCACACTCGTGCCCATGCTGTGCCGTCATCAGTTGCTGTCTGGCTGCTCTACTGTTTCAGCATTCCTATGGGCCACCTAGGCATCACCCTAGTCCGCACTGTGGCCCAACTGCAGCACAGCATCTGTCCAGTTGCCCATTCCGACATGCCCGCCCTGCTGTTGTGGAACATGTGCATGCCATAGGAAACCTGTCCAATGGAGAGGGAAACCCTGATCAGCGCTATTTCACTGTGGGATCATTCACCTTGTATGGGGACGGAGCGTAGACCCTTCCAAAATTCATATCATTTTTTTGGAGCTTTCTTGGGAGTGTTTTTTGACGTTTCCCATTAATATCACTATTGCCCAGCTTGGTTATGTTTTTTTATATTTTGTTGGGGTCATTTTCAATGTTTATTTGCACTTTTGTTCCGTGCACATGTATCACACTTATCACTTTTATGTAGGTTTCCCTGGTTTTGCTGTACATTGCTGACAGAAATGGTTTCTCTTCCCTTTAAACCAGCTCTAACGCCAGGGTTTCACCGGCGTTAGTTTTCAGCCTCGGATTTCACAGCGTTAGTGTGCAGAGAGCTTCTCCCCTCCCACTCTCTGCCCATTGACCCTTTCTCTCCGCCCATGGGGAGCCTTTCTCCACCCTCCGGGAGCCTTTCCCCGCCTTCAGCGCTCGTTTGCGCCGCTGCGCGCGTTATCGTGCTATAAGGTACCTGTGCGCCTGATAAAGCGCCATTATCGCACGATAAGGTACTTTATCGCGCGATAACGTCACAGAGCGCACATTAAGATGGTTTAGTAAACATACCCCTTAGTTACCAAATTCTCATATCTATGAAATTACTTAAAATTACTCAGAGCTCAGTGAGAATTCTCTGAAGTGCAGGGTAGGTACATACTCGTATATGTTGTGTAACAGGTGAGCTCACAATTTCTTTTCATTTGGTGGAAAGTCCACCTAGGCTGTAAGTAACATTGGGCCATCAAACGTACTGCTCCAGTGCTGCGCCCTCCACAGACATCTTGACTCTCAAAGGTGCCTATTATACTAGCTTAACAAAATAAAAAGGGAAAATAAACTCTCTACTTTTTCTGAAATATCTTTCATTTCTAAAGAGGCATTACTTTGATCTATCTGACTCTATATAAACATTTGGTAACACTGGGGGGAGGAGGGCTAGCTAGAGAACAAAACAAAAAAAACGTAGGGTTCCCTATTTAAGAGAAAAGGGAAAAGGGTAAATTAAAATAATTAGTCACACAGAGACACACACACAGAGCTTTCTCTTTCTCAGGATCTATTTATGGTTCCTTTCTTTTTTCTGGCCTTTAGCCTCCTCTCATATAATTTACAATATTGTGAACCGCCCTGAAGTCATAAAGGTGCAGTACAGAAAGTGTGTAAATAGGCATAAAGATAAAGTACTGGTAGGCTCAAGGTATCCTGGACAGTTGACACTTTCCCTTGTGCTCCCTATGCCAGTCTTCAGTCTCTACCAGCAGACACTCAGAAATGGTGCTCTTACATTTTTTCTCAGTCTGTCTCTTCAGAATCAGCTCTTTTAACAGTCTCTCTAACGTCCACCTTCTCTAAGCATTTTTCTCAGCTGGATACTTTCCCCTTGCCTGCATCTTTCTCTCTTTTCTTAGGTTCCCTGTGGCTCTACAGCCAATCTCACCTTCTCTGAGGTCTTGGCTGTGCCCTCAAAGATCCCTTTCCTGGCATCCTCTCAGTCATGTCTCTCTGACATGTTTCTCTCTTTCTCTCTCTCTCACCTCCCGCAACCTACTCCAGGGGCTGTGTTGTTCTTTATTGCAGGACTCTCATCACCCTCTCCTCAGCATAGCTACTTGATGTCTTTCTGTTTTACCTGCTCCTGCATGACTCTCTGCTCTACCAATCCTTCTCCACTATGTTTAGTCACATACTCTTTCAGGACCTAGTTACCTTCACAGCTGGATTTCTCTTTTTCAGTTGGTCACTTGCTCCAAAGCTGAACTTCTCAAGCAGCCTCTCATGACTGACACATGCCCCTGCCTTGGCTCTTTCTTTCCACGAGCTTCTACTCTCTTCTGCATGTGGATTCCTCAGGCTTTTTTTATTCCTCTATTGTTGTCTTGTTCTTGGCACTGCATTAAAAGGTCCCCTTTCCACCTTATATGAAAAGCAATCTTCAGTCCTTTGCTGAGGGGAGCCTTCTTCCACTTGCTTGGTTCAAGTCTGGGGCTTTCCTTGGTGCCAAACCTCAGCTCTTTCTGTCCTCATCAGGTGCTCCACTCCTTCTCGACAGTGGCCTGGTTTGGTTCTTACTGCAACGGTGCCTCTTTTCTGCTTCTTCATCTTCCCAGGACTCACTCAGGGCCAGCCCATCCATTGTGTGCTAATGTTGTTCGCACAAGGCCCCACGCTTAAGGGGGCACCATGCAAACTCCATTCTCACACAATGGATGGCTTCAGAGGGAGCCAGGGAAGCCTGCGCGAGGCCCCCAGCTCCCTCTGCACAGTTGCCAGTGTGAAGAGTCTTTTCCCTCACGCTGGCAGATGTTTCTGTGAAGCCGCGAGTGCCAGGAAAGGGTAAAGGCAATGCCCAGAGAACAAACCTAAACTTTCTTTAGAAGCTTAGATGACAAGACTTCGACTTTCATAGTAAAATAGTAACATTATTTATGATGGCAGATAAAGAACAGTATGGTCCATCTAGTCTGCCCAACCAGGCGGTAAGAGTAGGTGCCCCTGCTGCTCCGTGCAGGTCACCCTTCACCATGTCTTTGTTTAGGGGTGTACCTACCGCTTCGTGTAGATCACCCCTATTTGTTGAGATAAAAGAGAGTAATGATTATTTTGATTTTATCCTGTTGCTATAAAGGGATCCACTGTGTCTGTCCCAAGCCACTTTGAATTCTGTCACTGTATTTGCCCCCACCCATTGGGAGGACAGTCCAAGCATCCACCACCCTTTCAGTGAAAAAGTATTTCCTGACATTGCTTTTCAGTTTACCCCCTTGCAGCTTCATGTTATACCCTCTAGTTTTACAGCTTCTCATTCTTTGGAAGAGGTTTGTTTGTTTGATAATACTCTTTAAATATTTAAAGGTCTGAATCATATCTCCCCTCTCCCTCCTCTCCTCCAGAGTGTACATATTTAGGTCTTCAAATCTCTTCTCATATGTCTTCTGACGCAGGCTCTAAATCATTTTGGTCACCTTCCTCTGAACCGTTTCCAGTCCTTTTATATCCTTTGCGAGATATGGTCTCCAAAACTGAACACAATATTCCAAGTGAGGCATCACCTGCGACTTTGGACACATCATGTGAAGAGAGAGATCATTAGAGAAAAACATCATGCTTGACAAGGTTGAAGGTTAACACAAAAGAGGAAGGCCAGCAATGAGAGGGATTGATACAATAACAGCAGCTATGGGTGCCACTCTGGCAACAGTGAGCCGCCTGACTGAAGACCGGACATAGTTTAGAACAACTATCCAGAGGGTCACCATGAATCGACTCCGACTTGATGACACATAACATCAACAACCTAGTGAATCTTTGTAATTTGTTAAATAATTTCTTTATTGATTTCCATTTAACATACCAAAACAAAATTGCCAACACATGGAACACTTCATCTTTATGACGGAAAAAATTTTCAGCAATAAGTTCCTATAAGAATCTAAAACTAATGTAGTAATCGGTAGCTCTTCTTCCTCAGTCAGCCCAATGGCATCTATTAAATCCACTGATTGTAATGCAATTGGTGATAAGTCTCCAGAATCTTTCTTCTTGGTCACAGGTGCAACGTAGTGCATTTTAGAAATTAAAGGAAAAGCCTTTTCTGGAATCTCCAATATTTCTGACTTGTATTTCCTGAACATTTATTGAAGGAAAATAATTTAAACATATGAAAGTTTATTAATCTTGCGTCCCATTTATGGATAAGAATTTCCAAACCCTCAGTTTTACATCAAACCAATACATTACCTTTAACATAAGCTTTTATTTGCTTGCTCATCTTCAACATTTAGGGTCTGAACAGTATCTTGAGATTATCCAACAAATTAATGTGCCCAAAAAGAACAACCAGAATGCCCCAGATGTTGTCCAATGAAACAGTTTGGGTTTCTGAATGAAAAACTGCTCTGTCAAAGGACATTTTCTGACCAATACTTTCAGGCTCCATACTGGAAGGCCTATTAGCATTTCTTAACCCTTCTTGTGGTTTGCCTTCTTCCACTCCACTGGAGTCATCTTCTGAAGCTGTGTCTTTCACTGGGGAAATCATAGAAAGATAGAAATATGATGGCAGAAAGAGACCATTTGGCCTATCTAGCCTGCCCTTCCATATTAATTACTATAGTCCCTTTTTTCCTTTAGAGATATTCTGTGTTTATTCCATGTCTTCTTGAATTCAGATACTGTCTTCATCTCTACTACTTCTACTAGGAGACTATTCCACAAAACTGCCACTCTTTCCATAAAGAAATATTTCTGCCTATTACTCCTGAGTCTATCCCCTTTCACCCTCATCCTACAGTTTTGGTCAGCATTAATGGCACCCTTGAATTTTAGGTATGTTGTGTACAATATCTTTGAGAAATAATTGGAAATATTCCAACTGTATGACATCATCATATTTTAATAGTATGTTCAAGGGTTTTCAACAAAAAAAAGATATCTGTGCAACTTAGATGTAGCAATTTCTGAGAAAAAAACAAAATATGACTTCGACAGGATTAATGGCACCCTTCACTAATATTTGGTTGCACAGACCTTGTCAGTGATGACAGCCTCCAAATGTTTCTTGTAGCCATCTTTAAGTTTCATACATCTGTCTTCGGTAGTTTCTCCCACTCTTCAACTGTGATTTGATCCAGCTCATAAATGTTTCCAGGATTCCTTTTACAAATGGCAGGTTTCAGTTCTTTCCAAAGGTTCTCGATTGGATTGATATCAGGGCTTATTGCTGGCCAGTTTAAAACAATCCATTTTTTCCTTTTTAACCATTCTTTTGTACTTTTTGATGTATGTTCTGGGTCATTCTCCTGATGGAGGACCCATGACCTTCGACCCAGACCTAGCTTTCTGACACTAGGTAGCATAGTTCACTCCAAAATATCTTGGTAGTTCTCTGATTTCATGATTCCATTAATACATTTCAGAACTTCGGTTCTTGATGTAGCAACCTTATGGAACCTCCACCATATATAAAGAAGGGTGTTTTTTTTATAAGTCTCATTTCTTCACCTGTAAATGTATCGTTGGTGTGCATTGCCAAAGAGCTCAAGTTTGGTTTCATCTGTCCACAGAACATTTTTCCAGAAGGATTGTGGTTTCTCAAGGTAGGTTTGGGCAAAGATCAGGCATGCCTTTTTATGTCTGTCTTTGAGAAGTGGGGCCCTCCTTGGCCTTCGCACATGAAGTCCTTCTATGTATACTGCGCAGCGTATAATGCAGATTGAAACCACCACTCCAGATTGCTCCAGGTCAGCCTTGTGCTCTTTGAATATTGTATGTTGTATTTCTCCAGCAGTTTGCACTAACCTTCAAAGACTTCTTGGATTAATTTTCCTCTTCCTACCATATCCTGGGAGGTTTTTGACAGTTCCATGAGCAGAAAACTTCTTAATAACTTTGTGAACTGCAGACACAGGAATCCCAAGGTCTTTGGAGATGGCTTTGTACCCCTTTGAAGTTTGGTGATAATAGCTTTTCTGATGGTCTCTGGCAGCTCTCTTGTTTTCACCATTGTGAAAATGGAACAGGGAGTGAAAGTGGCCATTTTAAACATTAGAGCCATCATTCATTGGTTGATTCATCATACGAATACTGACAGTTGATCACAGGTGCATCTAATTTTACGGCTATGGGAATGTTGTTATTCTTTTCAAACTGATTTCACTTGTTAATAAGGGTGCCATTTATCATGTCCTCCAGTGACGCACTTACAATCCTGATTATCAGTCTTGTTCCACTATGAAAATACTATTTTTTTTGTCAGACTTTACTGTCAAGAGAGCTGCTTTTGATCAGCTGCCATCAATTCAACAGTCCATTTTATTATTAAGCATTAAAAAAATAAAAGGCTTTGTAACATAAGCCTTCTTGAGATGAATATATCTTGCTGACTACAATTTTTGTGGGACACACTATTGTGATTCAAAGGGGTATGTTTACTAAACCATCTTAATGTTACTGGCGTTAGTTGCAGTCTTACTGTGACGAATGCCATATAAGGTAGTGGATGTTCCGGTCTTAAGGTAGCATTTCAGGTTATTGCGTGATAAAGTCCGTTATCGCGCAATAAAGGGAGCCGTGGCACGTTAATGTGCATTAGTCTTAATTAGGCATGCTGACCTGCATACACAGCAACAGAGGTGTAGCACAATGGTTAATACATTGACTGATAAAACAGGAGTCATGAGTTTGATCCCCCAGTGGGCTTAATGAGTAAAGCTGTCTGAGGTATTACCCTTTACTTTACATCAGCGCTGTCTGAGGCATTTTATTTTTTAATTTAAATTAGTGCTGCCAGCAAACACACCCTCACAGTGCCATAACCTATGGTGCCGCATAAGGCACCCTATAAGGCACTCCAGAGGGCACATTATAAAGTGTACTGTCCGCCAAGGCACCTTATAATGTTCTCCATAGGGCGCTTTATGAGGCACCTTAAGGTTACAGCACTGTGAGGGTGTTTTTGCTGGCAGCACTAATTTAAATTAAAAAAGGAAATGCCTCAGACAGCCCTATCAAATAACCACCACTGTGGGATCAAACCCATGACCTCTGCCTCCATAGTCAGTGAAATAATTATAACCAGTGGGCTGCATCTCTATAGCTACTAACAAACACTTGGCTGGCTACAGAAGGACTGCAGATTACCACACAAACTGTCTGCTGTGGTTACCAGGATAGGTTTAACCCACCCATACCCATGATGCACTGCACATGCAGATCAGCAGTCTACAGATGATCACAAGATGGGGTATGCACCCCACAGCACCTCGGCCTGGTAGGGGGAACTGACCGTGTGTGTTACTGGCACAGAGTAGCTACAGACTGTCACATTGTGGGGGTACTGTGTTCACCCTGAGGGCGAGGTGGGGCGCCCAGCACCAGGTCCGCAGCACCTGGCTTAGCTGAGATAGGCTATGCTGCAGGTTGCTATCAGTGCCAGTGTGTGATAGGTAGTCTTTGCAGACACACCAAGGATACACCTGTGTCCATTTGTATTTCCCAGTCATGTCTAGCTCTCGTGAACTATGATACACCCAGACTGGTGCATATCCTGTGTGGGTGCCATGGTCACATGATTTAAGTGAAGGGCGGTGTTTGGACCCATAGGCAGATTATTTAGCACCACCAAACCTGCCCTCTGAGGCTCAGGGTGGGGGACAGGATCTCCCACCAACAGATCCACATTCTAAATCCCTGCAATGGTGACAGTAGGTAGGGTGACCAATAACCCCAGTCCTGCTGGGGAACAGGCACCCTACAGGGCAGTCAATGCAGAACTGTACGCATCCATAAGGCAATGGCAGACAGACAGTAGGCCTGGAAATGCTCAGCTGCTCCCCACCACTATCGGACAATCTCCAGCAGCAAGCACAGTGAGTCTCCAGCCACTGCACCCTGCAAGGTGTTCCAGCCATACACATACTAACTGCAGACAATCTTCTAGCTAGTCCATAGTGCATGCTCCTAGAGGAGATGCATGCACCCAAAACTGGGATGTGAGCACACACACCAAGCAGATAAGTCAGTGATTGAGACCCAGAAAAGAAACCCCATAAATATCACTTAAGAGAAATACTATATAGTCCTATGGGGAAACCTAGCCATGCCGTGGTCACTTCTCAGTCAGAGTGAGAGTAACCTCCCAGCAGGACATGCTGTGGCCACGCTGTCCGTGCAGGTGGTGGCCGGGCACTACAATGTCCCAGCCATTGCCCTATGCCCTGTGCAGATGCATCCTGCCCAGGCCACCCTGTCCGGGCTATACTCACAGTACCTTGCTTCTCATTATGAACATTGGCAGGCTAACACTGGAAACTGTGCAAGCAGTGTGGGCTCAGTAAGGTGTAGGCAGGCACAACACACTGGATAGACAGACACACACTCCCACACCTATGCCAGCATTGTGCAAATATAGAGGCTTTTGGCAGCCCTGGCCACCACACCAGTCCTGGGCACAGTGCAGGCATGGCAATGGTACGCAATACTGTTGGGGTCACTCCCCGGGGTGGTAAACACTGTCAGAAACTAAAACTGAAACACACTCCACAGATATCAGAAAGGTTGCTATGATGCAGCTGTATCAGCAAATTGTGCTTAACTTAGGAATTGGTATCTGCCATTAATCATAGCAACCTTTTGATATATGTGTAACGTATTCCCAGGTTTAGGGCGGCATTGCTAAGGTATGCAAGTGCTAGTATTGGGAGATGCTGCTGCACGTAGGGCCCAACAGCCTGACTCTCCATGAGGCTTTGGATAGTGGAGCCTGTGGATGTGGGTGTTTATGCCCCTGTTGGCCACTGCTCTAGGGCAGAGGTTCCCAACTCCGGTCCTGGTGGACCAAACACTGTTCGGGTTTTCATGCTGTCCCTAATGAATATTCATGAGATAAATTTTCATACCATGGGGGCAGAGCATACAAATACAGCACAGGCATATTTATTAGAGACAGCATGAAACCTGAATGGTGTTTGGCCCTCCAGGACTGCAGTTTGGAAACTCTGCTCTAGGTATTGCACATGTTTATGGCGTCTCTGCTCTGTAGGGTAAAATATAGGGGTTTCAGGCATGTTTATGTTATCTGCAATAAAGGTTCCATCTTTATTACCATAGTTTAGTACTGGGTAAAATATAGGGATTAGGTTGGTAGAAGCCACAACTGGGACTTGAACTTGTGATCTTCTGCTCATGAACGCACTGGCTGTGTGTACTGCACCACACAGACAGTTCATTCCCTGGGGATACCATGCCTATTCGTCAAACAGACCCTGTCTGTTGCAGTGCACGGCACCCACCTAAACGGGGCTAGGCTATGGTCTGCTGTGGGCAGATGTCACTGTCCCCTACGCTACCAGCACCCGTCCCACACCATGCTGCCATACCATTATGCCGGTGGTGCTGGTGGTGCGCAGTCCCAGGCCATCCAGTATGATGGTAGGCAGCTGCCTATGGTGTGGGTTCTCGGGTAGGGGTGCCTACATGGACATGCGCGCTTCCCCTCCCCACACCGCCTGCCAATGTTATGTGCCCTTGGGGGTACCTGCTGGGTAATCTCCCCTGTGACACTGTGGGACACACACTCGTGCCCATTTTGGACCCTCGTCAGTTGATGACTTGCTGCTTTACAGTTTTGGCATTCCTATGTGCCATCTAGGCATCTACCTAACACGCACTGTGCCCCAGCTGGACCACAGCATGTGCCGCCTGCAGCCCTCTATATCCCATTTACAGCATCAGTATAGTTGCCATTTCTTACGTGCCCACTCTGCTGTTACTGCATATGTGCACGCCATAACAAACCTGCCCAATATAGACGTGAAAAAACCCTGATCAGCACTATTTCAACGTGGGATCATTCACTTTGTAGGGGGACAGAGAATAGACCCTTCCAAACATGATATGTTATTTTTTTGAGCTTTGTCAGTGGTGTTGCTTTATGTTTAATATCACTTTTGGCCAGCTTGGTTATTGGGCTTTTAGATGTGGTTCTGGTCCTTTTATATGTTTATTTGCCTCTTTGTTCCCTGCACATGTATCACAACTATCACTTTTCTTTCGTTTCCCTGCCTTTGCTGCACATTGCTGACTGAAATGGTTTCTCTTTCCTGCAAATGTGCCTTAACGCGAGGGTTTCACTGGTGTTAGTGTTCCGACCCTGATTCCACAGCGTTAGTGTGCCTGGAGCCTCTCCCCTCCCACTCTCCGCCCATTGACCCCTTCTCTATGCCCTCTTGGAAGCCTTACTCCACCCTTCAGACCCGGATTTCACAGCATTAGTGTGCCTTAACGCTGCCGCTGCGTTATCGCGTGATAAGTGACATTATCACACGATAATACCTCCACTGCGACATTAAGACGGTTTAGTAAACGTACCCCAAAGTAAATTTGTCTTACTTCTTTTTCAGGGCTTCACTCAATATGTTCCGAAAGCTAAATGGTATTTTAACCAAACTTTTAACTTATTTTTATTTGAAAGGGGATTCCATATCCTTCCCTTCTATGAGCTGTATCCAATAGTTCCTTCAAGGATTCTCTGTGTTTTGATTTCAATAATTCTCTGCAATTCCTCAAATACTTCACTTTAATGAGTATCCTCTGTTTCCCTACAAACAACTTCACATTTAGCCACTCCCCCCATATTATCCTGAACTGCATTTAATGTATAAATCCAGTATTACTCCAGATAATTTGAATATTTGTGGCAATCTCCTCATCTCTAAAAAACAGGAACCTGATTAATAATTCTCCACTGAAGATCTGTGAAGTCATGTACCTTTTTTAAACAATGATCCACCATAGGTTCCCCTTCTTTTTTTATTTTGTAACCTTGATCTATGTTCCCTCAACCGATGAACCATTGTCCTTTTCGTCTGACTTCCATAGATTTTCTGCTAAGGACATTCAATAATATATACAACATAAATTAATAATAAGAAGAATAAGTAAGGTACATCAAGATGAAACAACAAAAAACATTTACAATATTTGTCCACAACTGAGGAAGTATTGAGGGAGTACCAGGAAATACAAAACAGAAGGAAAGAAAAGGCATCAAAGGGTCCTAAACCTCCTAAATTGCTAAATTAAATTACAGGCAGGTAGAGACTTAAGCATCAGCCAAATGGGATGGCACAGCAACTTCAACCGATACATCCTCTCTAGCTTCCAAAAACTCCAGAAGTTGTCTAGGCTCAAAAAACAAATATATTTTCTCTTTATATGAAACACAGCATTTGACTGGAAATTTTAACTGAAACGTTGCCCCCAGAGCCAAAACCCTGGGGCGAAGGACCAGAAAGTCCTTCCTTCTCAGCTGTGAAACACGAGATACATCAGGAAAAATTCTCACATGAGAGCCTAAAAAAATCCTCATTGAAGTTCTTGAAATATAATCTAAGAACAAAAAATCTATCCAACTCTAGTGCCAGGGTAACAAGGAGAGTAGCTCGTTCTTTAATAACCTCCAGAGAGTTTTCCAAAAACCCCATAATATCCCCCGACCCGGGGGAAACAGGAGGAACAGTAGAAACTTGGTCCCCTACACCCAGAGACAGATACTGAGCCCTGGTCAAAGGCAGAAAATGCTCTGGGGGGATCTTCAAAATTTCCCCAAAGTACTTCCTCACCATCTCTATAGATGATAACATTGGAGATCTAGGAAAATTCAGGAATCGAAGATTACATTGACGAACCTGATTTTCCAGATATTCTAATTTCCTAAAAGACACAGTTCTGTCCTTAATCTGAGCAGCAACCAAGTCCCGAAGCTGCCCAACATCCTGTTCCAACCTGGAGATTCTCCCCGCTTGTTCCTCCTGGACACTGGAGAGATTTACACAAGTAGATTTCACCCCTGAAAGTTCAGTACTCACAAAACCCATAACATTGGTCAGAGAGGTGTTCAGGGCTGTTAGACCGTCCCACAGAATGTCCATTGTAATCACCACAGGTTTCACTGACATGCAAACACCAGAAGAAACCTTCTCTCGGCTTTGTACAGCTGCAGTCTCTAACTCCAATGACTCAACTCCCTCTACTGCCCTTTGCTGTACTGCAGAGCCAGGAGAGAGAGTTACTGCTGCTGAAGCACCCTCAGCGCCCTTCTTCAATGGCATGCTCACAGGCAGACCATCAGGAAGCGCTGCTCCAGCCAGAAGAACTTCCGGGTTGTGGCGGGGGGAGGGGGGGGGGGTGTTTGCTGCTCTGGAGAGAACCAGATGCCCAGTGCGCTCAAGGATGACATAACATCTGCCGGCCCCATTGAGGACACCACTCCAGTGTCCACCACAAAGCCGCATGCATTCAAAGTACGCTGGCCAGAGGCACCCGGCAGGACTGGTCCCAGGGGTAAGCCAGCCTGCTTCCGCTTTTTACGCCCCATGCTACAATCAGTAGGGAGCACACCCTAAGGCAAAGGAACGAGGAAAATATGCAGCCTCACAGCGCCACATCTCCTGCCGCCATCTTGTTTCTCCCTCCCAAAATAAATTATTTAACATGTTGTTAATGAACAGGATTTGATAGGATTGTGGAGGGAATTTGAGATCCAATTTTCCGCCTCTATGATGGAACTACAAAACTCACACTGCTTACAAGAATAATTACCAAAATTTGCATCTGTCACTGTTATCACTTCTTGCCATATAGTTGATTTACATACATAGTTGGCAATGTTTCTGCCCCTCTTATATGCCACCACTGTTTTTTTCCAAAAAACAATAATCGTGTCCTGACAATGTTCCAGTTTTTATACCATTTCCTACTATTTCCCTTTTTAAATGGTTATGTTTTATTTGGTTCTTTTGTGTGTCAAATAGGTGGCTATTCTATGCTGGCCGTCCACCCCCTGTATAGCCTGTCAGAATTGGGGCATTCAGCTGTAGACCCGATTCTGATCCCGTGGGGGCTAGTCATGCTTGCAGGATCAGAATCAGGTCTACTGGCCTGATGTGTAGGCTGGGCACTGATTCTGATCAAGCAAGGCTCCTGATTGGAGCCGCAGTGCTATGGTGTACCATCGCCATGGCACCTGATCACTGGCTGACAAACAGTTCTGTGTTTCCTCACAGTCCAACCCATGATCGGGCTTCCAAGGCCAGGGTCAGGCTGTTGGGGACCCCCTGCACCTCCTTACCTGTTCCTCAGAGTCCCATGCTGCGATCCCCCGCTGTCCAGGAGGACGTACTCCACCTTCGAGGTAGAATAAGTCCCCTGTCTACATTTAAGGCCCCGGATGTGCAGGACCAACCTCTGAATCAGTTCTGTAAACCCGGGGTCAGTCGTCACCCACTGCCCGCCCCGCTCCTCCTCCAGTCCACCTCCACTCGTCCATGAACAGAGCTCCCCATACAAACCAGCAAACTTAACTGCAGGTCTCTCCGCTCTAAGTCTTTATTGGTTCAGGAGCTTATCCAACAGCACTCTTTCGACCTTTGCTTTCTCACTGAGACCTGGCTCAAAGAAGGGGACAGTCCTCTTCTTTCTAGCGCACTTCCCCCCGACTATTCAGCCTTCTCGACACCTAGGCTGGGCAGGGGAGGGGGCGGTGTAGCCCTTCTTTACCGCTCTACGTTTCCTATTACTGAAATTACAGCTACTACGGTTCATTTCTCAGAATCTTTGCTCCTGCGTTTCCACTCCTCTCCCCCGTTCTATTTTCTTTTACTTTATCTCCCCCCTTCAGTCTCCACTGACCAATGGGAGGCATTTCTGCTAACCCTCTCTGAGACGGTCCTACAGTATCCTAATATTATGGTCCTGGGCGACTTTAACATACATGCAGACGCTCCTTTTAGACCTAAAGATCGGGTCTTCATGAATCTCCTCCATGATTTATCACTTCACCAGCATGTGTCAGGACCTACTCATTACTTGGGCCATACCTTAGACCTGGTCCTTACCTCCTCTTCAAGCTCCTGTTCTGTGTTATCGGTGCCCGTCTCTCATAGTGTCCCATGGTCGGACCACTATTGTGTCTCTTTTTCTGTTTCCATACTGATCTCTGAGACGGGTGGTTCCTCTGCCTCTCACTCTCCAATACGTCTTCGGCTTCATATTACCCCATCCAGTCTTGCTGCTTTTCCTCCGGCCCACTCATTATTTCCAGCAGATTTCTCGGTACTGGCCCCTGATGCCCAGGCCTCTCTTTGGAATTCTGTTCTTTTGCGCACTTTGGACAATTTAGCTCCACTTCGTCCTTCCATTGCCCCGTCCTGGACCCATTCGCCTTGGTTCCATCAGGGCTTACGGTTACAACGCACACAATTACGCCAAGCACAACGACACGGGCGCACTCATCCGTCTCCAACTACTACATCACGCTTCAAATTATTATACTTAGAGTATCGCTCTTCAGTCCAGTCTGCTAAGCGCTCCTTTTATGCCTTAGAAATTTCACAAGCAGCTAACTCTTTTAGACAACTCCACTCAATTTTGTGGCAACTTTCCTCTAATGTATCCCCTTCTGTTTCTCAAGTTACTGTTCCGGCCCCCGCATCCCTAGCGTCTTTTTTCTCCGACAAAGTCCAGAACTTACGTGCTTCCTTCCATACCACACCTCCTCTACCTCTGTCTCCTCCTTGCACTTCTTCGGCCTCTCTTATGTCCTTCACCTCTGAGGAGCTGACTGATACTAAGTCCTGTGTTTCCATCGTTTCATATGCTGTTGGCGCTCCTAATAGAGCTTTATCTCATACGTGGTCCACCTTTCGTCTCCTCATTACAGCAGAGGTGCTGCTTACTCTATCACAGTCTAGGAAGACCACCTGCTCTCTGGATCCCATCCCTTCTAATTGGCTGGTGGAACCTTCTCTACAGTTCATACCTCTTATCACAACTTTGTTTAATTCCAGTTTATCATCTGGTCATTTTCCCTCGGTTTGGAGATCAGCCATAGTCCATCCCCTGCTGAAAAAGCCTTCTCTCGATCCTCAGTATTATCGCATTGGCGCCCAGTATCTAATCTCCCTTTCCTTGCAAAAATGCTGGAGCGTCTAGTCTTTCTCCAACTTTCTTCCCACGTCGAGGCCACCAATGCCCTTCATCCCCGTCAAGCGGGTTTTAGACCAGGGCATAGTATGGAAACTATTCTCCTGGCCCTTTTAAATGAGATTCATGTAGCCCATGATCGTGGTGACATTACTCTTCTGGTTTCATTGGATCTATCCGCAGCTTTTGACTTGATTGATCATCGGACCCTCCTCTCACGTCTTTCTGATATTGGCTTACGGGGTGTGGTGCTGCGCTGGTTTCGTTCTTTTCTCACTGTTCGCTCTTATGTTGTCTGTGCCAATCACCAAACCTCTCCGTCTATTCCGTTGTTGTGTGGAGTCCCCCAGGGATCAGTATTATCCCCTCTGCTCTTCAATATTTTTCTTGCCCGCTTCCCCTTTTGGCCCAACAATTTCCAGTTTCCACCTACATTTACGCTGACAATATTGTCCTTCTTTTCCATACTTCCCCAGCCATGATTGATATCACCCCCCTTAATACCTGCCTTACTCATATTGCCATCTGGCTCGCATCTAATTTTCTCCATTTGAATCCTTCTAAATCCTCAGCCATGTGGGTGTCCCTGAGCTCCTCCTGTCCGGTCATCACGCCTCAAATAAATTCTATTCCTATTCCTCTCACCTCCTCTCTTCGATACTTAGGAGTAACCCTGGATTCGTCTTTGTCTTTTCACGAACACGTGTCAAACTTATCCTGTCGTTCTTTCTTTACACTGCGTCAATTACGTTCAGTCCGCTCGATCTTGTCCCCAGACTCCCTTACTACTCTGTTACTGGTATTAGTCATGTCCAGACTGGACTATTGCAATGTGGTTTTTGCCAATCTCCCTGCTTACCAACTTAAACGCCTACAACTTTTACAGAATACAGCCGCCCGACTTGTCACTTTTGCCCGGAAATCAGATCATGTAACTCCTCTTCTGTATCGCCTACACTGGCTTCTGCTTCATTTTTGGTTTAAATATAAGTTTCTTATACTACTACATAGAGTCATCCATACTTCCAACCCGCAGTACTTAGCGAATCTAGTTTCCCTTCACACTCCTAATCGTCAGCTCCATTCTTTACACGCTAACCGTTTGTTTCTTCCCCCACCCGCACGGGCTCACCTTGAACAGACACGCCATGCCGCTTTCTTTTTCTTGGGACCCTCACTTTGGAATTCTCTACCATCCTCTCTTCACCTAGAATCCTCCTATCAACATTTCAAAAACCTATTAAAAACGCATTTGTTCCAACAGGCATATGATCTCCCTTCCAGCAGTCCTGTCTAATTTTGTTTTGTTTGTCTTTGGCTGTCTATGATTTGCTTGGTTTTGTCTACTGTTTGTCCTGTGACCCCTTTGGTCCATCTTTCTCTTTATTTTAATGGATTTCTTTTCCTTTTCGACACTTTTATTTTATATTATTTTATTGTAAACCGCTCTCATGTCTCGACAAGGGCGGTATATTAAATGTAAATAAAGATAAAGATAAAGATGTACGGGGAGCTCTGTCCCCAGTATCATGATCTGGGCATTTAGCGGATCTGGACATCTGGATTGGACGTCCAGACCCGCTAAATTTCTTTTCGGAATGACCCCGATATAGTCCAAAGCCATTTCATTGGCTACTTATTTTAGGTAATATTGGACATTAAGGGGTTGAACTGCAAGGGTGCCATTAATGTTGACCGCAACTGTATGTCCCCTCATTGCATAGCTTTCTTTCAATTGAAAGAGGCTCTCCTCCTGTGCATTTATTTTATAGAAGTATTTAAACGTCTCTATCATATCTCTTCTATCCTGCCTTTCCTCTAAAGTCTATATATTGAAATCTTTAAATCTGTCCCATATGGTTTATAACATAGACCTCTGACCATTTTAGTAAACACCCTCTGCACTGACTCCATCCCATTTATATCCTTTTGAAGGTGCAGTCTCCAGAATTACACACAATACTCCAAATGAGGGCTCACCAAAGACTTATACAGAGGCACTATTACTCCTCCTTCCTGCTGGCCATTCCTCTCCCTATACACCCGAGCATCCTTCTGGCTTTCGCTGTTGCCTTTTCTACCTGTTTAGCCACTTTAAGATCATCAGAAACAACCACGCCCAGGTCCCGCTCTTCCTTTGTGGACAGAAGTACTTCACCCTCTATACTGTATTTTTGCAGCTCAAATGCATGACCTTGAATTTTTTAGCATTAAATCTCTGCTGCCAAATTCTTGACCATTCTTCAAGCTTAGCCATATCCCTCCTCATATTATTTACTCCTTCTTGGGTGTCTACTTTATTGCAGATTTTGCTTTCATCTGTGAGCGGGCAAACCTTACCCGACAGCCTTTCCACAGTATCATTAACAAAAATGTTTAACCACTGAGAAAAAATTGATAACTGAAAATTGAAGGAATCTATAATATATCAATCATCTATCCTTCACCACTAACAAATTCTTAGAAAAGGGCTGCGTGTGCTATAGCAACTGTTGAAAATAAACTATATACAACACCAATATATGTAGGGGTAACAAAAAGCCATCCGAACTGGGCATACAACTGATAGATGGGATTACCCCCAAGTGTTAACTGCCCTCTTATGAGTCATCTGCTCACTTAAATAACCTCTTTAAAAGTTCATTGAATTTGTTTTACTAATATCACAGAACTCCATTTCATAAATATTTCTTTCCTTTTTGATTTTTTTTAAAGATACACAAAATATCCTACGTTCATTAAACTCAAAACCCTATAAATGGCATACAGATGTGCGTGCCCTTCACTTACAACTATGGCTACTCCCCGCCACAGACTGATTGTTCATGGATTAAATCAAACACGAGTGTATTTTTTATATGGTTAGTTCCACGCTCTTTATCCACTACATGTGGCAACAATTAATTACAGTTCCATATATTTTTTATGCGGTTAATTTCACACTCTTTATCCACTACATGCAGTAACAATTCATTTCAATTCCATCTATTCATAATCCTTTGCAAAACTAGAGATGCTTGCAGAGCTATAAATTGGATTCAAACTTGAATGCTTATTTGACTCAGATGTTGTTGCGACTCAAAGATCCCTCTTCCATCTTCAAAAAATGGCAAGAGTGTCTTAGTACTGCCTAAGAGCACCTAATGTGTGTGAGGACAGACACCTAATAGCACCTGACCTCCTACAGGTTTTGTTATCTGCCTCAGGAGTATATGTTAGCCCGATTTGGTAGTAAAACAGTCAAACAAAAGTGGTCTGCACTACGTCTTCAGAAGCAGCCATATCCCCCAAAAAATAAAGAAATAAAGAAATAAATATTTATGACATAGAGTTCTTTGATATTAATAAAATGAATTCAGTGAGTAGATGATTCCTAAGAGGGCAATTAACACTTGTCAGGGGTAATCCCTACTATAAGCCCAGTTTTGGTGGCTTCTTATTACCTCTACGTATATTGGAGTTGTATATAGCTTATTTTTCAACAGTGGCTACAGCACACACAGCCCTTTTCTAAAAATTTGTTTGTAGTGTTGAACTACCGAGGCCTCCAGCGCTAATTACATTGAAAATGCCGCCCTTTGTGGTTTTTCATCATTGATACAAGCTTGAGCTTCCTGAGAAGCCCTCCTTCCTTAGTAGACATTGCGCTTTGTAAGTGTGCACTCTGTAGTCAGTACGTGCATGCTTCTAAAAAATAGGGGTATGTTTACTAAACTGCGGTAACATTACATTCTGTTAAGGCGCCTTAACGTTGCATAATGCGCCTTAACGTTCCCGGCCGCGGTAAGTCCAGAAAAGGGTGGAGAGAGGGCGGAGAGAAGGGGTCAATGGGTGGGGAGAGGCCCCTTTCACACTAACGCGGAGAAATTAAGGGCTGAATCCTAATGCAACTGAAAACCTGGCGTTAGCACACATTTGCAAGAGAGAGAAACTATTTCAGTGTCAGCAATGTACAGCATAGGCAGGAAGCCCAAGAAAGGTGATAGTAGTGCTCCATTTGCAGCAACAGCATAGTGCCCAGGTATGAAAGGCCACTATGGTGATGGTGCAAATGGGGCATGGGGGCTGCAGGCGGGACATGCAGTGGGGGCCACTGGGGAACAGGGTGGACTAGGCGGTTGCCGAAGTGGCACATAGGAACACAGAAAATGGAAACCAGCAACACAGCAACTGACCAGGGTCAGACATGCCCATGAGTCTGTGTCCCACAGTGTCCCATCCAGGAGACATTACCCAGCAGGTATCCCAAGGAGAACATAACATTGACAGGCGGTGCCAGGGGAAGCGTGGACATCTATGTAGGCACCCCTACCCCAGAACCCACACCTTAGGCAGCTCCCTACCTGCCCCCTGGATGGCCTGGAATGGCGCACCACTGGCACCGACAGCATATGGTCATGGTGGCATAGCAGAGGGGGGTGGGTGATTGTGCTGGAGGGAGCAGTGGCACATGCCTGCAGTGGACCTAGGCCATGCCCTGTACCAGTACGTGGTGTGTAGTGCAACAGAAGAGGTCTGGCCAAGGAACGTAAGGGTAGCCCCAGGGACAACTATGCTGCTGTGGCAACAGTGTGGTGCAGTACACCCAGCTATCATGTCCAAGAACAGAGGGTCAGAGGTCCATGACCCATCTGTGGATCCTGCAGAGCATCTACCCATAGTTTTAGACCACAATGCAGCCACAACAACATGGGCAAACCCCAACGCAGTGGTGCACAGGGGTACGGACACCCACTCACAAGGGGTCCACTATCCACAGCTTCATGGAGTGTCAGGCTGTTAGTCCCAGCACAGAGCTGCAGTTATCACCAGAGCACTACTACTACCCCCTGCACAGATTAGCAGTGTTGGAACTGTGATCAGGACCAGTGCAGCGGGTAGGGTTGTCAACCACCTCCATCTCTGCACAATGCTGAGATAGGTGTGGGAATGTGCGTATGTCTCTCCATTGTTTTGTGTCTGCCAACACCTCACTGAGCCCACATTGCTCACACTGCTTCCAGTGTTAGCCTGCAAATGTGCATAATGAGGAGAAAGTTATTGTGGGTATGGCCCAGACAGGACGGATTGGCCAGGATGCATCTGCACAGGGTGGAGGGCAATGGCTGAGACACTGTAGTGCTCGACCACCACCTGCATGGACAGGGTGGCCACAGCATGTCACGCTGATGGATCACTCTCACTCTGACCCAGCAGTGACCATGGCATGTCTATGTTCCCACATAGTGCTATATGTTATTTGCTTCCAGTACTACCTGTGTGTTCCTAGTTCTGGGACACCTGCTTGGTGTCTCTGCTGTGCATCCCACCTCTGGGTGCACAGGGTTCCCCTGTGAGCATGCACTATGGACTGGTTAGTGGGCTGTCTGCAGTTCACCTTTGCATTGGGGGGGGGGGAGGGGGGAGGGGGAAACACCTTGTAGGATGCTGCAGGTGCAGTCTGACTGTGCTGTCTGTTGATGAATGGCAGACGGTGGCGAGGGGCGGTTGAGCCTTCCCCTGCCTACCCCAAGCATCATTGCTGGTCTGCAATTGTCACAGGTATGGCACTGGCTCAGCAGCCCTGGAGGGCTGTTATCCGCCAGCAGGATTGTGTTTGCTGGTACTACAGCCATTCTGCAGGGTGTATGCACCTGTCCCACCACACCCTCATCTACAAAAGGGGTGATTGAGGCCCCTTGGGCTATATAGTGCATACCACTTAGACCCATAGTGGCAGTGCTACATAGCCCTCATGCGAGTCTAGACAACCCACTGCCCTGATAACAGGTAGCCATGGCAGCCAGACCTGAACACCAGGTACACACTAATATGGGTGGTGTCTGGTCCCCCAGGGCCATATGTGACTGCAGAACAGAGCTGAAACAGATGTACCTTCAGTTGCACTGCTGGAGACACCTGTCACACACTGGCACTGATGGGGATGTGCAGCAGGACCTATCTCTAGCACCACATGTACTGTGGACCTAGTGCTGGGCACCCATCCTATCCCTCAGAGTGCACATGGAACCTGCACAATGGTCTGGTCTGTAGCTACTCTGTGCTAGTATCACGCACTGTCAGTCCGTCTTACCACGCTGCAGTACCTGAGAGGTGCAGACCCCATTTGGTGGTCAGCTGTAGGCTGCTGTTCTGCATGTGCAATGCATCATGGGTGCTGGTGGGGTTACCATATCCTGGCACACAGAGCAGACAGTTTGTGCAGTGACCTTCAGTCCTTCTGTACCCAGCCATTGCTATGCAACAGGCCATAGAGGTATAGCCTACTGGTTAATACACTGACATTCTAGGTGGAGGTCATGGGTTCAATTCCTCATTGTTCCCTCCTGTCCAAGGCAGATATTTTGCTTGCCTGTGACAGTCATATCTTTGCAGATCCATGCTGCCAGCCCATAGTACCCTCACCACAGTTGCCAGCAATCCTGATAAGGCGTTATAAGACTCCTAAGTACAGTACAGGGCACGTTATAAGGCACCTTATTAGACACTGTACAAGGCACGTTGTAAGGCACGTTACAAGGTGCCTTATTAGGTATAGTATAAGGCACGTTACAAGGCACCTTATTAGGCACAGTACAAGGCACGTTATAAGGCACGTTACAAGGCGCCTTTTTAGGCACAGTACAAGGCACGTTATAAGGCACATTACAAGGCGCCTTATTAGGTACAGTACAAGGCACGTTACAAGGCACCTTATTAGGCACAGTACAAGGCACGTTAAGGCATATGTCTTGTACTGTTCCTTATAACGTGCCTTATAATGCGCCTTATAAGGCGCGTTACCTGATGGCTTTGCCATAATGATTCCCCGTCCACGCCTTTATATGGGCATCTGTACCTTTACTGTGGAACCTAACGCGAATGACATTATCGCAGTTTAGTAAACATACCCCATAGTGTTAACTGAGTGCTAACTAGGCACACATGTACCTTAGGATGTTTTCATACATCCTAATTTATAAGATAGATGAAGAACTGCCAAAAAGGTCCAAAAATGACGACGTGTCACGTTTCGGGTTTACCAGTTCCCAACCCTGCCTCAGGTCAATCCAAATGCGGTAGTTACAAAGCTTTGTAACTACCACATTTGGATTGACCTGAGGTAGGGTAAACCCGAAACATGACAATTTGTCATTTTTTGACCTTTTCGGCAGTTCTTCGTAAGCTTGACATAAAGCTAAGTACAAGCTACTAAATTATTGGCTTGTTTTAAGAAACTTAAAAATTATTTGATTAAAACGGAGAAATCACAGTGGTGTATGGATTTTGTTCTGTTCACTTTGGTTGGCAGCTCCAACAAAGAAATGGTGCGCAAAAGGGAAATTGTTTCTTAGTTAGATCAGAATCTGTTCTTAGGTATAACTAGTATATGAGCATTTGGATTCCTCTCTTCCTGAGAGCTGCTAGCTTCTGTAGATGCAGGTCCCTGAAACTGCTCTGCAAGGGCTCCTGGTTGTGATGGACTGGAATGTGCTGCTGAATATGACCATCAGCAGGGCCTATGCAGGATCAGCTTCTGCTAACAATATAAATCCTGCTGAATATCAAGTCCTCAATTTCTCCAACTCATCCTCCTCAACCCCAGCCTCAGCATTCTCGTTCACTCTTTCCTCATCTGGCCCAGCAGTCAATTACTTGCTCTTCTCACTCCCCCCTGCCCTGCAGCCCCAACATTCACTTTTACTCCCTCATCCCTCCTCTCGGCTTTTCCCAGGCCCAGCAGTCAATTTGGCTGCAGCTAACTTCTCAGTGCAGATAACGTGGTGCTAATGCTCACCAAAGAGGCCTGGAGAAAGATAGCACACATGACAAATGTGTATACTGAGCTATAACTTAACCTGAAAGTAATTATGCCCAACCATAACGAGAACAATACTAAAAATTATTACTTTTCCAAAAACCAGAACCAGAATAATGACACTCTAAATTAAACTATGAATGAAATTAAAATGTAATTAAATTAATGTTGCTTTCCATCTACAGTTGTAGAAAGAAATGATGATTTCACCATAAGCTTTTTTCTGTATTTGATCTTTTAGCACAATTTTATGTTTATCATATATCTGACTCAGTATCAGTTTATGTTTTTTGTTTTTCATTTTACCAGGCTTCTTTGTACTCCCCAAAGAATTGTTCAAGCCCAATGAGGCATATACAAGAGTATGAAATACTATCTCCATGCATTCCATAACAGCTTCACTGTGTCAGATTCGCATCACTGAAATGTGATTCCTATTTGGGTTATAATAAACTAAAACCTACTCTAGAAGATGTTACCCATTCTATTAAAATGCTTATCTATATAACCTCCCCCTAACCTCTCAATAAACACACACATACACACACACCAACACACACTTGCTTTGCCACTGGCAAGCCTGCATAGGTTTTTTAGAATAGTCCAGAGAAAAAAAAGCGATACCATCCACTGATCATTATAAGGATACTTTATAACAGGGTACCTATACATATGTCCAAAATGTGCCTTTTTCATAAATGCAACATAGGTATCTTTGTACTTTTATAAAATAGGCACTCAGAACTCTCCCAAACAGTGCACAAATTGACATTTGCTCAAAGGAAGTGCAGACATGAGGGGAATTCTATAACTGCACACCTATTTGAGGAGGCAAAAGAGGAGCCTATTGTTATCCTATTTCCTAAGGGCTACACTGGTACCTAGGCACCTTTATAAAATGGACTCCCAGAACCAGTCCTGATAGTGCATAAATTCTCATCAGCAAATTTACATCTGCCCCCAAAAAAGGTATAAATACGTGCATGGCGATGCATGTACCAACATATTTTTCAAAACATGCACAGACATCACAGCTGTGCTTCCATTCCTCCTAACTTATGCCCCTTGGAATGCCTAAGTACAGATCATATAAAAATAGGAACACTCTTTCTCTACCCTATGTTTTGCATACATACGCGGCTGCACAATTTTATAAAAACCCTTTTCTACATGTAAAACTGACTGTACATACAGAAAAAAACTTATAAAAGCACCCCCATGAGTATACAGTTGTGGTCAACATTATTGGCATCCTTGCAGTTCAACCTCGTAATGTCCAATATCTCTCAAAAGAAATGTGGCAAATGAAATGTCTTTGGACTATATATGCACATATATGACACATACACGAGTCAAAAGAACAATAATTAAAACAATTAAACAAGGAAATAGTATAAAAACTTGGACATTGCCTGGACATGATTATTTGCACCCTTATAAAGAATTCAAAACAGTTTGAATAGAAGAACCAGATTCCCATTCTAGTAAAATTAGATGCATCTGTGGTCAATTGTCAGTACTCACATGACTTGAATTAACCAAAGAATGATAGCTCTAATGTTTAAAATGGCCACATTCACTCCCTGTTCCATTTTCACAGTGGTGAAGATGAGAGCTGCCTGAGACTCTCAGAAAAGCCATTATCACCAAACATCAAACTTCAAAGGGGTACAAGGCCATCTCTAAAGACCTTGGGATTCCCATGTCTATAGTTCACAATGTTATTAAGAAGTTTTCAGTTCATACAACTGTCAAGAACCACCGAGAACGTGGTGGGAAGAACAAAATTAATCCAAGTCTTAAATGTTAGTGCGAACTGTTGGAAAAACACCACCTACAGCATCCAAAGAGCTTAAGGCTGACCTGAAGCAATCTAGATTCAGAGTTGACTGCTGGCCCTATCCACACAGTTCTGATATTCAACCCACTATCTGGATAGCTAGCATGATAAAGTTAGGACAGTCTTTGGTTATCCTAACTTTATCTGGCTAGTGATACCGCCACTCCAGGGACTGCCCTTGCACTGCCCAGAGACTACCCTGGTGCTGTCCAGACAGTGCTGGGGTGGTCTGCAATGCTTTTCGATGACATCAACCTGATAATGCCACTGAAGATCAACAGATGGCGCTGCTCAGCCGCACTTATCCAGAAAGCAGGTCTTGCGCATGATTGGGGTAAACACATAAACCTTTGGACCCTTCTAAAATGGCTGTAGTTTGAACATTTATGCGTTGCTACATACATGTGCAAAATGTAAATAAGGCTTCTAAGAGAACCCCATTAATGTTTATGCTTTTTTCGCTCTTATAGTTTTTATTAGCCAAAGAATTTCATTTTGCTATATAGTTCTTGGACCTAAATAATTGAATTGACCTACTTTCAAATAATAGCTTTCAAAACAATCATTTATAGATAAATACTCTAAAGACATGCAAAAAACAGAAACTTTTGTTGAAAATCCTTCTTAACTTTGGTCTGAAGAATGTGTTCTCGCAGCAGCGCATAATCTCTTAAAAATCACCTTACGGGGAACTACAAGTACAATATATCATTGAATGTAATTTTATGAATGTGGAGCTGACAGATTTAGATGCAAGGAATGGATTATAGGATTTTTATTACCATAAATCTTCCCATCTCCTGACATTGCTGATGGAAGCATTTTGATAAATAACATAAACTGCAGCATCGTGATAGAAAACACAAACTCATTAATCACTATACTGTTACAGCAAATGCTACTGGAAGAACTTACAAAGTACCACGTTCTGTTGTGCATTGTATCAGCCAATGTTTTCTTTTCCAAAACAGCACATCTCCTCAGTTTGTGATACTGTAGAGAGGCCATATGAGACCTTTGAAAAGTGACTGTGTCTATGAGAGGGAAAAGGAAAGGTTGGTAAATAAAAATCAGTCTGTGATTAAACAAGGCCTAGCTTCACAGAGCCAACACTAATGGTCTTGTAGGCCTTGAAGAGAGTACTGGCATGCTTCCAAGTTACTGAAGTAACAATTAAAACCTATTTGCTGAGAAATAAAAAAATTCTGAATCTTTGGAAGGAAATGAATTTGTGAATATTATTTTTCTCATCAAAAGTCTTATGCTATCAGAACCAACATCAACACCAATCTCTGCCAATTATAAGAGGTCTGCAAAAAATTTTTTTTCGAGAGCTGTTTTGGTTATTCCACGTAATCTTTATGTTTTTTGGTGCGCTGAATCCGAAAATGACCTCCATTTTGTCATAGGATATCATGTTTCCTGACAATTTAGGTAACTATGTTAAATAAAGCAATACCTCAAAATATATGGAAATAGACTTATAAAATTAAAGTTTTATTACAATATTTTCATGAAAATCCTTTTTTGAACTGAAATGAGCTCACCTACACACACTAAACTCGATTCTTCTTCCTTGTGAGGCTCCTCTTGGTGCATTTACGCTTGTGAGTAGCATCTGGAATGTCTCTCTGAAGCATTCAACAGTAGTCTGCCATCATTGTAATGCTCCATTTTCCCTGGTATCTCCTTTCCATCTCTTTAATGTCTTGGTGGAATCGTTCACCTTGTTCCTCACTCACAGCTCCCAAATTTTCAGGAAAGTAGTCAAGGTGGGACTGGAGGAAATGCACTTTCAAACTCATCAGGCAACCTAAAGCTTGAAATGCTTTCAGCATTCGCCCGACGATCTTTTTGTAGTGAGGATCTTTGTTATTGCCTAAACATTTCTGTACGACTTCTTTAAATGCAATCCACCCTTCTTTTTGAGGATCCGTCATGGTATTGACAAACTCTTGATCAACTATAAGCCTTCTAATGTCTGGTTCGACGAACACACCTTCCTTCAATTTTGCCTCCGACAGGCCTGGAAACTTGGTGACCAAGTATTTGAAGCATTCTCCATCTCTTGGAAGTGATTTTACGAATTGCTTCATCAATCCCAATTTTATGTGGAGAGGTGGTAGAAGAACTTTATGGGAAGGTACCAACGTTTCTCAGAGGACATTTTTTTCACCGACTGTTAGCACCCTCGGCTGCCAACTCTTCTTGGTCCAGTGATTTTGTCTGTCTCGACTGTCCGATAGACACAGAAAACAAGGATATTTGGTATACCCAGCTTGTTGCCTGAGCAGCATGCACAAGACCTTCAAGTCCCCACACACTTGCCAACCATGGTCTTCATATTTAAGTTTACGAAGAACCAATTCCAAGTTCTCGTAGGTTTCCTTCAAGTGTACGGAATGACCTACAGGTATGGAAGCGTAAAAACCGTTGTGGAGTAAAACTGCTTTGAGACTTCTTTTTGAAGAAACTATAAAAAGACGCCATTGCTCTGAATCATATTGGATTTTAAATTGACCCATCAGACCTTCGACATCGATACAATAAACCAACTTGTCTTTCTGGGCGAAGTAAGGAACAAACTCCTTTTCACGATGTCTGAACCATGAAGATGACACTCCTGGCAACAATAAATTCCTGCTTTTTCAGCCTTGATCCGAGTAACTCAGCGGCATCTTTGGGAAGATTCAAGTCTCTTACCAAATCATTCATCTCCTCCTGAGAAAACAATTTTGGTCTTGTATCATCTTCAAAGTCAGAACTTGATTTGTCATCTGGTTCAGGTATGACTTCACCTTCATTGGAGCTAGGTATCTCTTCCAAGGTAGCAGGGGGCTTAGGTACTGGTATATCTGTGCCATGGGGGATGGGACGAATTGCCGAGTGAAGATTGGGGTATGAAATGGAATGCTTCCATTTGGAATTAAACCTTTCACATCGCATGAACAAAAGTAACAGTCATCACTATAGTTCTTTTGCTCTCGCCATACCATAGGAATCCCATAACGGAAAGATTTTTTCTTACCCTTGAGCCAGTTTTGGAGGTCCTCAACACACCGTTTGCACACTTTAGGAGGGACAAAGACTTTATCTTGATCTCCAATTTTTAGTCCAAAGTATGCAAAGTATACTTTTTTTCACAAAGTCTGTAATATTCTGCTGTTGCTTCAACACTGTATATTCACCACAGATGAAACAGAAACTGTCTGGCAAATTAATTCACTTTCGCGGAGCCATAACATAACGGTTGAAGAATGACAAGCTAACACGAATTGCGATAAAAAAGTGTGAACAGCATAGAACCAAGAACCTTTGTGGCATGCAGGAGAGAGCAGCTCTGTGTCTGTACACGAGACGTCACAGTGCTGGCCACACCCCCCTGCACTGACCGGAGCTGCTGCTATCTGCCCTGTGTCTCCCTCCCACTGGATTCTTCAGGAAAGATTAACCCCTTCTACCATTAGAAGCACGGACTTAAAACTTGCTTAGCTTATGTATATATTGCTGACCATCAAATTTACAGTGCTATATTTTTTTTTTACATAACTCGGACAACTCCTTTAAGGTTTTTTTGGCATTTTATATCTTAAATGCACTTATGTGAATTAATTAATAGTAATTTGAATTAATTAATAGTAATTTGAAAAAAAATGATAAATTTGAAGACAATTTTGCATGTTGTGGCAAATCATGACGTCTAGGAGTTTTTTCAATATTTTATTTGTTTTCAGCACACCAAAATACATGGAAATTAGATGAAAATAATCAAACAGCTTTTTAGTCGCAGACCACTGATAATTTTATTCAGGTAACCGTTGTCAATATTTGGTGGACAGAGTTAAGGGTAGCCTAGGCTACCAAAAACTTATCTGGAGAGTGGAAAAATAAAGCCATTCTCCAGATAACATTTATTTTAAATATCTTGTTATTAGTATTTACCTCACGCCTTTCCAGTAGTAGTTCAAGGTGAGTCACATTCAGATACCGGAAGCATTTCCCTGTCCCCAGAGGTCTTATGATCTGAAGGACACTTTTACTAAGCACATTATGCAGTTAATGCATGTATCAGCGTACATTAACCGCTTCTGTGGGCCTGTGGTAATTCTTACCATACAAGGTGAAGCAATTGCTACACACCGAAATGTGTGTTAACTATACATCACACTATGGTGTGGGGTTGGGGCAAAGGCAGGGTGTTGACTGCACATTGTGGTTAGCACGGCCATTGGTAGCGTGCGCTAATTACCAATATTGCAATTAGCACAGTTACACCTACTGATGCTTCAATAAGTAGCATTAGGTGCATCTGTGTTAATTGTCTGGCATATGCTGGCCATACCCCTAACAATGACCATGGCGCAGTGGCACCTAAAGTGCATTGATTTTGACTTAAAACATATTTTGGGGGCAAAAACATATCACACTTTTGTAAAAGGGCCCCTAAGTTTTGTACCTGTTTAAGTTCTGCCAAATGAAACAGCGGATCTAACTCAAAGCGAGAAATATTAGTGCCAGCTGCCATGTACTGTAAATATATATTCGGCAATACTATCTAGAAGCATCATGCCCAATGCTATTTTGAAAAATGTAACACAAAATCGTAACCCTTCGATATTCCAAACTTATGCAAACAACTTATTGCAAAAATGCTAAATAGACTAGTGTGTTTGCGTACATGTGTGTTTGCATGTGGAAGTGAGGGGTTATGCATACTTCCAAAATCCATGACCTATTACATATGTATATGTATATGTATAAACGAAAATCTCTATTGTTGGTTCAATATTTTATAATTATGAATTAAACCAATAATTGTACAGTTTAACAGCAATACTTTGAGACCAATATTCAAAGGATTTCTGCTCCTAACTTTGAGAGTTATGCTTCTAATTACCCACTTTGAAAATTTATTAGGGTTGAGTATCCAAATTTGTGCTCAAAATTTCACATCCAAGTTCTGGCACGATTTCAGAAATGTGGATGTTCCCGACATGGATGGCTGCGGGACTTGTGATAAGGAAGCTTATCATAGCTCAGGTAGGAGCTATAGAAAAGATGATGTGACTCTGAACAAGCAACCTGTCAGTTCTGGTAGAAGCAAGAAAACAGAGTTTTCACATAAAAGACTACCAGTCCCAGAATGCACCAGGTTTCCAGCAGCCATGAGAGGGGCTGAAGTGAGAGAATGTGTGTGCAATCAAGAGAGCTATGAGGTAATCCCTAAGCACTCATCTCAAAGGGCAGGGCCTGATTCAACACAGCTGCGCTGTGTTAGGGAGCAGCACACACATTAGAACAGGATAAGAATAGAGCTTATTCTTCAGATAACAGCTTCAGGGAGAGCTTCAGCAAGGGCTACAAGCTCCAGCCCAGTTTCAGGAAGAGATACAGAGACGGCAACGGCTATAAGCTCAAGCACCAGTATCACCTGGAGAAACAGAAGCCAAGTCAAGCAGATAGAGAGAGAAGGAAACTCTCTGGAAGGAAGAGAAGAAAGGCCATTGGAAGGTCTGGGAGATTCCAAGGCAGTACTCATACTGGGAGGTATTCAAAAAGCCAGCAGAGTCCATTGGACTGGATTCAGCCAGAGGAATGGAGTGGCAGAGATAGGAATCACCAGTGGCTACCTGGAAGAGAGAAGACTGCATGTAGAAGGGACTTTCAGACCAAGGCCAGAAGGTATGTGAGAGAAGATCCAGTGTCCAGGGATCAAGATTGGAAGGCTGGACATCAGAATTGGGTTACATATTGGCCAGGCTATACAGAGAGGAATAATGATAGCAGGAGAGGCTCAGGTATGAACACTGATCCAGACCCTATCTATAACAGAGAATGGCAGCCAGGGAATAAGCATTCTCATGATAGTGCCTTAATGAAAGACTCGTCTGTGCCAATGTATGATAGTGACCATATGCTGATTGATGAAGAGGGAGATACAGCAGATGAAAATACAGTTTATATGGACTGTTCTCTATCTAAATGCTATTGCTAGTTTTCCGTGAGCAAACACATCAGCCATCACAAAGAAACCTAACTTTGTTCTTTATTTCCACTGCAAACAGCTCTTAAAGCAGGATTTGGGCTCACACAGTAGCAGCCAGCCAGCTAAAGGCTTTCAGCTGGTCCATTGATAGTAATTAGGGCTGCACCTGATTGTGTGTGTGAGCAAGGGAGAATCACTGCTGAGATCTGCATGGAAAATAAGCAGAAGTTAACCTAACCAGCAAAGTTTATTCTTTTCTTTGTGCCTTTGTATTTGGTAATTATTTGCTAAGAAAACATTAGCTAATTGCCTGACAAGCTGAAGGTTGTTTCTGGTTTACTTTATGACTTTTTGTTATCCATTTTAAACACTGCAAGCAAGTAACCTCATTTATAGTGCTATCAAGCATACATGTGCTGGGTGAATTAAACCCCATCAATAAAAGAAGTATTTTATTGATCTTACCACTTGGTTTCACAACTCAAATTATTGTCATCAGCTGTGTTTGGGAGTGAATGAACTACAATACCCACAATACCTTGCAAGAATCATATGAATATATGCATCGTCGAGATTGTGTAAGTTCTCACCCTAGGCAGCCGTCTGACAGACTGTCTACATAGACATACCCAGAATAGTATTCAACAGTGGGGACATCTAAGATACATGCAGTGGTGGTTAAAACACAATAGAAATGTCCTGATTAAACTATAGATATCACTGTGATTATGGAGAATACTGGGGATGCTGGGGTGCCATCCTCTCTTCATCCTCCAGATGTTTTAGTGCCCACATGAGCACTTTCCCAACGCCTATTCTTGCCTGGAACAGGTCTAAACTAGGACATGGGTGCAGATGTCTTCAAAGGTTTGGAAATCGATCTGGAAAATCTGCACCCATCACCCCGCCCTGGACACGCCCTCTGCCACACCTCCTGCCTACTTGGATGTCCCCACGCCAGAGACGTCTCCAGACACGATTCGTAAAATTCTTCCAAGGATTTCTTTGCAATTTGGATGTCCATGTCTGACATCCAAATTGTGAATAAGGCTTCTAAAATGACTACCGTAGGCTCCTAAATATGGCTGAAAATAGGGCGCAAGTTTAGAAGTCTAACGTAGGAGTTAAATTTAGGAGCTCATCTTTTTTTCAGTTTTGAGCTTTGCATGTGCAGATAGTAGGAAACAATGTAAAACATGGAAACTTCACAGGTAAAGACTCTTCTGGCCATAGAGCCTGCATTAAGAATTATCTGAGAAATCTGCTTTGTTTGTACTGGCAGCATTTTATAAATCCAGATCTTTGATACTGACACAGTTTTACTGAATGAATAATGCTAAAAATCAGATGGCATTTCAAAGCTCATCAGATGCACCGATTCTTTCTCTTTTGCACAAAAGATTGGCCGGGTTTCATATCTGAAACAGTCCATTAAGATAAATGGAGCTGATTTGGTTTCCTCTTACCGGGCTGTTATAACAAACACATCTGAATGGGTCAGGTTACAAACTGGTTCAGATCAAAAGATAACTATCACAGCAGGAGGTCAAAGTGATCCAAATTATGTCAACTGAATCAGCATGAAACTCTACATTGTATTGAAAAATTAATCCACATTCTTTATGTACAATGAAACTCCACAATACTAATTAATTGAAGCAAATGCCATTTTTCCACTGGGAGAAGGCAAAGAGGTGAGGATAGAAGGCATAGATTGGAAAGGTCCAAAGTCACCGGAACATTTTTAACAGCAGTAATTTGTGAAAGACAACCATAGACTAAATTAAGGCACTCCTAAGAATTTCTTGTATTTCTAGACTGAGGTACGTCTTATATAAGGTGACCAGAGAATTGGATAGGGGAAAAGTGCCTTAGATATAACAGTGTTCCACATTATAAATAAATTGAGTGCCCTTGGGATGGCCCCTAAAGTGACTGGGTAAGATAGTGGTTGAGTTGGAGGCACCAGAGGCTAATAGTCAATAAAATTCACTCTGAAGATAGCGGAGTTACCAGTTGTGTGCCACATGAATTGGTCCTTGGTCTTATCCTTTTTTATCATTTTTGCAAGAGATATTGGGAAAGGTATGACTTCTTGTGGCTGACACCAGAATCTACAGCTATTGCAGGGGTGAATGGCATGTGCTGTCACTTCACATTTAGCAGGGTGTACTTATCATCACCTCAAAGGGGTTAAATGGACACTAACACACCCATAACATGATTTACACAAAACACAAACCAGACCCTTCCAGCTCGGGTTATATATTGTAAATAATTTTCCAACACTACGGTGATACTTGTATATAGTTTATAGTGCAACTGTACATAGTTCCTCTGTTCTATCCCAAGTTATACATCCTGTTATAATGTAAGCCTATGGCTATTTGTCTGTGGCAATATTTCTGTTATTTGTAAACCGCACTGATACGAAAAGCGCGGTATAGAAAAACTGTAAATAAAATGCACCCATATCATTTGTGATTGCAGTTTTAACATGGCGAAGTACTTCTTAGGGGTATGTTTACTAAGCCGCCTTAACGTGCACCCGGCGATAGTGTGCAGGCTGCCATAAAAGGAGTGGGCGTGTCAGTCTTAAAGTAGCGAAACGGGATTATCGCGCGATAATGCGCGCTGCTGCGCACATTATCGGGCGAAGCGCCGCTAAGCGCGTTAACGCGCGGTAATCTTAAGTAGGTGCCCAGACAAACAAACATAGAAACAGAGGTGTAGCACAATGGTTAATACACTGACTGATGGTACAGGGGTCATGAGTTCAATCCACCAGTGTGCCTAATGCATAAGGCTGGCTGAGGCATCACCCTTTACTGTTAGGTAGTGATTTTTGAGGCATTTTACTTTTATTTTAATTAGTGCTGCCAGAAAACACACCCTTACGGTGGCGTAACCTAAGGTGCCGCATAAGGCACCCCATAACGCACTCCATAGGGCACATTATAAAGTGCACTGTCTGCCAAGGCACCCTATAATGTCCCCTATAGGACACCTTATAAGGCGCCCTATAAGGCACCATATAGGGCGCCCTATAAGGTGCCTTATGGGGCACCTTATGAGGCACCTTAAGGTTACAGTACTCTGAGGGTGTTTTTTGCTGGCAGCACTAATGTACATTAAAAATAGACAATGCCACAGACAGCCCTATCAAATAACCCCACCATGGCTTTGAACCCATGATCTCTGGCTTCACAGGCAGTGAAGTAACCAGTGGGCTACAGCTGCTAGCAAACCCCTGACTGGCTGCAGAAGGACTGCACGGCACCACACAAACTGTCTGCTGTGGTTACCAGGATAGGGTTAACCCACCCGTACCCATGATGCACTGCACATGCAAATCAGCAGTCGACAGATGGGCACAAGATGGGGTATGCACCCCCACAGTACCTCGGCCTGGTAGGGGGAACTGACCGTGTGTGGTATTGGCACAGAGTAGCCACAGACCGTCACATTGTGCAGGTACTGTGCTCACCCTGAGGGTGAGGTGGGGCGCCCAGCACCAGGCCCACAGCACCTTTCATGGCTGAAATATGCCATGCTGCAGGTCCCCATCAGTGCTACCGTGTGTGATAGGTAGTTCCTGCAGGCACACCTAGATTACATCTGTGTCCTTTTGTATTTCTCAGTCATGTCTAGCCCTTATGGGCTATGATGCACCCATAATAGTGCATGTCCTGTGTTGGTGCCATGGTTACATGATGTAGGTGAAGGGGGGAGGGTGTTTGGACCCATAGGCAGATTATGTAACACCACAAAACCCACCCTCTGGGGCTCAGGATGGGAAACAGGATCACCCACCAATAGATCCACATTCTACCTCCCTGCAATTTATTTTATTTATTTATTTAATTCTCTTATATACCGCGCTATTCTGCATCAGTGCGGTTTACATTGAACAAACTGAAATTACATTGAACAGGGCATTATAACTTGGAGATAACTATTTTACAGGGAACATGGGCTATGGAGGATTAAGTGGCTTGCCCAAGACCACAAGGAGCACCTGTGGGACTAGAAACCCCAGTCCTTCCGGCCCAAGGTTGCTGTCCTCTAGTGGGATTTGAACCCCTGACTTTCTGGCCTGAAGTACCTTGCCCCAACCACTAGGCCACTCCACAATGGTAGAGGGGACCATCAACCCCAATCCTGCTAGGGAACAGACACCCTACAGGGCAGGCAACGCAGAGCTCTACACATCCATAAAGCAATAGCAGACAGACAGTAGGCCTGGAAATGCTCAGCTGCCCCCCACCACTATCTGACATTCTCCAGCAGCAAGCCTCCATCCGCTGCACCCTGCAAGGTGTTCCAGCAAGACACATACTAGCTGCAGACAGTCTGCTAGCTAGTCCATGGTCCTAGAGTAGATGCGTGTACCCAGAACTGAAATATCAGCATACACACCAAGCAGATAAGACAGTAATTGGGACCCATACATGAGAGAAATATTATATAGCACTATGTGGGAACCTATCCATGCCATGGTCACTGCTCAGTCAGGGTGAGAGTGACCTCCCAGCAGGACATGCTATGGCCATGCTGTCCATGCAGGTGGTGGCTGGGCACTACAATGTCCGAGCCATTGCCCTATGCCCTGTGCAGCTGCGGCCAGGCTATTCCCACAGTACCTTGCTCCTCATTATGCACATTGGCAGGCCAATACTGGCAACAGTGCTAGCAGTGTGGGCTGTGGAGGGTGTTGGCAGCCACCACACACTGGATAGATAGACACACACTCCACACACCTATGCCAGCATTGTGCAACTATAGAGGTGTTTGGCAGCCCTGGCCACCACACCAGTCCTGGGCACAGTGCAGGCATGGCTATGGTATGTAATACTGTTGGGGTCACTCTGTCAGACACCAGACCTGAGGCACATTCCACAGACATCAGAAAGGTTGCTATGATGCAGCTCAATCAGCCAATTGTGCTTAACATAGGAATTGCTATCTGCCAGTTATCATAGCAACCTTTTGATAGCTGTGTACAGTTTTCCCATGTTTAGGGTGGCATTGCTAAAGTATGCAAGTGCTAGTATGGGGAGATGCACGCAGGGCCAAACATCCTGCCTCTCCAGGAGGCTTTGGAATAATGGAGCCTGTAGGTGTGTGTGTGTCTGCCCCTGTTGGCCGCTGCTCTAGGGCAGAGGTTCCCAACTCCAGTCCTGGAGGGCCAAACACTGTGCTCTGTAGGGTAAAATGTAGGTGTTTTGGGCATGTCTGCGTCATCTGCGCTACAGGTTCTGTCTGTATTAGCACGTTGTAGTAGTGGGTAAAATATGGGGGCTGGGTTGGCAGGAACCACAGCTGGGACTTGAACCTGTGACCTTCTGTCTCTGAACACACTGGTTGTGTGCACTGCACCACTGTGTTGCCACAGAGACTGTACATTCCCTGGTGATACCATGACTGTTCGTCCGGCAGGGCCTGTCTTGCAGTGCATGGCACCCACCTACACAGGGCTAGGCCATGGTCTGCTCTGGGCAGCTGCCACTGCCCCCCTCCACCACCAGTACCCCTCTGCCACCATGCTGACATGCCCTTCTGCTGGTGGTGCTGGTGGTGCGCAGTCTCAGGCCATCCAGTGTGCAGGTAGGCCGCTGCCTATGGTGCGTGTTCTGGGGTAGGGGTGCCTGCATAGACGTCCACGCTTCCCCCGCAGCACCACCTGCCAATGTACTGTGCCCTTGGAGGTATCTGCTGGGTACTATCCCCTGTGACACTGTGATAAACACACTCATGCCCATGTTGGGCCCTCATCAGTCGCTGTCTGGTTGCTGTAGAGTTTCAGCATTTCTAAGTGCCACCTAGGCATCTGCCAAGTCCGCACTGTGCCCCATCTGCACCACAGCATGTGCCGCCTGCAGCCCTCTGTATCCCATTTTCAAGCATCTGTCCAGTTGGCCATTCCGACATGCCCGCCCTGCTGTTGCCGCACATGTGCATGCCATAGGAAACCTGTCCGATGGAGAGGAAAAGCCTGCACAGCGCAATTTCACTATGGGCTCATTCACCTTGTATGGGGACGGAGCATGGACCCTTCCAGAATTCATATCCTTTTTTTGGTGCTTTCTTGGGAGTGTTTTTTGATGTTTCCCATTGCGATCACTATTGCCCAGCTTGGTTATCTTATTTTTCCATTTTCTTCTGTTCATTTTCACTGTATAGAGTATTTGCCCTTTTGTTCCGCGCCCATGTATACACTTATCACTTTTTTGTAGGTTTCCCTGGTTTTGCTGTACATTGCTGACAGAAATGGTTTCTCTTCCCTTTAAATCATCTCTAACGCCAGAGTTTCACTGGCGTTAGTTTTGAGCCTCGGATTTCACATCGTTAGTGTGTGGGGAGCCTCTCCCCTCCCACTCTCCACCCATTGATCCCTTCTCTCCACCCCTGGGGAGCCTTCCTCCCCCCCCTCCGGGAGCCTTTCTCGGCCTTCAGTGCTCGTTTGTGCCACTGCGTGCGTTATTGCACGCTAAGGTACTTCTGCACCCGAATAAGCGCCATTATCGCGCGATAAGGTATCTTATCGCGCGATAATGTCACAGAGCGCACATTAAGATGGTTTAGTAAACATACCCCTTAGTGTGGTAGCTGCAAGGTGACATGCCTGGCATGCCCCCAACAGTTAGCTTAGGTCTGCTACACCTTCCATGCTATTTTTGCCTGCATGACCAAGTGACATGGTAAGTCAAGGGTGATAATGAGTTGGTACTAGAAGGCTATAGCTCCCTAAAAAACAACAAGATCAGTGCTGGCAGAGTAGTGGTGGCCAGGTTCTCTTCAACAAAGTGATAAGGAAAAACAGAGAGCCAATAAAGGAAACACAACAACACCATAGGCTATGGGATCAATGCAGAGAGTGATGATTGTGGAGCACCTTCAAGGAAGACCATGGTGATCTACAGCAATAAAGAAAACAAGGGGCTGAGAAGAGGGAAATAAGGAATATTTGGAAATATCCAATTTCACTAGAATATTTTGACAGCAGCAGTTTCTGCAGATGACACTAAGAACCTCACTGGTGCCAGTGCCATGGAGGAGAAGCTCTTCATAGGACTGCCATTTACAGATCCAGCTTCAATGCCAAGCACCACAGCTGCATCAACTAAACCCAATTCCAGAGCTAACATAGCTAAATCCACAACTATTGCTGTCATCCGCCAAAAATTCATGCCAACTGCATCAACTGGAAAAAGTTACATTCTTCTAGCCTGCTCAAGAGAAATTAGCTAGATTTGTCTGTGGACCTTAGCAGGTTTCAAGCACTCAGAGCTGATGGTTTTGGCAAGCTGCAAGCCTGACGTCACATCCGCTAGTTCAGGATTGCCAAATTGGATCCTCTGCAATGATTTAAGCACATGGAGTCATGACATAGTTTATGGCTAGGGTAGATCTTCAGAGGATAAATCTTCCTTTACCTTCAGTTGTCACCTTAATAGAAATAACAGGAAAAAAACAGAGATACAGAAAAAATGATCTAAACATCGTGGTGACTATTTTGTATTTCTTAATACATACTGTTCTATGGCATACACTATTGTTTTATGTTCTATGGTTGATGCATGAGGTTACCTTAGAACACCACATATGTTTAATTGGATCACAAAGGGGTATGTTTACTAAACTGCGGTAACATTACAGACCATGCGTTAGGCAACATTAACGATCATTAGGTAACGTTAACGTGCAGTATGTAACGAGCGTTAGTGTTCCCGGCCACGGTAAACACCACAGAGGGTGGAGAGAGGGCGGAGAGAAGGGGTCAATGAGCGGAGAATGGGCAGGGAGAGGCTCCCTGCACACTAATGCGCTGAACAGAGGGCTGAATCCTACCGCGAATGAAAACCTGCCGTTAGATGCACATTTGCAGGAGAGAGAAACCATTTAAATGTCAGCAATGTACAGCATAGGCAGGGAACCCAAGAAACGTGGTAGTAGTGCTCCATTTTCAGCAACAGCATAGTCCCCAAGTATGAAAGGCCACTATGGCGATGGTGCAAATGGGGCATGGGAGGCTGCAGGCGGGACATGTAGCGGGGGCATCTGGGGCACAGGGTGGACTAGGCGAGCGCCTAGGTGGCACATAGAAACATAGAAACCGGAAATCAGCATTACAGCAGCTGACAAAGGCCAAACACAATCCACCTACATCTTCCTGGTCCACCCAAGCTAACAGTTGCCAGGGCACTGACCTAACATCCCCCTAGCCAACCCTCCCCCAAGCGGAAGGGACATACCATTGGTAGGCGGTGATGGGGGGATGTGAGGATGCTCATGTATTCCCCCTGCCAGAGACCCCATTCCCTAGGCGACCACCTACCCACACAGTGGATGGCCTGGGACTGTGTACTACCAGCACCGACAGCATATGGTCATGTCAGCATGGCAGGAGTGTGTGTGCCCGTGCTGGAGGGGGCAGTGGCACCTGCCTGCAGTGGACCTAGGCCATGCCCTGTACCAGTATTGGTGTGCAGTGCAACAGAAAAGGTCTGGCTGAGGAAAAGTACAGGTAGTCCCAGGGACTACCATGCATCTGTGGCAACAGTGTGGTGCAGCACACCCAGCCAATGTGTCCAGATGCAGAGGATCACAGGTTCAAGTCCCAGCTGTGGTTCCTGCAGAGCATGCCCCTATATTTTACCCTACAATGCAGATATATCCAGAGAGTATTGCCTGCAAAGCCCAAAGCAGCGGCGAACAGGGGTAAAAACACCCACTCATACAGGCTCCACAATCCAAAGATGCATGGAGAGTCAGGCTGTTGGCCCCAGCATTGAGCTGCAGTTATCACCAGAGCACTACTACTACTGTACCTCCTGCACAGTTTAGCAATGTCGGCACTGTGATCAGGACCAGTGTGGCGGGCAGGGTTGCCAACCATCCCTATCTTTGCACAATGCTGCAATAGGAGTGTGTGTGTGTGTATGTCTATCCATTGTTCTGTGGCTGCCCACCCCTCTCTGGGCCCAAAATGTCCCACTGTTGCCAGCGTTAGCCTGAATATGTGCATAATGAGGAGCAAGGTGTTGTGGGTATTTATTTATTTATTTATTTAACAGCTCTTATATACCGCGCTATTTGACATCAGTGCGGTTTACATTAAATAAAATACACTCAGATTTAGAGAACTTGTCCAAGTTACAGGTAACAGGGGAATAAAACAAGGATTAACTGGGGAATATTTAGTATAGCATATAAATATTTAGTATATTTAGAATATTTAGTATAGCATATAAATAATTAAATAAAAGCATGGTATGGCCCAGATAGGGCGGATTGGCCAGGAAGCATCTTCACAGGGTGTGGGGCAATGGCTGTGATACTGTAGTGCCCCACCACCGCCTGCATGGACAGGGTGGCCACAGCATATCATGCTGGGAGGGCACTTACTCTAACCGAGCAGTGACCATGGCATGTCTAGGTTCCCAAATAGCGCGCCACACTATCTGCTTCCAGTGATACTTTTGTGATCCCAGTGCTGGGGCCCCCATCACTGAGATGTCTGCATGATGCACATAGTTCCTCTGTGAGCATGCATTATGGACTGGCTAGTGGACTGTCTGTAGTTAGACTGTGCATGGTTGGAATACCTATAAGGTGCTTTCTGCTGGTGACTGGCAGAGAGTAGTGGGAGGCAGTTGGGGTTTTCCATACCTAACCCCAGCATTGCTGCTGGTCTGCCACTGCCCCAGTCACAGGTATGGCTCTGGCTCACCAACCCTGGAGGGCTGTCTTATACCAGCAGGATGGAGATTGCTTCACGGGGGTTAGGGCAACTGTTCCTTACCTAAAAAAGGGTGATGTGAGCCCTTTGGGGTATGTAGTGTATACCACTTTGACCTATAAAGACACTGCTACACAAACCTCATGCAAGTCTGGAAACCCCTCTGCCCTGATAACAGGTGCCCGTGTCAGCCAGACCCTAACACGGGGTACACACTAATCTGGGTGGTGTCTGGTCTCAGAGGGCCACATGTGACTGCAGGATACAGATGGACACCAAATTACCTTCAGCTGCACTGCAAGGAACACCTGTCACACACTGGTAGTGATGGGGATGTACAGCAGGGCCTATCTCTAGCACCACATGTACTGTGGACCTAGTGCTGGGCACCCATCCTATACCTCAGGGGGAACACAGAACCTGCACAATGGCATGGTCTGTAGCTACTCTGTGCCAGTATCATGCACTGTCAGTTCGTCTTTCCAAGCTGAGGTACCAGAAAGGTGCAGACCCTATTTGGTGATCAGCTGTAGACAGCTATTCAGCATGTGCATTCATCATGGGTACTGGTGGGGTTACCCTATCCTGGCACTCAGAGCAGACAGTTTGTGTGGTGACCTGCAGTCCTTCTGTACCCAGCCATTGCTGTGACATACACCACAGGGGTATAGCCTACTGGCTAGTACAATGCCATTCTCGGCAGTGTTCATGGGTTCAACTCCTCATTATTCCCTCCTCTCATGCCTGTCCTACTCAAATAGTGTACATGCCTGTAACAGACATATTTGTGCTGCCAGCCCATAATGCCCTCACCACAATTGCCAACATTCCCTCGGTCCGTCTATCTGCGTCTGTCAGCTGTGTAGAATCCTTTCTGCCCGTGCAGGCTGTCACCCCATGTCCTGCACTGCTACCCTTTCCTGCACTGCGCCTCTTCATGCTTGCCTCACCTGTGCCTGATCTGCATGGCACCACCACTCCTCTGTCCACCCATCATTGTAACTATCCTGCCACCTCCGCCTTCACTGGGGGACACGTATTCCCATCATCTGCCACCAACTGTCTTTCCAGTACAACACCCTGTGCTGTGGTACAGTTGCCCCCACCATGTTTGTCATCAGTACTGGCAGCCATATAGGATGCCCGCAGATATGGCAGGTCCAGCGTCTCCCAGCTCTCCCTCCTTCACTCACCTGTTCATTGCCTTTCCTGGGTGCTTTATCTAGTGTTAGGGCTACATCTGTCTCTGTTCCTCACAGGTCATGCATGTCATCCTGAGACACCTTGCAGTCCTTAGGTTACATTAACCTAGGCACTGTAACCTTGTTAGGCCACCTTAACCTATGGTTCCATAGCCCAGGGTGCCTTCTACGGTGCCTTGTCCAGGGGTGCCTAATACGGCGCTTAGCCTTAGGAGCCCTATAGGGCGCCTTATGAGGCACCTTACAAGGCACCTTACAGGGCACCTTACAAGGCACCTTAGAAGGCACCCTGGGCTATGGAACCATAAGGCGCGTTAGTCTAAGGTGCCTTGTTACGTGCGTTAGCTGATATGGCTTGCTGTAATGATGCACCACCCACACCTTTATATGGGCATCTGTATCTTTACCGCAGAACCTAACGCGAGTGACATTACCGCAGTTTAGTAAACATACCCCAAAGATTATATATATATATGCTCTGATTCCACAAAGCACCTGATAATTTGTAGGCACTTTCCAAGGTTAAGACATATTTGATGATTTAAAATATTTTAATAAAATGAAACACAAACAACTGTACTAAATAATGATAACTGTGTTAAATAAGATGACATCATCTTAAAGTTTGACAAAATAACAATAAGAAACATCAAGCGTTTTCCAATAATAATAGTATAACAAAGTGGAGGTTTTATTATTCCATATCATCACACCTAGAATGGTTGTGGCTATTCATTGTGCGGATATAGTTATGAAGTCATATTTGTTGTTGTTAACTGCCATCGAGTCATAGTCGACTCATGGTGACCCTCTGGATAGCTATCCTAAATTGTGTTCCGTCTTCAGTCAGGCAGCTCATTGTTGACAGACTGGTACCCGTAGCTGCTGTTATTGTATCGATCCATCTCATTGCTGGCCTTCCTCTTTTGCGTTGACCTTCTATCTTGCCAAGCATGATGTCTTTCTCTAATGATCTCTCTCTTCGCATGATGTGTCCAAAGTATGAAAGTCGAAGTCTTGTCATCTGAGCTTCTAAAGAAAGCTTAGGTTTGATCTCCTCTAGTACCGACTGGTTTGTTCTTCGGGCAGTCCATGGTATACACAGTATTCGCCGCCAGCACCATAATTCAAAGGCATCAATTTTCTTCCTGTCTATCTTTTTCACTGTCCAGCTTTTACATCCATATGATGTTATTGAAAATACCATGGCATGAACAAGTCAAATCTTTGTATGGAGAGAGACATCTCTGCTCTTGAGAATCATATCTAGGTCTTTCATAGCCATTCTGCCAAGAGCAATGTGTCGTCTGATTTCTTGACTGTTTGTTGCTTCTTTTTTGATAGTTGATCCAAGTAGGTTAAAGTTGTTGATGATTTCAAATTCTCCTTCAATGATGAACCTGTTGATTATGCCAGTTGTCATGATCTTTGTCTTCTTTACATTAAGGTGCAGGCTCATTTTGAGACTATGTTTTTTGATTGTGAGAAGCAAATGTTTCAGATCATCTTCACTTTCAGCCAGTAATGTGGTATCATTAGCATAGTGAAGGTTGTTGATGAGTCTTCCACCAATCTTCACACCTCTGTTGTCTTCATTCATACTTAGGGGTATGTCTACTAAAAAGTAGTAGCGGCTTCCATGCGATATCGGAGCCTAGCCCCATTGAATTCAATGGGGCCACGGCTCCAATATCGCATGGAAGCCGCTACCGCCTTTTAGTAAACATACCCCTTAGTTAATACGTATTGCCAGATGCCTATTTTATTCCTATTTCATAAAATCAAGTATGTGCATATTTGACTTTATAAAATACTATTGTAAGCATGAAAGAATGTGTACATACTGTATACAGATCCTAGATATTACACCATCTCGAGAACTGGTGAAAAAGTCAAAGGCCCTTTTATTAAAGTGTGTTAGGGTTTTGCACATAACATATGCTTAATGCTAAAACTTCTTCTTCTTTAATCCTTAGTTGGTGTTTGGAGAGCAGGTCGTCCTCTCAACCAATTCACTGCTGTAGGTTCTGCTGGATTCTGTGTGTTGTTCTTAATACGCTTCCAACTATGGCGATAGGTGGCAATATTTCTGGCCTCGTCGATGGTCAGTCTCTGGTTCCTTAGGTCTTCCCTGATGTGTATGAGCCACGTTTTATTTGGTGCTAGTTGAACCCTCCAGTGGACAGGTCGCTCTTGCCAGAGGATTTTGTATGGCAGATGACTAGTGTTCATTCTGCAAATGTGGCCAAACTATTGCAGTCTGCGTTTTTGGATTTGTTCTTTGACTGAAGATTTTTATTTATTTTATTTTATTTTATTTAGCTGTATTTATATCCCGCTTTTCACCGGGTCAAAGCGGTCAATTGGGGGATACATTTAACACGAGGGGATATGAGACACATACGCTAATACTTACAGGGAACATGGGCAATGGAGGGTTAAGTGGCTTGCCCAAGACCACAAGGAGTGCCTACAGGACTAGAAATCCCAGTCCCTCCGGCCTGAGATTGCTGTCCCCAGGTGGGACTTGAACCCCCGGCCCTCCAGCCTGAAGTATCTTGTCCTAACCAAGATTGATGGTCACACTTGTCCAAATTGTCTCATTTCGGTGGTGATCACGAAGGGACACACCCAAAATCTGTCTCAGGCATTGCATTTGAAAGACCTCGAGCTTGTTCATGTCAGGTCTGAGCAGAGTCAATGTTTCTGATCCGTACAGGAGAATTGGCAGGATGAGTATTCAGAAGAGGTGAATTTTGATCTTGATGGAAGTATTGGCCATCTTCCATAGGCACCATAAGTGTAATTGCCATCCAACCAATATCAGATCATCTGGCAGTTCTCACCATTGATGGCACAGTCAAGACTCATCTTCTGTCCACCTAAAATCCAACTGAGACCAGTCCGGATACAGCCAAGGATGACTTCTACAACCAGCTCCAACACGCACTGGATTCAATCCCACAGACAGAGTTGATTATCCTGGCGGGAGATTTCAGTGCTCACATTGGTGCGGATAGGGCCAGATGGGAAGAAACACTGGGCAGTTTTGGCCACGGCGAGATCAATGACAATGGACTGCATCTGCTGTCCTTCACTGTGTCGAACAACCTGGTAGTGGGAATCAGTCACTTTTAGCACCCTCACAAACACTAGCTTACATGGCACAACCCATCTGGCAAAGATTCAGCCACCTTGGACTATATCCTGATCAGCTCCTGATTCCTATCATCACTCAAAGATGTATGTGCAATAAGGGGCCCCGATTGTGGATCCGACCACTACCTCGTCCATGCCAAGGTATATCTGCGATTACAATGGGCAAAGCGCAAGACACCTCCACCAGCCAAACTGAACTGGGTATATCTGAGGGATCCGGCACTCAGACAAGAATTCCAAATCGCCCTATCCAACACATTTGTAACACTTGAACCATCAGATAATGCCAATGCAGAAGAAAAGCAGATATTGGAGTCCATTATGGAATGTGCCACCTCTGTGTCCACCCATTCCACATTAGACACAGCCATGGATTTCAGATGAGTACCTGCATCTGGTAGATAAATGGAAACGAATCAAACACGTCAACTTTGAGCAGTACCAGCAACTAAACAATGCTAAAACTAACTTGCGTTAAGTACAACGTCTTCACAGAAAATGTTGGGGGCGTGGCGAGAATGTTCCTGTCAGTTGTCATGGCGTAAGGCAAATAGTGCCTAGGGAAACAGAAGAAAATGTGCAGAGCAGTTTTAAAATGGGCAGCTCAAAGCACATGGCTAGGGGTTGCTATAGGCAACCAACAAAAACACTAGTACCGGGTGTAGGTAAACGCCCCAGCAAAGCATTACCTCATAGCTCATTAGAGGATCAGGAACAGCTGCAGAGACTTGAGCTTATGAGAAACTCAAAGAGTGACGCACTTAAAAATGAGTCAGTCTTGAGAAAGAGCAGAACACACGGGAAAGGAAAGAGCAGAATACACGGGAGAGCTAACAGGAACGCTAACCAGGACACATACCTGAGAACTTCAGACGGGGAGTCCAGCAGCGTCTCAGAGGAGTTTGCCCAAGAGGGAATACCTGAGGTTAGTGCCAGAGAGTTGGGCTGCACTGAACCAGAGTCTGGTCATTGGGGACACAGAGGGATTCCTACCAGCAAACGGAGAGAAGCTGTGAGAGGGAACTTCCATGAGAGCAGGTACCTGGGGAATAGAAGCTCTGGTCCAAAGGAGATTTCCAGGCTCAAAGAAACACGTCCTGTAAGGGGAAGTGAAAAGCTTTCAAGGGAGAAAGGCTATTTTCAGCTTCCCAGCTACAAAGGTTCCGGCAGAGGCCAGCCTGAAGAAAGGCCAATTCCCTGGAGTAGAGGGGCACTTGAAAAGCAGGATTTTACATATGCTTGTCCTGAAGTGTATGGCCCTCTAGAGGGAAAGTCTACACTGCATGGTAACTTTCCATTCCACTTTACTAGTGAGGAAGGGAGAAGCCCTTGCCAGAGAGAGGAGGGATTTTTGAATACTGGTGTAAGTTCCAATCCCACAGAAGAGAATTGCAGGGAAGCTCATGAGGCCATGGACTGTGATTACTGTGTGGAAAACTCAGAGGATTTCCAGATGGATTGTACACTTGTATTTGCGGATAATGTGATCTCTTTCTGTTGAAGCATGCAGAAGGGAAATCTGTTTAAAGGAACAGATTTCAATCCACAGCTGTTGTAAGGTACAAGGCTTGTTTTGCACTTTTTGTTTTGCCTTAAGCGGAAAAGAAGCATTCCTGTGTAATTTTTGTAGTTCCATTTTGTGTTATGCCAGAAGCATGGTTTATTTTCCTTTGTGATTCCTGACTGCAGAAGTTCTCCCGGGAAGGGAAATAAAATACCTCTTTATCAGCCTAGCTACTCGTCCACGACTACACTCTTTTATTGAATAACTAGTGGGACTTCAACTCCCAGGGGGCATTACTTGTCCCTGCTACCTAAGAAGAGGCCTCACTGAAACCCCCAGGTCCTTTGCCTTTGGGGGGTATGTAGGTGGGTGACACAGTCAACACATAGATGTGTACCCCAATGCATGACGCAATTACCACAGGTGTACCTAAGTTCACCTATTGAGATGATGTCAGCTGTGCAACATGCACAGTTAGCGCATGATATGTGCACTGGTGCTAACTGCAATGTGTTCTCCATGCCCACTTCCTCCCCTAACCTGCCCATTTACCACACCAATGCACAATTAGCAATGCATGAAACAGTACATGGTAACTGTCATGCCCTCATGGAACACCCCAGGCACTGTCCTTGTGCACAGTTGCCAAGCATGAAAATGAGCATTAACCGCTTAGTATACTTTAGTGAAAGGGTCTCTTTATGCTCATCTTTCACATGTACATGTGCAAATTCTGGAATTTTAGAATCTATGCTTGTAAGTGCAGATTTCCAAATGCTCTGCTTAATCTTACAAGTGTGCTTTCATACTAGTTGGTATATTATAAGATATCACATGCATAAGTATCCACTTATGTGCATAAATGAGTAAAGAACCAGCATTTATGTATGCTTTTATCATCTAAAACTAGAACGTTCCTTTAAAATTATTCCTGTATGCCTCTGGTTAGTTTAATTCAATTTGATTTGTTTAAATATTTATAACCCACAACATCCATCATTCTAGGCAAGTCTATTGAGTCTAAATTTTTCGGACAGGGAAATATTTCAGAAGACAACATTCCATGACTATTCGACATTCACCAAAGACATGTTGTTAACTGTACAACATTTAGGCAGTGATTAACTAATATTTTTTCCCATTCTGTATTTATGCAAACAAAATCATTGTAAAACAGGCTCTTTTTTATGCTTATGAAAACTATTAAACTGTGCATCTTTTGGTTAACAGTCAACTTTTTTCAGAAATGGACATCCTCTCTTAATTATATCACTCATGGAGGGAGGATTTATATATAGTTTTATTATATTTGCACATTGGAGATGCATCAAACTGAAAATTCAAACATCAAAAGCTTTACTATGCTAACGGATGCCCCCATTGAATATAAATGGGCAGCTAGGTTTTAACAGAAGAAACTTCATCTTTATTTTTAGCTATAAATATCTTTTTTTCCTGAAGCTGTACTGAACGAGTTACCACAACCGTTTGAAAAGATGATTGGTGTCAAAACCCTGATGATTTCTAGCACTTGCCGTGCCCATCACACAGGAACAATTTATTTGATAAAAAAAAGCACTTTTCAGGCCAGATTTACACTGTGTTCCTATTCACTGACAAATCTGCAAACATTCCAAACGCCTTGACTGAGTAATAAATGGGTTCTGGGTAAGTTACTGTGCTGACAGCAGGTTTTAAATTCTATTGAGTCAGAAAGGGGAGAAGGTGGATAGGGTAGTATTACAGGAAAGGATTAATGAAGGGTTTCTTGCTGAACAAACTGTTTCAGTGTTCTCTCAGTCACTATACCAAGTCACTGATTTTTTTTGCCTTACGGACTGTTCTTATGGCCTCAATTAAGCCTGCTTCAATTGTACTAGGCAATGTGTCACCAGTACATTGGTTTCAAGGACATTAGTTTCCAAATGCTTTTTTTCTGAAGCAATTTTCGTACTTGTAAATGCATTACAAGGAACATTTGCTGCAACCACAGAAGAGTGATAAATAAGAGACACAGTGCTAGTGCAAACTGTATCAATATGAATATATCAAAAACACACATGCATTTTTCTTCCAAGCAAAGAACTGAAAACAACATATTGAGACCCAGTGAGATTGGAATTGAGACATCCAGGTCAGGGCATGTTTAATCCCTCTGGTATTTAATAAAAGGCTCTGCTGACCATGGAGGCTTTTGTAAAATACCTAGAAGAACGTCAACAAATATAAGGGTATTTGCTGGCACATCCTGAGGAAGAAGCAATTTTAAAGAGCTACATTTCCCAATGTGTATGTTACTGCAACTTTTTAAAATAGTTGCTTCTGACAGAACAGCAACTCCCCCATCCCATCCAACAGCCTCCACCCCCAAGCCCCCCACCCCCAAACTCCCCCTGAGAGTGAGGCAATCCTCAGCCCACCCCTAAAATCCCATGAGAGCAAAATACACCCCCCTCCCTCATATTCTATCCATGACAGCACAGAAACCCCGATCTCGCCCTTCTGAACCCCTCCATGAGCAAGGTACATTCCCACCCCCAATTCCACTCCTGCTACCTATCAAGGGTTTCATGGTAGATAATAGACTCCAACGCATTCAAAACACGGCAGCACACATCATTACTAACTCTTCCCAATTTGATCACATCACTCCACTTCTCATTCATCTACACTGGCTCCCTATTGAATTTCGCACCCGCTTTAAGATTCTTACCCTTGTACACCATGTCATTTACACTCACACTCCTCAATATCTTGCCGACCTCAAACGCTCCCATACCCCCAGCTGCACTTTACGGTCACTCCATGTCAATTGCCTTCACCTTCCATCTCCCTCCCAAGCTCACCTTCAGTCCACATGTACCTCTGCCTTCTTCTTCATTGGACCAGCCCTCTGGAACTCACTATCCACCCCTCTCAGACTAGAACAAAACTTCATCACCTTCAAATCCCTCCTGAAAACCCATCTGTTTTCCATTGCGTTCAACCTCCCCTCCCCTTCTGCATGACCCCTTTTCCGCTTGTATGCTCCCTTTGTCTAGTCTGTCTGTTCTTTTCTTTACTGTCCTATCAATATTGTAACTTCTTTTTCTTTCCCAGGCCATTGGCCAATTACTTTTGATTTTTGACTGTTTGTACACCGCTTTGTTTGTACACAGAAAGGCAGAATATCCAATTTAATAAACTATAATTGCAGGGACAGGAACAATCCCTGGATGCTAATGTCCTGTGGATGTGGAGTTCAAAATAGTGCTGATCAATCCTTAGCGGCAGTCATTCAGAATTACCTCTAAGGATCAAGCTGTACGTGTGAGCTACATCCAAACTCTGCCCATGCATGTGCCCACAGTGAACATACACACCATTGGACTGACATGCATACTTACAAAAATGGGCCTGCTTAAAGCATGCAAGTAAATCACTAACATACTGTACTGTGATTTACATGCATAGATGGCACGTAACTTTCTACAGCTCCTTAGAAAAGGACTCCCTAAGGAGGTACTTTAATAATGAGCCATTTAAAGTTACTCACCATCCACACGCATGAATCATGTATTTTCCATGTCTTGGTTTGCAGCTTCAAAAAAATATATAAGTCCGATGCTCCTCACGCAATAGTAAGAGTTAGTCTAATTTACCATTGCTGTTCTTGTCTTATAAGCTGTAGCTCTACCGTGCTGACTCAATACAGCTTAAAAGAACCAAATGGTCTCAGACTACTTTGGCACTATCTCTGGGTACTATTTCCAGAAGGAATTTTTGCCTGCTTGCATCAATGAGTGCACTGTTTTAAAGCATTAGTTTACTTCCAATCATATTGGAACCCAGAAGCTAACTACATATTTGAAGAGGTTCTTACCGTGAGTGTAATTTTGCTCAGCGATGTGCGGCTACTTTGTTCTGAAACCTTATCAGTTTTCTCTTAGACGCCGCGCATGCGAATTGGAAGAATGGCTGTGTTTTAAATGTTTCGCGGGTCACATGATACCTGCGTCAGGAGAACTTTGTAGCTGCACATCGAGCGGTGAGTGCGCGTGTGTGTAGATGGTTGTTCATTCTTGGTGAGCTATTTACAACGTGTGTTATTTACAATACTATGTACATCAGGACTTTACTTCAGTACTATAATCGTGTCATGAGGGGAGGGTGGTTGATCTGGGGTATTGTCTTTTGCACAGATTAAGTGATGTCACTATGAAGAGAGTCGTTTTTAGCAGTTTCCTAAAGTCCTTAATGTCTGTTGTTGACCGCAGTTCATCAGGGAGGGCATTCCAAATTGCTGGTGCCGCCTTTGATAAGGCTCATTTTTCGGTGTCCTTGCGTACCTTGGTGAAGTCCCTTGGTGTGTTGACACGGTTGGATGTGCCTCTCCTCCTTGGTCTTGTGCTGCTGTCAGGTTATATGAGTGGGTGTAGGCTGAAAGCTGATGATTGTTGTTTGATTTTGAATATGTTTGTATTTGATGTGGGATCCGATTGGTAGCCAGTGGAGCTCTTTTAGAGTGGGTGTGATGTGTTCTTGTCTTGTGGTTCCAGTTATTATGCGTGCTGCTGTGTTTTGCGCCAATTGCAGTGGCCTGATTGTCTGTTTTGTTAGACCAAGATAGATTGGGTTGCAGAAGTCTAGGATTGGGGTTATTAGTGCCTGACAGTCTGTGTGGAAGTGTTCTTGAGAGAGGAGGGGCTTGAGGCGTCGGACTAGTCTCATCCTGTGGCATGTATTTTTGGTGGTTCTGCTGATGTGGGACTGAAGGTTCAGTTCTTGGTCCAGTATCACTCCGAGGTATTTCACTTCTGGTTGTATGGGTATGGTTGTGTTGTCTATCTTGATGTTGCAAGGAGGGATGAAGTCAGAGTTTCGTGTGATGATTAGTGCCTCGGTCTTGCTGTAGTTTATGGTCAGGTTGTTGTCATGAAACCAGCTTTTCATGTGCATGAGACATTCTGTTATCTTGGAGTAGTCTGGGTTGTCGATGGTGATTGGTGTGTATATCATTATGTCGTCCTCGTAGATTGTGCATTTTATCCTGTGTTCTTTTATGATGCTGCATATTGGCTGGATGTAGAGGTTAAATAATAGTGCTGATAGGGTGTATCCTTGAGGTACGCCTTGCATGACCTTTATGGGTCGGGATGTGTTGGGACCGATCTGTCTTTCTGTTAAGTAGGAGTGGGCATATACCTGCATTATAATTCCCGTATCTGCCCCAATAATAGCTGCAGAAGAGGAAGATGTTGTTGAGTTCTATGAACAAGTACAAGTTGAAATTTACAGAACATGCAGACAGGATAGCCTGATAATACACATGGACTTCACCCGGTGGATATTACCTCACATACCATCCCTACATCTACATTCCCATTTTTCTGAACACTGGAATTATTAGGGAAGACTAGAATAGCTCCTTTAGCATAAACAGCAAATGTCAGCATAGGCAGAATAAATACTATTGCAGTGCTCTATATTTATGTAGGGGTGTTTTTTATTGTTCCCTAAACTTACAAATGTCCCTCACTTGTGCATTCTATTCTTTATAACTGCATCTTGTGGCATCCCAGACAGTAGACACACCATTTCAATACAGATGTGTCACAGACATTCATCTATATGAGACGAGTTGAAAGTCAGTGCAGAAAGTTTTCTAAGTCCTGGCCTTATTCCATGTTGCTGCTGGTATAATGTAGGCATCCAAGGGAAACACTCAGGATGTAAACAGATCTTTCCTGAATATACTTTCTATGTCTCCGTGGCTTGCCATGACCCCATTCTGCCCCTTCCCACCCATGTTCTAAGATCCCCATCTTCGCTCCATGACGTGTAAGTCTGTGTGGTTTAGAAATACAAGTCTAGACATTTTTGTGAGGAAAACATCTATCCCGTATGACCAGGCAGCCTATTTCCATTTTGGAATGACCCCCCAAACTGTCAGGATGGTCTGTGAGAATTTTCAATGCCACTAAAAATTCATAGATGAGGAATCATCATTATTGCAAAAGTTGCTATGCAGAGAAATCTTTTTAAATATTGCCCTAAATGTTTTTGGTGCGGTTGCAGAGGGCAGACAGATTGATGGAAAGAATATGTACAGTTTAGAGGTAGACAGCATTCTATTTACAAAAGTGAAGATTTGTGTAGGCTTAGCAAAACTAAAAATTAATAAGACAATAATTGACCTACATGGAGGAAACAGCCAATGCAGTTAAATAGGGGGGATAAGACATTTTTCAGATATGTTAGTGAGAAGAGGAAGGGCAAAAGTGGTATTGTCAGACTCAAGCGTGAAGGGGAGGAATATGTAGAAGCTGATGAGGATAAAGCGGAATAGCTTAACAAATATTTCTGTTCTGTGTTCAAAGATGAAGAACCAGGAGCAGGACCTCAGAAAACACTCACAAACAGGAACAGAAACGAGGGTCATCTTGAACAATTTTCATAAGACTGTGTTCATGAGAAACTAGCTAAACTTAAAGAAGACAAAGCGATGGGACCAAATGGGATACACCCTAGAATACTGAGGGAACTTGAGGATGTTCTAGCAGCTCCACTGACTGAACTTTTAAATGCCTTGTTGGAGTTGGGAGTGGTGCCAAAGGACTGGAGAGAGGCACATGTGGTCCCTTTACACAAAAGCGGAAGTAAGGATGTGATTGAAAACTACAGGCTGGTTAGTTTAACTTTGGTGATGAGTAAATTATTGGAAGTGCTGCTGAAAAAGAAAATAGCGAGGTTTTGGAGTCCTGCGGATTACAGAATCCGAGGCAGCATGGATTCACCAGAGGCATATCTTGTCAGAAAAATCTGATTGATTTCTTTGACTGGGTGACTAGGGAGTTGGACCGAGGGAGAGCTCTAGATGTGGTGTATTTAGATTTCAATAAAGCCTTTGACACTGTTCCTCACATGCGACTTATAAATAAATTGAGCACCCTAGGGATGGACCCTAAAGTTACTGTTTGGGTTAGAAATTGGTTGAGTGGGAGGCGACAAAGGGTACAGGTAAATGGAGCTCACTGAGGAGAAGGAGGTTACCTGTGGTGTGTGCCAGGGATCTGTCCTTGGTCCAATTCTTTTTAACATCTTTGTTAGTGATATGGCAGAAGGACTGTCGGGTAAGGTTTGCCTCTTTGCGGATGATACCAAAATCTGCAATAGAGTAGACACCCAGGAAGGTATAGATAACATGAGGAGGGATCTAGTTAAGCGTGACGAATGGTCTAGAATTTGGCAGCTGAGATTTAATGTTAAGAATGCAAGGTCGTGCATTTGGGCTGCAGCAATCCAAGGGAGCAATATAGTATAGGGGGTGAAGTTCTTTTGTCCACTAAAGAAGAGCAAGACCTAGGCGTGATTGTGTCTGATGAACTTAAAGTAGCTAAACAGGTAGAAACGGCAACAGCAAAAGCTAGAAGGATGCTTGGGTGCATACGGAGAGGAATGGATAGCAGAAAAAAGGAGGTGATAGTGCCTCTGTATAAGTCTTTGGTGCAATCTCATTTGGAGTATTGTGTGCAATTCTGGAGACCTTACCTTCAAAAGGATATAAACAGGCTGGAGTCCATACAGAGGGTGGCTACTAAAATGGTTAGTGATCTTCATTATAAAGCATATGAGGACAGACTTAAGGATCTTAATAGGTACACCTTAGAGGAAAGGAGGAACAGAGGTGATATGATTGAGATGTTTAAATAGCTCCATGGCATAAATGCACAGGAGGAGAGCCTCTTTCGATTGAAAGCAAGCTATGCTACGAGGGGACATGGGATGAGGGTGAAAGGGGATAGATTCAGGAGTGATATGCGGAAATATTTCTTTACGAAAAGAGTGGTGGATCCATGGAATAGTCTTCCAGTGGAGGTGGTAGAGATGAGGACAGTATCTGAATTCAAAGAAGCATGGGACAAACACAGAGGATCTCTAAAGGAAAAAAGGGGAATGTTGTAGTGGTTGATATGGAAGGACAGACTAGATAGGCCATGTCATCTTTTTCTGTCATTATGTTTCTATGTTTCTATGAATTCCTTAAAAGAGGTACTCAACATTGGGTCATCAACAGTGTTAAACCACTACCATGAGGAGGCAATCATGAAGGTCAACTATCCCACAAGGAATAGAGAAGAATTTTTTATTTTTAGATCACTGGAACTTTTGGGATTGAATTCATCTATTGAATGGAAGGCCAGCAATGAGATGGATCGATACAATAACAGCAACTATGGGTACCAGTCTGTCAACAATGAGCCGCCTGACTGAAGACCGAACACAATTTAGGATAGCTATCCAGAGGGTCGCCATGAGTCGACTCCGACTCGACGGCACTTAACAACAACAACAACAACATTGAATGGATACTTCTATATGAATGAAACAGTTTTCTGATTGGCTGCTTCATCCTTCTTTTGTCACCAATGATCAACTGTTTGATTAGCTTCTATTGGTTGATTTTGAGATGTGATGGTTAATTCATGTAAATTGTTTTCATATAAAGTATAGTAGCCACATTATTCTCATAGAAAATTGTTTGTCATGATGTTGAAATTTGTAGAATGGATTTGAAGGTATCTGGTATGATATCAGACATGAGCTCTATTTTGCCATATTTTATTATTTCTAACATCATTTGGGTCAATATTTGGCCAGTTCAGTTATCATGCTTAGCAGGCTTTAGTGAAAGGCAGACTTAACGTAGAACTTGTTTTGTTTAGTGTTGTCAGGTCAATGCTGACTCCTGGCAACCCAGCAGCCCCTGGGTTTTCTTGGCAAGGGGTAACTGGAAGTAGTTACCAGGCCTTTTCTTTCAAGGTAATGGAAGGTAAAGTGGCTTGCCTAATGTAACTGGGAGCACCAGTGGGAACTGAACCCAGATCTCCTGGGTGTTGGGCTCTTGCTCAAACCATTAGGCTACTCCTCCACTCTCTTTTAGTCTGCTTGAAATCCCTCATGCCTTTCTTGCCTCCCCCACTCCTTATTAAAGCAAAGAAGAAACCACTCCTCACAGTACCAAACCCCCTTCCTTCACCCTCTAGATCACCATTAAAAAAGGAAGGTCATGCTGACCCAATCCCCTCTTGCCTTCCCCTTTTCAAATGGCAAAAAGCTGCACCCATCTACTGATGACCCCTCCATCCCCGAGCTCAAGAATAACCCCTTTCCTCTCACACATCAAACAAAACACTGTAAAAGGCATTGGAGACCAAAGACGTTTCTGCCCAGGAAAATAAATTATTGTGGGTTGAAGAGTCCTTCCCACTCAGAAACACAATTGTAGCTGGCTTGAAGTCATGACCCGTTAATCCCTACCTAAAAATAAAAGTAGCATGCCAGATTCTCCAGCTCCCAAAGCCCTTCCTCAAGTCCAGCAGTGGTAAGATAAGAGTCTTACCTGCTCCTTTTGGACTAAATACTAGGTGTCAATAGTGCTCATACTGTAGCTACTATTTAGTGCACTCTCATCAAATTTTCCATACGTTTCTCAGAAAATACAAGGCTAGAAGTCTTCAAGTTGAGATTCAAGACATTTGCATATCTATAGAAAAGAAAACAAAGGGATATTAATTATATAAGCTGTGTCTTAGTTTAAGGCACCCAAAACATGCCTGTCTTAAGTATATTTTATAAGGAAATGTAGACATCTACTTTTTCTTATAAAATACTAGCATAAGTTGCTGAAAATGAGTCTTAAGTTCAGCCAAAGATATTTACACCAGCCCTAGAGCTCTAGAATTGTCATAAATGTCCACACAGAATTCTCAAGTATAATTTTAATATTTTGTAATCTACACTCATATTTGTGCATTCTGCCCAAGCTCTTCCCAAACTCCACCCTAGTGCACAACCATGATGAAAATATCCACCATGCAAAAAAAAGCACCTTGTTTTACACTAGTGGGTATTCTATAAGAGGTCATTTATGCATGTCAGTGACCACTTAGAGACATGTTTAATAAAGTGCTCTACCGGATAGTACTGTGCTACCCTGGTAACATGTATTGGGGTGGGGACTGGACAGGATGGGGGTGCCCCTGGCACAGTGTGAATTAGCACGGGAATTAATCACCCATGCCAGCCACACTTCATACAGGTAGCATGGGAGCAACTAAAGCCCCTCAATGGGGACATTAGTTATACCCGCAGACCATGTTAGAGAGTGGCTTTCCTGCGTTAACTGCAGAGGGATTGATGAACATGCCCCCCTACAGTTAGCTAGAAGCCCCATGCTGGTAACACATTCCACATGTCTATTGCTATTGTGGGGCTTAATAAACATGCCCGTTAATGTAAAGAAATGACTAAAATACTGACACGTAGGCATATAATTGCCACCTAAATCAAGGCAGCTCCTTAAAAGAGTACCCCACAATGTGAACAAAAAAGGCCGTAATAAGAAAAATAAAAATCACTTCTAAAGGGTTAAAGCAATGCAATGTTTTTTTGCTGTCTTTATGATGTATACCGTGTATTTTTTTATTCTTGTATGTAGCATCGGAGCCTCCCTCCTTTTTGTTGTCTGTGGAGAAGAGAAGACAAACTCTATGACAAGTTTTCTTTCTGCTTTTCCAGTTTGTTATTCAACAGGCTTTATGAAAGGAATAACTTGGAACATGCTGATCCTGTCAACACTCATTTCTCTTCAAGGAGCTGTAGGAACTTGCATCGGTAAACATCGGATTACTGTCGGTTAGTGTAAGAAAATTGTCCTTGTTCCATTGACTGAATTGTCTGACTATTGCTTTATGTTACTGCAAAAATCTCCTTTGAATGCAAAAGGTAGTATTCTTCTGAATGACAATTTTTTGCATCAGATGATGCTGTGACAGATCCTTCTATTTCATAACCCTCATGGTTTCTAGTACGCATTAGCAAAATTAGTGTCAGGATCAAAGGAACCAAGTCCAGGGTTTCGACCAACCTGCTCAACTTTCAAAAAGAGTGCGTCATGGTTTAGCTGGCTCAGACTGTCAAAAGTGTTCCATTGAAACATTCTTTGATGCTTTTAAATGGATTAAATATTTTGATATTTTTCAGCATGGCATCACACATAGTTTCTATTTTGATGGACTTTCCGAAATGCTCAAAGAATTTATGGGCAACAGCTAGAATGTATTTATTTGTTTATTAAAATGTATTAATCACCAGGGATGTGTACAGACAAAATATTTTCAGTTCTTTTTGGAATTTTTTAGAAATTTTCTCAGTTTTTGATTTTTTTGTTTGTTCATGGAACACATTGGGGGTTATTGTGTGCCTTTCCCCACTAATATCTAACTTCCCTGCCGGTTGTGTGGGGAAATTAGATGGGGCGGGGAAGGGGTGGCTCAGAGGCGGAGTCTGGGCAGAGTCTGGGTGGTCACCGCCCTGGATGTACAGGGCCGATTCTAATGTCAGCCCTGTAAGTCCATGGCCGGAGACATGTTTGGGGAAGTTATTCCACCTCCGAGGTGGAATAACTTTCCTGGATGTGTTTTTTCTTATGGCCTGGGGCACAGATGGGGTTGAGGGGGGAGCCAAGGGGCATTCCCTGCAGCCTGACTCTGGCCTTAAGGGGCCAGATTAGGGGTTGGACTGAGGGGAAAAAGCATTTGTTACTGGCAGCCGGCATCATGGCATTTAAATGGAAGCATGGTGCCATGGCGCCGTGGCTCTATTTAAAAGCCCTGACTGAGTTAGTCGGGCAGGTTATGTATGTGCAGGCCAGACTGAATCGCAGTCCCAGCCTGCATGTAGATGACTGATTGCGATTCTGATCTCGCGAGGCTAGACATGCCCTGCGGGATCAGAATTGTGACCCCCTCTGTAAGTATGATGAAACTGGACCTATAGAGGGGGTGTACGTCCGGAACGGAATGAGCCCTATTCCATTTAATAAAACATTTTTAAACTAGGTGTTAGAACTTTTTTATTCATGCAAAACAATTGTAGGTTAATGCATGTTAAATCAATTTTGAGCATACCAAACCTTCTAAGATGCATTAATGAACTGAATGTACACTTAGGGTTGTACATCCCTATTAACCATCTTTTTGAAGAAATTCACTCAAGGTGCAGAAAACAAGTGCAACTGGACAGAAGCAATTTACAGATGGAGCGCGATTCCATAACGTGCATGTCCGGCCCGTGGACACATTTAAATAAAAAATGGGCTCCCTTTGAAACTAATTCCACATCCGCGGGTCTGGACATGCCTAGGGGTTCAGAATCAGGAAGATAGATGTGCTCGGCGTACCATGTGAAAGTGCTTGGATACGGGTAAATGTTTTGGATGTCCCTATGCCCACCGTATTCTGAAAAGTTACACATTTCAAATCCTGCTCGTCCCCACCATGTACCCCTGGACACCATGACTCTTGGGAAAAATGTGTATCTCCTAAGTTGCTCATCACAGACACTAATTTTCTGATGCACACTAGACATAAATATCAATGAGAAATGACAGCTGTTGCAACCTAGACCATATACCAGTCCCCCTCATGCCCTGAAAAGTATTAGGTAAGCCTGTTGTTGTTGTTAAGTGCCGTCGAGTCGGAGTCGACTCATGGCGACCCTCTGGATAGCTATCCTAAATTGTGTTCGGTCTTCAGTCAGGCGGCTCATTGTTGACAGACTGGTACCCGTAGCTGCTGTTATTGTATCAATCCATCTCATTGCTGGCCTTCCTCTTTTGCGTTGACCTTCTATCTTGCCAAGCATGATGTCTTTCTCTAATGATCTCTCTCTTCGCATGATGTGTCCAAAGTATGAAAGTCGAAGTCTTGTCATCTGAGCTTCTAAAGAAAGCTTAGGTTTGATCTCCTCTAGTACCGACTGGTTTGTTCTTCGGGCAGTCCATGGTATACACAGTATTCGCCGCCAGCACCATAATTCAAAGGCATCAATTTTCTTCCTGTCTGTCTTTTTCACTGTCCAGCTTTCACATCCATATGATGTTATTGAAAATACCATGGCTTGAACAAGTCGAATCTTTGTATGGAGAGAGACATCTCTGCTCTTGAGAATCTTATCTAGGTCTTTCATAGCCATTCTGCCAAGAGCAATGCGTCGTCTGATTTCTTGACTGCTTGTTGCTTCTTTATTGATAGTTGATCCAAGTAGGTTAAAGTTGTTCACGATTTCAATTTCTTCTCCTTCAACGATGAACCTGTTGATTATGCCAGTTGTCATGATCTTTGTCTTCTTTACATTAAGGTGCAGGCCTAGTGCAAGCCTAGTGCATCCCAATATGGTATATGAGAATGCAATTTGAACATATATGTCAGGACATACCTTGCATCAAATGGTATGTGGCATTAGGAACTGGCCCTAGTGATTCCTGCCCTTGTCATCTTTACAAACATGCCTTAAACTGCTAGGGATGGACCCTCACCAAGTACACAACACTCTGAACTAACCTTGCAGTTCCCCAAAGGATGCATAATATTGCTGAGCAACAAATATATGTCTTGTTCATGCCTATGGCCCATAAGTGCACTCATTCTGCTGCTCCGCACTAGCATTTCCCTCTTATCTCTCCCTACAGATATGTTATACAATGTACATAGTTCCCCCCAGTTACTTCCAAGTTGATCTCCTGTTTATTGTAAATGCAACTCAGGGTCCCTGTGTTGTATGGTTGATGTTGGATGTAAACCGCTCTGATCTAGAATAGAGCGGTATAGAAGAACTGTTAAATAAAATAATAAATAAATAAAATAATACACCCCTCCCTGGGAACTCTGCTCTTCTGTCAGATTGATTCTATCCGTGCCCTTCTCTTCTACTGCCAAATTCAGACATCACTCTTTTCGCCTTGCTCTCCTTATGCCCGGAACAAACTACCTGAGCCTGCACATCAGGCTGCATCTCTGGCCCCTTTCAAATCCAGGCTGAGCGCTCACCTCATCATTGCCACTGTTGGATCTGATCCACCTAAGCTCCCTTGTGTTTCCTGACCATTCTCCCTGGATGTATTCTGTCCACTGTGTTGTCTGTCTTGACTAGCTTGTAAGCTCTGCCGAGAAGGGAACATCTTTTACATGTGTTTGTGCAGCACTGCATATACCTTGCTGTGCTATACAAATGATCAGTAGTAGTAGTAGTAGTAGCAGTAGTAGTGGTAGTAGTAGTAGTAGCAGTAGTAGTAGTGGTAGTATCAGTAGTAGTAGTAGTAGTAGTAGCAGTAGCAGCAGTAGTAGTGGTAGTAGTAGTAGTAGTGGTAGTAGTAGAAGCAGCAGCAGTAGTAGTAGTGGCATCAGTAGTAGTAGTGGTAGCAATAGCAGCAGCAGCAGCAGTAGTAGTAGCAGTGGTGGTAGTAGTAGTAGTAGTAGTGGTAGTAGTAGCAGCAGTAGTAGTAGTAGTAGTAGTTTGCTTTTCTCTGATCAGAGAAAGGCTGAACTTTTACAGAGCTCTGCTAGTGAGTGGATTTTTGCCTCCTGGGACATCTTACTGTGAGTTCTAGCTGTTTATTTAATTATTTACTGTTTGTCTAACTGTTGTTTGTTTAATTATTTAGTGTTTGTCTTAGTGGTGTGCAAGTTTCAGCCTTCTCAGCTGTACTTACCTTGCCTCTCTCAATTAACTGGGCCTTGTGTGGTAGCCATTTTGAATTAATCTCTCTCCCCAGAGCCTGCTGTTTGTTAAGCTTTTCCTGTCCTTGCCTGCCTGAGTGACTCCTCCCCCTGTGTGTGTGGTAGCCATTTTGAATTAATCTCTCTCCCCAGAGCCTGCTGTTGTTAAGCTTTTTCCTGTCCTTGCCTGCCTGAGTGACTCCTCCCCCTGACCCCCTCCCCCTGAGGTATCCTGTAACCTTGTTCCTGTTTTCTCCACGTGTGCATAGGCTGTTTTAGTTTGCTTTTCTCTGATCAGAGAAAGGCTGAACTTTTACAGAGCTCTGCTAGTGAGTGGATTTTTGCCTCCTGGGACATCTTACTGTGAGTTCTAGCTGTTTATTTAATTATTTACTGTTTGTCTAACTGTTGTTTGTTTAATTATTTAGTGTTTGTCTTAGTGGTGTGCAAGTTTCAGCCTTCTCAGCTGTACTTACCTTGCCTCTCTCAATTAACTGGGCCTTGTGTGGTAGCCATTTTGAATTAATCTCTCTCCCCAGAGCCTGCTGTTTGTTAAGCTTTTCCTGTCCTTGCCTGCCTGAGTGACTCCTCCCCCTGTGTGTGTGGTAGCCATTTTGAATTAATCTCTCTCCCCAGAGCCTGCTGTTGTTAAGCTTTTTCCTGTCCTTGCCTGCCTGAGTGACTCCTCCCCCTGACCCCCTCCCCCCCTCCCCCTGAGGTATCCTGTAACCTTGTTCCTGTTTTCTCCACGTGTGCATAGGCTGTTTTAGTTTGCTTTTCTCTGATCAGAGAAAGGCTGAACTTTTACAGAGCTCTGCTAGTGAGTGGATTTTTGCCTCCTGGGACATCTTACTGTGAGTTCTAGCTGTTTATTTAATTATTTACTGTTTGTCTAACTGTTGTTTGTTTAATTATTTAGTGTTTGTCTTAGTGGTGTGCAAGTTCAGCCTTCTCAGCTGTACTTACCTTGCCTCTCTCAACTGGGCTTTGTGTGGTACCCCCATCCCCCTGCTGAGGGTTCAGGACAGGGTACCTTGTAACTGCCCTCTTTAATAGGACTTATCTCCCCCCCTCCCTCCCCAGCACCCACCCACCCCTGGGGAAATTGTAGTTTTATAGGTACTTGGACATCTTAGAGGAAAGGGGCTGCTCTCAGGTGCAGCTCTTAATCCAAATCAGTCATACACAGAGGACCTGTGATTAATTAGCTTCAGGTACACAGGGTGTATTAGGGGTATTAGATACACTTTTATTAGTATAAGCATCTACACCAATCCTTATTATATACCGATTTAAAAGACCTAAACACAAGCTTTAAACTAAGATGCAGTCAGAGGTCCAGCAACGAGATGGGGGTTCTCCAGTCTTTTGCATCGAGTGTCACATGTATGATTATCTCCCAGTTGGTGAGAGGTCCTACATATGCACTAAGTGCAGGGAGCTCTTTGCTCTCAGGGAACGAGTCCGTTCTCTAGAGGCTAGAGTAGCAGACCTGGAAGACATAAGAAAGACAGAGAAGTACATGGACGAGACCTACAGGGATATAGTCCTGAAGTCCCACCTCCAGTCTGGCAGCATCCCTGTTGCCATGGAGGAGAGAGGTCACGTGACAGGAGAGCATTACCCTGGTGTGGCAGGAAGTGATCCTGTAACTAGGACCTGTCCTCCAGGTGATGTAAAACCCTCTCGCACCGAGGACGTTTCTCCAGGGCCATGTCCCCATGAGGGGAGGGTCAGGACAGCTGTTATAGTTGGTGATTCAATCATTAGGAATGTAGATAGCTGGGTGGCTGGTGGACGTGAGGATCGCCTGGTAACATGCCTGCCTGGTGCGAAGGTAGCAGATCTCACGCACCGCCTAGATAGGATCATAGATAGTGCTGGGGGGGGAGTCTGCTGTCTTGGTACATGTTGGTACCAATGACATAGGAAAATGTGGTAGGGAAGTTCTGGAGGCTAAATTTAAGCTTTTAGGTAGGAAGTTGAAATCCAGAACTTCCAGGATAGCGTTCTCCGAAATGCTTCCTGTTCCACGTGCAGGACCCAAAAGACAGGCAGAGCTCCGGAGTCTCAATGCGTGGATGAGACAATGGTGCAAGGATGAGGGTTTTGGATTTGTTAGGAACTGGGGAACATTCTGGGGAAAGGGGGGGCTCTTCCGAAGGGATGGGCTTCACCTTAATCAGGATGGGACCAGACTGCTGGCATTAACCTTTAAAAAAGAGATAGAGAAGCTTTTAAACTAGAAAATAGGGGAAAGCCGACAGTCACCCAGGAGCGCACGGTTCGGACAAAGGTATCCTTGAAGGATACTACCAAAAGCAGTGAGGTTCCAAAAGGGAGTATAGTAGCCCAAATGCCCTTGAGTAAGGAGCAGACAGAGCATAAAGATTCCCAATTACCCATGCCTACCAATAGCCAGATTAATATTAATAAAATACAGTCTCTAAAATGCTTGTATGCCAATGCTAGAAGTCTAAACAATAAGATGGGAGAATTAGAATATATAGCATTAAATGAGAGGTTAGATATGATTGCACTCTCAGAGACATGGTGGAAGGAGGATAACCAGTGGGACACTGTGATACCTGGATACAAACTATATTGTAATGATAGAGCTGAACAAATTGGTGGAGGGGTTGCGCTCTATGTTAGAGAGGGCATTGAGTCAGAAAGGATTAAAGTTTTGCAGGGAACAAAATATGCTGTAGAATCTCTATGGATTGAAATTCCATTTATGAAGGGGAAGGTGATGGCAGTGGGAGTATACTATCGACCACCTGGCCAGAATGAACAAATGGATGATGAAATGCTCAAAGAAATCAAGGAAGCTAACAAAAGCCACAACAGAGTAGTAATAATGGGTGATTTCAATTACCCCGGTATCGACTGGGACAGTGTCACAGCAGGACAAGCTAAAGAGATAAAGTTTCTAGATGAAATAAATGACTGCTTCTTGGAGCAGCTGGTTCATGAACCGACCAGAGGGGAAGCCATACTGGACCTAGTCCTTAGTGGAACGCCAGATCTGGTGCAAGAAATAAGGGTGTTGGGACCACTTGGCAATAGTGATCATAGTATGATCATGTTTGATTTAATCAGTGGAGGACAGATAGTAAAGGAATCCACAGTACTACCTTTTAACTTTCAAAAGGGTGACTATGATAGAATGAGGAATATAGTTCGGAAAAAACTAAAAGGAGCGGTTCCAAAGGTTAAAGACTTACAGCAAGCTTGGGTGTTATTTAAAAATACTATCCTCGAAGCCCAGACCAGCTGTATTCCACGCATTAAGAAAAGTGGAAGAAAGTCCAAAAAACTGCCAGCATGGTTTAAAGGTGAGGTCAGAGAGGCTGTTGCTGCCAAAAGAGCAACCTTCAGAAAATGGAAAAAAGAGCCAAATGATGAAAACTGGAAACAGCACAAGCACTGGCAAGTTAAATGCAAAGCATTGATAAGGCAGGCAAAGCGGGAATTTGAGAAGAAACTTGCTACGGAAGCAAAAACACGAAATAAAGACTTTTTCAAGTACATTCGTAGCAAAAGGCCTGTGAGAGAGTCAATTGGACCATTAGATGATAGAGGGGTAAAAGGGGCAGTAAGAGGAGACAAGGCTATAGCAGAGAGACTGAATGAATTCTTTGCTTCGGTCTTTACTGAGGAAGATGTAGGGGTGTTACCCAAGACTGAAGTGGTATTTAAAGGTGATACTGCAGAGGAATTGAGAGAAATATCGCTACACCGGGAAGATATATTACAACTATTTGATAAACTGAATAGTAGCAAATCACCTGGACCGGATGGTATACATCCCAGAGTGTTGAAAGAACTGAAATATGAGATTGCAGACCTGTTATTGGTAATCTGTGAACTTTCATTAAAATCATCTGTAATACCTGAAGATTGGAGGGTCGCCAACGTAACACCAATTTTTAAAAAGGGTTCCAGGGGTGACCCGGGAAATTACAGACCGGTGAGCCTGACGTCAGTACCAGGGAAAATGGTAGAAGCCATCATAAAGAACAAAATTACACAGCATGTAGATAGTCATGGCCTAATGGGAGACAGCCAACATGGCTTTAGACAAGGAAGATCTTGTCTTACTAATCTGATCTGTTTTTTTGAAGGTGTGCATAAACAGGTAGACAAAGGTGAGTCGGTTGATATAGTGTATCTGGACTTTCAGAAAGCTTTTGACAAGGTCCCCCATCAGAGACTTTTGGCGAAGCTAAAAAGTCATGGGATAGGAGGCAGTGTACTATTGTGGATCGGGAACTGGTTAAAAGATAGAAAGCAGAGGGTAGGGCTAAATGGCCAATATTCCCAATGGAAAAAGGTGAATAGTGGAGTACCCCAGGGATCTGTACTGGGTCCGCTACTTTTTGACATATTCATAAATGACCTGGAAAAGGGAATAACTAGTGAGGTAATCAAATTTGCAGATGACACAAAACTGTTTAAAGTTGTTAAAACCCAAGAGGATTGTGGAAAACTGCAGGAGGATCTGGATAAATTGGAAGACTGGGCATCCAAATGGCAGATGAAATTTAATGTGGACAAGTGCAAAGTTATGCACCTAGGAAAGAACAACCCACACTATAGTTACAAGATGCAAGGCTCCACATTAGAAACCACCACCCAGGAAAAAGATTTAGGAGTCATCGTGGATAACATGTTAAAACCCTCCGCCCAGTGTGCAGCGGCGGCCAAGAAAGCAAATAGAATGCTAGGTATCATAAGGAAAGGGATGGAGAATAAAACAAAGGATATTATAATGCCTCTGTATCGCTCCATGGTACGACCGCACCTTGAATATTGTGTGCAATTCTGGTCACCGTATCTTAAAAAGGACATAGAGTTATTAGAAAAAGTACAGAGAAGAGCCACCAAATTGGTGAAGGGGATGGAAGGCTACTCCTATGAAGAGAGGCTAAAAAGGTTAGGGCTCTTTAACCTAGAAAAGAGGCGGCTGAGGGGAGATATGATAGAGGTGTATAAATTAATGAATGGAGTGGAACGGATAAACGTGGATAAATTGTTTACGCTATCAGAATATAGAAGGACTAGGGGGCATGTAATGAAGCTACAGGGTAAACTATTTAAGACAAATAGGAGAAAATATTTCTTCTCTCAACGTGTAATCAAACTCTGGAATCTGTTACCGGAGGATGTAGTAAGGGCTGTTAGTATAGCTGGGTTTAAAAAAGGTTTGGACAAGTTCCTGGAGGAAAGGTCCATAAACCACTATTAAAAAGGGACCCAGGATATCAATGCTTGGCCTAGTACAAGCACTGCAGAACCTGTGTCTTTTGGGGAAACTGCTAGGTACGTATGACCTAGATTGGCCACTGTTGGAAACAGGATACTGGGCTTGATGGACCTCGGTCTGACCCAGTATGGCATTTCTTATGTTCTTATGTTCTTATGTTCTTAGTAGCAGCAGTAGTAGTGGTAGCAGTATCAGTAGTAGTAGTAGTAGTAGTAGTAGTAGCAGCAGTAGTAGTAGTAGTAGTGGTAGTAGTAGAGGTAGTAGTAGTAGTAGAGGTAGTAGTAGTAGCAGCAGTAGCAGTAGTAGTAGTATCAGTAGTAGTAGTGGTAGTAGTAGCAGCAGCAGCAGTAATAGTAGTAGTGGTAGTAGTAGCAGCAGTAGTAGTGGTAGTAGTAGTAGCAGCAGTAGTAGTGGTAGTAGTAGCAGTAGTAGTAGCAGTAGCAGTAGTAGTAGTGATAGTAGTAGTAGCAGAAGCAGCAGTAGTAGTAGTAGTAGTATCAGTAGCAGTAGTAGCAGTAGTAGTAGTAGTGGTGGTAGTGGTAGTAGTAGTAGTAGTAGTAGGGCCTTCTGGCGATCACATCTGAGCTCCACATATCTGGGTACTGACATTTATCACAGCAGCTACACCTGTCCCATCGTGGTGTATGTTGGCCTGTATACATTTGCTATCTGTGGGCAACTGTATCTGCCTTCCCACAGTCAATTTGTGGCACCGCTCCCCTGGGCAGGGCTGTGTGGGCATGGGAGGGGAAATCCCTGTGCCATCACACCAAGAAGCCAGACTCCAGATATATCACCACTCTTGCAGCTCTCATTGATCCTGGCCTGGTTAGGGATGTAGGCCGCATATGACAATCCGGGGAATGTTGGCACTACATCAGTTGTGTTTCCCAGTGCCTGACACAGCAGATGTATAGCTGCCCTATCACACTGCCAACAATATCTGATCTTATTAGAGTACCCTATGTAAAATAATCCAGAAGGAATCAGCATAGGTCCCTATAGCTAAAAGTAAAAAAATATTCTTGTCAATAAGAGACCCTCAGAATAAGGGCATTCAGCAGTGCAAACAACACTAATACATGCTCAACTGTAGCACCACTGATCCCACAAAATGTACTTTATGGGCATCCATTAGTGCTGTTTTCAATGTTGAGTGCCCTTATTCTGAGGGTCCCTTATTATTGACAGGGATATGTTTTGACATTTAGCTATAGTGAACCCTCTCTGAGATTGACTGCCCAATCATACTGGCACCTGGTGACGCTGCAGTCATCCATATGGTCCAGGTACTGGCCAGACTTTCATGTTCCCCCTGAATTTCAGAAGAGCACACCAGATCCTCCCGTGCACCCCTCAAACCACACACACACACTTTCACTTTATGTCACAAAAACATGATTCTGCATTGCATTGCAGAGAAAAGCAGAATTTGTCTAAGCCCTGGTCTTATTCCACATTTTAGCAGGAATAACATGGACGCTTCCAGGAAACAGAATACGTACGCGGGCCTTTCCTGAATACGCTTTCTATCTCCATGGCTGACCACACCCAGTTCTGCCCCTTTTGAGCATGTTCTGAGATCCCCTCACTGGCATTGTGGATGTGCATGTCAGCAGTATTTCAGAATATAATCGGCAACGTTTTCAGCACATAAACGTCCCCACCGCACATACAAACCCCTTATTCATGTTCTGGAATGACCCCCTTAAAGGGACTAGTTTTATTAGGGATGTGTGGAAAGTTATGTGCTATCTATATACACAAGTCCGTACTTTAGAAGACTTGTATGACGATAGCGTTTGGGTGGACCATAGGTGGGGGTCTCAATTTAAGTACAGAAGTTATAGAATACTATAACTTACACACATTTTCTACAAATCTAGGCGCAGGCTCTAGAGGAAGTGTTACTGCCATGACCAGGTTAAGGTGTGTCAGTATGCTTCTATTTTATAAAGTAATGAATGCGCACATTTCACTTTATAGAATAGGTCCCAAATATGTGAGTGGTAACACCGGTTGACCGCGTGAGAATTTATAAAATTACCCTCATAGTGACAATATGATCATCATACGAAAAATTCTCAAATATCAACACAGTACGCAATTAGAAGGACAAATTAAAATTAAAATATGTAAATGATCTCACAGTAATATTAATAATATGATACTGTACCAACAGAGTGCACATTTAAATAACACAGTAAAAAATTCATATTATAGAGGCGTGATAAGATGTCAAAACCAACTCGTAAAAAACATCTAAACAGACAGTGAAAGGACCATACAGAGGTTGAACGTATAAACTAACAAGATAGAGTATAACAGAGGAACTGGGATGGATAAAAAGTGTGTGACTCATGAAGAGAAAATGACCTGTACAGCTGGACATGGTGCATACAATTAATCTCAGAGTATCTGTGCGAAGCTGGTCTTGTTACAGTGTGTGTGCATTTGATCTCAATCAGGATGTGTGCAAATGGCAAGGCAGTTGCCACATCCATTAAAGGTGTGGTGAAAAAAGCAAGGTTTTCACTTCTTTCTGTGTGCCAGGTGAAGCTCTTCAGGTAGTGAATTCCACAGTGTGCAGGTTACGCCTGAGCAGACTATGAAGGATGTTTACCAAAGATTGTTGGGCGTTAGCAGCTAACATGGCCTTTTTGTGCAAATAATACCAATGCAAACACTGTGTGCTATATGCTGGTGGTGTGCACAGCATTTCCCCAGCAGATAAAACACTAAAATTGCAGAGAGCAGAGCCCGGCTGCACCACGGATGCATAGAATACCGCCCATTGAGGTGGTATTATCTGTACCTGTGCTGTCTGTAGCTTTGATGGTTACCACGCGCTGTCGAAGCCTACAGCAACCATGCCTATTCTCCACCCATTTTCTGTCCACTTTGGCAGTTAAAGCGTTTTTTGCAGATAGTGCAGAAAATTGCTGTGCTATCTGCATTTGCCTTGTGCTATCTGTTAACAGGCAATCTGATGCATTAATAGGTAGAACTACATTGTGTGATCTACTTTGGTGAGGATATGGTTAAGGATATTTTTCAGAAGGACCTTAGGGTCCTTGAAGGAGCATATAGGAAAAACTTGTTCAAGTACTCTGGCCCATGTTTGCTAAGGCCCTTGAAAATCGGAGAATTTTTAAATTTGGGTCTGAAGTGTACTGTTGGCTAGTGCAGCTTTTCTAGGAATGGTGAGATATGGTTGCATTGCTTCTAACCCTCTATCAGCCATGCTGTGACATTCTGCATTAATTGGCACAGATCCTGAGCGATTAGATCAATATACAGTACATTACAGTAATCACATACACTGTTCTCTATTCATTAAATTATCTATTTATAAGAATGTGCATTTATTTTGAAACTACTTAAAAAGTACAATACCCAGATGTACTATTTCAGTTTATTTCAAAACAAAAAATAAGCAATGAAATTTGTTTTTGTTTCACGTTGTTTCTTTTTCTGTAATAGTGTGTAGTATTTGCAAAAGCCAAAATGAAATGACATGGAAAAATGAAAATAAAATCAAAGAAAATTAAAACCATCAACTTTATTAAAATGAAATGTGCGTACAAAGTGATTCCTCAAACCCTGGAATTCATTACCAGAGGATATATTAAAAGCTGTTAGTGTAGCTGGGTTTAGGGAACGTTTGGATGGGTTCTTGGAGAAAAGGTCCATAAACCATTATTAAAGAGGACCCAGGAAATCTACTGCTTACCCCAGGACAAGCATTGTGGAAGCTGTGTACCTTTTTGGAACCTGCCAGGTACTTGTGACCTGGATCGGCCACTTTTGAAAACAGAATACTGGGCTTGATGGACCTTGTTCTGACCAAGGATGGCATTTCTTATGTTCTCATTCTGAATGCACCCAGGATGTTCATTTTGTTACCCAAAAGGTTAAAGTGTTGGAAAAGTTTATAGTATATAGTAAAATTGCATGAAAAGAGCCCATTCCTGTGCCTTTAATGGGCTGGGTTCAAAGGGATGTTACCACTCGGGCTGAGACACGTGATGTTTGTGACAAAATGCTGCTGGGATGGAGGACAAGGTACCCTTTTCACTGAAGTACTTGAATACCTGTGCAGAGGAAAGTTCCCTTGTGCCTTTCCAGCATTCTTGGAAAGTCTCTCCAAAACACTTGCTCCTAGGGCAAGCCACAAGAAATAAATCCAGTCCTTACGATGGAAAGAATGGGGGAACAACTAAATCCCAGAAAAGCAACTGAGGAGGAAAGAAACTACATCTAAGTGACTTGTCTTTTGTCTTTTTATGCTTTTGATAATTCCTTCCCATTGATTTTGGGTTGTTCTAATCTTTGGATGAAAGGTTAAACGAGTGCTTGTGTCCATCAGTCTTTTATGTATTTTTGGATCTGGTTGGAATAAGAAGAGGTAGTTGGCTTGGGAGGGAGTGGAGTTTGAAAGGAGTCAATCAGCTGGATGGATGTAGGAAGAGAAGGTGTGTAAGAAGTGAAAATGTTGGTAGGTCAGGCAAGGAGAAGGAGATAGGTGAGGGTGCTAAGAGAAAAGTGAAGATTATAGGATGAAGGCCTAAAAAGGTGCAAAGAGAGACAGAGAGATAGTAATGTTGAGGCAAGGGTACAGGCAGCCAGACAATCAGGGTGAAGAAAGAACCCCACATAGCCCAAATCAAACTACCTGAGTCTGTACGCCAGGTATCTTCTCTGACACTTTTCAAATCCTGGCTGAAAGTGCACCTCTTCGCTGCTGCTTTTGGATCTTGACTCACCTGATCTCCTTGTTTCTTTACCTTTCCCCCTTGTTTTTATCCCTGTCTACACCTTCTGTGATGTCTGTCTTGACTAGGTTGTAAGCTCTGATGAGCAGGAACTGTCTCTTACATGTCTGTGTGCAGTGCTGCGTATGACTTGTAGCACTATACAAATGCTCAGTAGTAGTAGTAGTAGATCAGGTCCATTACATACTGGGTGAAGGAATACAGGACAGCACATGAGGAGAACAGGGTAGAAAAAGGAAAATAGTGGAGATGTCAAGCAGGCAGGAGCTCCAAAAAGCATGCACTTCTTATTCTAGTGAAGAACATAAAGTGGAGAAGGAGGAGAGGCTGGGATGAGGATCTGGAAGAAGAAGAGGAGGAGCTGGAGGCTGTAAAACAAAATATAGTTGCAGGGATATGATGATGCCAACAGAGGTATGATTCACTATACAAGGCAAAGAGCTTATACTTGTTACTTGAAAACTACAGCATGTTCTTTGACAAACACTTCACAAGGAAATCCCTGAATTTGGAAACAAATTGTATTTCAAGTCAGCAGGTTAAGAGTTGCACCCAATAGCACACGTGAAACATTGATATGAGAACATGTAGGAAGTAATTTTGTAAAAGGGAATCTATGTCAAAGTAACAAAAAGACATCTATCTCATGCTTATGTTATTAAGGTAACATAGGTATCTATGTGCCATTACAAAATAAGCACCTTGAAGCAACCCTAACAGTGTGTAAATTCTTACACACAAATCTATGCCAGAATCTATATGCATATACTCTGTGCATGTACTATGTATTTTATGTAATACTCATACACACTGGAACTCCCTCCCTGCTCTCAGGAGTGCCTACGCATGGTACATATAAGTACATGCAATCTTTTTGGGGTGCATTTTGCATGGCTGCATGCTTTACATGCAGATAAACATTTAGAACATTATATGCTAAACGAGCTTCTAAGAAAGATCAATTAGGATCCATGTCTATTCGAAGAAAATAGAAATTGGCCATGTCTGTGGCATTCGCTTCATACAATTAGGTCCAGACATCATTGTCGATGTCCCAGAATTCACGCACTCAACATCAGCTTTAATTTTAGGGTAAACTGGTGTGTTATCTGCATTAAAAGAGTATAATGTGGAGGAAGAGACCATCACGTGTAGCTGCTTGAGCTGAAGAACTGGGGGACGGATGAGACGCATTGTTAGCTTAACATCGGGAGGAAAGGCTGTCTCCATCACTGTTTTCCCCACTTACCAGTGACATCATTGGGGCCTGCCGGATGGTATTTAAGATCTATTCCATGACAGAGTCAACTGCAGGCATGTGCCTGAACAGAGTACCCCCAAAGGGAATGTCTCTACAGTGCCTAGGATTCTTATCAGAGATGGAAAGAAGAAAGATCAGGGCAAAAATGATCGAATGGTATCTAGGGTCCTATGGATCAGCACTTTCTCCTCACATCCTCAGGACATACTGATGCAGGTATTGTGCATGTTAGAGAAGGACTCAAAACCTCTGGATTTTCCCTGAGCCCAGGGGTTAGAATCCAACCACCTCCTCCTCTTCAGCAAGTGGGCTCCATGGCTGAGGAAGACAGCCTTGCCCAGGAATTTGAGCTTTTTCAGTTACTTACATATTTTCTCCTAGAAGGGTTCTCATTCCTTAGCACACATATTTCCATGGACGTGGAAGGCTGTGGATATGGGGTCTTCTCTTAAGGAAGAAAATACTTCCTTGATTAATATTTGGATGATGGTATCGTGAACTGAAACTATACTCCAGAGATTTGGCTTACAAATAGCCATATTTACTAAATAATCCGTGGCCAAGATTGAAGCAAAGCAGGAGGATGAGAAACAGTGACCCAGGAATAGACAAACAAGGAGGGCATGGGGCAGAGAGCCATTGTGTTCTAGACTCAAGGAGAGCCAGTATTGCTCAACACGAATGTCATCTGCTCGACCCCGACTGCCCCATCTGTACTGAGCATGCCGGTCTGTTTCCATTCTTCTAGCTGCCTGGCCCTGCAGCCAGTGTGCTTTGCTTTTCCTTGGCAGTCTTCCTGCTTTGCATCTTTGTGGGTATCTTGGCTTGTTATTATATACCTCTGTTCTGCTACCCATGTCAACATGCAATTCCTAACAACCTGAGACCAGGAGAAACTGAGCCTGGGCAGAGTGGGGAGACACTACCAGCGTAACACCATTAACAAGCCTTGAGCTCTCTCTTTAGAGTTCTTTTAAAATGTCCATCCCTGTACTTGTCTGGTGGCAGCTGATCTGGGTGCTGTGCTGGTCTTCCTGGCATAATTCAGGACCTTCTAGACAATCTGGGAGCTTTGCTCTGTTGGTCCTTGGCATAGGTTAGGGCCTTGCAGCTGATCTGGGTGCTGTGCTGGTCTTCTTGCCATTTTACTCTCAAAGTGCCTTGGTGCACTTACAGTAACCGTGGTGCTGCTTTGTCCTCTTTCCCTATCTGAGGTGTTTACTGTGCTCTTTGTACCACTTTGCCCTTCTGATGGTGGCGTCTTTTAATCATCCTGCCACTGTCCATACTCTTCGCCCCTCTTCTAGTGCCTCTGTGGGTTTTGTGACATTCTTTATAGCTTGTAATGCTGCCACAGACACTGCCATCAAGTTTTAAACAGATTTAATTGAAAATAGATGGCAAACCTGACTGTTTTATTGCAAAATAGTTTTCTCCATAGACTTTAATGGAGACAAACAGGACAAATACACAAATGCATTGGTTCCCGAAGACTAACCAAATGGGTGTATTCTGATGAACAAAAACAAGTCTGAACATCTTTGGCACACACACACACACACACACCTAATAAATAGGTTGCCCTGATTGAAAGTTGTACTCCTCAGGGCTATAAAAAGCATGCAAGGGCTTCTGCAACAGACATATTTTTAGCCAGATTTCAAAAAAACTTTTCAGGAGAATGTTTAGATGAGGGGATTAAACTAAAGCAGCTAGATTTGATTTGCAAAGCACTTTGTGCTGTTCTATTCTGATAGACCACATGCAGAATAGCAAGCTGGAATATAGATGGGCCTTTTGCATTCATGTACACTTTGAACTACAAGATCCAAGAGTACTAAAATTGTGGAATTCTTTGCGGATATGCAAGCTAGTGTTAATTGCCTCCTATATGTCAAATTAAACTTATATACTGTAAAAGACAGGTTAGTTAGGATATAGTTAGACTACAAAGAGCTCAGTCATGTGTGGCTGCTTTCACGAGTCTATTCTCTTCTTTTTCTCACTGGAAGCTTTTATCCTTTTCTTACGTACCTACAAGTTTTGCGCTTCTGCTCTGCCCTTAGTTTCTTCCAGAACTCTCTTTCCCCACCCAAGCCACTCTAACATAAGTGTATTTGGTACACTAGTCTAGGGCGCCATGCAATAAACAATAGTTATAGGCTATAATGCATTCATAAAGGAACTGAAAATGAGAGCACAGAATAATTTATAGGAGGCCGTGCTGAATAAGTGGATTTTAAGACTGATCTTGAAAAACTGATGTAATGGAGCATCCTAGACGTCTAGCAGAAGCTTGTTCCACCCAAAGGTTGAAGGAGAGCAAAGACCTGAAAACTGAAGGAGGTTGATCAGTGTGAGGTATCAAAAATGTGCAATTAAATGAATGAATGAAGGGGCCTATATTCAAAAAAGCCAGTTTTTGGTGGCTGAATCCAAATAGGGGCTGAGCGGCACTGTCTAAATAAGTCCCAACGCTTATCTAGTTAGCAGATTTTCAGTTGCCACATATCCGGATTGCAACTTGGGCCAGCTTTTCATGCTACCTAAGTTCCCCGCATAGCACAGCTCTTGTTCCGCCCCCAGCCTACTTCTGTACTGACTGGATAGTGCCCCTGAATATTGAGGTCAGCACCCTTATATGACAGGGGGACTATAAAAGGAATACGTTTCGATTGCTATGGAGAAGCTGGACTGGGAAAGCATTATGAAGCAGGCATGTGCATTCATTAGAGTGCATTTGGTTTGTTAACAAACCTTAAAAACATAAAACCGCTTTTTAGATAGGCTGCAGAGACTAGAATTGAGGCATCCACGTCAGGAAGTGCTCAGTTCCCTGCATATTTCATTAAAGGCTCTTCTGAATGTGGATCCTTTTTCAAAATATTTAGTACACCAGAAAATACTTTACACATACATAGCTGTCATATCCAGCAGGAGCAGAAATTTGAGAAATAAAGATGCTGAAGAATGGCATTCTTATCTCACGCATTTGTGTTGCTATAATCAGGAACATTGAGGGACTGCTATCTCTTAAAGGAGCCAGTAATAGGATAGGTAACCTCCCCTCAGGCAGATAATCACTTCCTAACCCCTCCCCAAATTCTCCTGACATCAGCAATAACACTTCCCGACCCCCTGAACTCCCCCGGGGGGTTCCTGGTAGCCGGTGAGGTCAGAAGCAATCTCCAGATACTCCTGCCCTGTCAGTACCTAGGCTCAAAATGGATCATGCTGCCAAATAAGGGCATGCACCCCTAGAGAGCCAGAGGTGCCATTTTGAATCCTGAAAGCAATGAGGTTGGAATGTGTTTGAATGTCTTCTGAACCTCTCCAGCCACCACGAAAACCTCTATTAAGAGATAGGGAAGTTCAGGGGTGGGTGATTTTATTGATGATGTCAGGAGTGCTTGTGGGGTAGATGGGGGGGAAGGGTGTCAGGGGTGCCCTGGGGGAATTGTGAGGATCGATTAAGTTTTGCACTTGCCTCTTCTAGACCTCAGATCTAAAGAGGTAGCTGGCATTTGCCCATGACTCAAAGCCGGTGTTAAAAGCTAATAAGGAAATTTTCTGTAATAGATATGCATTTCCATTATAAAATAGGAAGTACACATCTATTTTTGGCTGTACCCAAACCATGGCCCCGCCATGCCCCCACTGAAAGTTTTACATAGTGTGGATAGCTACTGGTAAATAGCAGCTTTCTAAATTTCCAGTTGATGCACATGTGAATGTTGCTATTCATTCCTGTAGATGCTTCTAAAATGACCTTAGTAGGCACTAAATTGATTTACCATGTAATATGCTATGAATTACTGTGCATGTAAATCAATTAGCACTCCTTAAAAAGTTCTGTCATGTTAAAAAAGTTTTTGGTAAAACGAATGTGTAGAAAGAATTGAAAAAGTCGCACAAAAATAAATAGCAAAGAAACAAAAAAATGAAGGCAGTGAAATCAGTGAAGTAGGCAGAAGCATGAGTGCCTCAAGGACATTGGTGGAGATGATGTGCTGTGGAATTTTGTAAGTGTAAAACGGATGAAGAGAAAAAAACAGGGAGGTCAATAGAAAGGCTTTTAAAATAATCTATGCAAGCAACTGAAAAAAACACGGAGTGCTACAAATTAGAAAAGTAAGGGCAACACATTTCTGAATAAGTTAAAGTTGATAACTAAGAGAGAGGACATTAACTGGAAAAGTGAGCAAAAAAGAGAACTGAATGAATCAAAGCTGTAAAAATGTGAAAGCAGTGAGACATTCATAGAATAAACCCGGGGCATGTGTAAAGAATATTAGAGCTGGGAGGAAAAAAGATCCTTTTAGAATGAGTTTAGAGTTTGTTGTCATCCACAAACTGGTGCGAACACCCATGAGAAGACCTTATTGGTAGTTCTGACCTTTCCAGCTGTTAAGCTAGTAGTAACAAAAGGGGCAGTTTAGAACTGGCCACATTAATGAATACAGACAGTATGAGGAGAAAAAGTGGCGCTTTAACAAAGGGAAAATACATATACAGTATCCTTTTTCTTCCGTTATCTCCACTTGTACAGTAAATGCAATGATTGGCAGCAGACACGATTGCATGTTTATACCTGCTCCAGAGTAGGCATAAATACGTACATGCTTATGTACCTATTCTTTGCATTTTGCAAATCATAAATGGAATTCACGCAAAGCTCAAACTCCATCCAATTCCACCTCCTGTAAGGCCCACCTTGTGCATGTGGGAACAGGAGGAACAGATACCAAGACTGGAAGGATTTCAGGTTTAGTCAAACCCCTTTTTTTGACCCCTACGCGTTTCGGCCCACAGCCTTCTTCAGGGGGATATCAAAATGAGGAAACAAACCTTTAAATAAAATCTTGCATGTAAATAAAGACACTGACCACTTTAAATAAAATCTTGCATGTAAATAAAGACACTGACCACGCATCAGCGTAGCAACCAAGAGAGACAAACCTTACCTGACATCCCGTCTGTAATATCACTAACAAAAATGTTAAAAAGAATCGGACCAAGGACAGATCCCTGTGGCACACCACTAGTAACATCCTTCTCCTCAGAGTGAGCTCCATTTACCAGTACCCTTTGTCACCTGAAACACAACCAATTTCTAACCCAGTCAGTCAGTTTAGAGTCTATCCCTATGGTGCTTAATTTAATTATAAGTTGCCAGTGGGGAATGGTGTCAAAGGATTTACTGAAATCTAAGTACACCACATCTAGGGTTCTCCCTCGGACCAACTCTCTGGTCACATGGTCAAAGAAATCAATCATATTTGTCTGTCAAGACCTGCCTCAAGTAAATCCATGCTGCCTCAGATTCTGCAATCCAATGGACTCCAGAAATGTCTCTAGCTTCTGTTTTAGCAGCATTTCCATTAATTTACTCACCACAGATGTCAGACTAACCAGCCTGTAGTACTCCACCTCATCCTTGCTTCCACTTTTGTGTAAAGGGACCACATGTGCCCTTCTCCAGTCCTCTGGGACCACTCCAGATGCAAGTATTAAAAAGGTCAGACAGTAGATCCACTTGAACTTCCCCATGTTCCTTCAATATTTATTTATTTATTTATTTAGCTGTATTTATATCCCGCTTTTCACCGGGTCAAAGCGGTCAATTGGGAGATACATTTAACACGAGGGGATATGACACACATACGCTAATACTTACAGGGAACATGGGCAATGGAGGGTTAAGTGGCTTGCCCAAGACCACACGGAGTACCTATAGGACTACAAAATCCCAGTCCCTCCGGCCTGAGATTGCTGTCCCCAGATGGGACTTGAACCTCTGACCCTCTGGCCTGAAGTACCTTGTCCTAACCACTAGGCCTCTCCTCCCTCACTACTCTTTGTCTACTTTTAGTTGGCTAGTTCCTCATGGCCACAGTCTTCTGAAAATCATTCAAAATATCCTTCACTTATGTTGCTATTTGTAGGCATTTTCTGAGGTCCTGCTTCTGGCCCTTCAGCTGTGAACACAGAACAAAAATATTTGTTAAGCAATTCCACTTTATCTTCATCAACTTCTACATATTCCTCCCCTTCACCTTTGTGTCTGACAATACCATTTTGCACTTCTTCCTTGCACTAACATATCTGAAAAATGTCTTGTTACCCCAATTTATTGCATTGGCTATTTCTTCTTCTTTTTGTATCTTTGCTTTCCTGACTACTTTCCTAGTTTCTCAAAGTTTTTCCAAATATTGATACTCATCTTTCTCTTTATGTGATCTCTTGTATTTTACAAAGGCCATCCTCTTTTCCTTCACTCTTTTTGCTACTTCTTTTCCTTTTACATTTATTCAGTTTTCTAACAAAAGGTTTGTTGCCCTTAAAATAACACTTTTCAGTTTTGCTCATTTCTTTTATATATCCCCCCAGTTGTTCCCATTCTGCTAATGACTCCATGAGGTATTGTCCCATCTCGGCAAACTTAGTTTCCTAAATTCTAAGACTGTCACTTTTCAATGGTCTTTATCAGCCCAAGCCTTAATACTGAAGCACACCAGCTGGTGATCACTGGATATGAGATTATCTCTCACTATAGCATCAGAAACACATTCCCCATTGGTAAAAACCAGGTTCAGTATGGTCCCTTCATATGTGGGTTCTGTTACTAGTTGCCGGAATAGTTCTCCATATAAAAAATCTAGGATCTCCTTAATTCTAGATGACACTGCAGGAGGGATGTGTCAATCAACATCCAGCATATTGAAATCATGCTATGTATTTATTGTAAACCAAGCAAGTGACATAATAAAGATTAAGATAATGTAGCACTTTTCCTTTGATGGCAATACTGCGAATGTCTTTTATTAAATCTCTGTCCACTTCTTCTGCTTGTGAGGGAAATCTGTATATCACACCAATGCAAATGGCTTTCCCGTTCCCTATTTCTAGTTTGACCTACAGTGCCTCCTCGTTCCCATGTAAGTCGTGTAATTCTGTAGCTTTAATATTAATTTTTATATATAGTGCCACCCCTTCTTCTTACCCTGTCTTCTTGAATAAAGTATAGTATGGTATAATTATATCCCAGTCATGGTTGTCTATGACCCATGTCTCTGTAACTGCCACTAAATTTAAGCCAGCCTCTTCTATTAAAGCCTCAATATCTGGGATCATAGTTCCCATATTGTGGGCATTAATGCACACTGCTGTCCAGATATTGCTCCTTTTACCCATGTCTACAGAGGTATTTAATGTTTTACTTATCTGAGGGTTTTTTACTTACCTGAGGCCTTCTTCACCAATCCCCAACAAACCTAGTTAAAGCCCTCTTCATGAGGTCACATGATGCATGAATGGGTGAGAGCGCTCTTTATCTAGCTGCCCCATCCTTTTTGTCATCATGCGGCATACAAGTGTTCTTATTTGGGGTCCAGCCTTCACCTTATAGGCATTGGAGTGTGCCTCGAATTCAAATCTGACAGTGGGTTTTGTTTTGACATGCGTGTAATAGTCTCCCGGTGGAGGTGGTAGACATGAGAACAGTATCTGAATTAAAAAAGGAATGAGACAAGCACAGAGGATCTCTAAAGGTAAAAAGGGGACTATTGTAGTTGTTAGGGAAGGGCCATGTGGTCTTTTTCTGTGGTCATGTTTCTATGTTTCAATGCGAGTGGCACTGAAAAAGGAGAGAGAAAAAGCAGGCCATGATACCAAGATGGCTCCCATGGCAGCCACGATGTCTTCACCAACTTCACCGGACTCAGAAACTGTTGACTCAGCCCCAGGACCTGAAACACGAGGTGGTCAAGCTTTTAGACCTGAAGTTTGACAGAGTTATTCAAAAGCTGGAGGAGATGGGTGAGGCTGTCTCCGAAGCTGGCCACAAAGTAGAGGAAGTGAAGCTATGAGTATCTGTGCTAGAGGACACAGATGTGCAGAGGGAGCGGTAGCTTCTGAAGCAGCAGAAGCATACTGGAACCCTGCTGTCTTAAGTGGATGATTTAGAAAACCGCTCAAGTAGAAACAACTTGCATATGATGGGTGTCCCAGAGACATGGATGGATCAGCAGCTCCCCTCAGTTTTCAATTCCTGGCTCCCTAAGTAGTTAAGACTAGATTCTCTGGTGGGAGTAAGTCAAGCGGAGTGGGCACATCGCCTGGGGCCTAAGGGGATGGCCTGGAGTGGCTGCGGCCGGTTTTAGCCCGCATCTTAAATTTTCAGCATAAGGCTGCCCTGCTCCAGGTGTTCCAGAAGTGCCTTGATCTTCAGCTGGATAATGATCCTATTTTAATTTTTCAAGATTACTCAGCAACTCTAGCTGCCAGGTGTAAAGAGTTTCCATCTGTTTGTGCTGAACTCTTTAAACATGGGATCCGCTTTACGATGGTTTATCTGACAACCCTCTGGGTATACTATGAGGGGGCAGCCCATACCTTTAAGCATGCTGGGACCATAAAAAAATTCTGTACACGCTGTCTTGGCCATCTGAAGCTAATAGTTGTTGAGGGGATCTCAATGGATTGCTAGGGTTCACACTTACGGATGCAGCTTCCCACTGTAGAGGGAACCTTGTGGGTCATCAGGACTCATTCTGCAATGTTTACTTTGGGTTATATGGTGCTGGAGGATCTGCAGATGGATGGAGCCCTTTGGGATGTACTGGCTTCCTTACTTGGACTTGACTGTTGTGTTTTGTACATTGTGGTTATATTTGGCCTTGTTGGAGACTTGGATCTCTTTTCTTTCTCTCTACTGTGGAATGAAGGGGACCCCCCTGCCAGGTGGGGTGAGGCAGCCTGGAGGCGCCATGGACCGTGGCCCACACCAGTTGGTGGAGTATGGATGTGATGTGGTCTGTTGTGGTGTGGGCGTTAGTTTTGGTGTGTGTGCTTGGGTTGTGTGAGGGGATGATAGAGAAAGGTGGATTGGTATGTGGTATATTTGGCTGGTTTGTTGGGATATTGTTTGGCGGGGTGGTTAGTTGGGGTAAGGGATGGGTTAGGTTGGATGGGGGGTTGGGGATGGATCACGGGAGATGTTGGGAGAGGCCTCTGTAGCTGGAGCTTTGTTTTGGATGCGTGAAGGGAAACCCTGTGGGCGCTGAGGCTGGTGCAGGCTTCAGGTATGCTTAGGTTTGGTGGCAATGATTTAAACATTGCTCTGGGTGGCCATGTCCCTTAAAATGCAGGACCTTGCTTGAAATGTAGGGGGTTAAGCGTGCTAAGATACTCCAGGCCTTGCAATGCAAGGGAGCCCAGGTGGCCCTACTCCAGGAGAGACTTCTCAGTGAGGCTGAGCATCAGAAGCTATGCAGAGATTGGGTGTGAGCAGTATATAGGATTGCCTCAGGGATGCGCAATGCAGGGGTTGTAATTCTGCTGAAATGTGATATTCCTTTGACAGTGACAAATTGGGAGGCAGATCCCCATGAGCTCTGCGTCTTCTTGAGGGCGAAGCTGTACAATGAGGAGCTGTTAATTGGTAATGTCTATGCTCCCAATGAATATGACCATGTTTTTTTTAAAAGCATCATACAGCATGTGTTGCAGGAACCTCAGCGCCAGATAATTTTGTCCCCATGATCCAAAGCAGGTCAAGTCCAGGAAGGGTTGGGCAGAGGGGTGGATGAATAAGAGGATAAACAATCTATGTAAGATGGGTAACTTGGCTGATAACTGGCGCGCACTCCACCCGGGATCCCAAGATTACACACATTTGTCATGGGCACACGCCACTTGGTCTAGAATAGACTATATTTTGGTTTCAGTGGGTAGTTTCGGTCGCGTACTTCAGGCGGAGATTGACCCCATTGTGATGGGATGGTGTGGATAGATTGGATGACAGCCAGAGAGGCCCAACATGGGTGGCACTTTCTAGCTTATCTGTGGGAGGATGGGGATTTTCACCGATTCTTGCGGTGGTAGTTGGATAAGTATGTTCATTATAATGAAACCCATTAAGAAATGCCCATTTTATTTTGGGAAACCAGTAAGGCGGTGCTACATGGGCATATTATGGAGTATATGGCTCAGAGGCATAAGCATCTAGATAGCAGTATTTTGAGTGAACCATGCAGAGATTAAGGTACAAGGCTGTTCAGGGAGCTGGGTGAGGGTCAATGCAGGAGTATCTCACTGCTCAGGCAGCTCTTAAAGCATTGTTGCAAAGGCAGACAGTTCTATCTATGCAGTATTATAAGCATCAATTTTACCACTATGGTAACCACTCAGGAAGGTTTCTGGCACGCGTGGTGCGTGATGGAGTGGAGTGCTGTTTGTTTTGGTCTTGAAAGTTCAAAGGTACTTCCAGATTCTGGGAGAGAAACTCAAGCCCATCGCTAACACTGTAGCATTTTTAGAAGTTCTGCTTGTTCTTGGTAAGGGGGCAGAAAGGCTGCATCGCATAAACAGCTTTAATACATGGCTCCAGACCTGGTGCAAACAAGAAGGATTCAGATTTATAGGCGACTGGGGAAACAGATGGACCAACAAGAGACTATACTGTGCTGATGGACTATATCTCTCTGTCGCAGGGAAAAGAATCCTAAGTGAAAAATTCTGGCAGAATGTGGAAAGGCATTTAAACTAGAAAAAGGGGATGATGGATGGGGAAGGACAAGTTCAGGATGTCACTCCCAGAAAAAGCAGAATAACATTAGAAACAGCCACACTTTTAAACCACGCATCAATGACAAGTGGGAAGAGGTGTGTAGAACAAAATCAATGCAAAATACATGCAAGCCAGTTAAATGCAGGAAAGCAAAGAGCACAAATGCTCGAAGCTTAGCCAACAAAGTTCCAGACCTGGAAGCCCTAATGGTGGAAATGGACTTGGACATTGTGGCCATTACAGAAACATGGTTTAACAAATCGCATGAATGGGATATAGCCATAGCTGGCTATAATCTGTTCAGAAGAGATAGAGAAGCTGGAAAAGGAAGAGTAGCCCTATATGTCAAAAGCAATATTAAAGCTACTGAAATGCAGGGGATGTGGGAAAAAGAAGAAGACTATGGATTGTGTTGGAAAGAGGAGATGGCACTGTCATCCATTCTGGTGTGGTCTACAGGCCTCCGACTCAAACCAAAGAAATAGACAGCAAATTGATTATAGATATTGCAAAGATAACCACAAAGGGGGAAGTGATCATATCAGATGACTTTAATCTACTCAATGTAGATTGGAGTACTCCTTCTGCAAATCTGGAAAGAAGTAAGATAATTGTGGATGCCTTCCAAGATGCGTTACTTAGACAAATGGTGATGGAACCAACCAGTGAAAACCCAATGCTGGACTTAGTGCTCACCAATGGGGATAGCATGTTGAATGTCTAGATGGGTGCCTCTGTGAGCAGCAGCGATCATCACACGGTGTGGTTTGAGATAAAAGCCAAGGTGCAGTCCAATCAAAGCAAGCTCAAATTCCCTGACTTCCAAAACACTGACTTCAGTAAAATGGCTAAGTACCTGAAGGATGAGTTGGCAGGTTGGGATGGGATAAGGGAAATGGAATTGCAATGCGCTAAACTAAAGGTAGCAATAAAAAGGACAACAGAAAAATATGTAAGGAAAGTAAATAAAAACAAGAGGAGAAGGAAACCTATTTAGTTCTCTAAAGAAGTGGCTGCTCAAATAAAGGCAAAAAACAGCTTTCACAAAATGAAAAGCTCACAAATAGAGGAACACAGAAAAGAATACAGGATCAAACTAAAAGAGAAATAAGGGAAGCAAAATTAAAAGCAGAGGAAAAGATGGCTAAAGATGTGAAGTGTGGCAGCAAAACCTTCTTCAGGTATATTCGGGAGAGGAGAAAAATCAGAGGTGGACTTGCAGGACTCAGTAGTGCTGGGAATGGACTCATGGAAAGTAACATTGAAAAAGTGAACTTGCTAAACAAATACTTCTGCTCTGTTTTTACTAAAGTAAATCCTGGAGAAGGACCACCTGTGACTCCCAAATATAAAAATGGGAATGGAATAGATACCACAATATTCAGAAGATGATGTGTTAGAACAATTTGCAGACCTGAAAGTGGACAAGGCCATGGGACCAGATGGGATACATCCCACGATATTGAAAGAGATCAGAGAGGTTCTTGCAGGGCCTTTAAAGGATGTTTTTAACAGATCCTTGGAGACTGGAGAAGTTCCTCAGGACTGGAGAAGGGCTGATGTGGTACCTCTTCACAAAAGTGGTAACAGGGAAGAAGTGACAAACTACAGACTGGTAAGCCTTACCTCTGTGGAAGGAATGTATAGTTTTGGGGCTGAGAGAGCTCCTTCTCTAGGGGTATATAGGAGTTCTGGGATGGCTGGAGATGTATGTGGTTATCTGTGTGTGGGGCGAGAGGTGAAGCAGCTGCAGGGGCGTGGTTAGGGGGAAGGGTGGAGGGGTGGAGGGGGAGGGGAAAAGGGGGAGGGTAGGGGAGATGGGGCAGGGGTTCACTAGTTTGTACACCAGGCTCCTCAATTTCTATAGCTGCTTTCCTGTCTCTTGCCCTGTGGATGTGCCACATCCTGGAAATTGGCGAGGAACTGGGAGCTGAGGGTCATGAGTTGGTGGTCCTGTGGGGACGGTGTCATATACCCAGCTCCTGGACTGTTAGCTGGGCTATCTAAATTTGGCCCTTTGGAAAACTGACTGTTTAGAGATGGGGGTAAGAGGGTTTGATTGCTTGTATGGAAATTATGTTACACTTTGTTTATCTTGTTGTTTGCTCAATAAATATGTTTGCAACTAAAGCCTCTTTAGTTGGTTAGCCAGTCTGCTGTAGAAGATACTTTGACCCTTCTTGGATAGGTGTACGCTATCTCTGCTCTTCAGCCCTTGGACAGTCATCCACTGGTCTAGGAAACCAAAATGCTCATGATGACACCATCCATGCAGCCATGCAGTCGTCTCCAGGATGCAAGCTTCTCAACAGGGAGGATTGAAGAGAACAATACCTGCACACATATCTGCTTAACCCTCTGTTCCAGAGGGATGACTTCACCCTTGATATGCTCAGAGGGGGTCATTTATTTATTTAACAGGTTTTCTATACCCCCTTCTCCTTTAATCCATGTTGGTACAAATGATATCTAGCAGTATCATTTGTGCCAACATGGATGAGCAACATCAGATAATAGTCAGTAGGCTTGATAAGTCTTGGCAAACTGTACATAACATCTCATGTTTTGGCAACTGGCAGACAGCATATCTCCCTGGACATCAAGTGTGGTTCCCAGATGGACGTCTCAGTACCCCTCAGAAGAAAGTCACCAACTACCACTACCTTTCGCTTCCTTGTGGTAACTGGTTCTGCAACTTTGGAGTACTTGACTTCTGGTTCTTCTCTTTCCAGGGATGTTTTCACCTCCTCCACTTCCAGGGCTGCATACTGACCTTCAGTATGAGGGCTGGAGGAGTTGGATTGTTGATTCTGTAGGCTCTGGTGACTCGTGTCTATGTATAAGCAGGGATTCCATAAAAGCCACTCATAGGTTTATAATAGCAGTGTGCAACTTTGAAGGAGGCATGGTTTGTGTGTACTTTCAACGTGTATACATATTTCATATAGTACAATGTTAATATAAATATATCCTGTAAAATTTCCCCATCTGCTTTTTTATCTGCTTCATGTCATGTCTAAATGTGGGCTAACTTCTCATTTGGGTCTGGGCATGGGAGAAGAGTTTGAGGGGGAGTATTGTGTTGAAATCGACCTTATATTTGCAACCATTAGAGTTTTGGAAGTCAATTTATTTAATTGGCTCACCTTGTATGTGCAGTTTTGCAAAACACCAATTACACATGTAAATGCTAGCTCTTACAGATGTAAGTAGCCAGACCACTGCTTATATGTGTAAGTAGTGCTTATGTGTGCAAAGGCCAAGTGTGACGCAATTGCTTCTCTCAACCATTCTCTCATCACAGTGGTGGCTTCTTTGAATCAGGAGGTTTCTATTCTTAAGAGTAATCTTCAGGTTGTTGTTTCAGACCAGATTCAGCAGTCCACCCGAGTGTCCTTGCTGGAGTTCCATGTAGAGGACTTGCAAGCGCTGGACAGAACTCAGATTAAGGAGTGGAACATCAAGACATGGAAAATTGAATTCATGGAGAACCAACTTAAAAGGAATAATCTTCATTTTTAAAAATTTTCCCCAATCTCCTTTGGACCTGGTTCATTGTCAGGACTCAATATTTTGCTATCTCTTCTTCTGCTATGGGTGCTATCTCTGGCTCAGAAGATCTGGCCGAGCTGGTGAGTTTAGATCTCACCGACTTCCTGGCAAGTTCCCTCGAAGTGGTGGCCAGCAGGTCTACTCCGTTGGTGGGTTTTGCTTTTGAGTCAGATTGGAATTCAACCCTGAGACTTTATTTCAATAATATGTCTGCTCAGTTTATGGGCTCTAGAATTTCTGTTTTACCGATCTCTTTGCAGAGGCCCAAAAGAAGTGGAGGGACTTTCTGGTTTATCTCCAGAGATCCACCACTTTGGATACTACTTATAGGTTAAAATATCAGTGTAAATGCATTATATCCTATGAAACTAAACAATTTATTTTCTTCGGGCCCAAGCAGCTGAATGATTTTTGTTAGTTAGAGAGAATGTTGCCGAGAAGTGAGAGCTGTGTCCCATACAGGCTGCTATGGAATTGCTAACTATGCTCTTGATAAGCCAATCTGTGTTGTTTTTCTCTTTTTTCTTTCTTGGATCCCATATTATGGAGTAATTTTGAAGATTTGTTTTCATGCTTATTGTGGATTTCCATTCAATATGTTTTTTCTGATTTCTTATTCTTTTTTTTTGGATAATTGTATGTTGGAAAAAACCCCCAAACCTCAATGACTCCCAAATGCCCTACTAAACAGCCATAGTTTAATATTTTTTTCAAAATCAAAGATCGACTCCCTCTAACCAAACCTCCATGGGCTCCATTTGATCTGTGTCATGCCAGGCAGTTCCTTCTGCTTCTCTGGGCCAATTAGAATCAGACTCTACACAATTATAGCACCATAACCTTCTATCATAACTATTCAACTTTTTCCTTCTTTTCTATCCCACCATCTAGCATAACCATTACAGTGACATTCCGAGGCTGGGGACACAGACCATGGATAGCTTCAGAATGTGGCATGCACATGTCCTAAGTCTGACTACCATGTGTCACTGCTAAATGATGGATACAACTTTCTTTAAGAGCCCTGGCCCTGGATGGCCTTGGGAGTAGAAATTGGGTTTGGAAAGTTTTGCTCAGGTCTTCTGCATGATAGTACTGCCACTGAGCTACTGGGACAGCCCATAATTCTGTTTTCATTATATGGAACTACTGTTCGATACACAAACCCCGCTTCAGCATGATTATTTACGACTACTACTATTAATCATTGATATAGCGCTATAAGGCATACGCAGCGCTGTACAAACATATAAAGAAGACTATCCCTGCTTGTAGAGCTTACAATCTAATCAAGACAGAGCAATACAAGAGAAACAAGGGGGTTTCAAATAGGGAAGAAGACAGAAGGAGAACAAGGGATTAGTATTCGGATTTTAAAACTTCCTATTACAGTGGGAAAAGAGATAACTTTATGTCATTAAAAACAAAATAATAAAGGAACACTTCTCATATTAAGTCTCCTGGACTCAGTATGAACAAAGAAGGACATGTTTACTGTGGGGGGGGGGGGGAGCAGAGAGGGGCTAGTGAGCGCAAGCATGGTGGACACTTAAGTTTAATGCTCCATAAGGGAATCTCTTAATTTGCAATAAAGCTTTCTCCTAGAACATCAAAACCACTCCTAGATAGCGACTATCCCTACAAATTATGGCCAGTAGCAAGATGGGCAAAGTAGACCCTTCAGTGGTGCTGAGCCCAGCTGTAAAGAGATCAAAAATAGAGCCAAGCTCTCTGCACAAGATGGTGGTAGGGAAAATTGAAGAACCATCCCTGAGTCTTGTCATGATGGAAATTCTTGTACTTAAGGATATGCTCTGAGACACCAATGATGCCACTAAAAAAATCAAGACAGAGCTGGTGGTATTCAAAGAAGAGCAACAGAAAAGAAGATTCATCACTTTGGAGCTTCAAACAGAGATTATAGCAGAGCAATTGGCACAAGATCAAAGCAAGTTTAAAAAACTGACTCCCCTGGAACAAGGTTAAAAGACTTCAATAACAGGTCACAAAGGAATAATTTCAATATCTTGGGAGTCTTGGAGGGTGTGGAAGGAACAGATACCATTGCATTTGTAGAGTCATTTATATCCCAACTGCTGCAGCTGCAGTTTACAAAGGAGCTTGAGCTTGGAACTCCTTCAAATTTATCATGAGGAATGAAATACCCCTGGCCATCTGCGGTCCAGAGTCCCTGGTTTTCTCAAGTGGCAGAGATTCTGAAAAAAGGCACAGCAGAATGCCCCCTTAACATATGAAAGGAGTAAGATTATAAAGCACGCAAACCACCTGCAACCGTACCTTCTCCCTCTATGCCCCAAAGGATTGGAATGCCCTCCCATCTGACCTTAGGAATTGCTCTAATCATACAGATTTTCGCAAAAAAACTAAAAACCTTCCTTTTCAAAGAATATTTTAGTACCATCCCCCAAACCCCCATCCAACATAGGTCCAACTAGACCCAGCCGATATACTACCCAAATTCAATTCCCCTCCTCATTCCAATGTACATAGCTGCCACGTTCAGCTTTATTTATTTATTATTTATTTATTTGCATTTCTTATATACCACGCTATTATAATCAGTGCGGTTTTACATTTAAACAAAATATACAACAATGTAACAGGTTACACTGAGTTTACAATCAACAGGGGATACAAGACTGGATGAACAGGGGGATGAACTATGTACAGTGCTATGTAAGTAAAATTTTAAAGCTTTATAATCAACTGTTAACTTTGTGCTCAAATGTTCTATGTAAAACAGATGCATCCGCACTGTTATGTTGAGTTCCCTGTGAACCGTCTTGAATTATAGAAAGATGGTATATAAAAACGTTAAATAAATACATAAATTAAAATAAAAGAGTTATGTAAAGAGTTGTAAAAATTATATAACAAATTTTTTCTGTATATAGTCCAATCATGTTTAAAGCATTAACAAAATTGTACATAGTTTCTAATGTTCCATGTAATAGCAAATTTGTATATAGTTGCTAATGTTCCATGTAAAACAGATATGTTACTCTGTCATTTCGTTCATTGTAAACCGCACCTGATCTGTGGAAGGTAGCGGTATATAAGCGACTGTTAAATAAATAAATAAATAAATAAATAAAATAAATAAATAAATAAAATAAGATCTCAATAGTGCAAGATCTGCATAAGAGCACAGAGTAGTGCCAAAAAAATTATCGGCCCTTCAACATCAGCTACTGAAGGTATAGGACACATTTGGCGTTTTTTACTAGGGAGGGATAAGAGTAACTTTGAACAACAAAACAAAAGACCTCGAAGACCTAGAGGCAGTTAAACATTCTAGGGAAGAGCAAACATCACTTATAATGGAAATGACGCATTAATTGCCAGCCCTGGTGAGTTGCTGATCGCGAATGTGACCTTTTTCCTTTTGCATCTAGTTAGGAAAGGAAACTGATGGATGGATCTCCCCTGCTTGAGATGGATAGGGTTGCCTCCTTCCTTGGTCCCTGGTTACTGAAAAATTGATAGTGGCCTACGAATTGCACTAGACTTTTTTTTTATAGTATGCAAAACTTGATCCTATGATTGGACCAAATGTCTCTTGAATTAAATTTTGATTTTTGCTCATACACATAGGTATCTATGTTGAATTTTTAGTTAGAAGCTGAAATGATGGCCTTAGTTATTTTCCTGGGGGATGTGATAGAATCTGGGTGCAAGATAGACTAGATGATATTCTGAAGATAGACTGAGAATGGGATTGACTGGCTGCAGAATGTAAGTGGGGGTGTTTATGAAATGTATGAATGTGGAAGATTCTCATTGTGGGGTATGCGATTAGGGAGTTAGTGAGGGTATAGAAAAGGGGGGAAGGGTGGGTGAGTGTATGAGTACGAGTGCAAGAGTCTGCTATGGATGAGGTAATGGAAGAACAAATGCTGTGTATGGTTGGTTTAAGTATAGTGATACAATTGCTTATATTGCTATAGTTATTGAGTGATGGATGGCTTTGTTTTAAAAGGATGGGCAATGCAATGACAGAAGCTGTTTGTTGGGGTTAATATGAATATTTTATTTAGCTGGAGCAAATTATTTATGTGGAGTACACATGAAGCTTCACTTGTGGCAGCCACATGGTTGAGCACAAAGGTGTACAACCATGGTTAGTTGCTGTTTACTTTTTATAAGTTGTATGATGACAGACATTTGGTGGCACCCATGTTTTTATTTAGAACCATGGTGCAATTGGAGGAATTGAAGAACTGGGAAAGTTCACAATCTGCCCATTGGGATGGGAGGGCAAGAAAACTGGATTTTGGATAGGTTGTTTCAACTATAGAGAATGAGGATAGGTACTTGAAAATTAATGGCATGAGCCACCCTATCAAACTGAAAACAATGCTTGCCCATATAAAGAGGATGAAAGTGGGTATGACCTTTATACAAGAGATACATCTATTGGCTCATGAGACAGCCAAAATAGAAGGTTAAACTTTGCAATTTTCCAGGTCATGCTATGTCTTTGTAACTGGAACCATTTCAACCACCATACTGTGGCTTTCTTCAGGGCAAAGAGGATTAAGCAGTGGAAGTCGGTTCTTTTATATAGTAGTCCTCAAACCGGATTAGTGGGATCAAGACAGGAAATTTGTATTTGAATTTTGGAGGGAACGCCCGTTGGAGAAAGGCTGGAGACCTCTCTTTTCCCATAGATCGGAAAGTTCTCTAGGGAATTTGAAGATTCTCTCCCCATAAAGTTTATTCAAATATTCTCTTTGGCTTCTGCAGCTAGTATGATAGTCTTAGCAGTTTTCTGGGTCATACTGTTGGGTGCAAGCATATTTGGTTTCTGCAGCTCATCATAAAAAGCGTGACATGGAAATATTTTCAGGAAAATCTTTCAATATCAAATTTTATCTCATTGGGCAGACCTTGAAGGTAGATGGGTGTGGGTTATGATACAGGTTGGCCCTATACAATTGACCTTATTTAATCTATATACTGCAGTTGGAGACTGTCCCCAATTTTTTTAAAGCCATAGCAGAGGAGTTAGGAAGTGTAGGCGCAATCTGGTGATTATGGGTGGAAATTTTTATGTCCCTCTGGTCTGGAATTTGACCAGACAATTGCAGGGCAGAGTTAAGATATTTAACTCTGTCAAAGAACTCTAGGTTTTAAAACAGCTCAACAGGAAATAAAACTTGCCATGTAAGCATATGATCTTATTTTGTTTTTGACCAACCCTAGTAGATCAATTCAAGCTTTGCTCTAATTGATAAATGTTTGTTTTCTCCAGAGCTCTCCCAAAAGGTGATTTTTGCTGAATTTGCTGCTTAACTGTGAGTTCTATCTGTCTGTCTCCACATATTTATCTATCTATTTGTCCTTACTGGTGGGTTCCCTTACCTACTCCATTGCTGTAGAGTTTAAACTATCTTTCTCTTAGTCCACCTGAGTGACTACCCCTTCCCCTTCTGAGGTATTGTTGTAGACCTCCATTTCCTGTTCTGCACGTGGGCTTGCTCAGATTGCCTTTCTGTTCTTTGAGAAGAGGTGTGCTCTCCAGAACTGTCCCAAAAGATGATTTTTGCTGAATTTGCTGCTTAACTGTGAGTTCTATCTGTCTGTCTGTTTGTCTCCACATATTTATCTATCTATTTGTCCTTACTGGTGGGTTCCCTTATCTACTCCATTGTCTGTGCACACAGTTCAGGAACAGCCTAATGGCCAGAGACACTTAGGGTTCCGCCTACCCTACCCCTCACTCCACCCACTCCAGGGACTACATTGCCTATATAGTGGTCACACATGTGCCATCTATCATTCCTAACTCTGGTTAAAGCCCACATCTTCTTCATCTTTTCTTCTTATTCTTCCTCTTCTGGGACTTCTTAATCAACATGTAATGTATATTGTGCAATAACTGCGGTACTTTCATTCAAAGACAAATCATTTGGAGCCTAAGAGCTTGTCTTATATGCCTCTAGTCAGCTGCCATGTATGAAGTACTGACTCTACTAAGGAAAGACCTAGCTGCCATGCATAAAGAAGTGTCTCTACTGAGGGAGGAACTGGTTGCAATGAAGCACACCTCTTCTAGGATACAAACTGAACAAAGTCCTCCACCGCTCCCACAAACAATCCCAGGAACAAATGGATCACAGTGGGTTCTGGTAGATTGCGACCTGTAACGCAGAGACATCCTATACATCAAGAGATATCCCTGCACAATGTCTTCTCTGCCTTGACTAATGAAGATGCCCAATCCAAAGAAACTGAAGGGCACTTAAATGAATCAGACAATGCCCAATCTCTTGCTAAAGCACCAAATATGAAGAAAAAATTACCAAATAGAAAACTACTACTACTTGGAGATTCCATCATCAGAGGCACCAACTTGGGAACACAGTTCAAAGGAGAGAAGATAGTCATGTGCCTACCAGGCTCTTCAGCCAGCAGGAATACAAACCAAGTTGTTGAAATACTTAGTGCAAAAAGTGAACACTCCAAACTTGATGTTGTTATCCACTTGGGCACAAATGACCTGGCTAGAAACAGTGCCTATACAGCCCAAAAGGACTTCCAATCTCTAGGAGAGAAATTCAAGCCCATTGTTAACACTGTTGCATTCTCAGAAGTACTACCAGCTTTTGGTAATGGGAAAAAAAGGCTGCATCACATTAACAACTTTAATACATGGCTCCAGACCTGGTGCAAACAAGAAGGATTCAGATTTATTGGCGACTGGGGCAACAGATGGACCAACAAGTGACTATACTGTGCTGATGGACTACATTTTTCTGTCACAGGGAAAAGAATCCTAAGTGAAAAATTCAGGCAGTATGTGGATATGCATTTAAACTAGGAAAAGGGGGTGACGGATGTGGCAGGTCAAGATCTGCATGCCACCCCCTGCAAAAGCAGAATAACATCAGAAACAGCCACACTTTTAAACCACACATCAAAAACAAGTGGGAAGAAGTGGGCAGAACAAAATCAATGCAAAATACACACAAGCCAGTTAAATGCTGGAAAGCAATGAGCACAAATGCTCGAAGCTTAGCCAACACAATTCCGGACCTGGAAGCCCTAATGGTGGAAACGGATTTGGACATTGTGGCCATTACAGAAACAGGGTTTAATGAATCACATGATTGGGATATAGCCATAGCTGGTTATAATCTATTCAGAAGAGACAGAGGAAATGGAAAAGGAGGAGGAGTAGACTTGTATGTCAAAAGTAATATTAAAGCTACTGAAATGCAGGGGAAATGAGGAAAAGAAGAAGCACTCTGGATTGTGTTGGAAAGAGGAGATGGCACTGTCATCCATATTGCTGTAGTCTACAGACCTCCAACTCAGATTGAAGAGAGAGATAACAAATTGATTACAGATATCGCCAAGATAGCAACAAAGGGGGAAGCAATCATATTGGGTGACTTTAAGCTACCTAATGTGGATTGGATTACTCCTTCTGCACATCTGGAAAGAAGCAAAAAAATTGTGGATGCTCTCCAAGATGCATTACTTAGACAAATGGTGATGGAACCAACCAGGGAAAGCTCAATGCTGAATGTAGTGCTCTACAACAGTGATAGCGTGTCGAATGTCTGCGTGAGTGCCCCTGTGAGCAACAGCGATCATCACACGGTGTGGTTTTAGATAAAAGCCATGGTACAGGCCAATCATAGCAAGCTCAAAGTCCTAAACTTCAAAACCACTGACTTCAATAAAATGGCCGAGTACTTAAAGGAGAAGATGACTGGGTGGAAGGAGATAAGGGAAGTGGAATTGCAATGGGCTAAACTAAAGGTGGCAATAAAAGGGGCAACAGATAAATATGTATGAAAAGTAAATAAAAACAAGAGGAAAAGGAAACCTATTTGGTTTTCCAAAGAGGTGGCTGCTCAAATAAAGGAAAAAAACACAGCTTTCGCAAAATTCAAAAGCTTGCAAACAGAAGATCACAGAAATGAATACAGGATCAAGCTCAAAGAGTCTAAAAGAGAAATAAGGATAGCAAAATCAAAGGCAGAGGAAAAGATGGCTAAAGATATTAAGGGTGGTGACAAAACTTTCTTCAGGTATATTCGTAAAAGGAAGAAGATCAGAGTTGGAATTCAGGACTCAGAAGTGCTGGGAAAGGACTCATGGAAAGTGACACTGAAAAAGTGATATTGCTAAACAAGTACTTCTGCTCTGTTTTTACTAAAGAAGATCCTGGAGATGGACCAGCTGTGACTCCCAAATATAAAAATGGTAATGAAGTAGACACCACACCATTCACAGGTGTGGTGTTAGAACAACTTGTTAAACTGAAAGTGGACAAAAGCCATTGGACAGGATGGGATACATCCCAGGATACTGAAAGAGCTCAGAGAGGTTCTTGCAGGACTATTAAAGGATGTCTTCAACAGATCCTTGGAAACAGGAGAGGTTCCTCAGGACTGGAGAATGGCTGATGTTGTACCTCTACACAAAAGTGGTGACAGGGAAGAAGTGTCAAACTACAGGCCCGTAAGCCTTACCTCGGTGGCGGGAAAAATAATGGAGGGGCTCCTGAAAGAGTGAATAGTGAACTTTCTCAAAACCAACAGGTTGCAAGATCCGAGGCAACATGATTTTACCGAAGGACGGTCTTGCCTAAGAAATCTGATTGATTTCTTTGACTGGGTGACCAAGGAACTAGAGCAGGGGCATGCAATGGATGTCATCTACCCGAGTTTCTGCAAAGCCTTTGATACTGTTCCTCATAGGAGGCTTGTCAATAAACTCAGTAGCTTGGGGATGGGTCCCAAGATGGTAAACTGATGGGTCCCAAGATGGTAAACTGGATTAGAAATTGGTTGACTGACAGACGACAGAAGGTGTTGGTACATGGAGCTCACTCTGATGAAAGGAAGGTGATTAGTGGGGTGCCCCAGGGTTCGGTCCTGGGCCCGGCACTGTTCAATGTATTTGTGAGTGATATTGCTGATGGACTGAATGGAAAAGTCTGTCTTTTTGCAGATTACACAAACTTTTACAGCAGATTGGACTCCCCCGAGGGAGTGGTTAACATGAGGAAAGATCTACAAAAGCTGGAAGAATGGTCTAATGCTTGGCACCTACGATTTAATGCGAAAAAGTGCAGTGTCATGCACTTGTGGAGCAGAAATCCAAGAGAAATGTACGCGATTGGGGGTGAGAGGTTGGGATGCACGGTTCAGGAAAAAGACCTTGGTGTGATTATCTCTGATGATCTCAAAGGTGGCAAAACAGTGCGACAAGGCGGTGGCAAAAGCCAGGAGGATGTTGGGCTGCATACAAAGAGGATTACCAGCAGAAAGGAAGAGGTACTTATGCCACTATACAAGTCACTGGTGAGGCCTCACTTGGAATACTGTGTTCAGTTTTGGAGACCATATCTTGCAAAAGATGTAAAAAGACTGGAAACTGTTCAGAAGAAAGCGACCAAAATGATTTGGAGCCTGCGTCAGAAGCCTTATGAGAAGAGACTTGAAGACCTAAATACGTACACTTTGGAGGCAGGGGTGGCCCAAGGGGGGTGCGGGGCCATGTGCGGAGACTCGGTGTGGGGCCTCATTTGCATAAATATTTAGAAACATAGAAACATAGAAATATGACGACAGAAAAAGACCACATGGCCTATCTAGTCTGTCCTTCCATAACAACTACAACAGTCCCCTTTTTACCTTTAGAGATCCTCTGTGTTTGTCCCATGCTTTTTTGAATTCAGTTACTGTCCTCATCTCTACCACCTCCACTGGGAGACTATTCCACGGATCCACTACTCTTTCAGTAAAGAAATATTTCTGCATATCACTCTTGAATCTATCTCCCTTCACCCTCATCCCATGTCCCCTCGTAGCAGAACTTGCTTTCAATTGAAAGAGGCTCTCTCCCTGAACATTTATGCCATGGAGGTATTTAAACATCTCAATCATATCACCTCTATCCCGCCTTTTCTCTAAGGTGTACATATTAAGATCCTTCAGTCTGTCCTCATATGCTTTATAATGAAGACCACTAATCATTTTAGTAGCCACCCTCTGCACCGACTCCATCCTGTTCACATCCTTTTGAAGGTGCAGTTTCCAGAATTGCACGCTATACTCCAAATGAGGTCGCACCAAAGACTCATACAGAGGCATTATCACCTCATTTTTTCTGCTAGCCATTCCTCTCCATATGCACCCAAGCATCCTTCTAGCTTTTGCCATCGTCTTTTCTACCTGTTTAGCTACTTTAAGATCATCAGACACAACCACGCCTAGGTCCCGTTCTTCTTTAGTGGACAAAAGTACTTCACCCCCTATACTATATTGCTCACTTGGATTGCTGCAGCCCAAATGCATGACCTTACATTTTTTAACATTAAATCCCAGCTGCCAAATTCTAGACTATTCTTCAAGCTTCTCTAGATCCCTCCTCATGTTATCTACACCTTCCTGGGTGTCTACTCTATTGCAGATTTTGGTATCATCCGCAAAGAGGCAAACCTTACCTGAAATCCCTTCCGCTATATCACTAACAAAGATGTTAAAAAGAATCGGACTAAGGACAGATCCCTGGGGCACACCACTGATAACATCCTTCTTCTCAGAGTGAGCTCCATTTACTTGTACTCTTTGTCGCCTCCCACCCAACCAATTTCTAACCCAAGCAGTAATTTTAGGGTCCATCCCTAAGGTGCTCAGTTTGTTTATAAGTCGCCTGTGAGGAACAGTGTCAAAGGCTTTACTGAAATCTAAATACACCACATCTAGGGCTCTCCCTCGGTCCCACTCCCTGGTTACCCAGTCAAAGAAATCAATCAGATTTGTCTGACAAGACCTGCCTCTGGTGAATCCATGCTGCCTCGGATCCTATAATCCGCTGGACTCCAGAAAACTCACTATTTTCTGTTTCAGCAGCGTTTCCAATAATTTACTCGCCACTGAAGTTAAACTAACCGGCCTGTAGTTTTCAACCACATCCTTACTTCCGCTTTTATGTAAAGGCACCACATGAGTCTCTCTCCAGTCCTTTGGCACCACTCCCGACTCCAACGAGGCATTGAAAAGGTCAGTCAGTGGAGCTGCTAGAACGTCCCCAAGTTCCTTCAGTATTCTCGCGTGTATCCCATCCGGTCCCATCGCTTTGTCTACTTTAAGTTGAGATAGTTCGTCATGAACACAGTCTTTTGAAAATTGTTCAAGATGTCCTTTGCTTCTGTTCCTATTTGTGGGTGTTTTCTGAGGTCCTGCTCCTGGTTCTTCATCTGTGAACACAGAACAAAAATATTTGTTAAGCAATTCTGCTTTATCCTTATCAGCTTCTACATATACCTCCCCTGCACCATAGCGGTCTCCTTTTCCTTTTATCTTTATTTACCATTTTAACAAAAAGGTTGGTTGCCCTTAAAATATCCCCTTTCAGTTTTTCCCACTGTTTTTCTACATCCCTCAGCTGTTCCCATCCAATTAACGACTCCCTGAGGTATTGGCCCATCTTGGCAAAGTTAGTCTTCCTAAAGTCTAAGATCCTCACCATTGAATGGATTCTAACAGCCCTAGTCCTAATACTAAACCACACCATCTGGTGATCACTGGATGCAAAATGATCTCCCATTACAACATCAGAAACACTTTCACCATTGGTAAGCACCAAGTCCAGTATGGCCCCTTCACGTGTGGGGTCTGTTACCAATTGCCTGAATAGTTCTCCCTGTAGAGAATCAAGGATCTCCTTATTTTTAGATGATACTGCAGCAGGAATGTGCCAATCAACATCTGGCATATTGAAATCTCCTATCAGTAGCACTTCCCCTTTCCTAGCAAAGCTGCGCATGTCTTCAATTAACTCTCTGTCCACCTCTTCCTCTTGTGAGGGAGGTCTGTATATCACATTTGCATAATGTTACCATACACTAACTTTTAGTAAACATGCCTCTTAATGAGTGTATGGATAAAGAAAGACTAAAAGATTTCTACATTACTATAATCCAGTGCCAACTGCCAGGCACATTAGGAACTACTACAAACACTGCCCATTTAGAACCCATAGAAAACACACCGTATCGTAGCAGCACTACCAGGACTCACAAAGCACCATACTCTACCTATCAAAAGGCAACACTGCAAATATTAAACCAATACATTTCAGAGAATAACAATACATGACCTACTGGGGAAAGAGAACAAGGGCAATGTCAAATAGCAACTACATAAACAGAATACCTCAGCTCAGTTACACATGCAGAACATAGACCATCACCAAACAAGGAATCACAATTTAGAAACAGGAAGACAATAATTAAACTGGGAACCCCAAAAGCCAAACTTGGAATGTACAACACTGTAGAAATAAAACTATAAATTAATTTCCTCTTGTACTAAACAAAACACAGATGTTAATGATGCACATTTCCCAGTTAATAAATTCAAAATAGAGAGATATCTTTCTACCTTTTGTGCATTTTTTTTTCAGTTGCAATTGCTCCAGCCACTTTCTTCTGGTTTCTTCGTGTCTTCTGCTAACTCTCCATCATCTGCTGTCCATTTGTCCTTTCTTCTCTCTTCTAGTTTTTTTTTCCTTTCTCTCTCTACATCTGCTTTAACATAATAATCTTTCTCCTTTTGCTCTTTCCTCATTCCTATATCATCCACTCAAATTTTACCCCTCCATCCTCAATCCCCACATACTCTTCCAATACCCGGCCAATTGTAGATTTTTCTTCCCTCCACACAAAATATTTTTCAACTCTCCATTTCACTCTCCCAGCCCCATCCCTAATCCTCCTCCAAAATCAGCTCCCTTCTAGGTCCAGCCCCATCCAGCATCTGCTCCCTTCTAGTCCCCGCATCAGCCCATTTCCAGTCCTAGCCCCCCATCAGCCCATTTCCAGTCCTAGCTCCCCTATCCATTTCCAGTCCTATCCGAGTCCCTCCATCAGCTCATTTCCAATCCCAACCCCCTATCAGCCCATTTCTAGTCCTTTTCTAGCCCCATCATCAGCCCATGTCAAATCCTAGCTCCCCTCCACTCAGCCCATTTCAGTCCAAGCCCCCTATGAGCCTACGTCCAGTTCTAGCCCCTCCATGACCCCATTTCAATCCAAGCCCCCACCACAGCCCATTTCTAATCTTAGCTCCCCCAACAGCTCATTTTCAGTCTTATCCTAGCCCCTCCATCAGCCCATTTCCTGTCCTAGCTCCCCCCCACTCAGCCCATTTTAGTCCTAGCTCCCTCCCCTCACAGCCCATTTCCATTCCAAGCCCCCCTCCCCATAAGCTATTTGCAGTTCAAGCCCCCCTTCCACTCAGCCCATTTCCATTCCAAGCCCCCCTTCCCATCAGTTATCTGCAGTTCAAGCCCCCCTTCTACTCAACCCATTTCCATTCCAAGCCCCCTCCTATCAGCTATTTGCAGTTCAAGCCCCCCGACCACTCAGCCCATTTCCATTCAAAGCCTCCATCCCCATCAACTATTTGCAGTTCAAGCCTCCCCTTCCACTCAGCCAATTTCCAGTCCTAGAACCCCCCCCAACCCATTACCAGTCCTAATCCCACCATCAGCCCACAGCACATTACCAGTCCTAACCCCATCAGCCCACTTCAAGTCCTAACCCCCCCATCAGCCCATTTCCAGACCTAGCCCCCCAAAGCCCATTACCAGTGCTAACCCCCCCATCAGCCCACAGCACATTAGCAGTCCTAACCCCCCTCCCCATCAGCCCACAGCACATTACCAGTCCTAACCCCATCAGCCCACCTCAAGTCCTAAACCCCCCTCCCTCTCATCAGCCCAGGGAAAATTAAAACTTAAAAAAAAGCTGGCTGCTGCCGCCGCTGCGGCAGCGGCAGAATCGAGTGTCCCGCGGGGCCCCCCCCTGCCTGGCAGAGCACTCCCTCCCTCCCTGCCTGCTTGCTTGCCTCAGTCCCTCTCCACTTTGGCTTAGAGCCACGAAGGGAGAGTTTCTCCCTCACGGCTCTGTTAAGCCCGCTGGGGCTTATGGGAAATTTCCCATCTGCCCCGGCGGGCTTAACAGAGTCGTGAGGGAGAAGCTCTCCCTTCGCGGCTCTGAAAGCCGAAGTGGAGAGGGACTGAGGCAAGCAAGCAGGCAGGGAGGGAGGGAGTGCTCTGCCGGGCAGGGGGGGGAGGCCCCGCAGGAACATAAGAACATAAGATATGCCATACTGGGTCAGACCAAGGTCCATCAAGCCCAGTATTCTGTTTCCAACAGTGGCCAATCTAGGTCATATGTACCTAGCAGTTTCCCCAAGTGACACAGGTTCCACAATGCTTGTATTGGTCAAGCATTGATATCCTGGGTCCCTTCTTAATAATGGTTTATGGACCTTTCCTCCAGGAACTTGTCCAAAGCTTTTTTAAACCCAGCTACACTAACTGCCTTTACTACATCCTCTGGTAACAAATTCCAGAGTTTGATTACACGTTGAGTGAAAAAATATTTTCTTTTATTAGTCTTAAATAATTTACCCTGTAGCACTCGATTCTGCTGCTGCCGCAGTGGCAGCAGCGGCAACAGCCAGCATTTTTTTTTTTAAATTTACCTTTATAATTTACTTTTAAAGCGGAATGTTCTTTGCGCGGAGCCCCTTGGAATGCGGGGCCCTGTGCAAAAAACATTCCCGCTCAATGGACGGGCCATCCCTGTTTGGAGGAGAGGAGGGACAAGGGAGATATGATTCAGACCTTTAAATACTTAAAGAGAAATGATGTACAAACAAACCTCTTCCTAAGACGGGGAAGCTGTAAAACTAGAGGGCACAGCATGAAGCTACAAGGTGGTAAATTGAAAGGCAATGTCAGGAAATATTTTTTCACTGAAAGGGTGGTGGTTGCTTTGAATGCCCTCCCGATGGAAGTGGTGGGGGCAAACACGGTGAAGGAATTCAAAATGGCATGGGACAAACACAGTGGATCCCTTTACAGCAACAGGATAAAAACAAAATAAATGGTACCATCTAACTTCTGAACCATCTAACGTCTCAACAAATAGGGGTGTCCTACAGGGAGTGGTGGGTTCACCCCTAAACAAAGACATGGGGAGGGTTGGCCTGCACAGAGCGGTGGGTGCACCTACTCTTGCCATCTTGCTGGGCAGACTAGATGGACCATGCTGGTCTTTATCTACTGTCATTTACTATGTTACTATGTAACCCTTTTATTGGTCATCTTGGCAAGAGAAAGGTTTAGACCTTATGGAAAAAGGGAAGTTGTTTCCTTTGCCAAATAAAACACATGTATAATTTGGCTGATTTGCAGGCTTATAAATAGTTGCAATTAAAACATGCAATATGGGGGGGGGGGGGGAAGGGCGCAGAGCCACAAACCAAGAAGGCTGCGTAAGATCCAGCTCCTGTGATCTCCTTTCAAGAATCCTGTACATTTCCCTTCACTTCTCAGCGGATCCCTTTCCAGTCACCCAACTTGTATAGCTGAGCATGTCCACCATAAAGTCAGCTCATTTGGACTATCTTGCAGGGACAAACCAGGGCTTTACATGCTTCAAACCCGAGTCGCCATCCCCCAGTAAAGTGACGATGCCTCAAGACGCAACAGACGTCCTGCAGAAATCCTGTCTGAGATATGCGCCGTTAAAGAACTGGTGACTGCAAAAGGCCTAACAATAGATTTGGTGTGCTCAGAGCTCACCAATGTTCATTCTCAATTGAGCTCCTTAACCTTGCACCTAGATAAAGCAGATACCTCTTTACAAAGCTATGAGGCCCAGCTGAGCAGCAGGTACATACAGATTCTAAACACATAACCTTTTGGAACGTCAGCTAGAGGATTCCAATAATCATGCCCGGCAAAATAACATCACATTTTGGGCATCCTGGAGCGGGCAGAAGGGACAGGCCCTATCTCTTTCCTAGAGGAGCTCATCTCAAACTTTTGCGCATAGAATTTCAACACCCTTTTGAGACTGAATGGGCATATCGTGCACCCTCTCATCATGTTCACATGCCAAGTATTCTAGGTCCTTTGTTCTCTGAATCCTAAGGTATCAGCAGGCCTTGCAAATTTTAAAGGCAGCCCAGTATCTCACGCCTGTCCAACACGACGGTCATCAGTTACTTTTCTTCCTTGACTTCAATAAAACTACAGTTGATAGACCAAGCAGCTGCTAGTTTTCAGACCACAATTGCAGAAAATGCAAGCATGATATGGACTATTGTTTCTTGCACATCTCTGCATGATGCTGAACAACCAGATGAACTCCTTCAAGGACCTTGAGCTGCTATGTACCTTTTTGGAAGAGATGAGAGAAGTATTCATGCACTGAACACACCAATGCTGCACTACTCCAGTCATTGATCTGACCTCACTCTTCTACCTTATCTGACTCTCCAGATCTGGCTTAGCCAGTCTTACAGCTGACTTCCGCATTCCGCTTTTTTCTTTACTGACTCTGAGACTCAAGACTCTCAGCATCTCAGTGCTCTAGCATGCTGCAGCTTCCTGTGAGACAGGCCAGACTTGTTTACATGCCTGTTATGACACAGGGACTGCATCCATCTTAGCCTGATCCTTGTGAACCAGTCTGGATGCTGCACGCACATGCCCAGGCCTTTGGAGCATTCCGCAGTGGCCTCTCAATGTGAAGGAATGCATTACTTAAGACTGGCGGCAGCTCCTGGGACTCATGGTCTGTTGCACTCTGTAATAACCTCCTTTACTTGGTGCCTGTCTGCATTTGCTCCTCTGGATGTACTTCTCCTGCAGGCTGGAGGAACATTTGTCATGCTTTGCTTCACAGCACTCCTGTTGAGCAGCAACTCTGACTTCTGCATGCTGGAACGCTAGCACTTCCCGCAAATGGGCCTGTATTTGCTACTTCTCTCGCTATCAGTGTGGCAAAACCACTGGATTTTATGGTCCTCCTAAATTTAAATTGAACCTTGGGGTATATGTTTGCTGGATGTGTGGGATGAATGTGTGGATGGAGTGGAGGGGAATTTTGATTGTTTGTTTATTTGCTGTTTGAGAGCTTGGCCTTTGAGAGCTTATTGGTTTGCTCATCTCCAAAGTGGTCACATTGTTTGGATGGTGGTGGTGGTGGGGGGGGGGGGGGGGAAACTAGGAATTATATTTTTTAAGTAGGATACTGCCTTAAGGTCATGGTTCAATGTTGGCTTACTGAAGAGAAGTGTTAGTTCTCTCGGGTAAGCCAACATTGAACCGTGACCTTGAGTCTGTTGGTGAGTCTATTGGGTCGCCTGGCTCTGATTGTAAAATTTCTCATGGCTCCCTGCAGCTCCTGTCTCGCATATTCCTATGCACATTGTACCACCTCTATCCTAGTACTCCTCACGATTGTTTGCCTCTCCTCGCTGTAGGCTAGTCCCAAAGGGGATGTTCTATCGCTTTACAAGTGACGGCGCCTCTCAAGTTTCTTTCTTTGAATGTCAAAAGAATCAAGAATCCTATTAAATGGAAAAAAAATTCTCATATATTGCCAAAAGGGAGCTTCAGATATTTGCAGGAAATACACCTGAATACGATTGAGTCTGGGAAATTGGGCTTAGTGCATTACCGTTTGCTTATCTGTTCCCTAGCACTACACAAGAACAGGGTTGCAATCCTAGCTCGCAGAGCTCTATCCCCAACCATTCTTCAAATCAGAGTAGATACAGAGGATAGATGGGCTAAAGCGTTGGTGCAAATAGGCAATATGAAGCTCATGCTGATCTCCATCTATGCCTTCAATGTTGATAACCCAGGCTTCTTCCATGCTATGGCAAGAGAAGTCAATGATGTGGAGTCCCACCCAGTGGTACTTGGAGGCGACTTCAACCTCATTTTGGACCCTCTTTTAGACCAGAAGTCACAATGTTTTAGTAGATTCCCTAAAAGCTACCCAGGTTATTTAGACCTCTATGGCAGATTATGGTTTAATGGACCCATGGCGGCTTCAGCACCCTACGGAGAAAAATTATACATTCTTCTCTGCTCCATACCAGACTCACTCAAAAGAATCAATTTCTTCCTGGTCTCTAAAACACTACTCCTGGGCCTCACAGGTTCTGATATCCTCGGGTTTACCATTTCAAATCATGTACCGATCTTGCTATCTCTCCAGCTCCCTCATAGTCTTCACTCTCATTCCCCCTGGCACTTCCACAAAGCTTTATTTAGTGATGAGAGGTTTAACTCCACTATGTGGAAAGCTATTTCTGATTATTTTGCTCAAAACACGCCGGGGGCTACCCCGGAGTGGGCCTGGTGAGAGGCGTTCAAGGCCTCCTTATGGGCCACTATCACTAGCTATGGGATTGCAAAATGGTGTAAGGGTGAGCTACAGGCCCTGAACACCCAGATCTAGGCAGGAAAGCATGTGCTGCACAGGCAGTCAAATCCCACAATCCTATTCCATCTTCAAAAACTCTGCTACCAATATAATTCTATTCTCAACACTGAGGCGTTTCACATTGTCCATTCTCAGAACAGATCCTATTATGCAGATAATAATAGATCTGGGAGATTACATTCCAACACTTTGAAGGCCTGCAAGGAAAAGTCCAGAATAGCTGCACTGGTTGATGAGAACAAACAGCCGTCCCTCCAAAATGCCACTATCCTGGAACTTTTTTGGGACTTTTACAAGCAAATCTATTCATCTGAGACTCAGGATAGCCCCAATGACTTTGACCAGCTGGTTAACCATTTAGATAGACCTCGGTTAACTTCAGAGCAGGCTGCTGCACTAGACAAGGAAATTCAGATAGAGGAGTTACTCTTAGCATTTAGCAGCATGCCACTGGTTAAGGCTTCTGGGTTTGATGGCTTTCCCCTTGAATTATATAGACAGTTTCACACAGAACGTCTCCCTCATCTCTGTACATACTTAACTTTACTCTGGCAAGAATTTGTGCAATTATGGTCTCCATATCTTAAAAAGGATATAGCGTTATTAGAAAAGGTACAGAGAAAAGCCACCAAAATGATAAAGGGGATGGAAGAATACCCCTATGAAGAGAGGCTAGAAAGGTTAGGACGCTTCAACCTGGAAAAGAGACAGCTGAGGGTGGATATGATAGAAGTCTATAAATTAATGAATGGAGTGGAACGGATAAACATAAATCGATTGTTTACATCATTAGAATATAGAAAGTCTAGGGGACATGCAATGAAGCTACAGGGTAAACTATTTAAGACTAATAAGAGAAAATATTTTTTCACTCAACATGTAATCAAACTCTGGAATTTGTTACCGGAGGATGTAGTAAAAGCTGTTAGTGTAGTTGGGTTTAAAAAAGGTTTGGACACGTTCCTAGAGGAAAGGTCCATTAAAAGGAACCCGGGATATCACTGCTTGACCCAATAAAAGCATTGAGGAACCTGTGTTTTTTGGGGAAACTGCTAGGTACTTATGACTTAGGTTGGCCACTGTTGGAAACAGGATACTGGGCTTGATGGACTTTGGTGTGACCCAGTATGGCATATCTTATGTTCTTAAGAATACCCTCAGACTGGCTTCTTTGCAGAGAGCACTATTGTGGTCTTAGAAAAGCAAGGGCGTGATCCACAAAAAGTGGAGAATTATTGCCTAATCACTCTGCTGAATGCAGACTGCAAAATATACACTCTTTTTATCTCGCCCTCTTGCAGCGGTCATCCCGCAGTTACTCCACCTGGATCAGTGGGGCTTTACTGCTGGCAGATCCACTACTGACAATACTCAGCATCTAACTCTAGGGAGAATGGTAAGGAAACACAAAGGAGATCAGGTGAATCAAGATCCGAAAACAGCAGCGAAAAGGTGAGTTTTCAGCCTGGATTTGAAAAAGGTCAGAGAAGGCACCTGATGTACAGACTTGGGTAGTTTGTTCCAGGCATAAGGAGCAGCAAGGTGAAAGGAGCGAAGCCTGAAGTTAGCAATAGAAGAGAAGGACACAGATAGAAGCAATTTGCCAGAAGAGAGGAGTTCCCGAGGAAGGATGTAGGGAGCGATAAGAGAAGAAGGGTAGTAAGGAGCTGCAGAGTGAATGCATTTATAGGTTAACAGGAGAAGATTGAACTGGATATAGAAACGGATAGGGGCAATGAAGTGATTTGAGAAGAGGAGCAATATGAGCATGACAAGGCTGGTGGAAGATTAGCCGTGCAGCAGAGTGTTGAACAGATTGAAGAGGAGAGAGATGATTCAGAGGGAGACCAGCAAGGAAAGATTACAATAGTCTAGAGACGGAAGGTGACTAAGGAGTGGATAAGCGTCTTAGTAATGCACCCATTCCTTTCTGAACACACTACTAAGACACTTATCCACTCCTTAGTCATCTCTCAGAAGCTCAAATTGAGCAAAAGTGTGGGAGAAGTGCAATTCCCTGATTTCCAGTGATATCATCACTCCTCCATACTTCAACAAGCGGCCCTTCTTGGCTGCATAGACCATTCCTCTATGTCTAACCAGGCTGATGGTCATCAAATCACCCCAATCATTATTTCTACCCAGCAAGAATTTCACTCATTTTTCTTGCTATTGTCAGCTGAAAATCCTCCATTTTACAGCCTCCCCCTATGGCACAACCCTCAGTTTAAAACCAGCCAACAAGCTGTCTGCTGGCATCACTGGTAGCAAAAAGGTTTCTGGATGGTTGGACAGTTACTAACTGATACTTCCTTTAAACCTTTCAAAGTCCTCCAGCATGAATATGATTTGCAGAGTAAGTGGTATTTTCAGTGGCTACAATTAAAAAACAATGCGCCCAAAAATTGGATCTATCCAAGAATTAACCTCCCACTGGGGCCTGCTCCAAGCGGTCTGTTCCCTCTCTGTGTTCTCCAACTCAGCCTCAAGATTCTATGTAGTTATCAGAGATCATCAGTCCCCTGTGATCTTGGGGACAGCAGGGGTATTGGAGATGGAGGTGGGGGGACTCTCTTTGTCACAGCATTGGAAGACATTCTGGAGACCTCTAATTAGAACCTCACCATCATCATCCCTGACTCAATCTCTGTATTTCCTAGCACACAGAACCCATATAACACCGGTCCTGCTCTTGAAGTGGCGCTCATCGCAAGGGAACCGCTGCTGGTCCTGTTAGTCACACGTGGGTACCCTGTCTCATCTCCTCTTTGAATGCATGACTTTGCAACGCTTTTGACAAAAGGTGTGGGCAATGGCGAAGGAGGTACTTGGGATAAAAGAGGATTTGACCCTATGGATAGTTGCTTTCTGTTCTCTGGCAGACCTTCCAACCTTACACAATCATGATGGTTTTCTCCTTAATTTTATGATTACCATTGCCATAAAGCTGATCTTCAGGAACCGTAAAAGCTTTTCACGGTTGGAATGGCATTAATGGTGGAATATGCTCTGTCTCTATTGTCAATACGAATTGGTATATGAGACAGTTAACACACCTTTGGCTCCATCCCATTTGCGATGGAAAGCTTTAGACAACTATATGTCCCTGTCTAGATAATCATAAAGGAGCATCACCAACCACATATCACTCCTTGTGTCCCAGAGCCGGGGTAGCCAGGATTGGCGGGGGGGGGGGGGGGTGTTTGACTGTTACCTACATTGTGTTAATGCATTATATTTCTTTTTATGTTCTGTTCTTTTCTGATAAACCTTAAACTTAACCTTAAAAAAAGATGCAATATAGGGATTACAGCCCTGTTGGAGCTGTAATAATTCTCCGGTTACCTTTCTCCATTTGTTTTATGAATGTCCAGCTGTATTTCAATTTTGGCAAGATCTGTTGTTTATTATGCAAAAAAACGTAACATTTCTGTGTTTATGTCTTCTAAGATCTTTGGGCCTGATATTCAGTGGCAGCAGTTAGTGCGATTACGGTGGCTAGCTGTCACTACTGAACCTTGGACCTGGATATTCATTGTCGGGATCATATCCGGCCACTGGCATTGAATATACAGGTCAGATGGATAGCCAAAAAGACGTGGCGATGTGCAACCACTGCCCAGTTAGCTTCGATGGTGAAAGATAGGCCAGCCTTTTATGCATCTGACTTTTGCCATGGAGGGATAACCAGGCAGTGGCTGAATGTTGCTGCTACCCAGTTATCCGCATGCGCGGCCCTTGCTCCAGCCCTGCAACGCCTCAGTGCTCACTGGTTGGCATCGGGCCATGCAGCGGCAATACCTGCATCGGTGGCACTGTATTAGTGCAGCTGACTGTCCCGACCAAGGGGATTAACAAGGTTAGCAGGTTTGCTAACTGCGTTAATACCTTTAAATATTGGGATCATTATTTTTAAGTCTTAAGGGCCAGATAGTCAAAGGCATTTACATGGTTTTCAAACTTGCAAATTGTGTAAATGCCACTAAGCGGGGTAATCAGTTGCATTGAATATCCATGGGTACCATTTCTACATGCCCCGATGCCAATCGGTTAGCACTGGGGCATTCTGGGGGCACCTGGGGATAATCGATCAGTGGCGATATTCATCTGCTGACCGGTTGTCCCTCAGTGGTGAAAGTTAGGCACAGAAAAGGCTGTCCTAACTTTCGCAGCAGAAGCTAACCAGGCACAGCTCAATATCACCACTGCCTGGTTAGCTTCCTGCTTTGAGGGCAAACCCAGATATTTATTTATTTAACTAGGCTTATATACTGCTTTTCTACCAGTCAAAGCAGTGCACATTCAGGTTCTATATATATATTTTTCCCTTGTCCCCAAAAGGGCTCACAATCTATGTTTTGGTATCTGAGGCAACAGAGGGTTAATCGGCTTGCCCAAGGCCACAAGGAGCACCTGTGGGACTAGCGGGATTCAAACCCTTGGCCCTCTGGCCCAAAATAAATTGTCCCAACCACTAGGCCACTCCTCCCTCAGCCCTGGTATTGAATATCCAGGTTTAGGGTTCAGCAGCGGAAGCTAGCCACTGTAATTGCACTAGCCGCTGCCGTTGACTATTGGGCCTGAAGATTTTACTGAGCAATTATTATTTGAGCAATGAATACTGTTTTACATCATGCTTAACTGACAAGATAATTCACATTTAACAGGGAATAGTGGCAGACAAGAATAACTGAGTGAGTCACCATGTTCAAGTCTGATAATTATTTGAAGATGATAGAGCGATGCGCAGACTTCTTGTTTAGTGCAAGTCGAGTTAGGGTTTTTTCTCCATACCACACTTGAAGTGTTACATGGACATGGTTATTATTGGCCGTTCATATCTGTGATATTGTTTACATGATTATAAATTGGTGTACAATAGCAAAGAAACTGAACTTAAAAAAAAAGATGGGCATGTTTACTTAAGTGTACTAGTAGCACGGGGTTTAGCGGCATGGTAAACGGTTAGTGTGGGACCATGGTAACTGTTATCACATGCTAAAAAAATGCCATCATGGTAGAAATCCCATGCTAACCACTCAACACATGATAGAGCATGGACTGGGTGGGTTAGTGGTGAGGAATGGAAACTGTCCGCACACTGCAATTAATAAGAGCCAATAGCTTGTGCTAATCAACAATGTTTCAGTTAACACAGATGCACTTGCTGTGCTATCAGCATGGGGACTTGCCAAAAATGCTCCCATTAGTGCGAATGGGCCACACCTCCCCTGCTAATCTTTGGCACTAATTGCATGCTAAGATGCTGTTTATTAGTGCAGTTTAGTAAACATGCCCCAGAGTGATTTAATGGATTCTAGAGCTGAGCTATGATATTATTCAGACAACACATGGCAAGTTAAGTTTGTTCAGTGAAGTGTAGTTTAAAACTTGGAATGCAATCTTGTTTTCAATTTTGTTCCACAAGTTGTCCAGAAACTTTAAAAGAACATTCAGGCTTTAATAAACTGGCACAGATTAACTTGTGGTTTGGCTTCAAAAACACTATTTTGATTTAAGTCAGAACCACACAAATGCAGGAGCTGGATTAAATCATAGGAAAACTATGTTTAGTGATCTCATTAAAATATGTTTGTAGAAGAGTCTGAAAAGGAAGAGTGAGATGAAATGTTAACATCAATCTTTCCTTTGCACACATCACAACTCCTAAAAAACTGTAAAAACTCCGAAAAAATGTTTAAGACTAAAAAATATAAAACAGCAAAGTAAATGAAATCAATAAATGTGAAAAGTTTGTTTGGTAAACTGCAAATGTGAATCGGTTCCTTTTATATGAAGACTTGCAAATGTATTGGAATGTGTTTTGTTTTGTGCTTTGAAGTGAAAGGCAGAATTTCCTTTTACTGTAAGAAGGATGTGAGATTGTGATTCATTCACTCTATATCTGCTAGTACCACAAGACTATTGCTAGGGGTCAAGGGCGCCCAACTAGATAGGAGCGAGTGGGGATGGCTCCTGTGCAGCTCCCACTAGACCACCATTGATTGTTAAAAGTAGACATGAATGACCTTTGGGGGTGGGGATAGGAGTTGTGATTTAGGGTCTGAGGGGCTGGAGAGGTCTTCTGGTGGGACTGCAATGAGGCTTGTGGGGGGGGGGGGGTTGTGCGGCAAGGGAGGTCTCTCAAGGGGTTCTCAAAAGGGTGTGTGCCGTCTTTATGCTTGAACTGGGAGGAGAGGACCTCCTTCTTTGTGTATGCCTATTCCTCTAAGAAGTATCCCTGGAACATTGGACTGTGCCTTAGGGGCCCATTGATCCAGGGGAGCAGAATAAGGTGGCTTGCAAGATTGATCACAAGCTGTATTATGCTGCTGCCCTGGATCATGGGACTCCTAACACGTGGCTCAATGCTCCATGGAAAACAGACTGTACACATCATGGCAGCATTCACACGGAAGTGGCAATTTTATAACTTGTGAGTATCAGCATTTTCACGTGTAGCTGGGTCATTTTGCAAATGGTTAGCATCCAAGGGAGCACTCATACTCACAGAGCTCAGATCAGAAAAGGAGCGAGGTGACCAGTCAATAACAACTCACTAGGCTAAGTGGTTCAGAGTACAATAAACCTGTTTTATACTCTAATTCATCCAGTGAGTTGTTATTGGCTGGTCACCTCATTCCTTTTCTGATCCATTTTGCCAACCTACATGTATGTTGCAAAGTACTGAGTCCGCGATTTGTCCTAATTTTCAGTTTTAAAGAGGAAATAAAAAAACGGGGGATTAAGTAGAATAACTCTGTTAATCCCTCTTGTCCCTCACTTGGTTTGCAGCTTGTCATGCTCTGAGGGGTTTTGTGCATCAGTGATGCTGAGAGCTAAGCTATCAATAGCTTAGCTGCTGGCAGGGTCTCCCAAGATAGACAGGTCTCAGCTGAGGTGCCAGACTAAGTCAAACCACCCATCTGGGCAGCAGCAGAATGGGACAGTGTTGTAAGCAAAGGATCATATTTCTGTGACAAATGCAACAACATTGGAATTAACTGCATAGAAGAAAGGCTTGGCAAATCTACTTCTGCATCTTGCCACAAAACTCAATGGATTGTCACAAAACAAATTGCACTATAGTGCTAGAAGATGAGACCTCCAGGTTGGAAGGCACTCAAATGGCTACTGGGGATGAGCTGAAGACTTCTCAGAGTAAAACCAGCATTTATGATGTGGTTGGTTCTGTTGATGTAGTTGTACATGAAATGAGAGTCAGAAGTTGCAAAGATGTCTTACATATTGGGACATGGAAGGTTCGAGCATGAACCAAGAGAAGTTGGAGGTGGTGAAGAATGAAATGGAACATGTACAACTCATTCTATCTGGTGTCAGTGAACTGAAATGGACTGGCTTTGGGCACTTTGCATCTGATGATCACATGGTCTACTATGCTGGAAATGAAAGGCAAAGAAGAAATGGTGTTTCATTTATAATTAAGAAGAAACTTGCAAGAACTGTAATGAAATACAATGCAGCCAGTTGTATTGATAGGCTTTTCTATGAGAAAGCCCATCAACACAACTATAATTCAGGTATATGTCCCTACAAGAGCTGCAGAAGAGGAAGACGTTGATGAGTTCTATGAACAAGTAGAAGCTGAAATTGACAGAACATGCAAGTAGAAAATCCTGATAGTCATGGGTGACTGGAACGCAAAAGTTGGCAACAAAGAAGAAGGCAAAGTGGTTGGAAAATATGGACTTGGCAACAGAAACGAAGCTGAAGAAAGACTAATAGAATTCTGCAAGACCAAAGATCTATTCATCTCAAACACCTTCTTCCAGCAACACAAGCGCCAACTGTACACATGGACTTCACCCAATGGATTGTACAGAAATCAAATTGACTACATCTGTGGAAGACAACGATGTAAAAGCTTGATAACATCAATAAAAACAAAGCCTGGAGCTGACTGTGGTACAGATCACCAACTATTAGTATGCAAACACAAACTAAGGTTGAAAGAGAGCAAGTCACTCATGAATGTAGCAAAATATGACCTTGAGAATATAACACTGGAATTTAAACACTGCCTGAAAAATTGATTTGCTGCTTTAGATACAAATGACAGAGTTCCAGAAGAGATATGGGATGGCATCAAAAAGGTTGTGTTGGAAGAAAGCGAGAAGTCTCTACATAAGGTGAAAAAGCAAATACAACCAAAATGGATGACTGAAGAAACTTTGAAAATTATCCAGAAACGCAGAGAAGCTATAAAGTCAATACTAACAATTTATCTACCTCACAACACACCACCCAAATATCATAATCCCTCCCATCCGAAAAATTAGCTCATGTAAATAGCTAAGAAACACAGCCCTCTCTATACCTTTCTTAGGAGTATACTGGGATATACATAGTTATGGATCCATCTATCTTGTATATAGTTTGTTTTAGCTAGTTCTCTAGGTCCAATGATGTTATTAAGCTGTTAAATATTCTATGTAACTTCATGTTATTGTTCAATGTAAACCACCCCTGATCGCTGGCAGGAGCGGTATAAAGGAGCTGTCCAATAAATAAAATAAAATAAATAAATAAAGTCAGAGGAGAAAGAGAGGCAATCACAGAACTCAACAGAGATTTTCAATGTGCAGCAAGTCAAGACAAGGTAAGGAGAAGTACTACAATAACACATGCATGGAAATAGAATCAGAAGCTATTAGAGGAAGAACAAGATCAGCTTTTCTAAAGCTACGAGAGTTAACAAAAATATTCCAGCCTTGAATTGGAATGCTACAAGATGCTCAGGGATTCATGTTGAATGATGCTGAGAAGATCAAGAAAAGGTATAAAGAATATACAGAATCATTATATCATAAAGATCAAGTGGACCAACAGCCGTTTCAACCTGTACCTTGGTGCTGAAAGAAAAAGTCTAAGCAGCATTGAAAGTCTTATCAAAGAACAAAGCACCGGGCATTGATGGCATTCCCATTGAAATATTACAGCAATCAGATGAAGCTGTTACCATACTTACAAGGATCTGCCAGGAAATTTGGAAGATAAATTCATGGCCAACTGACTGGAAAAGATCTGTGTTTATACCAATACTGAAGAAAGAAGACTCGACTGACTGGAAATTATCGCACAATTGCTCTGATCCCTCATGCCAGCAAGATTCTACTTAAGATCATCCAGCAGAGACTATAACCATACCTGGAACAAGAACTGCCTGAAGTGCAAGCAGGGTTCAGGAAAGGGAAAGGAATGAAATACATTATCACGGATGTGAGATGGATCCTTGAAAAGACAAAAGAATACCAAAAGGATATCCATATGTGTTGTATTGACTACAGCAGGCTTTTGACTGTGTAAACCATGAGAAACTCTGGGACACATTAAGAAGCATGGGTACACCAGAACACTTGATCGTTCTCTTGCACAACCTTTACATTGATCAAGAAGCAACAGTTCAAGCAGAACTAAGAGAAAAAGAATGATTTAAAATCAGCAAAGGTGTACGACAAGGCTGCATACTTTCACCCTACCTCTTTAATGCATATTCAGACCCTTCCAGGATCAGCTCCCTTCCAGTCTTAGCACCTACCAGCATGAGCTCCCATCTAGTCCCAGTTCCTCCCAGCAGCAGCTCCCTTCCAGGCCCTGTCCCTCCAAGCATCATGACTTCTAGTTCCAGCCTCCCTCCCCTTCAGCATTAGTCCTCCTCCAGTATCATCTCCAGTCTCCCCATCCTTCAGCATTAACCCAAAAAAAATTAAACAAGTATTTATTGGGGTTCCATGGCATCAGCAGAAGAGAGAGAACAGGCAGAATCTGGACCGCACTCGAGAGTCAAGGCAGGGAAGGTTTCTTTTGTTTTTAAAGAAAATGCAGCCGTGGTTTTATGTGGATGTTGAGGCAGGGCAGCAGGACAGCTTTGGGCTGCGATTGGGGCTGTCAGCGGCCTTGATGGGCCTGAGTCAGCCCTGGACAGCGGCAGAAGAATTTAAAAAGAAAAGTGAAGCTGCATGATGGTGGCTGAGTGGAACCACGGGGCTGGGCTCAGGCAGCATATGGGTCATGCAGACATCGAGAAGAGCCGCAGTCATCGTGGCTGCTCCCGTTTAAGACCTATGGCTACTCTGGAGTGCTGGCTTACTGTGAGGATTGTGGTGGCAGTGGCCAGGAGTAGCCACAAGCACCGTGGGCCTTAAACAGGAGCAGCCACGGTGATCACAGCTCTCCCCATATGCTGCCCGAGCCCAGCTCCGCAGCTTCACTTTTCTTTTTAAATTCTGCTGCTGCTACCCAGGGCTGATTCGGGCCCACCATGGCCGCTGACAGCCCTGATTGTAGCTCTAAGCTGTCCTGCTGCATGCTTATGGCTGGCCTTGCAGGGCCATGCTAGGGTTTCTGGTGCTCCCCTGCAACCTATAAATTGGCACCCCTCCCTCATTATTATTAATGTTGGCTACACCCCATTCTCCTTTTTCCCAAAACTCCTTTGTGAACTATTTTCATGTGATGCTAGTATTTCTCCTTCAGATCCAATGTTGTAAGAAAATTGGAGTGAAAGGGCAAATGCAAAGCCAGAATAAAAATAACTACTTAGCAGTAAATACTTATCATCATTCAAACAGGCTGTGATAATCAAAAAAAAAAAAATCTGATTCTGGTCATCTCAGTAACAGCAACATAAACATTCTCCAGTACCAGGCATATAGGTGAATTAATATAAAATCCTACAAAAGTCACTGAAGTTCTACAAGGCCATACCATACCAGCATAAACTTCCAAAACTCAAACAACAAGGGGCTCTGCACAGGAAAAAGCAGCACTATAAATACTGCAGGAGGCCCTAAAACATCCATACACCTATTTGAAAAGCTGAACAAGTCATATTACTACAGTACAGTATAGTGTCATACCCCTTGCCTAAGGCCAATGGCTGAACGGCAAAAGGGCTGCCTTATTTGTTTTCGAGCAATGTCTCAAGCCTAGTGTGCCAGCAATGGATGCTGGGACTTGTAGTTTAATTATTCTCCAACAAAGTATTGTGACCACACGGGGTTCAAGGCAAACAAATAAATTTTATTCAGGGTTTTCCCCCTTGCATAGAATTCTTAACGCAAGACATGGCATGGATTATTTCTCCAAAATAATAGGATAACAGGAACAACTGAAAGTTGAGAATCAAATGACAGTAGTACTGTTTCATTCACAGCTCTGCTCAGGCTTCTCTGCAATACCAGCTTTCCACAGCCAAAGCTGAAGAACTGATCAGACAAACTTCAAAGTTTCAACCAAAATGTCTTTCTTTCTCAGGTTTAGAAACAGCTATGCACTTCTCTCATGCAGAGGTAACTCAGTGTAAGTCCAAGCTGTTTGCTTCACATAAAGAGCAATCCATTTCACATATGTCACTATCAACAGGTGCTTCATCAACATCTATTATCATATCTTCACAAGCTCCGTTAGCATTCTGTTCTAAGGAACTTTTATAATCAGGTTTAAACTGAAGCTTATTTAGAATCTCCTGCAGTTGTCCTATAAACTGCTCTCTCTGGTTTTCACGTACACTGCTTAGGGAAGGAGTTTGATTCTCTTGTAAGAATTTGAACACAGAATCTGAAGCTGTCTCAGGGCACTTACTTGGAATACTTTTACTCCTGGCTGGAGTTGGTTTTACTGCGTTCCTGTCCTGACTTTGCTCAGCACTGAACCTTAGCTTATTAACAATATCCTCAGCACAGCTCTTGTTAGGGACTGAAGCACACGTACCTTTCCAACGTGCAATGCTTTCTCTACAGTCAGAGCTGTTTCCCCGGGTAAAGGTAAGCCCTTCTACCTTCTCTCTGGGTTGCTTTGGCAGAAGCTTCAGGTTTGCTTTCAGTGCTCCTTGAGAATAGGGATCAGCAGCCTCTCCAGAATCCTCCTTAGCTTCCTTAGCTTGTTCTGAGTTCTGTGATTTCCCTGCTAGTTCGCTTCCTGGTTCACCTCCTGGCTTCCTTCCTCCTGCCTTCCTTTCCCTTGGCTTCCTTTCTCCTGGCTTCCTTCCTTCTGGCTTCCTTCTTTTACAAAACTCTGAGGCAGCCTTAAAATGGCTTTTCTCACCAGCCACTCCCTCCTTGCTGCACATGTGAAGTTCGTTAGGGCTCAAACTAGCTCTTACGTCACTGCTGGGGCAGGGTTTAGCTCTAGCTAGTACATGCTCTGAAAGCTTGTGGTTTCCATGGGATCCCTGTTTGCCTTTACTTTTAAAGGTGTATCCCTCATTTCCTTCCCATTCCATTCGGTCGACACAACTCTCCTTATCACAATAGATCCCTACATACAAACTCCATGTTAACAGAAAACCTGGCCTCAGTCACACATTCAGAACACAGACCCTCACAAAGTACATAATAAGTGACTACAACCTAGAGTAAAAATAAAAATATGTAGAGAAAAAGTAAACTGAAACCCTAAGAAGCCAGACTCCACATGCAGTGCAACATCAAATAAATAAGAGATGCAGTTCCCCATACTGTGTAAAATATAAACACAGCACAAAGTCCAATCACTAAATTGAAAATAAAATTAATTTTTCTACCTTTGATCATTTTATTCTCTGATCATGCTGGTCCTGATCTGAGGCTTCTGCTTTCCTGTCTTCTCTTAGCTGTCTTTCTGTGGTCTATAGTCCACCGGCCATTTCTTGTCTCTTCTTTTGTTTTCTTCACTTCCTTCCATCAGTCTATTTCCAGTCCCAGTAACCCTCCCTACTATCCGCCCCCTTTCCAGTCCTCCCATCCCAGTACTTTCCAATGTCAACCTCCTTGCATTCCTAGGACTGCTACTGGTATACATTCCCTTCCAGTCCCCCTCCTTCCCCACTGTCCAGCCCCTTATAACATCCCAGGTATCAGCTCACTTCCAGTCCTAGTGCCATCCCCCCACATCAGCTCCCTGCCAGTAACCCTACCCTCTGTCCATCCCCCTTCCAGTGCCATCCCCACGTGTCAGTTCCTTTCCATGCCCAGTGCCCCCTCCTTTCCAGCCCCCCTTTACCCAGCCACCTATCAAGTGAGCTCCCTTCCAGCCTCCTCGTTCCTTCCCTAGAGCCATCACTCTTCCAGTCCTCTTCCAGTACCATCCTCAGGTATCTACTCCCTTTCAGCCCCCTCGTCCCCCCAGTGTCAGCTCCCTTCCAAACCCCTCTGTCCCCCTGTGTCAGTTCCCTTCCAGCCACCACCTTTCCCCCATGTCGACTTCTTTCCAGCCACCTCCTTCCTCCCCTATGTCAACTCCCTTCCAGCCCCATTTTCCTCCCATGTCTGCTCCCTTCCAACCCCTTCCTTCCCCACTGTGTCAGCTCCCTTCCGCCACCTCCTCACCCTATGTCAGTTTCCTTCCAGACTCCTCCATCCCTCCATGTCAGCTCCCTTCCTTCCCTCTCCTTTCTCCCATGTCAGCTTCCTTCCTGCCACCTCCTTCCCCCTCCGTGTCAGCTCCCTTCCAGCCCTCACCTTCCTCCTATGTCAGCTTCTTTCCTGCCACCTCCTTCCCCTGGCAGCCATGGCTCCTGCATCTTACAGAACTGCGACTGTGATAGCAATAATAATTTAAAAGAAAAGCAAAACTGGTGCAGAGCCTTCTGCCTCTGCTATGGAACCCCTGCTGCTGTGTCCCACCCCCAAAAGGAAGTTACACTAGCGGGAGCAGGATGCAGCAGCAGGGGTTCCATAGCAGAGGCCGGAAGGCGCCACACTGGTTTTGCTTTTATTTTAAATTATTGCTATCACAGCCGTGGTTCTGTAAGATGAAGGAGCTGCAGCTGGATTGGAGGAGACGGTGAGGTTGCGGGAGGAGGGGGGGACAAGGAGAGAGATGAAAAGCCAGTTTTCTGCTCTGGCCACTACTGGTTCTGTGGCCAGAGCAAAAAATGGCTTTTCAATGGCTGGTTTTTGCTGTCTGCCAGCAGCCGGCCTGGCTATATAAAAAACAGTCAGGCCGGCTGAATACGGGCCAGTTGGTAACCCTACATATATCCTCATATGGAAATGTTCTGCCATATAATAGATTCCCTTAGTAAAATCAAGAATACTTATATAGATTTTCAGCCTGCTCAAACCACACCCCCACAACACCCCTTTGCAATTTCTACATGGAATGGATATTCACATGTAAACAATCATTTGCTAAAATCACATTTACAAATGTATTCTAATCTCGACATGTAAAAATAACCAATTTCCATTTGTTTTAGAGAAAAGAATATCCTGCCTTGACTTCAAATGGCCCCATCACATGACCATTCTCCTATGAGTATTCTCTACTGTTGGAGACAGGGCTGGCATTTTCCCTAATAGTGGGTAATTACAAGATACTGGGAGGGAGGAGGGAAAGTTACACTTGCCATCCTGACTAAGGCTTCAACAGCAAGAAGGATACTAGGGAAGTGTATTTGTAGTGCACAGTTGGTTTGTTTGGATGCTTAAACATTTGAAGTGAATGGCAACTCCCTTGTATGCACACAGGTGAAACCTAGTGGTTAGAGCCTCAACGAGAGACCAGAGTTCAAATCCCATTGATATTTCTTGGGCAAGTCACTTATTAACTTTGATTGCCTCAGGTACAAGGTTAGATTGTAAAATCTCTGGGGAAAGGGAAATAGCTGAATGTAACTTGCCTTGCACTAACACTGGAAAAGGGTGAGCTAAATAAAAATATACCTGCAAATTACTCATGCAAACAACTTGTATACTTACAAACGTTCTAATGCACATACAATACATGCCTAAAGAAGCAAACCACAAAAGATGCCTGAAAATCAGGAAAAATTCATTTAACATGAACCAAACCTTTTTTGGCAATACATTTCCCTAATGGATACAGTCTAGGAGTGGGAGGGGATGCACATGTATTTGGAGCGATGTCTGAGGCTGCAACAGCAGGAAGAATACAGTCTGGTTAGGACCAGTACTTTAAAAAAAGAACTCTCCAGTCAAAAAAAAGGAATTGCTAACTTCAAAAACACTCTCATTGCCCTGAATGCTGTTCCGATTCAAAGGACTTTGAACAGAATTTGCCACCGTACTCATTTCATTCTATAGGGCCTTGTGGTATGGATCTTCATTATCAAACCGTTGTACCTGATAGAGGTTATTTAAGAAGTTCTATTCATGCTTTGGACAGCTGAAAATGGGCTTAGAGACGTGCAAATCACGGACACGTCCCCGGAGTCATTTTCGAAGCCAGCCTCTAGACCTTCCCAGCGTGAGGATGTCCAAAGCAGAATGGGAGTATCACATAGATGTGTCCAGGGCATTTTCAGGAACTTCGGCATGCCCACCCAATTCCAGTAATGCCCTGGACATCCAATCACAGCTTGTACCTGTTCGAGGCTTGAACAGGCATCAGAAAAGTGCTTTTGTCTGCCAGACATGCGGAGAGGCTGCGGAGAGGCGGGTACACTCATCTTCCCTATATTGTCCACCTTGAGAACAAACACTGCAGGCTCATATTTCTGTTTAGTCGGGGCAGTGGATGGACATCCCCGGGACCCCATGGCATTATACTGGGGATGTCTATGTGGATACCGGCATGGGCATCCACATCAGGGACATCTATGTTTCTGAATCAGGTGTCTGTCCGGCACGTTTTGTCCTAGATGTCCCAGACTGCACTTGCACGCCCTCTCTAAAATGCCACTTCACAAGCGGTAAAGTGTGTAACACTGTTTGCAGACCACTAGTCATGTATGAACCCTTTGTCTGAAAAGATAGTTTAACTGTGCCTCGAAATATGGATTTGAGTAGGAAGGTCTAAAGTGTTTGTCAGTGTCATTTCTTCTTTTCCGAAGAGAAGCTTGGGAAGATATATAATAGTGCGAGGTCCTCTGGGTACGTTTTAGTAGTGCCACTTCTCATAAATGATCTACATCATTCAGCCACATTTCTTACCAGCATCTGAGCCCTTTCTATAGCACTCAGGCTACAAAGCCTGAGGCAGGTATTATATTTTAGACATTAGGAGAGCATTCCACTCTTTTTCTGCATGTTCACAAACAAAAACCTAATTCACAGCTGATTTCTTTCATTAGCATGTGCACTGCATACAGATTAATTTTATCATGTGTATGCAAACATCTTTAGAGACCGGTTTAAAATGCATGCTAGAACCTTAGGGCATTGTACTCTATTCCACATGCACATGGGGAAGGTAATTTTATAACTTTGTGCCCGCCATTTAAAAAGGCTTATCCAGTTATCAGGACCTGCTAACCAGATAAGTCCAGGTAAGCACAATGTTCAGTGGCACTATCTGGATCGTACTGTTGAATTTTTCTTGGGAGAGTTCCATGGCAGTTTGTACGCAGAGGTGGGGAGGAGCCAGCACTTATCC